>JANDEH010000001.1:50276254-50899822 GCA_024610705.1 Tetragnatha versicolor | reverse complement strand
CTTTCAAGTTACGAAAAATAAAACAACCCGTTAATGAAGCTGTTTTTATTCCTATAGGTATCCCGATGCGCTCATTAATATTTATGTGCTTCGAAGTATGCAGGATGATCAGTTACATGTACCGTTACGCATTTTTAAAAATGCCGCCATCTTTCAAAGAAATTTATTTGAAAACAAATCCCTTCACATTTCCATATGAAAATACTTTCACAAGACCTTTATGTTTGACTTAGCGAAATTCTGCGCTTCCTGTGAGTTTACTTAAATCCGATTTTGTTTTTCCCTGAATTTTTAAACACGGGATCGAACAATATCCTTTATGTTCGAGCTTTTTTACTCAACAGACGGTCCGTTGACTCATTGTTTCCACATCGGGGCAAACAAAGTGTTGCCAACAAAAAAAAAGAAATGAAATATCGCTGCTTCACCTCTGCTCGCCGCCTGCCTGCGAATAAATTCTATAAATCGCGATTTCATGCCTGGGAATAACATTCGGGGTTCAGCAGAACCCCCTCTTTAAGGGGAGGCGATGGAAAATGAAATTCGGCGGGTTTTTTTCCAACTTACGTCTGTGAATAATGGCATGAAAATTTTATTCATGGGTACCCTTTTATGCGTTTATTTTCATCCGTGAGTCATCAACGTGGGTGGTAGGTAGCGCTTGACCAAGCATTTTATCTTATTTTCCTGTTTGTTACTTTTTATAAGGAACGGCTTTCTATGGAAGCATTACTTTTTTTCTGAGTACTTGGGGCGTAGGTATCACCTTCAAAGGTGGCCTTCTATTTAATTACCGCATTTGATGACTGGTAGAATATTTTCCTTAAAAAAGGGAAGTGCGATTTTTTCCAAATGATTTGAAGCTCCATTGAGCTGTTAGTATGATGATCTCCCTTTTTTGTTTTAATACCTAATACTCAGAATCTATATTCTACGTATTTTGTTAGGGGAAAATGCCCTCACGTATTTTGTAGGTTATTTTTGACCGTTTTGGTCTTAGAATGAATACCTTTTAATAGTGTTGTATGCAATAATGGTTGGGAAAACTAGCTAGAATAAGTTCTGAAAACAAAAAATACTTTGTACGACAATTCTAATAAGGTACTTAATTTTAATATGCTCATCCATCTATATTTCTGAGTTTTTCCTATTTTTATCAACTTTTAAGTAACATATTGTTTTTATTATAGGTAAGAACTAGTGCCTCTACCAAGTTTGTTGGAGTAGTACTGTGTAGGAATTACTTGGAATAAAATTAGAAATTGACTCGATAAGTAAGTGTGTGAAATCAAATTCTTTGTTTCAAACCCTTCTTTACCTGCAAATTTTTTTGAGCTATACGTAAGGGAATTCGCTGTTAGGTAACTGAATTAAAAGAATATAGCACCGTTGTCACACATATTATGGGTTACTTCCATTGGATTGACACTCACATTAAAATACTGTGTTTGCCTACACTTTTCAATATTTATATTATTACAGGTAGAATACTTATTTGTTTCATAAATTTTAAAGCAACCTTAGGTAGAAATATTACTACCTTAAAAACTACTTATCTCCTTCATTTTCTAAATTAGACTGCATCAGTGGGTGTCTTTTCTGAAAAACCCAGATAACCATCTTTATTCTTCACATTCTCAAATCAGTATCTTCCTTATTTATTTCTTTTTCTTTCTACGTTTCTTTCTATTTCTCACAACAACCAAATTTAATTCATTTGTATTTCTTTACCTCACATTTATCCCCTTAAATCTTAGTTACTTTCCGTGATACCCGACTTTTAATGTTTAGAAAGGTATTTCGCAACACCATCATTTTCGCCCAGCAATCATTTATTTGTTTGGCAGATAGAAGGAAATTAAATCTCCTCATTTTGAAATATGCCTCAACTTCCCCCCAGATGAAGACAACACAAACTGCCCTCTGCATCCCAATGGCAATTTGTTTTCCACCATCCCGGCTAAATCTCAAGACGGATGACAGCTGTTGCCATCCCTTGGGAAGGCGAATCTAGTCCAATTCCGGAAAATAACCCCTCCCTCCCCTCTTTTCCCGATCTAACCCTGATGGAAACAAAACGGGCAAATTAAGCCCCGAGACGTTGGCAATTTTTCCCCGAACAGAAAGAAGCTGAGCTAGTTGGAAAATAAACATGATAAATTACGCCTATTAGGTTATCTCCATCATATTCCTCTGAAAGGCTATCTATCAAGTTTGGTCTTATACGCCCTCCTTGTGATTCAAAGCCCTGCTAAAGGGATTTAAGACGCTCCTTTCTTGAGAATTTCTGTGATCTTGGCTTAAAATCATTAGGGTGTTTACGATAGCAAGGTTTTCTCTTGGATGTAATTCGACTTAAAATACACTAGCGGAAATAAAAATCCCAACACCAAGAAGGAAAGGAGATATCAAAGTCAAATTTATTTCTGTGATTGCACATAGTATCAATGTGAATTGCTTAAAAAATCAGCCTTCCTGGATATTAGGGGGCCGAGAAAACCAGGGAGGAGTGTTGTCTCCATAGGTGTCCATTACCGCCGTCACACGTCATGGTATGAGTGACATGGGCTCTAAATGACTTTTGAGGGATTGGAGGATCATGTTGCCTCCTCGGGTAGTCCAAATTCATATGGTGCACCAGCGGACGTTGCATACCGGGCTAGGTGATTTCTCCTCTTTCTCCGGACATGTTTTGTGAGCGTTGCTTCTTACCAACGGATAGGCCAGGGTAAAAATGCAACATAGGGGGTTAAGAAGAAAGCTTGGACATTGCATAAAGCATGTGTTTGTGCATTTTTCTCTTGAAATTTGTCCCCAGGACAGGTCTGAAGGTAAGAATGGACAACCGGCTAAAAAACCTCAATGAAGCAGCTCTGGTTGGCCAAAGTACCGGTAGATCATACTGAGGACAAGCGGCAGTGGGATGGATGTCGTTTGCAGTACTGCGGATTGTCCGTTTGGTCTGCATAGCTTCTTACATCTTTGTCTACAAACCAGGAGCTGAAAATGGACCTTTCTGTTTCCAATAGTGCATGAAGTAAGGGAATGAAAATCCCAATTTCATGACATTGTGTTTATGAGAGAATCCTGCTTCGGTTTGGAGCACCACGACGGTTGGGTATGAGTTTGAAGACACAATGGAGAGAGCGCACTCAGCTGATGATTTTCTAATCGTTCCACGGAGTGGTGATGCAGGGTAACGGAGTGGGGATGCATTGGATTCCCTTTCTGCATCTCCTGAGTATGATTCACCAGTACTTCTTCCAACCAGAGCTGCGTCATTGAGGTTTTTTAGCCGGTTGTCCGCCCTTACCTTCAGACCTGTCCTGGGGACAAATTTCAAGAGAAACATGCACAACCACATGTTGTATGCAATGTCCAAGCTTTCTTCTTAACCCCCTAGGTTGCATTTTTACCCCGTCTTACCAGTTCTCTAGAACCAACACCCACAAAACAAGTCCGGTTAATGAGGAGAAATCACCTAGCCCGGTATGCAACGTCCGCTGGTGCACCATATGAATTTGGACTACCTGAGGAGGCAACATGGTCCTCCAATCCCTCAAAAGTCATTTAGAGCCCCTGTCACTCAATACCATGACGTGTGAAAGCGGTAATGGACACCTATGGAGACAACACTCCTCCCTGGTTTTCTCGGCCCCCTAACATCCAGGAAGGCTGATTTTTTAATCAATTATCATTGATACTATGTGCAATCATAGAAATAAATTTGACTTTGATATCACCTTTCCTTCTTGGTGTTGGGATTTTTATTTCCGCTAGTGTAGTTAAAAGTCAATTCCTTTCTGTCTATTTCTAATAATTTGACACTTGATACACCTAACTGCCGATATAGAAATGTTAAAAGATCACTTAGCCTAAAATATCCAAGGACCACTTTTACCCTGTATAACAAATCTTTTTTCCATGATATAATTCAACGGCTTTAGTTTATTTACCATGTCTAAACATTTTACAAAAAAGTATAATGTTTTTTTAATACAGTTATTTCTTTGTTTCAAAAACTGTGTATTTTGAGTACCTCAAATAGGAAGGTGTATCTTTAGTTGTTTAAATTATTTTTCAGCACAAAGTTTTGTTGTGTACAATATTATTTTTTGGCACTTTGACCACATAAGTTTCTTTATCATCCCTTTGCTCTTGAGCCTCTCTCTGCTCTCCAACTCTTCTCTTTGCTTATGAACTTATTTCTGCTTTTCAGCATATCTTTGCTACTAACATAGTTTTGCTTTTTTACCATATATCTATACTCTTGAGCATCCCTTTATTCTTCATCCTCTTCACATCTCTTTGTATCTACGCTTTAGCCTCTCTCTGCTCCTCATATTTTTGCTCTTGAGCCTCTGCTATTCATCCCTTTGCTCTTTAGCTTTTATTCTCATAGCAATTTTGATTTTGATTCCTTTTGACGTTTGATTCACATTTTATACTAATAAATAATAAGTGACACCTCTTTTTAGATAAAGACTTTTTTTAGATTTTTTTATCGATCTCACGAACCATTGGTTGCAAACCGATGTTATAAAAAATATTTGTTTTTATCACATTTTTTGAAATTCCTACGCACATCAGTCGAAGATTCCCTTGTCCTTTAATTATGGACTAGACCCAAGTCATAACATAATCCACTACTACCCAACAGCGATATAGGAGACCCTACAAGATAAATTAGTACCATTATCAGCTCATCTCCACCGCATCGCTGAGAACGGCTATCTATCTCACACGTGATTCATGGCTAACGCACACGACAACCGACCCGTTGCCACCGCGCTTCGCACTAAAATCGCAGATGGCGGGGATGAGCCAGATGGGGGATGGAAGGCCCCTCATTTGCATAGTGAGAGAGTTCTTTAAAAGCTGGTTTTCACGCATGCCGCCCACGTCCCTACAACAGTTGTCGCAGGTTTGTAGAACAACGAACGGTTAAAAAACGGAGCCTCTTTACGCCAGGTGGTTGTTTAATGTAGTTGCGTGCCGAGATGGATGAGGGGTGCAAAGGGTTGGAGGGATAGATCCGCACCGGTTATGGCCGTGTAATGGGTTGTTCGGGGGTGTGTGATTATTTTGTTTTGGCCTTAATGGGTGGGAGTGAAGAGAGGTGTGTCTTTCCCATACTGTGAGTTTATTTTTTAGCGTAATTGTTTATGTAGAGAGTTTAAGACCAAGCTCTATATTATATAAGCTATAATTTATATTCCTCCAAGTTTACTTGAACATTTCAAAAATAATTTTATATTTCACACACTTTATAAGGGGGGATCGATATCCTGTTTTTCGGTATTAATTACTTTCTTCCCAAGACTCTCACACAACACGTTGGGTATATTTTACCTCCTACTCAGGGCTCACACGCCTGCGCCATTTGCGCCAAACTGCGCCAAAACCAAATTTTGATACATACTGATACAAATTGCCTGTTTTACCAGCTCCTGCGCCAAAACTGCGCCATTTTCAGAGACATTCTCCGTAGTTTCTACGGATGCCGTCGTTAAACTACGGATAACATCGAAAAAGCTACGGAAAATCGGAAATCTATCATAAAACGCAAGTTTTTCCCAATTATGCTCTATTCTTAGGATATTTTTTCTTGGACGGCCGGCGGGCGCCAAGTTGAAGTTGGCTTCTTGCGATGTGGAAAAAACAACTTTATAGTGGTTAGAAGCCGTAGTTCGGTGTTTTGGATCGCTTATTCTGCGGAAAAGTCGAAAAATTGCGATTTTTCGCGCAAGTACCGTTTTTCCAGCACGTAGTTGAAGATGGTTTCTTTTCACATAGCTGCCAAATGTTACGGATTGTTCGTAAAATTCACGGATTTGCACCAAAATTTACGGTTTTACAGATCGACCCGAAATTTTTACGGATTACGGTCGCCGCGTATATTCCGTTCCTTCCGCGACTACTTTCGACGGCCGCGGACGCCAAGTTGAAGTCGGCTTCATCTCGGGTCAGTATTAGAATGCAGGAAAAACTACTTTAACGTGGTCAAAGCCATCATGTCCGATGGTTAGAATCACGATCTTGAAAAGCCGAAAAATCCGTTTTATCCGTTTAAGCCGTTTTATCCGCGATTGCTTCCTACCGGCGCCTAATTGAAGTTGGCTTCTTTTCATTATTGTATTTACATTGTAGAAAAAACAACTTTATTATCAGTGGCGTATATAAGGGGGGCGAAGGGGCCCTGCCCCCCCCCCCGAAACCAGTAAAACAAGTTAAAACCCTGTTTTTAGGGTCAAATTTTGAAAAAAATTCAGGGGGAGGACCCCCCCAACCCCCCCTTTAGAGTGCTTGGAATTTTATTATTCAAAACTTTTTTAGAATAAGTTCAAAATCCTACCTGAGAATGTATGTCTGAAATTCGGAAAGTGTATCAAAACCAAGTTGAAATCCTGTTTTTAGGATCTAATCTCCAAAATTTTTCTGGGGGATGACCCCCATAATATCCCCTTCTGTACTTAAAACTATATTATTTATAACTTTTTCATTAAATTCATCAAATTTTACATGAAAATTTATATCCAAAATTCTAACTAGGGGTACCAAAACTAGTTAAAACCTGGTTTTTAGAGTCTAATTTCCAAAAAATTTCTGGGGGAGGACCCCCAGACCCCCCTTTTGTAGTTGCAACTTAATACATCATACCTCTTTAATATTAAGTTCTTGAAGTTGCAAATTTTGCCTAAGAATATACAGAAAAAAAATTAAATATACATGAGAGGGTCTGGGAAACAATTTTGGGCCCCTCCCGAAATAAATTTCTATATGTGCCAGTGTTTACTATGGGCAGAACTAATTACTTAGGAGGTGAATTATCACTAGACCTAATAACCTCAAGTAAATAAAAATTGATAAGGTGTAAAAATTGGATAAGAGCTGATAAATTAATAGAGGTTTAAGTTATTTAATAGAGAGTTAAGTTATTTATGAATTAAATCTATACGAACATTATATGTCGTAATAAAAATAATGGTTTTCATGTCGTACAAAAAGTTTTACTGATGCAAGTTTAAAATGTAATGAAGGGTAAATTACAAAAGCTTCCCTGCAATCGAATTGCTACAAAAGACATTTTTTATGCTACAAAACTTGGTTTTACCTGCTACAAAAGGCATTTTTGGTGCTACAAAATTTGGTTTTACCTGCTACAAAAGGCAATTTTTGTGATACAAAACTTGGTTTTACCTGATACAAAAGACATCTTTTGTGATACAAAACTTGGTTTTACCTGATACAAAAGACATTTTTTGTGATACAAAACTTAGTTTTACCGGATACAAAAGACATTTTTTGTGATACAAAACTTGGTTTTATCTGATACAAAAATTGATACAAATATTTTAAAGTGAGTGAGCCCTGCTCCTACTAGATAGGCTAAAAAAATTACCCAGGCCAATCTTTCAAACAGCAAACCCCCACTCACCCATTTCCTATGACGTGACAAACGTTACGTTCCTCCAACCACAATAATTCCCAAAACACTCCAAACCACTCTTTTCGTTGTTGCTCGCGGCTTTCACGGAGCTAACTCCCGTCGTGCCTTCCATTCACAACCCAACCGAAGAAAAATTTCGCGGCGAAAACCATTCTGCGGCACCCGACCCTTTCGAACATAAATCGCAGTGGTTCAGCCTTTTTCGAGTGGCACCTCCCGGAATCCGGTATTTATCCCGCTGCGCCTCCGGTGTTTCTCTTTTCCGGGCAATTTTGGGAACGGTGCAGTGCACTGCTCTATGCTTATGTGGATTCGTGACTAGTGAGTTTTTTTATGTGGAAGTTGTGATATTTTGGGAGGTGCCCTTCGGGCCCATTTGATGTCTTCACTGAGGCAGTGTGGAGGATGTAGGGATGGGAGGGGGTATTCCTATATTGCCTTATCTTACTGTGTGGGAAGTCTGCCTTTTTCCCTATGTGGTATGCTTCTTAGCTATATTTTTATTATTTTCATGGAATGATTTTCAAACAACTTGATTTCCAAAATTTCCTTTGTAAAGATTTTTAAAATGTGGTAATGTTTTTACTTGTTTTATTAAATTTGGGGCCGTTCAAATATTACGTAAGCACCTAAGGGGGGAGGGGGGGGTTGCTCTTTGCTTATTTTTGCTGACAAGGGGGGAGGGGGGATATGAGTGATGCTTACGTAAGATGGTGCATTTTCGAACATCTATTGTTTCTTGCATAAATAATTTCAAAATTCAACCAAAAATAAATGTAACAAAAATTGAATTAGGAAATCTGAAGTAAAGCACTTTATTCTGGAGATGGACCACCCTAACATTTTGAAATTGTAACCCCGAAAAGTAGTGTTTCGACTCATTTTTGAACCCTTAGGGTTACACCCAAAAAGGACAACTCCTTGTACGAGTCACCTAATTTTCAAGGAAAAAAACAGTATTTACTAATAGGGATGTCAAAATTTCGGGGGGGGGGGGGTCCGGCAGTTTCTTACGTAATTATGGTGGGGGGGGGTTGAGGTTTGCTTATCTTTGCTGACAAGGGGGGAGGGGGGGTTAAAAATGACCAAAAAGTTGCTTACGTAATATTTGAACGGCCCCTTTGTTTTATTTTGGTAATATTTTTTACTTGTTTTTATTAAAAGTCTAATATTTTAGAAGTGAAGGATTTTAAGTAAATTTTAAATATAAATAAGTATTATAGGTAATTGAATGCACATTACTTGATTAAACCTTGATTTAAATCTTTTATATAAATTACCATTTAATCAACACTGTGATTTAAAATAACGCCTACTTTTCTCAGTTTCAAATCATTATGATATTTTTGCCGACTATATGTTAATCGCTTCGCCTTCTTTTTCCTGATTGTGATATTTTCCTGTTTTACGGATTTGCTACTGAGAATTAACTATTGCTTTCAAGAAATTTTTTAAGGCTTTAGTTTTTTCTTGGTATTTCCTCTGTTGACTTTCAAGATCTTCTCTCAGTTAAAACGAATTCTATATTTGAATAAAATTTTTCATTATCAATTTCTATAATAAATTCTAAGTCTCTTGAAGTAAATACTTAAAAGAGATAATTTTACGTCCACTTCTACTGAGGAATAATCTGGCTATGGCTGTTATGACAAGAGTTGTACCTTTTATTATGAAGAAAATTAGAAAATTTTTTTCTTAACTTCAATACCTTAAACACAGGCAAAAGTAAAGCGCAAAATATTTTTATTAATATTTATAGAACAAGAGAACCTAAAATTGAAAAAATGAACTCGCTTGTTTGAATCTTATGATTTAAGGGTAATTTTATTCCGAAATTCTTCGTGGAAGTGTTTATAAAATTCACGTTATACACGCATTATGTTAACGGCTCGTTGGTTTGTGAGAAACTGGGCTGTGATGTCCATGTTCAAGCAGAACTAACTCGAGGGGTGAATTTAATGTGGGAAAATCTGAGGGTTCATCCTAAGGTTACTTCGAACCACGCGTTTTACCTTTGATATGAACTTTATTCGGCTCTCATTTCAAAAATTCTCCGACTAGCGTATAGCTTTCAAATGTAAAATTGAACCTCTTTTTCTTTTTTCTAATTAATTACCGTATATTACCGCGTATGTATGCCGTGTAAAAATTTACAACCTTCGCATTTACTAACCTGTGGGTTTTTTAACGTTCTAAAATCTAAAAACATCCAAATATTGTGCTTTATCCATAACCTAACTGAACTTTTCCAACCTGATTTGTCACGACAACACAGCATCTTACGACCGTATTCTGTGCTTTCTGATCAGCTGTTAAACAGCTACAGAGTAGGATTCCACTATAGACCTTGGGATTCCACCAATCAGAGTCGGCGATTCCTTCTTTGATTGGTGGTTAACCGCTGATCAAGTAGCACAGAATACGGCCGTTAAGCTCCTTATACAACCGGGTGATAGAGGAGAGGAGGGTATTATGGAATAGTCGGGTAATATGGAACACCTGAGTTGCTGCTCCCCTTCGTGCTGCTATCACGTGGCAATGCCACGAAAGTCTTAAGAAATCCCCCATAAGGCAGTGTACAAGAGTTTAGCTTCTTGTTGTAGTCTGATCAGTCGCAGCAAAACAAAGTGTGTTTTAGGATTTTCGAAAGTTTTTGACGGTAAATGTTCAAACCTTTTAACCTACCAGTAACTATGAGACTTTGATTTTGTTGTTAAGCATAATGTATACTAAAAGATCAGTAGTTTCTTATACTGCAGTCGTTTTTTAGCAACCCATGTTTTATCAGTCAGTAAAAGGGTTAGTACAAGATCGCCTGTCGGGTATTATGGAACATTCCATAAGCAAAGTGTCCGAAAAAGACGATTATGTTTGTGACTATTGTCAATAGACTCATGAACAAAACTATTAGAACGTAAATGGTTAAATATATTTTTATAGTTAAGATTAACTATGTTCTCTAAGGTCTAATTAGTTTTCAATAGCTGTAAATCCAACTGTTCCATATTACCCGACTGTTCCATATTACCCTCCATTTGTAACTTTTTCTTAAAGTACATTTTTTTATTTAAAAAAATAAATGCTGTTTTATTGGACCATTGGCCCTTCATTGTCATTAGTTATAGTATGTACTTAAAATGATTCGGCGGATTTTTATTAAAAACCAATAGAGTTATTCTTAAATATATAAAGGGTGTTCCATAATATCCTCCTCTCCTCTATTTTTATACCAGAGTCTCAAGACCCTATTCACCCCTCGGCATTCAGTGTTCAGGATGTGTTGGGGGAGGTGAAGAATAATTATAATAATTATTTTAAAACGCTTTAGAACCCTTTTGAATCGAAAACTTTCACAAAAAGTCTCGGCTTATACTCGGTAATACGCGGTACTTAGTAATGTTGCAGATAGGACCGGCATTAGGATTCCATGTAATCTGTAACCAGTCAATAGGAAGGACGATGGAATTCATTCATTCACCACGGACAGGTGTTTTGTCTGTCAATACTTTCGAAACAATGCGTGTATTGTGCGTCGGCGTGTGTGGAATTTCATTCACTGCTCCCTCGTTGTCTAAGTTCCGCCTTTGCTGAGTGTGAGGGTTAGTTTGAGGATTATATATATTGTTATCGAAATTATAATTGTGTGGTTAATGCTTTGAATGCTCGAAGCTTATATTTAGGGTAATCCTTAAATGAATGGGGGGGATCCACATTGCTTTTGATTATTTATCAATGATAAATATACAATAATATCCCTTTTGTCTTATGAAGTAGTTGCATTGCGTTCGTGGAATGCTTGAGATAGTGTAGATATCTATAAGGAGGGAATATTGTTTTTGTTAGATACCGAGATTGGTATGTTACGTTGCTGCTTTTCAACGATTCTATATTATCTTGCTCTATTTTTTTTGTAGGAATGTTTAGTGGATTACATAAGAATCATGTTGTAAGGAGTTATAGTTTGCACTATTTGGTAATTGAATTTCTTCATCCAAGTTAAGCTTAGTTTTAGGTTAAAGATGATAATTACTGTAATTGTAGTTTACAATAGAAGCTTGCAGTAACAACGAGCTAACTCCAGCTGCCTTACATTGGACATTGAAATTAGCTCCTTCTTGCTGCACAAGCACTTTAATTATTAACAACTTAATTTTAATAACGAAACATTTTTTTATCTGTTAATGGTTATATTCATTCTGTTATTAATTGCTTAAAGACTAAACATCATGCTTCTAGGACATATAGTATACAAACAATCATATTGACATTGAAGAATTCTTTATTAATTTGGTGATAGATATTAAGGGTCCATAGCAGTAAATAATGGCTTTTGATGAGTTCACCGTCATGTACGAAATTATGATCCAACTATAAACCATTACTTTCATATTTAATTTACCAAAATAACTATATAATTTGAATTTCCATATCTTCTCCCATAAAAAGCACCCTTAAATAAACAATAATGCAACACTGAAAACTCGAGAACAAAACGCACATCAAATCCATTCCAAGTCTCTAACTTTTAATTAGCCTCATCTTACTGCCAATTCTAAAAGATTGACTGAGAGAACCACAAAGAAGTATCTTTTTCACTTTGCAAACGCCCCCTGGTGCCGGGGCGCCGCCCGGTCTGCGCCCTTCTCCGGTCAGACGGATCGATGTGCGGTCGTTCCATCTGCTGAGTGACTCAGCCCCTGCCTGCGATGATCTCATCGTCTTCTACTATCGGTAGTCCTCTCCGCGGAGCACACACACTTCGATAGATCCCATCACCCAGATAGATAGGTGAAGGTGTACTTTTGCTGAGGAATTCGGCCCCTGCTGTCGCCTTTGTTTTCGATGGGGAAGTGGTTGTGAGTCATGGGTGGGAGGTGGATTGGGGGAAATACTGATTAGTGAGTGGAAGGAGCTTTTTGGTAAACTTTAAATGAAATAGATTTTATTTACTTTTTAATCAATTTTAGGGTTGGGAATTTAATACTGTCACAAGTAGATATTTCTATTATTTAATGCTGTAACTTCTGCGAAGAGAAATGAATGCTTGATATAATTGTTTCTCTTGTTTAGAATGCGCTTTCCTTCATCTAATCTTTAAATACGAGTCGGTGCTTACGGGCTCTTGTAGTAAAATTTATTCATCTTGGAGTTATTTAATTTCAGTCTAAAAAAATTTTTATTGAAATGTTATCTATACACTTTTATTAAAAAAACCTTTCGTAAAGAAATATGTTTCAAAGGATTTTTCAGTCTCTTAACTTAAATATATTTTCCTTATTTTATTAAATTAAAGAAAAAGATGAATATAAATTTTTATTTAAAAATATACTTAAATATTTCCTTCTGTGTTTATTCAAATGAGGTGTTGAAAAGATTAAAACTGTTATATTCTACTCTCAAATTAAGAAACTTATTTAGACTTTAAAACTTGGTGCATCTGAAACAAAGTACACAAATGATAGGATTATTTTAGTAATTAAAGTGAAAATCGTGGGTTATAGAAGTTTATCTAGTTAAGTCGAGTTTTCCTTGGCTTAATATAGTCAACTAGTCGATTTAACTCTTAAATTAAATTCCTGGAAATAATTTTAGAATGTATTAAAACTTCTAACCCTATTCATCATCTGGTAAAACTTGCTTATACTAAAATTAAATCTTTTTGAAATCCACAGTTGGAAAACAACCGTCCTCAATCATCTTTCTCTGCCACTCAGTGTCATATTCCCCCCTTGATATTCCCCTCAATCTTTTTTTTAATCTGATGAAAAGAAACCAACACACCCCAAAATGGAATAATTTATTCTCCTCTAAATCAAAGGTCGGGATTCCTAAATAAAAAAATGACCCTACCTCAGTTTAACAATGCAACAGTGTGTTCACTTCCACCCACACTCGATTTTTCATGGGTGTTTTGACAGCTCGAGGGGCTGACTTTGGTAATGACCACCCACATCCCCCGAGGGATCTCGTGCGAAACAAGCTGCTCATCCTCCCCTCTTGGGACGAGGGGTGGCGTCTTTGAACCATGAGATATCGGGGCGACCCTCGATTGGGAATGGTCATTGATTACTTTTTTTGTTGGTTATCTGGACCTCCTACTAATGTACGTGAGTGACAAAGGAACGAAATCGATAAGAAAGTAATTTTTTTCAGTTATTTATGGAGTTCTGGAGCCAAATTAGTCGGTTCATGATTCATCTTGAATTTAACATAAGGATGTTTCTTTCTATAGTGGTAGTTTTCAAATGTTTCCAGGGGTTCATCCAGGTTTTTCTGCCAGGGTCCTGTTTTAGGAATTTTGTGGAAAGTTAAATGGAATTTTGTGAAAAATCAAAGGAATTTTGTGAAAATAAAGGCATTCATAACTTTTTAAATTTACTCAAAATTTGGAAAATTCCATTTCAAAATGATGGAAACTCATTTTAAAAACAATTTTAAAACCACTTATGATCTAAAGAATTTTGTGAAGGGTCCCTTTTTGAAGATCATAATTTTGTGAAGGGTTCCTTTTTGAGAATTGGAATTTTGTGAAGGGTCTTTAAACGGCCCCATTTTTTTCTAGATGAACCCCTGGTTTCATATCTTTGAAATATAATCTTGTTAGATTTTTCAATTTTAAGAAACAATTCACTTTGATCAAATGGGAAATTCATCTTAAATTCACACTTAACAAATTTTCTTTTTATTTATTTAATCCAGTTGAAAATAATTCCTGAACCATAGAAAAAATTCAGAATTATCTTATATTTAACTTACTGTACCTATGTTCCTCGTTATGTTTGACTTTAAGATAATAATTTTATTTGTGATTTTATAGAAAATTATGTAATGTTTGTTTATTCCTATTTTGAAGAGTGTATTTATATTTGATGATAATTACTCTACTCTAAAGCATAAGGAAAGTATTGACAAGTGTGAAAAAAGGAATTGTAAGTTAAGTGTAGAATTTAACTTTTTAACTTTTTTTTGGAGTTAAGTGTAGAATTTAACTCATCACTCACATGAGTTATTAAAATTTTCACTATCGTTCACATTCCGTTAAAGGTTCAGGTTCTCTTTCTTTGTCTGTTCTTCAAAAATGTATGATTGATTTATCATGCTTATTTAAAACTACTACTATATGTAGCTGATTAACGGTGCAAACTCTTTTCTTTCTGAAGCGTTAACAATTCTACTCCTCTCCATCATTCAAACCTTTACGTAAACTTTGTCTCGACCTATTCAAAGCCATCGCTATTTTTTCTCTCTTTTCTCGGAACAAAGTAGAACTTCCGACTTTATCCACCCTATGAATCGATAACCCGAACTTCGACCCGCCGTTGTCTTTCTGAAGGAGCCGTGCTGACCCATTTGCGACCGCCATTGATTAATGGGCATAAGAGCTATCCTGTCGCGAGTTGCTATTTCGGGAAAAGCGCGCCAAGTGTCACTAAACTTTGAACAAGCGAAGAAATCGATATCTGTCTCGGCCGACACAAAAAACAACGGCGGATTAGGGCTTTAAGCCCTTGAGAAAGCAAGTTTGTCTTATTAAAGCCAATCAGCAGAAGTTGTTTGTAAACTCGGAAGTGTGTGAACTTTTTTTTAAGATCTTGTTCTAGGGTTCGACTTGGCTCTTGGACTTGAGATGGGGTGTTCGTATTATTGGAAGTGGAGTGAGTTAATTAAAGTGATGATTTCACAAAATTGTCACGATCTTTGTTGAAATTCGTCGGTAATAATATGCTGATTGAGTTTGCGTCATATCCGGTGCGTTTTAATGGGGTTTACGTAGTTTAAGGGATTACTTCGGTAAAACTTGTGCTAATAAAACGTAGATTGAAGTTCTGCATTGTGATAATAAAATCTTTCGTCATAATTCGTCGTTTAGATGAAAATTAGTCCCATATTCATCCAAATGGTATTATCATAAAAAATTTGTAATTATAAACTATATGATTTAAAGTAATTAATGGATTATTTTTATTTTAAAATTAAAGCAGCACATCGAACAAATCTATGAAAGTTGGTTTGACCGAACGTTGTACCTATTATAAATCTAATTGTAATTATAAATTAACGAAGAAAAAAAACGAAAATCAATCAACATTGCATCTATAGGTTGCGACAAAAAGATTCAAAGTCAGGTTTAAGTAGGAGTTTCCAGTTTTACATCTCTATTTAGATTTCTAAAGAGAGAGAGAAGTGAAAAGAGTAGAGCCAACTGTTGATCCCTCGAATCAAAATTTATTTTGTTGAACCACTCTAAAAATCGATATGAAGAACATTCTGGCTATTGTAAGATTGTATGGGTACTATATCGGTAATCGATTTGGAATATCGGTTATTCGTTAGCATCGATTTGGCGTTCCCAACTGATGGGGACTAGTTAAAAATTTCCTGGATAGCTTCCTGATAGTTTCATATTTAGAAGTATAAAAATATATTTTAAAAAGTTATTAAAATTGACATTTGTAATCTGGCTACGATTTTTTCTTTTTTCTTAGATAAGATGTTATTAACTTTTTTCTTGGTTTAAATAAGTTGACGATTACTTAAAATTCAGTCGAATCAATGGTATAAAGAATGATTGGTAAACCTTTTACTGTTCTCGCTATACACTATACAAAATCGGCTTTTATAAACGCTTACAGTAAACGCTCCGAAAGAGACTGTTTATTGTAACATGATTGGACTTTATTGTGTAAAGTAAAAACAGTAAACATATTGATACATTTTTAAAAACTTGAATTCTTTTCTGCAGGAAATTCTTTCCTTGGCCTGATTTAAAAATAATTTTTTTTAATCTTCAGGTAATCTTAATTTGCTACCTGATCTTCCAATCTTTGTTTTAATTCAAACAAACAATTGAATAAATAAATTCAATAACAAAATAAATGTGTCAATTTATAAACACTTTTCTGTGAGATATATTTTTCGGTCTGTATTTTATGTCTTGCGCACTCCTTTTGGATGATTGCAATTTTCAGTACAAATCTTATGGCTTAAAACTTTCGTCAATAAGTGACATTCAGGCAGGCCGTTTTTCGAAACAGATTAAAATTTCCTAAGATTTTTTCTATACCACTCTGGATTAAGACTGGTTGCTACTCGTTTTTTTTCTTGAATAGTCTTAAACATTACCACCTGTTTACTGCCCTAGTAGCGTTTCATTGCCACTGAACGCGCACAAACCTCCTAAAAAGAATCCCACAACAAATAAAACCCTTATCTTTTCACCCGGTGTCACAACAAATTGTCGCACTGGGCATTTAACCATCGGCTGGCCATTTACGACTCTCCTTCCCTTATCGTGTTAAGACCCGAAAAAGGCGACACAAACAGTGAAGAAAAGCCATTTCGAAGCGTCCCTTTTCATTCCTCCCCAGTGCACTAAAACTTTTATGCCCTTGCAAAGACACAAAGCCCTTCCCTCAGTTCCCCGAGCGTAAAAACCTTTTTCTCCTTCCCTAGTTGGAGGCTTTCCTGCACGGCTTCTCTACTGTACAACCCGTTTCACTGGTAGGTCGTTGACTCGGCAGGAAAGCCGACCACCAGAGCGAAATCCGAAGCCGATCGGGATTTTTGAAGAGGTTGTATGTCCCCGAGCGTTATGATCCGTCTTGAATCTGGGAGGGGGTCGGATTTTAGAATCGATCGATACTTGCTTCGTGATTTGCAAATGTATTAGTTTTTGTTCTTTTGGATTTTATGCGTCGTTTGTTTTTATTTGTTTTCTCCTTTTATCTATCGTTAGGTTGCTAGGCGTGATATCTGGTTTACTGTCTTTAGGGAAAATTTCTTGAAGATGAAAGTGTTGTTGATCTTTTCCAATCAATAAAGTCTCGTTGAATGGCCTATTTAGGGAAGAAACTTCTGGAAATGAATGAATTTTTTATCAAATCGCCTTTATGTATCAAAGATAATTTTCTGTTTCAATTTTAGCCATTAAGTAACGAAGTGAAATCTTTCCCACCGTGAATAGTTTTTATAAAAGCAGTTTTTTATGCTTTATTCTAATCCGTATGTTTATTCCCATTTAGAACATTTCATTAGTAAATGGTTTAAATTATAATTTAACTAACAAAGTGATTTTTGAGGCATTTTTTATCATTGAAAATAATTATTAAGTGTGTTAAAAATAGTTAATCAGTATGGATTCAAATATTCTTAATGGGAACTGCAATATTGATGTTGTTTTTGAAATTAGTTGTATTTACGTTTTTATTTCATCTGTTATTAAAACTCATCTTACATTATTTTACATTTAAAAAATATTTTACGTTTACACGTTTTTATTTATACGTTTTGTATGAAATTCACACATTTTTAGTTTCGGAACTTGAATATCTTATGACACTTATATTATTATTGATTTAATACAAACGGGTTTTCCAATCTAATTGTCAGGCTACAACTTTCTGTGTTACGTGGATTTGTAAAGAAGTGACAATTCATCAACAAAATAACATGCATAATGTTATTTAATTTTAATGTGTTTATGTATTGTTTTACGATTACCGCGGTGAAACTTTATATGAAGAATTAATTTTGTTTAAAACGTTTACGTAAAAAATATATCTAAATAATTAAAATGACTAAAAAAACGATCCCTTTTCCTTAAGACACCTGTTACTTTGATTTCAACCCAATTTTCTTACCAACAGAAACAGTCAAGTCTTTGTTAATTACCCCCATTGCAACTGCTGTGTCAACTAAATCCATGTTTATTACAATCGCGCAATTATGATATCTTTCGGGAGCACTTGAAGGCAAACACAACGAGGGCTTTTGTCATAAACTGTCTATCGTTTTGACACGAAAAGTTTTTATCTCTTAAGTTTCTTTAGTGACTCAGAATTGAAATAAAGCGCAATTGTGGTGAGCTAGATACATCATTCTTGCTGAACATTGACTCCATAATATCTAATTATATTTAAACTCCATTTTATTAAAATTACATGTCAATAATTTTAAATTGCATCAGCTTTTGATTTGATTTAAAAGAAAAAAAATATTTTTAAACTTGCATGTTATAAAACGAATATACTTTCATCTCTATACTCCGCTTAGTATTGAATTTCGAAATTATTAATAACTGGTATAAATTTTTATATTACACTTTCATAGCTTTCACATATTCTGTTTCATTAACATACAAATCAATACAAAACTACCTAGTTGTTATTAGTTTTCTCTAGAAATAGCTTTATCTACAGCTAATTAAGTCCCAGACTGAAAGGAGAATCCTCTAAGGAATAATTTACGTTATCAGGATGACACAAAGCCGTCCAGTACAGGAAAGATAAGTCTGAAAAAAGTAACTCTAATGAGAATTCTATTGAATTTATAACCATTAGTTGCCATTGTATTGTGAGAGAGCGATATTAAATAATACACTATAATTAAATCAGTATAATATATAAAAAATCCTTTCAAAATAATTTCATTTTCTAAAGGATATTAATTATATGAATTCGTCTAGATTAAACTTACTAGTAACCTCGATTTTTTCTCACAAAGTCGGGATTTTACAAAAGATAAGTATCTAAAAATACCTGGAAGCTACAGTTCATAATGCGTTATCGTAACCTTGTTTTAATTTTGCTTAATAAAAACATTTAAAGTTTTTTTAGTACGTATGTAGTAGATTAAAACGTACTCTTATATTTGAAAACCTGAAACTTCCAACATATTTTTCTTAATGACGTTTTTTAAGAAATATTATACAATTTTTAAGGGAATAATAATTAATCATAGCCCTGAATATTCGTAATTTTTTGCTTATTACCTCACCAGCTCTTTTCTTCAGTTGCATTTCAGATGGATAAAGAATAGTAGATTCCATTTGTAGTCTCTCTCTTTTTTCTTCTAAGTATTACGGTAATTCGTTAACAAGGGCCTCTGGTTATGCAATTCTTTTTTGTTCAACTACACTCCGTTAACACGACTCTTTTTTTTCTCCGTCTTCACTGTATCTGGTAGAGAAAGGATTCACTATCCAAAAGAATAATAAAAAGCAAGTTCATTAGTGAACCGTATCTCCTTTTTTTTTCGGTGAAACCCAAATTAATTTCACTTTTTACGTAGATTCTAGTTTTTCTTTTGTGCTCGCTGAATTTTTTCGCCGTTGTATTTGGCAGCAAAGGATGGATGGGTACCGCCCCTTTGTGTTAGCCCCGCGGTTAAGGTGTATAATCTACCTTTGGGGCATTAATTTTTTTAGTACACTGGAGCTCATAACAGTGATGCTTCCTGCTTTTGACACTGACGAAACTATTAATGGTTTATAAAGAAAGAAAAAAGTGTTTTTCGTGTATATTTTATTAAAACCCTGTTTAAAAAAATACGACACCTTCAATTAAACCAGACTAGTTGCTAATATTCATAATTCCTTTAGGGAGTCTAAATTCTTGCGTTGCCGGTTTGCATTGGTTTATAAATTACGCGCATTTAGTTAAATATTTATGAGGAAATTACGGAAAGAATAATCTTATTACGAATACCGAATTAATATTTTAAGAAGTTTTAAATTATTTGAGGCTCCATTTAACGTGTTGAATAATTGTGTTTTATCAGGCTTTATAAAAGTAAAATCTGCGTAAAATTTTAATTACCGATCATTTCTTGCATAATTTAAATTTTATAAATTGATGTTAATTTTCTCAAATCAAGCAATTATTAAAATTCTTCTTTATGGGTATTTATTGACTTGGTAACTCCTCTCTAATATATTTCTTTATCTTAATATTTCAAATAATGGTTATTTCAATGAGGTTGAGTTAGCCTTTTCTCTAAACTTTTCTGTCGCTTGAAATAACTTGATTTATATTATTTCGTTTGTCTATTTATACTTAAGTTATCTGATGTTTTTCGCTTCATTTGCATGAATTTTTATAGTTAAGCTATTCATTCAAACACATGATTTGGATAAAAATATTATAAATTGAGTGCCATCATCTAGAAGAGATACTTCTTTCGATATTCGCCTAAATAGTAAATAAAGGTTATAGTTTCTCAACATAAAAAATCGGTTTTATATGTATCATCTTTTGGTTATTTGAAAAGAAACCATCGGCGCGTGGAAATCTGAATACAATAAATGTCCCTAATGGAAGAAAAAAAGTTTAAAAAGCCAAGATACTCAACCATAGAGGTATAAGAATAATAGAGACGGCATGGGCGGCAACCCTGTGTTCCAAAGATCAATGCTAGGCAAAAAGAATTCTTTAACATTGGAGCTCCCATAGACACGTCGATTTCGAAGGTGAAAAATCGTAATAACTCACAGAAAAATGATCGGAAAAAGAAAAAAACACCTGTTTATGATGTAGAAGGAAAATACTAATTATTCTGAACTTAAAAATTCATAATATCTCCGAAACATTTTTATGAATGGGATTTTAAAAAACTTCGCGCCGAGTTCGTTCGACTTTCACGAGCTATATTCGATTATATTTGACAGAATTTCAGTAAAATTACTTCTAGTATTAAAAAATGAAGATTTGTGATTCGATTGGATGTGTTTTTGAGTCATTCCAATCAATATTTCTGGTTGAAAATTGTTTTTTTACGAAGTTAAGTCATGAAATAAGCTTTGGCGGCCGTTGGCGATCGAGCTTGGCGCTTGTTTTGTGTTGGTGCGGGTTTAATTTTAGCGCGTTATTATTTTTTATTCTGCCTCTTTCTCAATAATTCTAGAAGATGATTTCCTATAATTTTTAAGGAATAATATAAAGGCATAAGGTAAATGTGGGTATAGTGGACACTTTAAGGAAAATTTTTGCTTAAATTCTTAATAAATACCAATCTATTTGCTTCAAAACGGTTATCATCCTATTTTTAGGTTAATTGGATCTTCTTCTTTCGATTTTACCATTAAAAACTTTAATTAGATTTGGAAAGTATTTTTAATTAATTTTTTAAAAGTACTCCAAATTGCATCTATAGGTGGCCACATAGATGAAGCTGTTGCTTCTATGGTGGACACCTCTTGCATCAATAGTGGACACCTGTCTTTTTCTGCCTATATGAGGGGTTTATGCATGAAATTGAGGGGTTTTTCTTGGTTTAGTCATCTAGTTCTAATTAAATCTTCCTTCCGAACGAAATGTATTTTAGATTCAATCAAATTAGCTTTATTTTTAAAAAAAATTGATAGTTTTCGGCCCAAAGTCTACGCTGTAGCTGATATGAGAGGAATTTAGCATGTAATTCAATGTTTTAGAAACATTGGTTCCCGATGCCAGAATGAAACCAAATTTATTTAACACCCATTTTAAAGCACAGTCAACAGTTTATGAAGAAAAACTGATTCAAATTAAGCATTATTTATTTTTCTAATAGAAGCCATTGCGGTGGCCACTATTGGAAAATCTAAGATTATGTGTTGGTAAAGTGGACACCCCCATAAATCCTCGTAAAGTCAACATTTTCAAATAAATTTTATTCAGTATTATTTTATACACTCTTATTTATCTTGATATAAATTTAAAAGTCAATTAAGCGGTAATAAATACGAAAAAATCAGTTCCGACTTACCCGTTTCCTAACGCGATTCAATAAGCAAAATCAAATTTCAGTCACTCGGTCGATGCTGTTATTTTCAAATATTTAAATATCCTTCCCATGCTGATCTGTGGTATCGGTGGTAATTTATCAGCTTACCTGATTGAACAATCTACAATGCCTATGAATTTTGACGCTGTTCGATGCCTCTAACTCGTTCTATTTAAAATTAATCAGCTATGTGGCCACTATTGGTACAGTGTCCACTATACCCACATTTACCTTATTCCAATTATTGAGATGCAGTGTCTATATAATTGTGATTTTTTAAAGTTTCTGTGGATTTTTTTGCCATATTGTAAAGACTATATTTTTAGATTGCTGCTACATTAATACTAAATGTATCAAAATAAGCTACCAATTTTTACATTTATGTAATTTTTGTCACAATATTGTTAATATTATTATGTCCTATTTGTACAAGATTTGGGTATTTCTTTTAGAATTTTAATACCTCAATAAAATAATGTAATAATAATTAATGTCGCTATCACAGGGGCTATTTAAAAAATTTTCGCTTTGATATCCTTGAAATTTCATAACTCAAAACCTAATCAGTAGAATGTAATCTTATTAATTTAATTTACTAGTTCAAAATCCATCAAATGTTTAATTCGAAAATATTTTTTCAGTTGCGAGTTTGCCATTAAAAAACTGTAATCAGCAGATTGGTTGGTTGGGGTTTTATGGCATAAGACCCCCCTATTTATGCACTTCTATATAAAAGCAAAATTAATTAACTATTTTTTAATCTTTCTAACCACTTAAAGTAACAGTTTACTTTAATTTTGGTATTCATCAATTTAAAATTGCTTTCCTTTAAATATTACGTGTGCTTTATCGTTGTGAATTAGAATATGATATAGAGTAGTGTTAATTTCATTTATGTTTCAGATAACAGATACTGGAATTAAAATTACTTAAATAAATTGTAACCTTTAAAAACAGAAGCTATCAAATTTATATTTTAACTGTAAAAAATACGATAGCATTGATACAAAAATACGAAACTTATAAGGCAACAAAAATAATATATATTCTGAGCGCCGTACCAAACAGCGCGATAACCTCGCCAAATAGCGTGAAATCTCATAAATCATAGCTTTGACATGTTAGGCAGTCTTGGGATCGCTCGCTTCCGTTGAAATCGAACCCGATTCCTCCTCTATTCTTCTTTCCTAACTCTATGTACTCAACCCTTGGCAAGTGTTCAAACTCGCTTATCTTTGCGATCTTTTGCAAAGTCCTTACGGCAAGATCAAGGCTTTTTTTTCATTTTCAATTTGTATGGAACTGGAAAGTTTTTCAAAACAGAATTTTCGGTCGATCAATCATAACTCTAACAGAATTAGTTTCATTTTTATGGAGAAAATTGAATTACCAGTGAAGAAGAAATCAAAACTCTTCTTCTCTGGTGCTGGTTTTCTTACTTTGGAAAAATGCTGAGAAACTAATGGGGTAAAATAACATTTTCTGTGCGTTTGAAAACTGAAGACTAAGGTTGATGGTTGGCAAAATTTCTTAAAAATTGTATTATTCCTTAGTTGAGCTGAAGTTTTTTTTCGCAGCGAAATGGTAATACGTAGAAATAGAAACCCCTATTAAACCCTTTGATAACTGGATTCTGTAAACATTTGATACCTCTCTGTTGCGATAGAAAAAAAATTCCAGAATTGTTTACTTCTCAAAAATGTTCTGTAAATCATTTCTTTTAATGTCTCATCTAAAAAATTCTTTTTTGATTATTTTAAATTACATATAAAAACATGGTTTTGTAGGCATAAACTTTCACATCTTCAATTATTAAATTGAAGAAAAACTGTAAATTGCCAAAAAAAATGTTTTTAAAAGTATAATTAATTTTCTTTGGATTTCTTCATACCTATCAAAAGAAGGTATTGAACAAGATATACTAAAAATTGCCCCTGTATCGGTTCTTTCCCATTTAATTACTCCATTTCATCCAACAAAACCCCCATCCCACTCGGCTATCATACTCAAAATAATATAAAAACCAAACCCCCTCCCCAAATTAAAAGAAAAAAATCCATATCCCACCAACCTCATGAATAAACCCATCATCATTCCCCAACTTTTCACAACCAAAGAGAAAAAAACCACCTCCTCAACCTTCGTGACAGTTTCGGAATGCCACCCATATTCCCCCAAGAAATCGTTCCGAGTCATCGGCTTTCGTGTTCCGGTCATCCGCAGCGGAATCAAGATGATTCGGGGGAGGAACGGCCCCAGGGAATCACTCTTAATTAGCGAACCCCTCTTTTGCTTGTCTTAACCCACCGCCGCCTTTTTGCCATCACGCTTCCCTTTCACGCTGTTCAGTTCGGAGCGCTGCGAGGCAGCGGTGGGATATGTGCTTTGGAGGGACGAGTCTTGGATTTTCGCTTTTTGGAGGCGAGTTTTGTGTTTGTTTTGTTATCTTTGTTTCTGCTTAGAATTTATTTAAGGAGGGAGTTGGCTTTTTGCTTTTGGGTAGATTTTTCTGTTTGTTTTGTTATTTTTTTTTGTGGTTATTATATTAATTATT
Source organism: Tetragnatha versicolor (assembly GCA_024610705.1). Taxonomy (NCBI): domain Eukaryota; kingdom Metazoa; phylum Arthropoda; class Arachnida; order Araneae; family Tetragnathidae; genus Tetragnatha; species Tetragnatha versicolor. The sequence goes on along the minus strand of JANDEH010000001.1, from coordinate 50,875,280 downwards.
TTTATTTATATAATATTTATTTTTTAGTTAAATTTGGTCTGTTGAGTTTGTGGAGTGAAATGTGTTGGGGTTGGGAAATATGCTGAATTTATTTCAGTTTGTTTTCTTATTTTAAGAAAATGCTTCACATGTGTCAGTTTTTTTCAATTTTTCAAGTTTTCTTTCAATTTATATTAAACATTCCTTTGTATTAATTCCCTCGATAGATGTAGATGAAGTTTTCATGACTTTTTTGTATGTGTGTGTTATGTATGAGTATAAATATTAGGCCCAAACTTTCATTTTAAAAAGAATTTAACTTCTTTTAAATCGTATTTATTTTCTTCACAAACTTGATGTTGGTGTCTGGTGATCATTTTAAGTTATTGTACCCATCGTTTTATAATGTTTGGGGTTTGGAAGCGATAGTCGATGAACACGGGGATGGACACGTCCCGCCCAGGGACTGGTTCGCTGGCTTCTCGGCGGGGGTGCATTCGGCACTTTCCTGAAATTCACCTTAGTTCAGGGGGGATGGTGAACGAAACGAAATAATTTGATAAAGAAAAAGATCTTATTGTTTGGGATATTTTACTGCGTTCGACCGGCTGGTATTTTGAAACGGGTCATTCCATTTCAAATCATCCAGCAAAATACAAATTTGTCACCCATAGTCACAGAATTCAATGAAAATTTTTTCATTGATAGATATTACCTTCCTAATGACTATTATGAAATATTACTTCCATATCTCAAGTACTTTCTGGGAAAAAAAAATGTCAAAATATCGAAAAATTGGAAAAAATGACATGTCGAAAGGTGTTTTTTTAGGACATGTTGTTGTGGGAAAAAAATAATAACTTCGTTAATTATACTGATATCATGATGGAATTTTCACTAAAATATTTCCAAGAATATGGGGATTTAGAATAAAAATACTTCAAAAATCATAATTAAATACAAGCCCCCTCAAAATTTTCTAAAGTGAAATCTTTTGTAAAAATAACCAAAGAATTAAAAAATGTTTTCACAAAAAAGGCATAGGAGTTATCTGCACCAATTCTTTTTTAAATTACACATAAAAGTATAAACTAAAAGACTACAAAATAAAAAACATGGCTTTTTGAGTATAAATATGTTTAATTTTACAAAAACCGAAAAATTTTAGCTTTTTTGGCAAAAAATTGTAGTAGTAGAAATGTCCAAAAAATTATCAGAAAGAACTTTTTTGCTAACTAATTATTTGAATAATTGTTTCCTGAAATATAGTAATTTTTCTTTTGTGATGAGAATTTTCATGAATTAATTTAAATTCAGTGTTTATGACCCTCTCGCGTCACATTATCCAGGCCATGTCGCCCATAATATCATTATTTCATTGATTTTTATTAACTGCTGGATTAACCATTCTTAAAACTGAGATAAAATGAAATAACAATTTAATTGTAAGTGAGCAAATTAGTAAGCTGTAGTTTAGTAAGCAAAGTGCAAATTAGTAAGTTAGCAAATTTAGTAGTAAATTAACAAAGGAAGTTCAACCGAAATTATTACATTAGTATATATAAGAAATAGCTGCATATAAAATATATATGAATTTATGACCCCAAAAAGTTTGTTTAAAGCTTCATTATTATAACAGCTTTTTATAAGAGAAGCAATGATTTTTCACGGAGATGACTTTCCCTTTACCAAATGCAAAAGTTGAACTTTTTTTTAAAATAGAAAATAAATGCATTAACTAAGAAACTGGAAAATAGCAGTGGCTTTTTGAGTGTAAATCTTAACTCAAAATATTGTGATGGTTTTATTTGAATGTTTGAGGGAGTTGCAAACTCTAACAAGTTGTTCTACACAGAATTAAATCAATAGCATTATTATAAATTAAGCTTAAGGTCAAATATTATGGAAGATGATCAGAATGTATCAGTTTCAGCATGGAAAAACAAATCCCTTAGAAGTGAAATAAATTATATTTAAAAGCTTGAGAGTATATGTATAAATGAGTCACAAAACCAATGAATGCTTTTCATCTGGATTTTAAGTGGTTTGCCCTTAATATCCTTTTTAACTAGTCTTGGTGCATGTAATATATTTAATACATTGATGATTCATGATTGATAGATGCATATATTCTGATGTCTGGGATTCATCATTCAACAAATCCCTTTCATGCACAAAAAGATTGAGATTTGGAGTAATCATATTCTTTGGTTCCATGAGATTTCTTTACTTCTCATTTCAAAGGGCAGCACAAAGTGTAGCAAGTTAATAGTGATTTGTTTGACCATTGCTAAAAGCAAACTACCTAAAACCTTTGATCTTTGGAAGACTTTTTTTTAGTTTTATGAAAAATTAAGTATGTCAGAAAATAAACTTGAATCCTGTAGTGTTGGTAAGCATAATCAAACTCAGTGTCATAAAACAAGATATACTCAAGTGAAAGGTTTGTCAGACATTGCATCATTTAACTCATATGAAATTATATTTTTTGAGTTTGAGAAGTGGAGTTTGCCCATAACTTTTATTAAAACTATGAATCATAAAACATCTTGTTTTTACCAATTTAAAATCCATAAGAAAAAAGTAACAAAATATCTAAGGATTAACTATAACTTTAAGCTAATTTTTTTAATACTGCCACATTTTATAAATATTATAAGGTAGCATGTAAATCATTCTTTACTTTGTTAAAACTTGTGATGTTAGTGTAAACAAACTAGATGTGCTTGTTAAGACTTGCACTGAATCTTGACTTGAGACTTGACTTGAAGCACTGAATTTAAATTAATTCATGAAAATTCTCATCACGAAAGAGGAATTATTATATTTCACGAAACAATTATTTAAATGGTTAGTTAGCAAAAAAGTTCTTTCTGATAATTTTTTGGGCATTTCTACGTACTACAATTTTTTGCCAAAAAAAGCTAAAATTTTTCGGTTTTTGTAAAATTAAACATATTTATACTCAAAAAGCCATGTTTTTTATTTTGTAGTCTTTTAGTTTATACTTTTATGTGTAATTTAAAAAAGAATTGGTGCAGATAACTCCTATGCCTTTTTTGTGAAAACATTTTTTAATTCTTTGGTTATTTTTACAAAAGATTTCACTTTAGAAAATTTTGAGGGGGCTTGTATTTAATTATGATTTTTTAAGTATTTTTATTCTAAATCCCCATATTCTTGGGAATATTTTAGTGAAAATTCCATCATGATATCAGTATAATTAACGAAGTTATTATTTTTTTCCCACAACAACATGTCCTAAAAAAACACCCTTCGACATGTCGTTTTTTCCAATTTTTCGATATTTTGACATTTTTTTTCTCAGAAAGTACTTGAGATATGGAAGTAATATTTCATATTAGTCATTAGGAAGGTAATATCTATCAATGAAAAAAATTTCATTGAATTCTGTGACTATGGGTGACATGGTCTGGATGAAGTGACGTGGGATGACCCAAACGTTTTTGAGTGTTTTCTTCAATTTGTTTTAGAGTAACTTCAAAACAACTTTAGTTCTTTTCAATTTACTAATCAGTTATATTTAAAAAAAACTTAAGGAAATTTAAACTTTCTTTCGTTATTTATGACTGTTAAAAACAACTTTTCCAGAAGGTGTACCAAAGATGCTGCAATACACCCTACCTAAGGATTTAAAACACAAATTTTCTTAATATTGTGAGAAAAAAATATTCACCTGTTTTAATTTATAATTGTTTTTTGAATTAAACTCATTTACACTTGATTTTTACAAAAATTTATCAAGACTGTTCTCAGCTCGTCCTTTCTTTCTAGTGTACTTTAAACTCATAAATGAAAAAATATTAAAGGGATTGAGGACAAGTCTTCCTTGTCATTTTGATCCCCTAAAGATTAAATTGCTTGTCACAGTTTTTAAAGCTGATGAAGAACTGTGTTTGCTAATTTATGAATGATTGTGAAATGGACTAAGAGTATTTAAAAGTTGCAATCAATGTAATTTTTTTGTGTGGCTTCTATGATTAAATGAACCCTAAAAATATCAGAAGTTAATCACATTGTTATGTGGCGGTGTTATCTGCTATGGAATCATTAGGTTCTTAGTGCATATTTTAGCGAATGCATTTTTAGTTGCCCGGCAACCTGAAATTCCAAGAAATCATTCATCAATTACGTAATTTGTGTGCAATTTGGGTGACGGTAGAGATGGGAATGGCCGGAAAAAAACCGGGAACTTTGGGAAAAAAACCGGTTTTTTTCCAGTTTTTTTCCCGAAGGGTTTATTTCTTTCCGGAAAAATTGAAAATGTTAATTTAAAATACTTTATTTAGAATTTATATATTAACCGATATCAATTAAAATATTATTTAGATGGTATTTTTATACATTAAAGTACTTAAAAATGAAGTTTTAACCATATAATAAGCATTTTTTTCCCAAAAAATATGGATTCCACTTGGGAAAAGTTAAAAGTTTTTAAGTTTGTATGTATTTAAAAATTTTCTACATTAACATTCTAATGTTTTCTCATTTGACATTTTTATACTCAATATTTCACATTAAAACATAAATTTGGAAAAAGTAAGCTGCAAGATAAATTATTAATAATCAAAAATGTCATGAAAATTAAATAATAAAAAATAATTTCGAAAAATATTTAAACAAAACAATGAACGATTTTTTACTTTTTATGTAATGACTCCAAAATTTTTTTTAAATTGGCAGAATTTAATTAAAACTTCTTAACCTTTCAAAGAAAACATGATTGCAATGATTATGTGAAAAAGGTTAGGATCAATTATGTATATTGATGTTAAATATTATAGCAAACATCTGTTATTTGTTATTGGATCATGTTTTATACAAAATTAATTCTTCAAAAGTACTTTATGTTTAATAAATAAATATTAAATTAATGTTATTTATTACAATCGCATGCTTTATATTTATATTGCATATATTATTTTATAGTTATAAAAACTGTAGTTTTTTTTTAAATTACTCGTAAAATGCTGCATATTTTTATTTTGGAAGAGTGATTTTTAATTATTTTTTAATGATTTAATAACATAATATATAATGACTAATGATTTTTATACAACGAATGATTATTTACCTTCTAAAAAAATATGTATTCAAAAACCATTCTTTTCTATGCAAAAAAGGTCAATTTTTCCGACTTTTCCAATTTTTCCGGAAAAAAACCGTTTTTTTTCCTGTTTTTTTCCGCCTACCCAAAATTTCCGGAAATTTTCCATCTCTAGGTGACGGTGATAAGGAAGCGTGAAAACAATGCTTAAAACCGATTATTATTGGTATAGATTAAATAGGTATCGAATTCTATGTTATATGAAACCAAAATTAGGATTTCTGAGTATACTGAAAACGATGCGATATCGATGATCAATGAGTGATTGAAACTGAAACAAATACCTTGGCTCGAAACCTAAATTTTTGATATCGAACGACCTATTTCTCCAATTATTATATATAGTTAGAATTCTCTGTTAATAGTGGTTTTAAATTTCAAAAACAGTTTTAAAAAATGCCGTTATTAGAAAGTTTGTTGAGTTTAAGTAATACCATAGAAATTAAATAATTTGTTTGCCATATTTTATTATCTCAGTATACTTGATTAATAAGTTCTTGAGATACAGGGAGGCTTAGATAAATTTATCAGAAGTTTTAAACTTTAATAGCCAGCTGTAACTTTTTTGTAATTGTATGAATATCATGCAATACCTACAGATTAACCTTGTTAATTGCCTACTATAACAGAGTCTTACTGCGGTAGAAGTTATGTCCATGCCCTGGTCAACTTCAAGCCTCTTCTATAATAAAGTTTATTGTTGTGCATTAGTTTTACAAATAAATACATGACATTTAATTATTTCTTTGTAAAAATAAATGCACCTATATCCTTTTCCTTTTATTTTTCAATGCCTAAAAAGCTAACATGCCCCGGATCGTAAATCTACGTTTTTTCCAGCTTCGTCCTGTTTTTCTTGAGTAAAACCAACCTAAGTACGCCAATAATTGCCGATTTTATTGCGACTTGTCACTTTTATGCCACATTAGGTTCTCGTCGGGGGGCGTGCTTCTATACTTAGCCACGAAGCACCCCTTGTCGCTTGTGATATTGTTTGAAGCGAGGGCTTTTTGTGACATCTGCTCAGTCATATCTCTCCGAAATAGCTTTTCTGACTCATTAATGTTGAATACTTCGTTGTTAGGTGTGACAAATGTCGTGTTGTGTTTTTTCGTGCTTTTGATGGTGGTGGGGTGTTAGGAGAAAAATGGGTACGGTTTTTCCCGGCTCTCTTGAAGGAATTATTTTTAAAGTCTTAAATAATATAATCGCTATATCATATGCGTTGAAGTATAGGAATTATGTTTCGATTCAGAGTATTTTTAATAAATACCTAATTAGTAATTCAAAACTAAACAATCTTGAAACTTGATTATTCGATGAATAAAATAACTCAATACTAAAATTTTAATATTGTCTATTTCTATTTTTTAAATATAAGTATTGTAGTACACTATTCATTCCTTCTTTTAAGTTCACTCCACAGGCATTTCATTTTATTTTATACCTATAAATTTAGTGCAATAAAATAACTACCAGCAAAATATACCTATTATTATAGACAGGATATTTTCGATTTTTTTTAATTATCCACTTTTTCTTTGAAAAGTCTGAATTTGATCCTTTTAAACTTTCAAGGAATAAAATTTTCTTCCGAGACAAGTTTATTCCTTTCTTAATGTTTATTATTTTCTTACCTTCTTTTCGTTTATTGTGAGAGATCTGACCACTAACGATGCATTTTTCTTTTGCAGTTTTACCAAAGACAGACGAAATTAAGTGTACCAGACGAGAAACGGAAAGATTTTACCCTTTTTTTAACGAATGCTAACTCAGTGGTAAGTCAACCTTTCATTATGCCAAGCTTTCCAATATTAATTTTGGAGAAATATCCCCTTCTCGTACTCCCAGGTCTTGTAATCTTCTTCCAAAATATTGAAAATCCGATCGTAGAAGTTTCAAAATAAAGCAGCCTTCCTTTTTGGCAGCTAAGGATGTAAACAAATAGTCCCGCTGGAAGAATTCCAACTATTTTGTTATCGATTTTTGTTTGTTTAGTTAGTTCATCACTTGTGATTGATTACCCAGGGTTACTTCTTAAGAATCACTCCAATGATGTTCTTTATTATTTTGAATTTCTTCATCAAGATATAGGTTTTAATACATTTTTGAGGTATTGTTTTTGCAACAACACTGCTTTCCCTTTTCTCTCCCTGTCGGTTAGGTATCATTAAAAATGTTATGATGGTCATTTAAAAACAAAACCGTATTTCACCTTTGTTAAGGACATTTTGTTCTTCATAATAATCATTTTTGAAGAGCCGCATCTAAAGTACATTTTGTAAAATGTTAAATTACAGACCTGCTTTTGTAATCACTCTTTTGCGTGTGAAAACATTGCTCTTTATTGATCTGAACTTTATTTTTAACCCACATAAGCACGAATACTATCTCAAGGAATTGTTAGCATAAAATAACCGGATAATTGGTTAAACCAAAGCTAGGAACAATAATGTCCAACTAGCAAATTCAACTAAATTAGCTGCATTTTCGTGAACTACTCAGCACCTAGACATTCTTATGCTCGAATGTATGTGTATGTATTTAACTCGAATTGATAGTCTTAACTCCTATTTTAATTACATAAAAGGGACACTTAGCGGTGTTAAAACTACCATCTCCATCTCGTTATGAAATCCTGAAACACAAATTTCTGTTGACGGGAAATGTTTCCCTCTGTTCCAAGCCTTTTACCCCCCCACCTCAACTAGCGTCCGTTTTAAAAGGTAGTCTGTTCCATAGTAACTATTTTCGTGCTTGAAGGAAATTGTCCGTGGATGCTTTGTTTCCGGGTTAGAGTCATAAGTTTGAAACCATATCGCTGGCAAAGGAAGCCGTAGCTGGATGCTTGCCATGAACAATAGTTTCGCTTTACCTTGCCGACAGCACTTGAAATTAGGAGTAGATGCTAGCTTACGCTGTTAATACCCGTTACGAGAAGCGTATAAATCGTTGTGAGGTTGTCTCATTAATTTAATGTTAGTCTCTTTATAACCCTTAAATTGTAAACAATCAGTAAAAATCAATAAAAATTTAATACGAAAATCTCAGCATTGAAATAACATGAGACATATTTATATTTTAATACAATCATGTGAAAAGTGAGACATATCAGAATGTGATGGATATGCGAAGATGCCAAAGTTATATCGTAAATTTTCTTGGGAAAAGTATTACTCTGCTTCCATTACTATCAAATGGAGAAAAATAATGTAGAGAAGATGTATTTTCTAAGAAGTTCCATCATTCAAAAGGGTTGATTTTTACTTGAGTTTGAAAGAGATTTATCATATTTCTTAGTCTTGTACTTGGTTTTCAGTTTTATGGTAGAGCATTCCGTCGAACTTTTCAAGTTTTCCATTTTTTCTATGACGCTATTCTCATTTAATCACCTTTTATAATTTCAGTTAAGTAGCTATTAGTGTAAACCAGTAATAACTTAAGTTAGGTACATTAATTAGCCATTTAACGCTATATCTTGTGTTTATTATTAAGTTATCTTAGTATCATGTGCTACGCCTGCATTTTATCAAATTATTCTCATTGTTTTCCGATTTTATCCCTGATTATATTTTAAGAAAGGATTAAAAAATAAAAGTTAATTCTCAAAGTTTAAGGTAACGTTTATTAAAAATTTGATTATCTAAAAAGACAAAATTTAACTATTTTCAGGTAGTTTTTGAAATTTAGTTAGTGTTTCTGTAAACTTATAGCTTTTTCTCATTGGTTTTGTTTTTAAAGTATTCGAAAAGGAAAACTCTAATACCTAAATTATAAAAAAATGAAAATCATGACTAAAAATAAACTCATCTTTTCTTTTGTCTGAATAGTTTTTTTACCACTTTAAACTTCAGCCCCTAAATTAACTCTTAAGAGCGTCTTCGTGTCTCTGAATTAATTGACCTTGTTTGTTAATCAATCTCTTTAAACTCCTCCAGCTTGAGATTTTTAAAGGGATCCTCCACACATCACAAGCATTGACATTGCCCGTTCTTTCCTACGACACAACGATGTGCCCGCATAATTTTTCTTCCAAAATAAAACTGAAAACTCGCACAATTCAAACAGGATCGTCCCTTATTTCCCAAAAGCCCGACAGAAAGCCCTATTCCTCAACAACTGCGGTGTTTCCCAGGCTTTTAATCTTTCTCCCGAAGTATTCTTCTCCCTCGTGATGTATGGGATTACTTCGTTTACCCTATCTTTGTACTAGTTAAGGCCGAGTGTTCTCCAGTTCCCGTCTCCTCTGACTGGGGCGTATTATTTTTCTTCGGGTATTCATTACCCCAGACGCGTCGTCTTGCTCCAATGGGTTTTTAAACCGTGGGACAGTTTCCGGAATTAGAATTTCAGAGATCTACCATTTTGATAGAAGTTTTTAAAGTAGGTTAGGGGAGTTTATTGAAAGGCTATAGAACTACCTTTATTTATAGTCATTATTATACTATAATTCCCTGTTGGTAAAGTTCTAATGACATGTTAAACAGTTTTTTCGTAGAATTTTTTTTAAAAATCCGACAGTTTTAATTTGTTTTGTTTTAATAGTTCAATGCACAACTTTTATTGACAGAGTAAAACTTCTTTAAATAATGGAAATAGTTCTTTCAAACATCGTACCCTTTAATACCGTTTAGTATCTATAGAAATTTGAAGGCTTAAATTTTGCAATTTGGGGTTCAAAATGTAATCAAGACACTTTCGTTCAAAAGTCTAATATTGGTACTTAAGTAAACCTTTTGGATTGTAATGTAAAGCTTGCAGACATTTTGAAGACTCTAAAAGTATTTAAAAAGGACAATATATTAGCTAATGAATTGAATAATAGCTTATAAGCGTGTTGCTGGAATATTCCAACACATATAGCGCGACTTAGTGTCTTTTTAACAATAAAAAAGGCTTGTCGTGTTGGTGTAAACTCACAAAAAATTTTTATAAGTTCTCAAAATGTGTTTTTAAAGGCGCCTATATTGTTCCTATATCAAATGGATTCGGGCCGATTTTACCTGTCAGTTACAGAACATTTGATTCTAGCATTTCCATCCTGAACCCAAAATCCATGATTTTCTATAATTTTAGACTTGTACCGCTATCATACTAAGCAGCTCAAGTAATAGGATTTCGACATTATTAATCTCCCTACGCGCACTTAGCTTCTTCCTTTAAGCTTTAAATTAAAGTAAACTCGGTTCATCACCGAACGCCATTTTTTATCCACACTCATAGCTTATCCGTCACAGCTCCAGCCACCCAAGTGACGGATAATCGCGAGATAACGATACGGCATCAACTCTCAATTAACGCATCGCCCTTTTTTTACTCACGATACACAAATTGATATCGCAAAAATCGTTGGACGCACCATCTTTTCTTCTCTCCCACCGAATAAAAAAAGGACCGAGGGGAGGAGATAAAAAAACGACGACAATGCCACTAACGAGCTGGCACGCGCGGCACCGACGCGTGCCTCGTTAATTCCTTTTCGGAGGTGCCGTTTTTTATTTCGTTTGGTTTTTATTCCGTGCAATTAACGTCCGTAGGCGAACGAAAAAAATGGCGTCCTTCGTACCGTATTGTCGCGGGGTGCAACGACTGTGACGCTCGAGGATGGATGCGGAAAACTGTTCTGGAACTGGATGTGATCGGTTCCGGAGGACCTCGGGAAGATGTTGCTGGTTGTTGTTTTTTTTCCTCTCGTGGTGGGAAGATCTCCTGCGGAAGTGTTTGCTGGTGGTAGCGGACTGTGTAAGTGACTACTAACTGTAAATGAGCCGCGGAGTTGGTCGTTAGTGCGGTTGGACCTTATTTCAAAGATGAGCGATTGTCGAATGCAGGCCATGTGTGAAGCCTGTCATTCAGTTTTGACCTCTTCGTTGAATGCTATCAATGGTGCTATACTGAGTGTGGATTTCTTTACTTACGATCGTATTCACCGGTAACCGGGAGTCAAACCTCTGATTGGTGGAAAACTACTTTTCCTTCTTCAACGGCCAATCAGAAGCTTGAATGTCGTTTAAACACCGGTCAAGTTACCGATGAATATGGCCGTTAGAGCACTAGACCATTTAACGACGGATTCATCCTTTTTCAAAAATAATGTCAGGTCTTTGACCATCAGATCATTATGCTACGAGATCTCCAATCAACATAAAAGTATAGAGAGGCAGTGGGCGTAGCAGTTTTGTTTGTTAGTTTGGGTGCACCATAAGGTGACTTTTTGCTACATTAAACCTCATAGAACTATCATAAAACATACATTTAGATATTGGTGGATCTGGAAAAAGTTGAAACCTTCCCCCGAACCTAACCGAAATTTACCCGAACCTTATGTATTGCACTTATGGAAGCTGGCAGTGGCTTCCCCCGAACCAGGTTCGGGTACTTTTTCCTGGTCCGGATATTGGTACAGTGATATGGAACATTTATAGGTATCTAATAGAAATTAGATTGCTGGAATCGCTAGATAGCTCTCAATGACTCAATGCTTGTTGCTATACCAAAGAGAAAAGTCCTTAGGATAATAATGGGAGTATATGCTTGAAATGAAGGAAATGTAAGAAGCTGAGAACAAATGTGCATTCCAACGTTACATTTTTCAGTTACCTTCCATTAAACTGTTGAATTTAGAAAAAATCCAACGTTATTTATTTTATGCTGAACTGTAACTGAGGTTGTTTGAAAATAAAATTTCAAGGATTTTTTTTCTTGCTAAAGCAATTCCATTGATTTTTCATCAATAATTGATGACAACATTACTGGCGAAATCTATTCCTTCACTTTGTGTTTGAATTTTAGGGGAAAAAATTAAGTTCGTTGATAAAAAAAGCAATCCAATTTCGCCTTAGATAGTCGCATTTACGATAATCACACTCCGAATTTCCCGAAAAAAACTCGCTACAGAGCTCCTCCCGTCTCGATCCCATAAACCTTAACAGCCAACCCAGAGTTACGACACCCGACCCAATTTGGCGATTTTATCTAATCCCTGCAGACGATGTAAAACACGACCAAATTTAGCCCGAACGAAAACTCTGACGACAATCGCTCCAACGAACCCCTCGCAAATCCGATGGGGCGAGAGGATTAAAATTTCATCATCGAATGCTGATGCCCGTCTAACCCTCAAAAGAGCTTCGCAAATCCTCGACTCGCGTCACTTCTATCCCTTCTTTTATGTCCTGCTGTAAATGTCACTTATTAATACCCCGAATTTACCCCTGTGATGCTTTAGCAAATACCCAGATGCGATGTTCGTCTTTGCCTCAAGGGCAATTACTTAAGCCCCTTGTGTTGGCGGGAAGTTAGCAGTTACGCGTGTTTGAGACGCGAGCGATGTAATGATGCGTTAAATGCTTTGGAGAAAAAAGCTTAAATTGATAAATGGTGCTGTGGTTACATCTGGCTCAAAGGCGAGCGTCTTTGTATGGGTATGAAGTAAATAAATAGCTGTCAACCGGCTAAATGTAAGTAGCATGCTTTTTGTGATCATCATATAATTATAAAGGTAGTTAAGAAATCGTTATTTTAGTGTGTTTTTACGAGCAAAGTACTAATTACGGTGTTAATGCAGCCTTCACTACTAAATTGGTGGAAGAAGTAGAAGCATTTTCCATGCATATGCCTTCGTAATAGAGTATGATGTCGTATTTTTCTGATGCAACTCGAAAGTGTGGCCTTCGGAACTTTACCACTCGATAACTAAGGTTGTCCCTATAGAGAATGTTTCTTCCACCAATTTAGGTTTCCATAGGCTAACTACTACGATATTTTCCACCAAATTGGAGAAAGGATACATTCTTTACTAAGCTTACGCTATCGGGTAAAGTTCAGAAGACAGATTTGGAACTGCATCTGAAAAAGACATCAAATCATACTGTAGTAGTACGCAGGTTCTTGTTGTGGGACATGCTTCTTCCGTCAATCAAAGTAGTGACTGCAAACTTAGCTGAATGGTTTCAACTAGTGATGGGCAAAATCGATAATTTTAGGTATCGAATACTTTGGTATCGAATACTTATAGGTATCGAGTAATTTTAGGTATCGAGTACTTTTTTTAAATGTCGGGAAATGAACCTGAAGGGTCAATTTTTTTAGGGCCTATCCATAATCAGACTAATATTCAAAAAACTGAAAGCGATCCATCAAAAAGCCCCGTAGCTACGAGCCTGGAGGTGGATAGAGGCGAAGGATTTGGCGGGGGAAAAACCTAGCCGCGTCAAATTTCTCTCGCGGATGATAACGACTTGGGTTTGAGCGTTGCAAAATGAAAACGGAAACATGCTGCGTTTGATCTACAGTAGGTATTATAAAGATTACTTCATTGAAAAATTTAAAACGAAATATGCTAATAAAGTATCGATACTTTTGTGGGTATCGAATACACTCGATACCTATAGGTATCGAGTACTTAAGTATTTGGTATCGATACCTGCCCATCACTAGTTTCAACTCATAGTTATGAGATTTTTAGCGTTTCCGTGCAAAGCAGGCTTCCCCGATCTTGCCATGAAAAATAGCCCATTCAACAAGATTAATCTCCCAGCCGTCATCAACACCCCCTGAGATGACCGCTTAAAAGGTTAACTCACGCCATGACTCAATCTCATTCACTCATACCTCATACTCATATTCATCCATCTTCCTCTCAGGAGAGAGCGCATTTATTTCCCCATTATTTGCGTAATCCTGCCTCCCTCCTCCTTCCCGGATTACCCACTCTCGCTCCCCTGTCGCCAACTTGGCGCCTCCTCTATTTTTTATGCCAATATTATTTATTTACTCCCTTCCATTTCAAAAATTGTCGGCAGCCCCCCGACAAAAAAAAGCCCGTCGCTACAACCTAATCAAAGTTTCGTCTCTCCATTCGCACCCCCAAGAGTTCATGCAACTATTTGCTCTGCTAATACGACCGCTTCTCTCCTTTTTTTTCTCTCTCTCTCCCGAATTCTCCCCCTGTCGTCGGGAGAGAACACCTTTTTTATTCTCTACTCCCTCTAAGTGAGGTATCGATTCCCCATTCCCCGAGTGATTTTCGTGTCATCAAAACCGAACAAAGCATGGCTTCTCTCTTGTTGCCAGTGGCTGAGTGTAACTAACGCAGATGTTGGAGATATGCCAGCGTGGGAGCTCTTACGTAAGTGGCCTAATGGGTTTCGGGGGCAAGCTGATGCTGCCGATCTCTGGATTATGGCTGGAAGAGTTAGTAAATACTTACCTCAGGGTTCAATGTTCCTTGTAAGGATTGTTGGTGATTACGGGGCAATCGACTAGATTGAAATTTTAGAGCCTTTACTTTCTTTACTTTTTATTGTTTCTGATCTTATTGCTATCCAGGTAGCTATATTGTATGTAACCCTCAAAACAAAACTGTTTCCAATCCATTTTTTTCGACTTGTGGATTTTTTTTCATATTATGGCAGCTTGAAAACTGAACAAGGATACGACTTAAGTAACAGTACCAGTTATGTTGTTATGTCGTCCAATTTACTATTCAAAACCTTAAGATTTCAAGTCGGGTAATAGCGAGCGGATAAACCCTTGTAAAAAATTATAATTATTTGATAGAAAAATAAGGGTCTTTGACTAAGTGGAATTTGTGTTTACAAGTGACGAGTTTAATCATGTGCTTTCCAACATTTTCATTTGGTAGTATTATGGATTATTTAGCTAGTAAATAGTTAACCTATAAAGGGTACTAATTGTGCTTTCATCCATGTCCAAGTTGTTTTCGTTTTATAACGTTAACTCTATTAATTTTTCTGGTGGAAATTCTCTGCATGAATTCTCTCCTCATTAACGGTAATAGTTTTATACCATTGTCGTTAGTTTTTCCTCGTTAGCATTTTTTATTTGGCAATCATTGTAAAGATAATTGCAATGAACTATTCCATTAAAGCCTTACCTACAAGACGGACTTTAACTCTAAAATTCCTCAAATTTAATAAACCACGCCTAAGTTCTTGCATATCTCGCCTGACTTTCCACCGACTATTTTTATTTCTTTTTTTATCCTTGAAAGCCACACTCTTCACCACTAGCTCCACCACCTTTTAAAAGTATTAATACTCCACACAATCAATTCCGAGATTCCTCAGAAGGAAAAAAACAACCTTGGAATTCCCCTTTCACGAAATCGCATTATTTTTTTTTAGCCCCTGCATTTTTCCGGCCGCCCCTGCACCGCACATGGCATTGTAATGGATCCGGCCATCGCGAAGGTGTCGTTGCATTGTAGCGGTCGCCATGGAAACGGAATGGCCGGAATCATTAAAGGCCGAAAAGGGGTTATGATCGTGCATTCCATTCGTCCAAATGAGTCTGCGTGAGCGACGGACCCGAGTGCTGTTGCCCCACCAGGGCCATTTATTTCAATTTGGGGCGGCCTGGGTTGCAGAGGCTCGGATTTTTCTTACTTTGCGCTTATGTCATTGCGGGATTGGGGTCGGTTTTTGATGTCTTTGAGCACTTTGTTATAGTGCTGGGGCTTTACCGGGCTTTGTAATGGTTTTCGCTTTTTCTTGATGAGCCGCTCCCAGATGTCTCTTTTCTCAACGTACTGCCTCCTCCCTGGAAGATTCTGCGGACTCACGGATTTTATTGGACTGGATGATGTTTCACAGTACGAATCTTGTGATAAATGTCGTTGGATACTTACCACTCAAGCTATAAATTTAATTCCCAAAAAGGAAGCTTGGTTTGAGGTGAGGCAAAAAACTATCCTGCATTAAAGCTGTGTAGGTTTTCAGGCTCATTCAGACATCACTTTTGATATTAATTTTGGAGGATTCATCACATAAGTGAAAAGTTTTTTCACTCTTTACTCCTTCACTTTTCTATGCAAAAAAGCGATTCACAGGTGTGAATCATTCAGGATGAATAGTGAAAGTGAAATAGTGTGAATGAGCCTTCAGCAAAATAATATCTAAATTTCTCTCCCTTAACTCACTAAAGTCACTGTTATATAAAGGAATAAAGGCCTGGTTTTTTTATTCATTGTAAAACAATGAGGATGTTGCAGTAGATGTTCCTTGAGAACTAAACACTAGGAGTCGGCCAAACAGGGTCATATATCAGGGGTTCATCTAGAAAGTAAATGGGTCCGTTTTGGGACCCTTCACAAAATTCCAATTCTCAAAAAGGGACCCTTCACAAAATTCTTATCTTCAAAAAGGGACCCTTCACAAAATTCTTATCTTCAAAAAGGGACCCTTCACAAAATTATAATCTTCAAAAAAGGGACCCTTTATAAAATTCTTAAGATCAAAAGTGGTTTGGAAATTGTTTTTAAACTGAGTTTCCATCATTTTGGAATAGAATTTGTCAAATTTTGGGCCAATTTCAATTATTTCACAAGTTATGAATGCCGTGGCTGTTCTACAAGCCCTTCATTTTCACAAAATTCCTAAATCAGGACCCTGACAGAAAAACCTGGATGAACCCTTGTATATACATTACACCCCTGGCCCCTAGGTCTCAAACACTATTAGGGGCATCGTAGGCTTGATAACCACATGAGCTGTTGCGCCAGTAAGTTGAGTTTTAATTTTTTATTATTTTGTTATAAAAACGAGCAGATCTTGATCTAGCTGAAATAATATTCTTCATTCAGACAAATACCGATAACTGAAGCGTATGCAAACGAGACCAGGAAGTGCACTCGTCTCGTGCCTTGCGGACGTAGTAATTGAAAGTTCTGCCTGCGCTGTTATTGTCGTACTTCCAATTAGTATGTCCTTCATGTTATTTGAAAGTGTTGAATGAGGTCGCGCGTACCATCATTAGACGCTAATCGAATGTATCTGTCCTTGACCATGACGTCAAATTTGCTCACTTCCTGGGAGAAATTCAATTTGTTTAAGTAATTTATGTAAGGGGTACTTTTTGTGCAAGACGCAACGAGAAAATACAGTTTTATCCTAGTACCTATATAAGTTTTTGATCGGTATAGCGTATCTTTTGTTCTTAATCAATTAATCATTCGTTTAAATTGTTCTATCTTCGACTTAGGATCTAACTTCTTGTCAGGACGTTGAAACCATTAACTCCAAAGCCATGCTACTGCTGAACCTTATAGATATAGAACCTTATATTTCCTTCATTTCCCATGTAAAGTTCCTGGAAATAGTCAAATTATGTTCCAAGATATCAACTATTTTGAGTTGTATATGGCGCTTATGTTTTAGTTTAAACGGGATTTATTTCTTCCATCAACTTCATTTTTTTCTGACATCATTACAAAACTAGTGAAACAATTCTGGACAACTTGTAGTCTTGTAGTGGTTCTTCCTTACACAATTAGCGATTCCCTTCAATCGGTTATTTTAAAACTTCATTTGCCGAGTCCATTCAATTTGCTTAACTTGAAAGGACTAAGCCAAAGTTCCAGAGTAGGTAAGGGGAAAACTTCCAGAACTTACTCTAGAAAAAACCTCTCCTATCCTTTCCAACGCAGCTGGGGGTTGGTTCTCCATAGCGATTCCGACAATCGAGTTAAGATGCCCTTGGTACTACTAACCCAGTCTCTACCCAATAACTAAACCTCCACTCTTCTAAAAAAAAAAAGTAAAACAAAAGATAGAAGCGCGTGGACAGAACCCTAATGCCCAATCGACCCCCCATCTGATTGGTCAGTGTCCAGCAGCAGAAGCAATCAGAACGTCTTCACTGCAGTTTCCTTTTATTCTTCTTAAGCCCGCTTTCTCCGTCTTACGTGCTTGGAATTCGCCCCGTTCTTTAATTAAGGCTCCCCCTGTGTGTTCTTTTCGGATCGATGGGGTAGTGGTTGCTGCTGCACGTGTAATTGTTATGGCTCCATGGAAGTAATTGCCCACTGCTGTGCCCCTTTTCTTTGTCTGGAACACACTTGTTTGAGTCGCTTTGTGGGGACCTGTCTGGGAGAATTTCGGATTCTTTGAGGATTTGATGGTTTTGTTGTTTTTTGGGTCTGTAGGTTGGTTTCAAATCCAGAAATTTCGAAGTAAGTTTGGGAATTGAGACTGTTTTTCCCCTATCGTTGATTGTCTTTTGGTGGTCCTATTTTCTTTGTGCAGTGTTCTGTATTTTAGTTTATTATGCAAAGACGTTACAAGGATTTTTTAACGCTTAGTACGCGTTGGACTGCAAAAATTCACGACCGTTTTCGAAAGTATTTCTTTAGGTGAGTAAGTTTCGAATTTTTAAAGATACTGAAACAATAAATAATAAATAAGGGGAATTAAAGCAGAAAATTACTATGGAAAAAACTGTAAAATTCATAGAAAAACAAACTATCCCGTTTACTCCTTTTATTTTATTCCTCAAAACCAATTCTGTGTATCTCGCTATATTAGTTCATATTTTTCATTTATTTTATTTATCTGAAAATCCTTGTCCCCCTTTAAAAAATCCTATATATCTAGGACCTATTTTGATTTAGAAATATGGCATGATTAACGTTTAAGTCAGAGCTACAATTCATATCAGGTTGCTTACTGATGTAAAGTAACCTATCGTAGTGTTTTACTTGTTTGATTTATTCAATTTCTACACTATTACCATTTCATTTCTACACCATAATCATGGCAGTAACCTTCAATCCAACTGTAATAACAAATTCCAAGCTTCATACCCCAATTCATAAACACAACGTAACCTCTCTTTACCTCACTGCTAAAAACAATTTCCCAAAATTTTAATATCTGAAAGAGCATATTTCATTTGCATGTATACTGTATCATATCCCAGTTCATGAGCACAACGTAACCTCACTGGTAAACAAACCAGCAATTTCCCAAAATTTGAATACCCGATAGTTAGCACCCAGACAGCCATATTGTGTCACCTATCCCTGGTGCCCCAAATCTCCAATGAACCATTTCCCTTTCGCGTGACCGTCTGTTTTTTATTTATCGGCCATCGATCTCGCCCCAGTTGGCCCCCAGACGCCCTCCTGGGCGGGGGGGGGGGAGTTCGCTGACCGATCGATGGGCGCGTTCTTGGGGCGCAAGAATTCTGTGGGGCGCTACAGATCGTGATGTTTAAGGCTCACTTGAATGTCTTGCTGGATGTGAACTGAACATGAAGTCTTAATTATGGATGCTTAGTTTCTTATGTATGTTATGGGTGATGTGACCCTTTTGTAACCTTTTAGGTGAAGTGAGTAATGATCGAAATGAAACGGTTTGGGTTATAAGTAGCATGTGAAGCATTTGTTGTAACTTATAGAGGACGAAACTTATAGGATAAGATATCGATGTTTTTGCATATAAAAAGAAAATTTTCTGAAAATTAAATATTTATTAAAGTAGAGGAATAACAATAGTAAATATTCTTAAATATATTTCTTGTTGAGGGTCTTATTGCAGCAACAACAAGCCAACTCCCCAATACTTTACATTGGAGTTGGCTCGCTTTTGATGCAAAATACCTCAATTGATGATTGTCATAAAAGTAAACTAAAATTTATAATCATTCATTGTTAACTTGTATTTTCCAAGTACACCCTAAAATAAATATTTTGAGAAGCACTTACTTTTCTCCTAAATAATAGTAATATTATAGGAATAGTATTTTAATGAAACAGCATTCAGTAAAAGAAAAATGTTATTACACTAATTACACAAAGGAGAATAATTGCTTTTTTATCTATATTAAAATCTCTTCGTACGTGAAATTTAGTGGCACAACAATGACAATTGGTATTCCTGAAACGTACGGCACTTTCAAAGTTATGCGGCAACTTTAGCAGACTACCTCAGTAGCATGGAACTTCTCTAACGCTACGTCTTGTTAACGTTTCAAAACAAATCAATCTTCTCCAGCAACGGTGGGAGGACACGAAAAAAATCCCGACCCAAGATCAAGGTAACCCGAAGAACCTTTCCATTGTTTACAGTCGCTATTTATAAAGCTTCCTCACCGTTTTCTTTTCCAACAAGCGAATAAGAAAAAAGTCTTGAAGTCGCTGGATCTCTTGATTTTCTCGTCCGAATCCCCGCCGTGACAGAGAGACTACCTGGGGCAGACAGACACACATGGGATCGGAAAGGTGGAAGTGACATCCGCCTCAGACCGTCGCTATGTCAGCGTCTGGGATTGAGTTCTTTCTCTCTCGCGGGGTGTTTTTTGGGGCTTCCTCGGTGAGGGATTTGGGAGGGGAGTTCCGCTCAGGAAGTTTTATAGGATTGAATTTTTTTATTGTTTTGTCGGTGTATGAGCATGATGTAGCATGGATGTGAAATGCAATGCGAGTAGTCTAATGTTGTTCTTGCACTTGTAAGATGTGATGACTACTTGCTTAAAATCGTTGTGTGTCAGTTGTCCAACTCTTGAGAGATAACTCAATGAATGCGTTAAAGAATACCCATATAAATCCTGCCAAATAAAATCCTTGGAATCTATTTTCTGATCTGAACCTAACTCTGGAGCTACAGAGAATGAGGAATATTATATGAAACCAGCAAAATGTTTTCCTTTAGATGTCAGAAATCTTCTTTATCATCCACAAAGAAAATATTTACTTTAAAAACCTTGACCTTAAACATCCCTAAGTGTCATTTTTTAACAGACTAGTCAAACAGGCAAAAAGAAAACTTTGCAATACCTTCCATGAGTGTTTTTCTCCTTTAAGTTCAGAGGTGCTTACTTGATGATTAAGTTGTCAATGACGTAAGATTCAAACGTCTGACTTATATCTATCTAGTCTAGAAGCACTGTCTAGAAGAGACCATCCATACAATTACATGTCATTTCCTTATCGTTAGTTTGCGTTAACAATTTTTTAAAAAGCTATAATTATACTTATAATAAATACAGCTCTTCCCTTTGAAGTTGATTGAAAATTAGTCTCTCCAAAACTACCATTTACTTCATTTCAGCATTAATTTTTCTTCAATATCCTTATTATTGTTAATATCACATAACTATTAAGATACTTTGTGACAGTATTTTTCTCCTCTTTGCTTAATATGAAACTTAAGAAAGTAATAAAATCCGTCTTCTCAAAAAAAATTCACCATGTTTTAAAAATCACACCTTCTACTCTTCCTGTTGCCCTGAAAATAATGAGTTGGAAAAAAAGGATACCAAAAGAAATATTATTCTTCTTGAA
Source organism: Tetragnatha versicolor (assembly GCA_024610705.1). Taxonomy (NCBI): domain Eukaryota; kingdom Metazoa; phylum Arthropoda; class Arachnida; order Araneae; family Tetragnathidae; genus Tetragnatha; species Tetragnatha versicolor. The sequence continues at coordinate 50,854,089 of JANDEH010000001.1, read as the reverse complement.
TTTTTCTCCTTAATAACCTCAACTCCTTCCAAACCATAAAACCTCCAAAACAACACTGTTCAATTCCTCCAAAACTTACGGCCATATTGAAAGCATCAGCGTCAGTGTTACCCAGCAGCTAAAGAAAGAAAAATTAGCTTTTCCCTGACTCTGATTGGTGGAATCCATCTTTGACCTAGGATTTAACACCGACGCTGATGGCTGTGAATATGGTTGTTACTATACGACCAAAACAACCCTTCAAATCAAACCCTCGAGCCGAGGCACTTTTCCCGAACCTAATCGAACCCCTAAAAACTACACCTACCCCTAACAAATCCCCTCGGACCCAGCGCCACAAAATGCATTATCCAGATACATTCCTTTCTCCTCGGGTCCGAAATAATAGGGTCTCGGCCACTGCATAATTTACACCAGATCTCTATGAATAAAACCGCCTTTCCATTCTGGTCCAGCGGTCCGTTTGTGTGCGGGTCGATGGGGCACTGCCCTGTTGAGCGCCGCCGCCTTATTGGACGGCCCTGGTGGCGGGCTTCTCCTGATTGGCTGCGATGGCCCGGAGCCGTGTTGCTCGTTAGTGGCACGTTATTAACGCACAATTTGCTGGATGGAGTGTTTTGTGGGGTTGGGAGAAGGCCTCCGGGGCCGTAGGTGGTGTCGGAAGGATTGGACGGGGGTCAGGCTTGTTTTTATGGGTTGTCAACGGAGAAGATGAAGAAAATAGGTATTTTCTGTGTATTCTTTTTCATGCTTCATATCTTCTCCGTTTTGCGAATCATATGAACTGATGTCGCTGGTAAAATTCTTTTTAAATAAATTTAATTATCATTGGAGGATTTAAATATTTTTGGAGTAGAAAGATGCTGATGTGCACTATTTTTTTTTACTTTTAAAACCAATGTGTTCTGAAAATAATGTTTCACATTTTTACGGTTTCTAAATTAGTTATTTGTATTTGTTTGCTAAAAGTACTTCTGGGTTGAATTTCTTGCTAAGAATAAATTAAAATTATGATGCGCAATACAAGTTTCTCTAAATTTAAAGTTTTCATTCTTGGGAAAGAGTGCGTATTCATATATAAAAAGATTCGGTTACCTCTTCAAGAGTAAAAAAAATGAAAAGTAAGAACCACAGAGTATAGAGCTTAACAGAGATGCCAAACGGCCGTTTTCCTTGTAAGGTAATTAATTTAATTCAGCTCGCAGATTATAATTCAGTTCAGCAGCCAATCAGAAAAAGCAAAATGCAATTGATTGAGCAAATGACTTTGAGTGACAGCTTCAGTGGGCGAATGAAGTGGGTGAGGGACAGGTGGGAGGTCGAGCTATAGGAGGTAAGGAGGCGGGTCCGTTTGGCCAGAGGTCTGTCTATGGGAAAAACCCTGTAAAAAAAATTGCCATTAGCGTCTATGGAGATGAACACTCTGTTAAGCTCTATACTCTGTGGTAAGAACAATTTAAAATATCTAGCTCTGAAGTGAAATGTCATCAAAACATGATCCTGAATATTTTCTTTCCCCATGTGCACTGTTATGACACTCATATTTTTATATAATATTTTTAATGAAATCACCTGCAATTAACACACGTTTAATTGAAAGCGTGGTCAACAGGAATACTTGAAGGAAATGTTTTCTTTCCCCCGTTTACACTCTTAGCGCTGGAAAAATGGATGTACAGGTTCAGTGCATTTGACAGCTTCCTCTCTAGATCATACGAGACACGAAGGCTTTGTTGGTGATTTTATATAAATGCAATAACTATCAATTATAAAAAAGCTATTATTAAAGCTATTTATTAAAGAATATTTTAGTCGTTTAATTATTTAAATCATTTACTTTCAATTAAAGGATAATAGAGTTGATACCTACAGCAAGTAAATGAAAAGTTAAAAACTCAAAACTTCATATTTTAGTAATCAGTATTATACACTTAGATACCTGACTGTTTTGATATAAAGAAGGGAGGGAAATAATTAAAGAAATTAAATTGTAATTTATTAATCCAAGTTTATTATTGCCTATCTAACCACAGTCTTTGGATATTAACATAACTTTCGAAGTAATGAGCTTTAAGTATCGCTAATTATTTATTTTATGAATAAGGATATTAAATTTAATGAATGGTTCATGAATCTAAAGCTATGTGAGCGTAATCTTCCTTCCTGTTACTTATTCGGAATATATCTCCCTAAAGGGAGTAGTTACGGTGTTTAAATCTGCCATTGCACACAATCCTTTACCATTCTGGTATCCTGTGGATTATAGTTATGGAAAGTAAATGACTCTCGGATATTTCCTTTTTGGGGCCACAGACGCACAAACGTTACTTAACAGCGCATCTACTTTACTTGGAGATAAATGATTTTTTTTTCAAATTCAAATTTATTCAACAACAACACAACAACAGCACACAAACGACAGTACACAACAGGAAAGAAAATGATAAAGAAAAAAACCACTGAAATATATTTTTTTAATATCCCAAAGGAGCCAGCAAGGCTCTTCCATGGGGTTGCGGATTAGGGTGGGCCGAAAAAACCTTTTATTTTTTTTCGAAGTTTTAATAGCGCGGAAAAGTTGCGAATTATATAGACAAAGAAAAGGGAAAAAAATTTTTCAAAATCGGTTAATATCTTCCGATCGCGCAAAGGCCCCAAAGTTTGAAAAAATATGAAAAAACTTGATTTTTGCGATTATTTTTTTTTTAAATCAAAGATTAAACTATCAAATATTGTTCATGATTTTTTTATGTGAAACTAATATAGTTATAGACATAATCGTTCAGATTCCATTCTTCTATCACTTTTTTTCGTTAGATACAATTTTTTTAATGTTCATACAAATTTTGTAAAGTTGTTTTTCCTGCATTTTTAAACAGCTAATAACTCTAGAACTATACAACTTAAAAACTTGAAATCAGTCCCATTTTGTTCGTAAATTTTTTGTCTTTGATTTGGTGTGCATCATGATCATCATTTTCAAAAAGTTTTTTTTTAAATTTGAAAAAAGTGAAAAAAAATTAATAGAGAATTTTTTTTTAAATTTTTTTTTGAAAAAATATTAATAGCCTTTTAACTCTTAAAATGAACATAACTACCCAATTTCAAGTTGAAAATAAAATTTAATCCTGTATAAAAAAATAAAAATAACCGTAATTTAGTCAAATCCCTAAACATTCCCTAAAATTATACACCAAGAGCGATTCACTCATGGAAAATTTATAAAATCACTTGAGGGTGTTCATATGACTTAAAACATGTAAAAAATGTCACATAAATTTCAGAAAATAAGACAATTAACAGATTCGGTTCAAAATCTTACAGTGCTAGTTCCCAACTTTAAGTTAATTCAATTTGCATGAATTTTACCTGAATATTCCTTAGAAATGTGTTTATATCCAATTTTTTTTATGTTCTTAAGTTTTTAATTTACTTTAATTTGACTTGTTAAAAGTAAAAACAATTAGATATAAACATAATTCTTAGAAATTTTCAGGAGAAATGCATGCAAACTTAACTAAATATGAAAAAATTTGATTTTTGCGTTTATTTTTTTTAATTTGATGTTTTCGTAACGTAATAGTTTGCAACGTCTTCTAATAGAGCCTAAAAACATTGTGTTTTACATAATTTGGTTTAGATCAGTTAATATAATCCGATCGCGCATAAGCCCCAAAATTTGCCAAAATATTGAAAATTTCACACTTTTGCAAGTTTTTTTTATATCTTTAATATATTTTTTAACGTAATAGTTACACTATTTTTATTTGAAACATAACATTTTTGAATGTTAAACATCTATTTGGTGGCTTAAGGTACTTTAAAGCTGGATTTGCTGATGAAGTTCGGCATGTATGATCTAGGAGAGCAGAGTGGTTCTTATAAATCCTTCTCGTGATTCAGCTCCGCAAACTTTTCCTGAGGCTTCCGTGACGATTAGAAGACGTTGCAAACTATTACGTTACGAAAACATCAAATTAAAAAAAATAAACGCAAAAATCAAGTTTTTTCATATTTAGTTAAGTTTGCATGCATTTCTCCTGAAAATATCTAAGAATTATGTTTATATCTAATTGTTTTTACTTTTAACAAGTCAAATCAAAGTAAATTAAAAACTTAAGAACATAAAAAAATTGGATATAAACACATTTCTAAGGAATATTCAGGTAAAATTCATGCAAATTGAATTAACTTAAAGTTGGGAACTAGCACTGTAAGATTTTGAACCGAATCTGTTAATTGTCTTATTTTCTGAAATTTATGTGACATTTTTTACATGTTTTAAGTCATATGAACACCCTCAAGTGATTTTATAAATTTTCCATGAGTGAATCGCTCTTGGTGTATAATTTTAGGGAATGTTTAGGGATTTGACTAAATTACGGTTATTTTTATTTTTTTATACATGATTAAATTTTATTTTCAACTTGAAATTGGGTAGTTATGTTCATTTTAAGAGTTAAAAGGCTATTAATATTTTTTCAAAAAATAATTTTAAAAAAATTTTTATATTAATTTTTTTTTCACTTTTTTCAAATTAAAAAAAAAAATTTTGAAAATGATGATCATGATGCACACCAAATCAAAGACAAAAAATTTACGAACAAAATGGGACTGATTTCAAGTTTTTAAGTTGTATAGTTCTAGAGTTATTAGCTGTTTAAAAATGCAGGAAAAACAACTTTACAAAATTTGTATGAACATTAAAAAAATTGTATCTAACGAAAAAAAAGTGATAGAAGAATGGAATCTGAGCGATTATGTCTATAACTATATTAGTTTCACATGAAAAAATCATGAACAATATTTGATAGTTTAATCTTTGATTTTTTTAAAAAAATAATCGCAAAAATCAAGTTTTTTCATATTTTTTCAAACTTTGGGGCCTTTGCGCGATCGGAAGATATTAACCGATTTTGAAAATTTTTTTTCCTTTTCTTTGTCTATATAATTCGCAACTTTTCCGCGCTATTAAAACTTCGAAAAAAAATAAAAGGTTTTTTCGGCCCACCCTATTGCGGATTTCCTAATGTAATTGAACATAGAAAAATAAAATGAAATAAAATAAATTTATGAACATATAAGATACAATAATAAAACTTTTATGGAATAACAAAAAAATATGTCCTTCTCGATTTGCTTTTCACTTTATTTATTTGATTAGTTAAACTCTTAGATAATCCATTTGATGGTCGTGAACAATTTGACTAGTACGAAATTTGGGTAATTTTTTACTTATAATAAAACAAGCAAAAAAAACAGCTAATAAATCTCTAAGTTTTTAATTGTATGGACTTTAAATTAATCGATGTTAACTCAAAATCATCATATTCATAGTTACATAAGACTTACTTGCTGTGTGAAAGCGTCGTTTAATAAAAGGAAAACTTTATAGCTCCCTCCAGAGAGAGATGAAAACAAATCTTCAATTAACCCAACACCCATATTTGTATAAATTAGCGCCACCTAAACCATCCATACTCTCTACCAGGAGCTTATTTTATAAAATAACACCCATGCGCTTCAATATTACGGTAATTTAATGAAGTGCATTTTCCTCCTCCGTAATAGAATTTATTCCCAGGGAATTCCTCGGAGGATGTTCCTAGCTTCGATCCCTAATGCGGATTTCCCTCTCTCCAGGGTTTCGCCCAATTTCCTGAGGGTAAGCGAAAACCCAGTCATCCAATGGATCCCTTTTTCTTCGATTCTTATTATGAGTTATGCTGTGGACACTAATGTTCGGGCTTATTTCTGATGCAGTTGCGTAACACCTGGTGTAGTGCTTTCTTTTATGGACGTCTGAGTGGCGTGTGTGTAATTGATGAGGGTGTTCTTTTTGTCGTCTGCTTAGTTGAGAAAATCTAGCTATTGGAGTGCTGTTTCTTAATTTTGTGGCTGATATGTTGATGTTCTTCGGAAGTACTCCGAACACTCAACAAAAATTTGCATTGAATCGATATGTTGTTGAATTATTTTTTGTTAAAATTTAGGAGAAAAAAACGAACCATTCTTTAACCTTATTCGTTAATTTGGGTAATTTGGTTGAACTAAACATGTGTTTATTTCTTGTTAGAGTATTCAAATTAGCCAGGGGAGCAGAAAATTAATAATTTTACCAAAGCTTCAAAACTATTTATTATTTTTTTATTCGATAGAGGTACCCTAGAGCGGAATATACGCGCAAAATTTTTTTAATTACGATGATTATTTATTTTTTTATGTAATTTCAAAGTTCGACTTTAAAATAGGTAGTTAAATCGTCCAATTTCCCAATGTGACGTACTTTTACCCTATACATTGATTTTAAACAATGCTTTAATTGAAAAGAAGAGTTCTTCACCTGTAACCTTTGGTTAGAGGAATGTGTGAGAAAACTCCAGCTCTCAAGCGTCGCCTCCAACCAATGCTTTAATTGTTTAAACATATCAAAGTCATTGTTGGGTTTCTCGTTAAAGTCTGTATGAGTCAGTTGTGATGTACTTTTACCCTAAACAAAGACAAAGGGCTTGGCGATTTTAATTTTAAATATTTAATTAGCTAAATTTTTTTGAAACTTTTCATGTGGATTTTTGGATTTAGATCTATTTCCTTTACTGGAAAAATGCATTTTATTCTGTTTCCAAAAAATGATGGTATTGCCCATTAATATTGTTCAATTGTTAGTAGGTTCATAAATTATTCAATTCAATTTAATTAATCCCATATTTTAAAAAATTAATTCGATTATTTTATATTTTAAAATCATAATATCTTGCAACTTTGAGAACCTAACTCTCTCAAAAAAATTGCTGAATACAGAAAGATTTACAACATTCGTAAACTTTCTTACAAATCAATCTCCATAGTTTTCACCTAATCGTTTCAAAAATTATTTCCATCTCAACAATGTCGTAAACACATCCAGACAGACACCCCTAAAAAAATTAATCCCTCCTCGTTCCATCGAAAGCGAAACCCCTCAAAACCATCCTTTAAAAAAATCTCGCGAAGTGCAGCTAATACTCCCAAGAGAGCTAATCTTCAGTGTTGACGGGGCTTCCGCATAAAAAAAGTAGTCTCGCCTTTATTACCCGGTGCCTTGAAATTTTTATTTCGGTCCACAGTTTGTGAAACTCTCTTTTTTTATCTCTTTTTGGTCGCTAAGTCGTCGGCGTTATCGGCGATCTTCTCCATCGTCTTAAGTGGGATGCTTGAGTGGACGCAAAGAAGATGAAGGAATCGTCATAGTCTGGGGTGTGTCGGAATATTTAAGCAGCTTTGTCGTGTGTTGTGTTTTTCGGATGGTTTTGGTCGTTGTCGTTTATGGTTTCCTCGGTAACGTGAGCTGGGTTACGGTTTTTTTGTCATGGTGTTTATCAGATTTATAGGGATGTGGCTTTGTTAGTTTTCTTCAACTTATTCTCTTTTTGTTGGGATGTTTTAGATGTTCCATAAATAGATTAGTACCCTCTTTATATAAGTTTTCAAGCTGTTTTTTTTAAATATGAATGGTTTTTTAAGTAATTGCTGGCTTTGTAATTTTGTAATAGTATAATGCTTATTTTCATAAACTGTTAGCCTGTTTTGACTTCTACATTTAGTATGGTATAAAAACCAATAATTGCCATAGATTCAAGACAACAAGGCTATCTGTACTTTATAACTTGGGTGTCCTTTTATAGTTTCGGATAAAATTTACCCTATACTTCCTTGTAGTAAGTATCACAATATAACATTTAGATTAAATTTTCTTTTCTTTCAAACAGGAATACTTTTATAAATTTTGTTTTAAGTAGAATATGTTACTCTAGGTGATACTTTTTAGGTGTATTTTTCTCTCTCATGTTTTGTGTCCAGTTCACCTCATAGCATGCTTATTACTGTGCTCTAAATTTATCTAAAAAATCCCTTCGAAAAATTCCATCTACATCGAATTGATAAGTGTCGCTCATTAAACACTCACGACCCAGTCCTCGACATTCCCCTTTCAATTACCAAACGATAAACTCACTTCTTGTCGCGCTGGAGAGCGGACACATCCTCATTAAAACGCCTCGGCGCATGCGCTTGGCGGAATCACTTGGCCAGAATTTATTATGTATCCGCTAATTCGCCGCTCGTTACCGCTCGGGGGTCTAATTTTCGCTTTGTTTGTGGGAGGCCCGTTAATTGGGGGTTCCCTCCCCGTCCTCGGCAATTAGTAGAACCGGCCCTGGTCGTCTGATTGGCTCGGAAAATTAATATCGAATCTATTTTCCTTCAAGATGTTCCCTTGGAAATGAGCACCGTGAAGGTAAATGTCTGGTGTAATTTAAGACGTGGGTTTTTAGGTGGAAATTTTGGAGTATTGATTTTGTGGGTCAGTGACTGTTGGAGTTGTATGGTTGGTTGGCTTAAGAATTCTTATTTTTTATTGTTTCTGATGCCCCTTGGAAAAGCTCCATCCACAAAGACGTACAGAAGTTAAAGTACAAGCGGACGGATCTTGAGAGAGAAAGCGAGTCCCATAAATGACAGGAGTCCGACTTAAGCCTCAAATGATGGATGCTGCAACATCTATCGCCAGCTCCACAATTTTACCATGCTTCTAAAGAGGAGGGGAATAGTCTCCACACGACCTGGACCCATGGTAAACTCTACCATGATCGACCTCAGGACTTACGGAACAACAGATTTATAGTTGGGCACGTGCTCCGCATATACTAGGTGGGTCTTTTGTGGTGTCGGAAATCGAACTATAGTCGAACTCGAGACCCTCCGATCCCGAAGTAGATTCCTTAGCCACTAGGCTCCCCGCAGTCATTATTATTTGTGAAAGTTTTTATAAGAAACCCAAATTTTGTAAAAGAAATATTTATTGGAAAGAGGTTCATTTCATTAACTTGCCCACGATCTTGAAGTGTACTTTGCTAAAAAAAACTTTTGTTAATGTTTGAGCATGGAAATCCCCCTTAACTTCCGTAAAAAATCGAAGTCTCCCCGGGCCTAGTGGCCCATCAGGCGGTGCCCATCTCCGTTTCTGTAGCCTTTTGGGCCTGGGGTGCTAATTACTAGCGTGTGTCCAGGCCGAGTGGCTAGCCCGACGCTGGACCCCCAGTTGATTCCCCAAGCAAGCTTGGTCCTCATTTATCGACCCCGGAAGGATGAAGGGCTGAGTTGACCCATGACCAGCTACCCAAGCAGGAGCCGCGAGGCATCGAACCTGGGTCGGTAATGCTCGTAGCCAGACACGCTAAACACTGCACCACCGCGGCCCTTAACTTCCGTAAGTCTCTATTAAATTGCATTTTTGGAGGAAATTAATAATTTATAATGTGTGTCTAGTCTAACACTATCTTTTACGTGGCTATTATTTTAAATATAGTGTTTTCAAAAGAAAAAACTTTAAGGGGGGGAGAACACTTAAGGATTTGTTAGATTTATAATATTTTATAAATTTTCTGAAACACCTGTTATGAACCACTGTAACACCGCATGAATTATTAGTTTTCTCCTTGCATGTCTTGCAACCATAAAACAGGATACAATGTTGTGATTACTCTCCCTCTTTCTTTGTTGATGCCATATAAGTCTTAAGGCAGAACAACCAGCTATGTCAGGAGCAATAATTCTAAAAGAAGCCTCTCTACATAATCAAGAGTCTTGGGATCCCAGCTACCCAAACAAGTTCCATACTCATACATGAGTCGATATGAAAAGAGAAGCAATAATACATTATGGATCGATCGGTTCCATTTCCTTGGTCACGTTGCGTGGGTGGGCCTTGTTTATTTACTGCACATTTCCCTCGGGAGTCGCTATCGCAATTTACGTGGCTTCCATCCATCTCCCATGGCCCAAAATCGATAGCGTATCCCTTCTCCAGACGGATGCCACTTGTTAGCTTTCTGTGCAGGAAGAGTTCGAGGAGATAGTTGGGATATGGCTGTCGTCAACGTTATATATGGATGGAGATCAGGACTTTTGATGGACTATCAGGTTGGGAGTCGTTGTACAGAAAGACCTTTTCATACATAGGCATTATACACAAGATCCATGTTTTCCACATGTGTGAATCTTCGAAAAGATATTTCTCTGGTTAAGTGTTTTACAAATTAGTTGACTGCCTATACGCTATTGAATCAAACTTCTTTATAGATGGACAGTTGATGTTATTGTCATATGGATGAAATAAATGCACATTAGTTATCAAAAGAAAATTGTTTTTAATCAGGGTAAAACAAACTACTGCTACAGTAGTTTTTGTCTAGTTTTGTGTTATACGTTATAGACATTTTACTAGTTATTCAAACCCATCAGTATATTACTTTTACTGATGTTTTTTAAAAGAACGAAGCCAAGGGACTGAAATGTTTCCATAGTTTTGAGAAACCGCAATTTGAAATTCAATAAAATCTCTTAGAGAGTATCTTTGAATAGATTGATCTTCACTGATTCATTGTTAGACGGATTCACTTTTATTTTTGTGACTATTGTAATAGATTTCATTATACCCCAACTAAATTTATTTTCTTAAAAAAAGCTTTCAAATACAAATTGACTTCCTATTCCTTAAATTTTCCTACCGCTCTATAAACATTTTGTTGTATTCTACCACCTTAAGGTTATTGCCATTTTTTGGCAATAACCGAATATTTTATTAGAGTGATTTAGGATGTGAAAGAATAGGAGTGTCAATGAATTTGAAACAAACCATCTTGCATAATATTAATACTTTACTTAAAACACCGAACAGTGTTTTTCTTTCTAAAGAGATCAGACCTCTCAAGTCACTACTTCACTATCAAGTAAGGCTAAGTTGTCGTGTCTTTAGTTTTGAATATTCTTAGTACTTCGCTGTCCTCATTTCCCGTCTACTAATTCATCAATTAATGTCCTCGAATGTGCTTTTCTCTAGTATGATTCAATGCCTGCTGACGCATTAATGAACTGACACTTAATGTGCGCTATTCTTCTTTCGTCACTTTAGATAATTGGAAGGATTGGTCATTCCTTCCTGCCAAGACATCCCATTTCCTTCTTGACACCTTGGTTTCTCTTCGCTTCTATATAGAGTCGATGTTGTCGTTAGTGTTGGACGGTATTAAAGGGACTTTTGAAGGGTCTTGGGTTCAATGCCCGCTTATATTAATGAATGACTTCAACTTAGGGTGAATTAATCGTAGTAATCTGATTACCCCTATCTGCAAGCTAGTTAACCTCGTTAAAACAATGAGAACTGGCATATTCTAATAAATTATATCGCTTTACTTGTTCTTCGTATGCACCGATATCTCAAGAGATAGACTAGGATGTCCCATTTAGAGAATCTATCTATTACAAAATGCACGTATCGTGGAATGGTAGTCGCAGTATTGTAAGAATCATCTTTTGAATTAACGAGTCTTTTTTTTTTAAATTTCCCATCGTTAATCAGATTTATCGTGTGATGGTAAGGTTAGTTCAGACATGAATTTTTTCCACCGAAACGCGATTTTCCGCCTTTTCTCATTTTTTCCGCTACTTCCGCTTTTTCTCATTTCTTCCGCTACTTCCCCTTCTCTTCCGCGGAATCGCGATTTTACGAAATCGGAATCGCAAAAGTCGGAAAATCGCAACTTCTCGCGTTCCGTGTTGCTCGCGGAGTATACCGTTTCTCGCACGATGCTTTCTTGAACGGCCGCGGTGTTAAAGTGAAGTCGGCTTCTTATCGCGTTCTATTGCGATGTAGAAAAAACAACTTTACCGTAGTCAGAAGCCAACGAGTCCAGAAGTAAGAAAAATAGCAATTTTTCGAGAAAGTTCCGTTTTCCCGCAACTGCTTCTCACGGGTCGAATCCCTGTTGAGTGTTGTGTCAGAGCATCCTAGTCTCTGAGAATTGCATTTAATCAAGTTTAGTCAGTATTTTCAAATTACGAGGTTTTTCTAAGTAATAAAAACTTTGAAAGGCCGCTTTGAGAAGCAACTTAAGATAACACTTCAGTTTTTTAAATCGTGTTAGATTATAACCTGTATTAGATATATGATATGATTTGAGATTCTAATAATACTTTTAAAAATATATTTGACTTTTTTCTTTACTTAGTAAAAATTATATTGGTAAAAAAATTCAGCAATTGAATTATATTTTAAGTAATCAATAAATTATCCTAGTATTTAACTGATTTCCTAAATTTTCATCTGCTTTTAGTTACATTTTGGTTAGAAATTGTTATTTTTCTTTTTTTAAAGATATTTTTATCTAGACTCTACACTATCTATGTTAATGACTAGTTTAATGCCAGTATAAAGTTCCTAAAATCCTCCCAAATATAACCCAGGTAAATTAAAATTTGTTTTGTTAAAATTATTTGTTTCACGCACTTAAAATATTATTACATGACTAAGCTCACGCGCTTTTTCCTCTTTTTTCATCTTTAGACAAACTCATCCCTGGTTAGTTAGTTGACTAGCCTTTTCGTTCGACGATTGTTCTTTGCAGAAAGGGATTAAAAATAGTTTTGTTGACTGAAGACTTACGCTTACCTGTTGTTAGCACTTTATATAACGCACCTATTAAAAGTTTTTTTACGTTAGTAGAAAATTTTTCAGTAAAATATAAAGGGTTTCAGAACTAACTTCGCTGCTAAGTCCCTTTCTGAGTTATCATTCATCAGAAAGAAGCTTCATCTATTTATCATCAATATCAATAAAGTTTTTTGTACAACAATTTTCATCCCCAGAACCACAGAAGTTTATTATTTTCTTAGCATGGGAGTATAACTTTTAAAGGTCTATTACGTGAGTGTACCAACAAGCCCCGGTCATTCTTTCGAGATCCTTTTAAGGCTCGTGAAACAAAGCAATAATATCCGGGAAATCGTTTCTCTCTATGAAGCATCGTTTCTTCCTTCGTTGAGGTGAATGCTTCCTGTTCTCTTGAAATGGTCAATAAAACAAGCCGGACCGATTTTTACGGCTTCTGGCATTGTGTGGGCGACCGAGGAACTCGAATTAAAATACCCGACCGTGAATCCCAACTCGGACAATTAATTATGATGTTGGATTGATTGAGCAGCATCGCGATGTCTGGGAGCAGCTTCTTTGTTTTGCCGGTTGGATAAGGTGAGCTTCCAGTTCTCTAGTTCAGTTTTATACGCACAATGTAGGGTCAGGTAATAATGGATATAGGGATTTTAGAAGTGTAAATTTATAAAATTTAATGTTTTTTGGCATGCTGATTTTGAAAAAACGATAATGCTGAACTGAAAAAACGTTAAAATTGATGAATTGAAACGGTTAAAATCCCTATATCCACTTACCCAGCTTTAACCATTTTACCCCACCTGACCCTAGTTTATGTGGATAATTGGGTATTGAGTTCGCTTGATAATTGTATCCCCTAAAATTTTACCAAGTATAATTACTATTTTTTAAATTTGAGTTCTTCCAAATGTATGCTTATTTTTTTATGTAGAAGGGTACTATTTTTAGTTGACCCAATTCTGTTAAAGCAGGGGTTCTCAAACTTTTTATGTCGCGGAGCCCTTTTCAAGAGACAAATTCTTCGCTGAGCCCTTTTCCGAAATAAATTTTTCAAGGTATAAAAAGCAAATTACATAAAACCTATTGCTTCTAGAAATAAAAGCAAAAATGCAGTAGTGTATATAGAATTTTATTTCCGGAGGGGTCCAAAATTATTCCTCAGCCCCTCCCATGCATATTTAACAGTTTAACGTAGCTTTTAAAAACATTTTTAGGTATAAAATCTAAGTTGCATCTAAGATAATTTATTTGTGAGAAAAAATGTACGACTAATTAAGATCCATGTACAATAGAGGGTCTGGGGGTCCTTCCTCCCCAGAAGGTTTTGTGAAATGTGATCTTAAAAACAGTTTTTTTAACTCATTTTAGGTACATCATTGTCCAAATTTTGGACATTCATTTTTAGGTAAGATTTTAATTTTAACGAACTTATTATAAAAATTGACAATAATAGGGGATAGGGGGTTTTGGGGGTCCTCTCCAGAAGAATTTCGAAAATTTGACCCTAAATAATATGGTTTTAACTTGTTTAGTTATAGGTAGTCGGGATTTCCGGGGGGTAGGCAGGGCTCCCTCGCCCCTCCTATATACACCCCGGGATATATGGAATATTTTTAACCAATTATATTTTATCATTGGATACAATGTAAATCTTTGTTTTAAATTTCTAAATATTAAAGCTATCCCTTTTTAATCATTATGCCCGAGATGCATGAACAAAAGATTCATACAGAAATCTGTACATCTGTAAATTTGTTTTCCTAAAAGTTACTTCGTTTGAAATAGAGAGCTGTTTTGGGGGGCTGCTAGACCATACGTCAGAGGTACATATAGAAATTTATTTACACCTAGGAGCCCAAAATCACTTTCACTTTGTTTTGGTACATCTACTCCGAATTTTGGACATACATTTTTAAGTAGGATTATGATTTTGCTGAACATAATAAAAAAAGGTGCTGAGTAATAAATTTTCGAAGTGGGGGATCGGGGTTCTTCGATGTGCAAATACTATTTGGCGCTGGGCCATTTGGGCGCGGTCGTTTCAGGGGCAGAAATAAAATGAAAGTAAATAGAACTCATAATTCTTTTAAAAATTAGAAGAAGAAAAATTTGGTGCCGAAACGGACCGGCGCGGCGGCCCAATCGTCCCCATCCCCCAAAAAAGTTTTGGAAACTTGACCCTAAAAATAGGGTTTTAACTTGTTTTGATAATTCAAAAAAGACCTGAAAAAGACAAAAACCAGAAAAAAACTATAATCAACAGAGCTCACTTCATTGGAGGCTCCACACCAAATCCACTTTAATTTAAGGATGATTTTACAGCTCTAAAAACTTGGTTAGGAAGAAGCAAAAGTAAATTCTTAACAAGAAACACCTGACAGAAAGATATTTATAAAACATTTCAGAGCAACGCAAATTAGAAATTATCACCATATTTATTTCAAATTTTTTCGCGGAGCCCCTCGAAATGCTTGGCGGAGCCCTAAGGGCTCCGCGGAGCACAGTTTGAGAACCGCTGTGTTAAAGCTTATAAGTTATTTTGATCTCTTAAATTTAAGCTTACTTTCGGAATCTTTCATCGTCCAGATTGTTAAATTTACTGTTTACTCAGTGGATATTTTTTGTTTTAATTCCTGTCTGCCCGTCAGTATATAATTATAATGCACTCACAATTGTTCCTTTCTCGTTATTACATTAGATTAAGCGTTTCTTTATTATTATAATTTAAGCGAATTTCTCTTTAATTCCTTTGTGTGCTACGTTTTCGCTGAGTATTTTCATTTTCATTTAAACTTAGCCCATTTTCATTTCATTCAGAAGATAGCTTAGATTTATTTGTTCTTTCGTAAGACCTCCTCATGATGAAGTGATGATATAATTAAATAAAAGCTTTAATTTAACTAATAAATTAAAAAGTCAAGTGGAACTTGAAACCATCTTTTTGCCTTCAATTAGTTCATTTTACATCTTATTAATTGAATTTCACGAGCCTTGATTCAAGTTTGACGGTCTTGCATTTCAAGCAGTTATTTTATTCCACCATTATGGCAATCTCAATGGAATGGTTCCAACGTAAGAATCTTGGCTAAAAGCTCCTTCGGAAAGATTCATTAGTTAGATTGCTGAGCAAATTGGATCTTCCTGTTTACTCACCCTAGGTGAATCAACAGTGGAACAGACGAGTCTGAGACCGCAGTAAATGGTTTGGGTATGTGTCTGCGTTCTTTGTTTTCGCGGTCTTGCTGTTCGTCTTTTTAGGCGATCGTTTGTTGGCTTTGTATGTTAGAGATTTATCGTAAGACGACTTAATTACACTTTTATATTCCACCAAGGAATTACCTTTTATTGAAACAATCAAATGCATACCACCAACTAGGATTATCATATCTCTATTGTCAGACAAACGTGCTCTATTTTATGTGCCATTAAATTTATACAATACTATAAAACATATCTGATAAATTAAAAACAGATGATATCTGATAAATTTATATAAAAACAGATATATGATGCTTTTATTGTAAAATTGATTAAATGATGCGTCAGTAACATCGTTTGCAAAGAAAACTTCCTTTAAAATTAATCTAATTAACAATTAGACCGTGTTTATTTATTTGGTTGTAAATGCATGTTGAATGGTATATCCTAATTGGTTGTAGACTTTTAAAAAAGGAATCGTGGTGGTCAAAAACTATCCTGTTTTGGATGGTGTTCAGTTTTCAATTTCATTCATATTTTCATTTATTGGATGGCATTTTTAGAAATATCTCAGTTATTTTTAATTGTTTTGTTTAAAAGGACGGTAATATTTATATGCAGGTATTTAAATTTCTTTTTCAGTAGATAAAACCATACTAGTTCTTTACCATGATTCTCTGCGTTTTATAGATGGTATCGATAAGATCGCAGATTCGAGAACCTTGATAATAGTCTTTTATCTATATATGCTAAGTGGTTCGGTTTAATAAATTCAAGATTTTTTTCTGATCCTTGGGGTTAAATTTAGCTTTAAGTTAACTTCGCGAAGCGAAAGTTCCATGTACTGGAAATCAATACGACCAATGCTGAAACGCCCCAAGGGAAAATCCAAAATTCTTGTCTTGCATGAGATGCTCTTCTTAATTCCTCTGATTTTAATTATCCTCCGCAAACATATGTTACAATGACTCTATTATTCGTTATGCCTGATTTAACACGTTTGTGTTTTGAAAAATGTTACCGACCACCTTTGTTTTCGTTGATTGAACCGCGTCTGATTTCTGGCGCATCAGCGTCTGTTTGATGGAGAATCGGGGGAACAAAGTATAAGAGTCACAAGGTATGCTGGGGAGGAAACGCCACGCCTGATTGAATATTAAGTAAATAGGTTTTTTTTTGTTGTGGAATCCCCCCGAGGTATTTTTGAGGTTGAAATTGAGGGATTTATGCCGGTACTGGCAAATTTATGATGATTTTATACAGTGCAACTCTTATAATTTAAAACTGAAGCGACCATCAAAATAGTTCAAATATTATCCAACACTTCGGATTAAAAGAGTAAACATTCACTAAAGAGATAGTTTGAGGGATTTTCATCACATTTATTAAATGAAATTCGCTGATAATTGGTGGGTAAAAGGTTCCTCATAGGTTCATAAAATGGGCTAGTGTGGTCTTGGTCCTTTACTATTTGATAAACTAGTTCAGAGTAGTCCTAGATGTAAAAAAAGTAGGATTCTCTTAGTTTACTACCTATGTATGTTGTAAATCTGTGTAAGTGTATCTCTATATTATGTTTTAAAAAAGTTTTATATTGAAAAAAATTTTAAAATAAATTTTTTAATATTGTTTTTTTACTGGATTCTTGTATTTGCTTCTAATTTTGCGTCTCATGGTGGAAGTACCAGTTTAGATGTCGTCGGTAAATAAGAATAAAACGAACATAAGATTTAAAAGGGCTGAAAAAGATTACCAGAATTTATTAGTATTTGTGTTTCTCTAATTGAAATTGAAAGGATAATAGGCAGTAATTTTTAAAGACTCCTCTTACATGAAACAGTTGATGAGCTTTGTTGTAACTTACTGGGGTGACTGTACCATTTGCATAAGGAAGTAGAGTAAATTTTATGACTTATAAAGATATTTTCATTAAAACTTGAAGATGCCGTATTTTAAATTAGTACTCCTTCATTTTTTAGTTTTATTGTTTTCATTTATTCTAAGTTCGTTATCAAAATACTCTTGAAAACTTCTTCAACTATTTTAGGTTAATTTCATTAAATGTGTCTGCATCTGCAAAACACATCATACCTTCAACGTGTCTCTCTAATAAATTTTCAAACCTACAAGAATGTATAATAATTGCGTATTTTCGGTGCTCAGTGAAAAATTTTACAGTGTACAATTTTAGGTTGAATTATTTTTGTAAGTACATTTGAAATTGAACAAAAATGCATTTAAAATTATCCTACTTATACCCGTTCAAGCACTTGTATACAATTACTACTAAACTATTTTCTCTTCTACTGTCACAAATGTTTGAGGCAGTGGCGTGTATAGAAATATATTTCGTGATGGGCCCAAAGTTATTTTTTCACCCCCAAAGCAAATTTATTACGTCCAATGTAACTTTTCATATATTTTTTGTTAAAATTTACATCTAAAAGAAATTATTAAATTTTTGAAAATTTACTCTTAAAAACTGGTTTTTAACTAGTTTTGGTACACCTAGTCCGAATTTTTTATTTATATTTTTAGATAGAATTTGCATTTGGGTGAAAAAAGGAATCTGGAGGGTCCTCCATCAGAATATTTTTTGAACTTTGACCCTAAAAACAGGATTTCTACTTGGGTTTGGTACACATAGTCTTAATTTTCGACATATATATTTTAGTTGGATTAGGATTTTGATGAACTTATTACAAAAAGATTTGGAATAATAAAAATTCCAATCAAGAAAGGGGGGTTGGGGGTCATCCCCAAGAAAATTTTTTGGAAATTTGTCTCTAAAAAACAGGGTTTTAGCATGTTTTGGTACACCAAGTCCGGATTTAGGGGGAGGGGGAAGGGCCCCCTCGCTCCCCCCCTTATATACGCCACTGATTTGAGGAATACAAATACAACAAATACAAATACAAATTAAGTCGACCAACTACAGGCGTAAGCCCAGCAAGGTTGGTCCAGTCTTTTTAACCCAAACTACCAGAATCCCAGTATCTGTCAATTTTCCCCTTGAACTCGTTTACCCCACTTGAATTTACGATTGTTTCAGGCAACGCATTCCATCTATCCACTACCCTATTAAAGAAATAATGCTTTCTACAATCCGTCTTAAATTTTACTTTATTCAATTTGAAATTGTGACCCCTTGTTCTATTACCCATATTGAAATCTAGTCCCTCTGTGTCCCCTTGCTTTACCATTTTAAATAGTTGAATCAAATCCCCTCTAATCCTTCTTCTCTCTAGAGTGAACATATTTAGCTTCTTTAATCTTCCCTCATAACTTAAACTGGATATACCCTTGACCATTTTAGTAGCCCTATGCTGAACCCTTTCTATTGCATCAATATCTTTTTTTAAGTATGGAGACCAAAACTGAACAGCATACTCTAGATGAGGTCTCACCAAGCCTCTGTATAGTGGCAAAATAATATCCTCGGACCTTGAAGAAACCTCAAGTTTTGATTCAATGATCTTCTAAAGCTCATCATTTCAAAATAATACTGAAACATTAATGACAATAATTTTGTGGTTTTCTGAAACCTTGACGATAATTCTTTATTTATAATCAAAAATTAATTTGTTAATTTTTAATAAAAACAACTAATGGTAATTACTTTTCAGATCTTTGTAACCATCAACTTCCACGATGAAGATCCTGCTGCTCCCGATCTTTGTGTGTTTTGTGTTGTGTCATGCCACCACTACCATCCCCTACCCGCCCACCATGGTGCGACAGCCCAACTACGAGCACCTCTTCCAAGTGGCTCTGACGCAGGAAGACCAAGACAGACCTTTCATCCTCGAATGCGAAGCCAGGGGAAATCCAGAGCCCACGTAAGTGTTCAGCAAAAGTTTTAAGGATATTAGTAGTAGTAATAACAGGGTACTATTCAGGGATGTAAACCATGAATCCCTGATTCATGCTAAAAATTCAAATGTGTAAGCGTTCCAGATTTTAGAGCATTCCGGAATTTGGGATTCCGGATAAAAGGTTTATTACTATGGTGTTCCAGGATTGAGTTGAAGTCGATTTTAGCAGCGGATCCAGGCAGGGGGTGGCACGTGCCCTGCCCAAAAGGGTAGATGTTTATTATTAGAGAAAATGACAACTGAAGTTATTTTCTTAATTATCGTAATCAATGCTTTAATGTGTAGTTTTAGGTTCAAAAAAGTATATTACCCATTAATATTTTGAAAATCGTCGCAGTTTCTGCTGCTATAGGGAGATTATGGCTCCTGGTCAGTAGCACCCAATAAGAGAGAGCAGGCAGATTTTTCAGATTAATTTTGTTGCTGTAAAGAAGGGGAATGATATGTAGTAGTATTAAGTATATGTAAGTTGTAAATGTAAAGAATGAATGATAGTATCCATTCTTAAGCAGCTATTTTAGTTGGTAAATGTTTTTCGTATTGCTTTTACTCGGTCAACTTGTGCTGAAAAAGAGCTCGATGAAGAGAGATAGAATAAAAGAAATTTAAAAAAAGCGATAAGGGGAAATAGAAAGATACTAGAAAAAAAATGAGCTTGAAGGTAGATCAGAGAAAAGGAGATGGGACAGAAAAAAAAGAGAAGGAAGGAGAGAAATGTGAAAGAAAAAACGGCTGATGCTTCACCACGCAGGGCTACAGCAGATGGACGATCTTGTTAATCTATCTTGATCTTGTTTATCTATGAATGATTAGATTACGTTTTAGTGGTGAGGCATGTCTAGCTCGAAAAAATTCAAAGGGAATATTAATTTTTTTGGGAGGGAATAAACATGATACATGATATTTCTTTTTTCAAGAAAGAAAAATGTCTCACTTTTGGAGGTATTCCCGTATTCCCTACTCCCCTAATGAAATGGCATGACCTTTGTTTGTAAACAAACAACACAACATTTTGGGATACTTTACTTATTGACTTATTGTTTCACCGGGATGTTATTCAGCGATCTTCTTACAAGTAAACCCTTTTAAATGTTGGAAATTGTGTGACTCACAAAAGCCGAACTTCAGTTCATCGCGCTTTCTATTTCCAAGTAAGAATAATACGTTCTAAAAACTGAACTTTGTTTTTCAGTTACTCCTGGACCAAGAATGGCGAACCATTTGATTTCGCGGCCGAAGGGGGCCGAATTGTCCAACAGCCCCACAAAGGCACCCTCGAGGTGAATGTCCCAATCGACTCGGATGAAGGGATATATCAGTGTGTTGCCGAGAACATCCATGGCATATCTCTATCAAATGCTGTCCACCTCAGAAAGTCAGGTAGGAAAATCGGAAATCTGTCCTTCATTGACATTCACCCTCATAATTGAACTATATCCAGGTCTGTCTGATAATATTGACGCGCACGCCAAATGCGGAAAACTTCACGATTTTTCCTAAAATCTTTTTGAACAAATTAAATTTTTATGAATAAATGGATTTCTTCCCAAAGTTAATTAAGAAGTACTAATAATCAGTTCTAAACGGTAAATAATGTGACTGTAAGTTCGTAATAAGTAAAAATTTAGAGGACTTAAAAGCGCTGTTTTATTTAAGTTTGTCTATTTCTATTTATTCATGGCAGGGCATTATCAGTGTAGTTGAGCCCCCCTTTTAAATTGCAACAGAATGGAAAAAACTTAGTTAAAAAGAAAAAGGATTTATTCATAGATTATTTCGGCAGATGCTGTTAAGTAATTTTTTCAAAAATTGAGTTGTTTCTTTTACTGTTTTCAAATCTTCGTGCTTTTTTATGCGAGTCACTGCTAAATGTAATAATTCAACCTCACTGAATTCTTGTTTAGTTCAATTCTAGGTTGTTTATATGTAATAGTACATTTAAAGTCTACTTTAAAATTTTGAATTTAAAAAAGTATTTCCTTTCTTTTTACAGAATTAAGTTCCTTTTTGGATGAAGAAACAAAAGAAGAATTTGTAATTGAAGGTGAACCCTTAACTCTTAGTTGCAAACCTCCCACCGGGTACCCCCGACCCGTTATGTTTTGGATCATACAGTCCAGTACTGCGGCCTTACATAGTATTAATAGGTAAGTCCTCTCTGATCTATACTTTATCAAACTAATTTCAATCTGAGGTACATAAAACAATTTTCTCATAAAATTGAATATTAAAACACAATTATTGTAAATTCACATACATTTTTTCTACTTTGCCATATTTAAAGTTATGAAAAATATACACATGGTTTGCATTTTATTTTGTATACTTTAGCTATCGTTTTTAAATCATTATAAATGAAAAAAATGATGTATAAGCAATACTCAAAAGTCAAGATGATATTTT
Organism: Tetragnatha versicolor; assembly: GCA_024610705.1. Taxonomy (NCBI): domain Eukaryota; kingdom Metazoa; phylum Arthropoda; class Arachnida; order Araneae; family Tetragnathidae; genus Tetragnatha; species Tetragnatha versicolor. Next base: position 50,832,126 of record JANDEH010000001.1, on the reverse strand, counting down.
ATCTTTTTCATTGATTGTTTGGTTATCTGGTACAGTTATATTGGTGATATTTCTTTCCTTCCTAAACCAGATTATCTTTTAAACTACCACTTGAAATTAGAATAATCACCATCCTAAAACTATAAATCTGGATGAAATTTAAGAGTTTAGGAATGTTGATAGAAAATGTGTAACAATTTTAATTGATTAATTTTTGCAATTTTAAAAAAATAATCTTTTGTTTCTTCTTATTATTTTACAGTTCTCGTATTCAAATGGATCCTGAGGGCAACTTACATTTTACAAATGTAACCCTTGATGATGCACTAGATGATGCTCTCTATGCCTGTAGTGCCACCTCAATGTTTCGTAATGAATACAAACTTGGGAACAAAGTAAAACTACGTGTGGAAGCTGCTGGAAGTAAATATATTTTTATAATGATTGAAACATATTATTTTAATTACATTATTTTGTAGATGTATGATAATTTAAAACTGTTCTTGTTTTCTAGTTCCTGGGAAAAACGAAGTTCCTCCTACTAAACTTTACGCCTCACCCCCCAATATTGTTGCACTAAGAGATAACCCTCTAGAACTAACTTGTATATTTGGAGGAACGTATGTAATTCCTTTTAATTGTTTATTCTTTTCAAATATTAACTTTCAATTTTAATTTTGGGATTTTGGTCTATTGTTTCATTATTTTTAATCAGGGTTGTTTATACAAATCTTGGCTGTCATTGCTCCATCTTTAGCAACAAATAATTAAATTTCAGTTGTTTATAACATTAAATACCTAACCTTTTATCACAAATTAAACTTTCTGAAATTGTCTAAAAACTCAATGTTTTTTTCATCGTGTAGTTAAGAAATAACAATAATGGATTTTTAATGTAGTAGTAGTAAAATAGCTGTTTTTAGCCTCTGATTTTTTATTTTGATTTTCTTATATTTTTGTTCAGATAAATTTTTTTACGATACTAACATGTTTTGACATTTAAATCATATGAACATTTGAACTTTAATGCAATTGATAACGTCGTGTTCTTTTCACAGTCCGGTTCCCAAGATTGTATGGACCAAAAAGGGAGGTAACCTTCAGGGAAGACGTGTAATATATGACAACTATGGTAAAACATTAAAAATAAGAAGAGCTGACTTTCAAGATGAAGGCACCTATGAATGCACAGCAAGCAATGGTGTTGGGACTCCCAAGTCCCAAACCATGGCTGTTACTGTTAAATGTAGGCACAAATTTCGTATTTAAATTGAGAAATTTTTGAAGATGTTATAAAAACCTTTTCTTATTTTTAATGAATTTATTATAATATTAACTCAAAAGTGCTAAGTAGTTTTAATGCCCTTATTAGTCAATAATATTTAAGGACATCTTGGTTATAAAATATTATTTTATGTGAAATTATGTGTATAATTAATGTGCTTAAATCATTTCAATCATAGCTGCTCCATACTGGATTAATGCTCCTAACAACACCAATGGTGCTGAGGATGAAACAGTGAGGTTTGAATGTGTGGCAGGTGGTGTGCCTACTCCAGAAGTTGAATGGTTTATGAATGGAGTCCCTATGAAAGGTTTGTTTTCTTATTTGAACCAGTTTCAGAAGTTCAGCTGTGTAGATGAAATTGTGGATATTTTTATTATATTTGTTGGGTATCTTCAATGCTGTTGATGGTTTTCACATGTATTATAATTTTTTCCTGTACTACACATGTGAAAATAGCCTAAATGTGTTAAAACAAAGTAGATTTATCTAAATTTTTTGGAATTTACATTTATTTTATAAAGAACCTTAATTATCAAAGATTTTTTATGTATTGTTGTTTATAAAAATAGCTATGGATATCATCCTAAAATCCTTAAGAGATTGGAATAAAAATAACATATTTTGGTTATTTCCTTACACTTGGGATAACCATTCGTTTTATATTACACAATATTTTTTAGAAAACTTTACCTTTACTTGTTGTAACATCTTAGTTTTGTTGAATATATTGTAAATATTCTTTTGAACTAAATAAATCCCTCCCTTAATTTTTAGACACTATTTGGTGATTCATCTCTTCCTATTTAAAGAGAATATATTATGTAAGAGATTATCAATGGTTTACTATATTGTTTTTAATTTTTGGTAGATGTGAAACCTAATCCAAGGCGGAGACTTGATAAGAATGCTAACGTTCTTACCATTGAAGCTTTGAAGAAATCAGACACCGCTGTGTTTCAGTGTAATGCATCAAATATTTATGGATACAATTTTAAGGATTTTTATTTAAATGTCTTAGGTAAGTTAAAAAAATGTTTAAAAAGCTTTACATTCATTAACTTTTTTGATGGAAAGATAAAATTGAAGATATTTTGTTACACAATACAAACTGTTGATGAAATTATAAAGCCTTATGTATATTCAATTAATACTTATTTTTGTATACTTAATTTTTTTTCTAGCTCTACCTCCAACTATTACTGAAAGGCCTGAGCCTATTAGTAGTTGTGTTGTGGCTTCTATGATCACCTTACGATGTAGGGTGTTTGGTGCTCCCAATCCCAAAATCAAATGGCTCAAAGAAAATCAAGACCTCAAGGGTGACAGGTTCATGGTAAGAAACATGTTTTTAAAAAACTTATAAGAACTTTAATTTGTAAAACCTTATTGTGTCTGAAAATTTTCGTTTTTTAAATATATCTTACAAATTTTCATTTCTTAGATCCAAGATAATGGAGATCTTGAAATCACTGATGTGCGGTCTCAAGACGAAGGAGAATACACTTGTTATGCTAGTAACAAGTTTGGAGACATCCAAGCATCTGGAAGACTAGAAGTGAAAAGTAAGACTTACAGAGACAGTTTTCTATTTCTTGTCTGACAGTTTGGCATAATTTTAGTTTTTATTCATTCCAAAGAAGTTGGCTTCAGTGTTATTGTTTTATCTGTTTCATAGTGGTTCAAATTTAGTTAAGTTTTACCTTCCAACTGCACACTGTTTGGTCATTTAAATCATGTATAAAACTTATCTCATATTTAGTTACTCCACTCAAGTGTATATATTATGGATGTGCTATGCATTAATAACCAATCTGTTACTTTTTCTTTTATTGTGTGTATCTTCATTTATAGTCATAAGTTCATAATGCAGAGTGATGGTTCTGGAAATTTTTAATTTGAACATTTTCAGTTCTCCCATAAACTTTATCATTTTGTTTTAAAAAGCCATCTTTTCTTTCAGAGAAAACCAAAATCAACATACCTCCTGAAAACTTCGAAGTGGCGGCTGGAAAGTCTGCCACATTCAGGTGCGATGCAGATGCTGACCCCAGCCTGCAGCTGAACATTGTGTGGCTGTTCAATGGTCAGCTCATCAGCTCTGAGCAGGATACTCGTATGGTCCAAGCTTCAGACAATTCCCTGACCATTACAAAGACAGTAGAGGGAGACTCAGGACTTTACACCTGTGTAGCCCGGACAGATTTGGATCAAGACGAGGCTGCTGCTACTCTCATTGTACAAGGTTAGTGGGGCTTGTTTATTTAAATCATGCTTTTGACACTTACTTTAATATTATAGTGGTTTTAAATAGACCTTCTAATTAACTACCTGAGTCTTATTTTATGCAATTTTTTAAAAATGCTATTCATTCTAAAGAAAATATCACGCATGGGCAGATTTAAGGAGAACCTTAGAGGAAAAAAGCTAGAAACTTGAGGGAGGGCATGCTGTTTCTGATTGCATCGAAAACATCTTTAACCATTAAAAGAAAATTTATCCACGCCAAAAAGGTTGGGCTCCCATATGAGCCCCTGTAAAATATACCCATCTTCTCATGATTATCTAAGAGAATTTAAGATTTTGGCAATCTCCTATGATGAGATAAATTTGAAGAAATATTTGAAAGATAATGTAGTATTTTCAATTTAAAGTGAAACTGTGTTCCATAAACGAAACTATAACCATCATTCTATCCCTTTAAGGCCAAGAAAGTGTATGGATTCAGCATATTATATTGTTATTAAGTTTTTTATCTTTTCCATGCATGCTGAAATGTAAAAGTTTTGCTGTTTTTTATCAGGTCTTAAAGGCCAATAGTGAAAATAACTACAATTAAAATATAAAATCATGCCCACACCTGTTGGAATGATATGTACAAAATTTCAAGAAAAATCTATGTATCTGTCTCTTAATCTAATTGTTTCTTTTTCTTTTAGACACTCCCAACCCTCCTAAAATGGTGAGCGTCAAGTGTGACGGCCTGACTGCTCTGGTTGAATGGCAGCCAAACGGTGACCGCCGAGCACCCATCCTCAGCTATACCATCCAGTTCAACACCAGCTTCACACCTGACAAATGGGAAGATGCTTTTGTCAGCATCCCTGCAGCAGACACTAACTTCCAGGTACGGATTCCTATTCCAAGCTTTGAGCATTTGTTTATAATGTACAACTTGGGAAATGCATTCCTTAATATGGTAATTATAGTTGTTGGAAAATCCATTCTTAAAAAATCTGTTATTCTTGGAGTATTTGAGGATAGTGTATTGTTCTAAGAGTTCTTGGAGTATATTGTTCTAAACTTGTGTTCCAATGAATAAAATTCTTTCATAATGTATTTCAGCTTCAATGTTCAGTAAAAAGTGCCTAAAAATGCAAGTTCCTGAAGAGGTTCTCATGTTTCATAAAGAAGATGCTCTGTAATATATTGATGTACGAAAAGAAAATTTATCTTTGTTGTTAGTTTCGGTGGTGCTGCTGAAAATTCTCTTGAAATAGTTAATGTTTCATAACTTTCCAGTAGCTTTTTGTTTTGCAAATTCAATTGCTTTGTGTGGTGTATGTTACTGGCAAACATTGAAGTATGGACAATTTTTTTAACTGTACCATGCCTATTTTTTATCAATTTTTTTATGTCTTTTTATTACTAACAACATACTTTTTGTTTTATAGGTGTCAATGACCCCTTGGGCTAATTACACATTCCGAGTCATTGCCAGAAATAAAATCGGTCCAAGTGAACCTAGTGGCCATTCCGTTGTATGTGAAACTCCAGAAGATGTACCTTACAAAAATCCAGATAATGTTATTGGAAAGGGTAGTGAAAAAGACAATCTAGTCATATCTTGGACTGTAAGTTAATTCTGATATCAAACATTTACTGGAAGCATTGTTTATGCTTCCTACAATTCATTTGGATTTTTAAGTTTTTAAAATTGTATTAGAAGTATTTTAAATTAAGGATTGCCGTGTTTACTCTTTTAGTGTAAGACAAATATTTAATAAGGACTTGTTTGATATTTAAAAACTTATAAAAATAATAAACTTCCTCAATGTAATTTTACATTCAATAGTTTCATCATCATTTGAAAAATTACTATGATGTACTTATAATTAATTCCAATTTCTTTTCATTTTTCTATAAAATAAATTTTTTAATATTTCTTTAACAAAGGGCACAATGATACTTATAAACTAACAATTCAAACTTCTTTTTAACAGCTAAATATCACCCCACCTAAATAATTTAAATTTTCTCATTTATTTGGGAGGTTTAACCTTATAACTCCTCCTAGGATACAGCCCTATTCTACAAAATACTCTTGATATCTAACTTTAATTAATCAAAAACTTAATAATTCAAAAACTTGAATCTATTGACATTTATGTTATTAGTTTGTCCTCTCCTGTCTTTTATGGCTCCTAATATCTAAACATTTCTGGTAACATCCTTTTGAATCAGAGTTCTTAAGAGATAACTTTATTGCTAAATTCTTTTTTGCCATTGAAAATTATGCCTAATAAATTAATTAAAAACTTCTCTGGACAAATTTTATAGTTACCCATTCAAACAATCCATTCATTTTCCCTCCTAATTACAGGCCATGCCCATGATAGAGCAGAATGCCCCAGGCTTCTTCTACAAAGTGTTCTGGAAGAGAGAAGATGTCCCAGGGGCCCAGTGGAAGATCACTGAGATTCCCGAGTGGGAGCAAAACAAATTCATCATTCCCAGTCAGCCCACATTCAAGCCATACCGCATCAAGGTTGAGGCTCACAATAGCAGAGGGCAGGCTCACACCACTGCTACTGAGATCATTGGGTATTCTGGGGAAGATGGTAAGCAATAACCTAGTTTTTGTGCTTCAATTGTTGTTCATTTTATTACATTTTTAAGATGTTTTGCTTTTTGTTATAGTTCCATTGGAAGCTCCTAAAAACTTCCACCAATTGAACATAAAAGATGCTCGTTCAGCCATGTTCTCATGGGATCCAGTGTCACCAGAGTCTGTTAGAGGGCATTTCAGAGGTTATAAGGTAGCTGTTTATGTCCTGTTTTTTATCACCTGATTTTTTTAGAATTAAGTACTGCATATTTCAGCTAGTTAATAATTGGTGAATATTGTAACACTGTCCCTTTTATGATTATTAAAATTGTTAAATTTATCATCCATTGAACACCTTATTCTGTTTGAGTATCATATAGCCTTTTGTATTGCATTTTAGGAAATAAATCAGTTCTTGAAGCCTTATTTGGTATATTATCAGTTATAAATTAAGAGAAAACTTCAAATTCAAATGGATTATCTTTGAACAATACAATGTATAATCACAGGGCTAGCTTTCTTGTCCTGATAAACATGATCCTGAACTTATTGTTGAGCTATTTTGTTTCCATCTTTTAGATTCAGACATGGACTGTAGAAGAAGGTGAGGAAAGGCTTAGGGAGCAAGTAGTAAAAGCAAATGTGACCCAGTCCTTGGTAACCATATTCCGCCCGTTTTCCCGAAATCTAGTCAGAGTTTTGGCATTTAATGACATGAACAATGGTCCTCCATCTGATGTAATTGAATTCACCACTCCAGAAGGAAGTAAGAATCTCACAATTTTGCACTTAAAAATGACTCTCGGTGAAAGAGCTATCTTTCAAGTCATTGATTTTCAGAATACAAGTTGTTTGTTATTTAATTAATGTAAGCTTAAAATGTTTTTTATTTAATTTTTAATCAACCAATTTATTGTAATCATGTTAGCAAAAATAACAACACAAGCAATATTCATTTTAAATGAGGAACAAGATTAATTATTTTTAAATAGTATTTAAAGTCAAAATTTAAACTCATATATTGTGCCTGAAATAACGTAATACAGAAGTGTGTCTACAAGCGTTTGCCATGTGTAGCAAATTATTTCAAGCTACATTATTTGATACTAATGTTTGCATTCATTTTCATAATCTGTGAATAACACAGACAGTAATGAGTTATTTACAATTAATTTCAAAGTACTGTACAATTTTAAAACATATTTAATTGTGTTGTTCTTTATAGCACCTGGTCCTGTTTCTTACTTTGATGCCATACCATTGGGATCAAATGCTCTATATCTAATATGGAAGAGGCCAACAGAACCTAATGGTATTCTGACAGGCTACAACATATATTATAGAGAAGGTAATCTTTGTTACTTTTCTCTGAATGTTTTAGCTTGTCTCTCTGTCGTGTGTATTAAATTATTCCCTTTGAAGGTCTTGTTTAGATTACTATTGACTTTTGCAGTGACAGGCACTGAACTGGGAGAAGTGTTTGAAAAAAAGCCACAAATTACAGATCCTCGAGAGACTCGAACAAAGCTAGCTGGTTTGCAGCCAAAAACAAAGTATCGTATTGATATACATGCAACTACCAATGAAGGTGAAGGAGAAAAGATGTACATTGAAGTGCAAACCTTAGACCAGTCAGAAAGACGTAAGAATTTTTTTTATTAGCAAACTACTGTGCAGTATATTTTTCAGCAAACTATCTTTCCTTTGTCTACTCATCAGAAATATTTGAATGTGGAGCGTGTTCAATATTACATAGAATGCTTAAGTATTTTTAATATCTTCTCAAGCTATTATCATTTTACTTTTAATAGGGGTATTGCAATGAGTTAGCTTTGAAGGGATCCATACTCATTTTGAAATCAGGGGGAAATTATCTTTAGGAAAATCTTGAATCTTTATTGAGTATTTTAAAACATATAAATTAGATATAAGTTTTAACAGATATACTAAGCTTATCATGTATTTAAATGAAAATTTGGAAATAAATTAATATAAATTTCCAAACAGCTACTTTGGCATATGCCATGTGCTGGCGTAGCTCCTCATTTCAGTTTTTAAATTTTATTTCATTTAGTCTGTATATAGTATTTTAATTTTTCTTGATTTCTAAACCTTAAGTTTTAACTTTAATCTTAACTGTTTTTATTTTGTATATAAAGGTTGCTCTGTTTGTTTTTTTTTGTTGGATGAGACTTAATAAATGAGATTTGACTGTTCATGGTCTGGTTATTTCGACGTCGTTACAGACTATAATTTTGGTGGCAGCTAGCGGATACGAACCTACGGCCAAGAGGCGTTGATTGGATATTTCATGATCTTTTGTATACAGGAGTTCCAGATTACGGGCAGATTGCGGTTTATTTAGCTTTTGGTGTTTTGATGGAAGTCACGATGGTTGAGATTTTTCGATGTGTATTTTTGTGAGGAGTTGCTTAGTAGCCAAGGAGGTAGGTCGAATGTGTAGTAAATATAGTATCTGAGATAGACTTTTGATGCAGGTGATCTTTTTGAGAGTTGTCGGTTTTATTGATTGCGTTGTGTTGCTTGAAATTTTAAATTTGGGTTTGGGGTGGTGTTCGTGATTTGCAGACTGAGTTTTAGGTCTTTAGGATTCGAATTTTCGGTTGTTGATTTCTTTGGAGTTGTGCGGTTGATTTAGGGGTCATGGCTTTTCTTGGTAAGGGAAGGAAACTGGACTTAATCAGTCTTGCCAGAGAAATGGGCGAGATTGTGGAGGACTCAAAGACAGTGCCAGAAATTAAGAAAATAGTAAGGGAGAGTAAGGCGTATCAGCAAGAGGAGGTCGAGTTGATGTTGGAGAGAATAATTGAGGATAATCGGAGACTTGAAGAGGAAAATCAGAGACAAGAACAGGAGAGTCAGAGACAAGAGCGGGAAAGAATAAGGCTACATGAGTTGGAATTGAAGCGTATGGAAATGGAGGCTGGGAATGCAGCGAAGAGAGAGACTGATCGGGAGGGCAGAATTCCACTTGCCCAGATAACCCCCAAGTATGATGAGAAACGGGATGATATGAGCCTATATTTGATAAATTTTGAGAGAAGAGCAAAAATGGCGCGTGTTCCTAAGAAGGACTGGGTGGCTTACTTGTTGAGCGTTTTGCCTGCCGACATATGTAATATGCTGGCTAGAGAATCACCCGAGGAGGCTGAAAATTACGATGCAGTTAAGAGCCTTATTCTAAAGAGATACAGGCTAAATTCTGAAGAGTTGAAGCGGTGCTTTTATGGGCATCGAAAATCCCCAGAGAAGTCTTGGAGGCATTACGCCCACGAACTAAAAGCTTATTTTACAGAATGGATAAGTGATCTGCAGATCCAGACCTTTCAAGGACTTACAGATCTGATGATCACTGAACAATTGAAATGGTACGTCCCGGCTGATGTCAGGGATCATTTTCTTGGAGAATGGATTGGGATGAGGACCCCTTTTGATCTGGCTGAGCGACTAGATGAATACGAGAGTATCCGGCACAGTTTCAGGGAGTACCCCAGGAATTTCAACTTTGAAAGGCAAGAAATCGACCGCACTGATAACTTAGAGGATTTCAGAACTGAACTTCCAAATGTGAAAAGGCCAGGTAGTGATAGGTCACCTGTGAAGGGATATGAGAAGAGAAGACGCTGCTTTGAGTGCGGATCCTATTCGCATCTGCGATCACAGTGCGATAAGTTGAATAAGAATTATGAGGATGTTGCCTCTAATACAACTGAAAAGAGCGGATTCGAGGAGGCTCTTGCACCTTTTACTAGTATAGGTAAAGTAAATGGAATTGAAATGCCTATATTGAGGGACACAGGTGCAAGTCTGGATTTAGTCTGTAAAAAGTATGTACATCCATCAATGTATACAAATGAAACTGTTTGGATCCGAACACCACTAGTGGAGCATGCTGTGGGTTTGCCCTTGGCTGAAGTTGAAATAGATTGTGTTTTTGGCAAAGTTAAAACCAAGGCTGCAGTTTTGGGAGAATCATTGAATCAGGGAAGGTACATATTGGGAAACAGGACAGCTACCTTGCTCAACAAATTGGGAAGTGATGGCGTCAGCGTTTTGTCTTCGTTAGAGCCCAGAGCTGATGGGGTCAATCATATGGGAAAGTCACCTGGAGAATTTGAAGAAAAATCAACCAAATCTATGGAAGTGACTGAAGTAGCTAAGGAGGAAACCTCGTCAGAACAAGAAAATGTCAATGTGGATCAAGTATCACTTTATCAAATAGAAGAAATAACCGGGGAGAATCTGTCAGCTAAGCAGATTTTACCGATTGAATCAACCCAATCGACTAGTGGACCGAGGGAACGACCGCAATGTCAAGTTTGTGACAGAAGGGAAGATATTGCCCTATCTATTATTGCATCGACCGTCCATTCCCTTCTTAAGCGAGCTGTTTTGGTTCCAAGGCGACGTATGAAACTAAGACGTCCTAGATGCTGGTATGCCCATGAATTTGTGAATTCAAGCGTGCGAGGGAAAATGAAATTTCGGATGGAATCAGATCATCTGAGAACTTGATGGTTTACGGCCTAAAACTCTTCTTTAAGGTGATCCTGTGAGAGTCAGCAGACTTTGGACTTTCTTGGAGAACTGTTAGTTCACCTTACATGCCGGAACTGTTAAGTTGAAAAGGTTTTTATTTGTAAAATAATCTGTGAATTCTGGTTTTATATGTCTTGTAATAATTCCTTAAGTGTTTTAGGTGAGGCAGAAACTTTTCCTTTCATGAAAAGTTCCTCTCGGGGATGGGAGGAGGCTGTGCTGGCGTAGCTCCTCATTTCAGTTTTTAAATTTTATTTCATTTAGTCTGTATATAGTATTTTAATTTTTCTTGATTTCTAAACCTTAAGTTTTAACTTTAATCTTAACTGTTTTTATTTTGTATATAAAGGTTGCTCTGTTTTTTTTTTTGTTGGATGAGACTTAATAAATGAGATTTGACTGTTCATGGTCTGGTTATTTCGACGTCGTTACAGCCATAATCAATAAAACCTGATTTCTGTTTTTACATCTAGCCTCAGTGCAAGCACATCACTTACTTCTACTGAGTTTATTGCCCCGAAACAAACTCTACAGTGTTTGATGCTTGTCTTAAGTGTGTCTGTTTGCTTTGCAGCACCTGATGAGCCCTACTTTACGTGGTCCCACCTGCCCGACGTAGACGGGAAGGCGGGAGTGCGGGTCACATGGGTACCGGCTGTAGAGGGACACCCTGGCAGCCATTTCTTTGTGCAATACAGGAAGAAGCATGGAGGTAGGATTATTAAGATAGTTTTATGGTGGGATTTTATTATTTCAATTTTAAAAGGTAGTTGTTAGCTGAATCGGACTTGTGATTGTCTATAAAATGGAAGGTAAGATATCAAAAATTATTTGTTGCCTGAGTAAAAGGTGATTGACCTAAAAAAAGTTAAATGTTGATTATTTTCTTTGGCTGCAGTCAAGATAATTTATTATTTAAGAGAAATTTTGTTTGTAGTTCAAATTTAAACTAAGTGTAATAAAGAAATTAATCTTGTTTTTGGTGAAAGTGTTTTTATAATAATATCCCAATTTAGAGAAATCGGATATTTTCATATTTCCATTATAAAAATCTTTAAAATCATATTCTGAAACAATGAAATAGTTGAAACTACTTTCAACTGTATTTTAATAATAAAAAACTGTGCATTTTGAGATTTCTAATCCACAGATTATTGTATACTTTATAATTGTACTAGCTGATATGCCCGGCCTTGCACGGGTGCAGAGTATAAACTTATTATTTTTAAGTTTTCCCAAATACATTTCTAATTTTGTATAATCAGCATTTACCAATCATCCCGGTACCCAGGCGTTTTTTTTTCATATTCCGGTGTTCCCGGTAACTTTTCCTATCCCGGTGTTTCTAGTAATTTTTCTTATCCCGGTGTTCCCGGGTGGATTAAATTTCTTCAGTTCTTAAGCAATATAATTTTTGAATGGTTTCCACATTTACATGGAAAAAGTATTCTAAAAATTATTTAAAATTGCTTAGATCCCTTGATTAATCATATCTTCAGGAATAAACGTTTTCGGTGAAATTATTCAATAATTAAAGTAGGGATGCACAACCTTTTTGGGAGGGGGCCACTCACATAGTTGATTGAGACACGGAGGGCCGCAAACAGTTACAGTAAAAATAAGGTAGAATTTGCATCTCAAGGAACTTAATATAAGATGTGAATAATTGAGTTTGTACCATTATAGGGTTCTAGGGGTCCTCCCAAGAAAATTTTTGAAATTTAACCCCAAAAAAAACAAAGCATTGACTAGTTTTTGCACATTTAGCCCAAATATTGCACATATATTTTAAGATGGGATTTGCAGTTTGATTAACTTAATATTTATTTAAAAAATGATAATTATAGAATTCCAAATGTAAAGGGGGGTCTGGGGGTCCTACCCCAGAAAAATTTTGGAAATTTGACCCTAAAAAACAGGGTTTTAACTTATTTTAGAAATCAAGTTCGATTTATTTGGGGGGGACAGGCCCCCAGCCTTCTGCTATCCCCCTTGATAGCATATCTGAAACAGGTTATGATCTAATAAGAATTAAAAAATACACTGCATTATTATCTAATCTTGTTTCAAAGTGATCTTTTTGCAAAAATTTAGAACTTCGGAAATCCTTAAGAAAAATTTGTTGAAAATACTAAAATTGATAAAAAAAAAGCTATGTCAGAGGTATCACTAGACTTATTAGACTCCTCTGACCACGCTTAAATTTTTCTGCATTGCAATTACAATGTGAAAAGAAGCCAGCTTCAACTAGGCGCCGTAAAAACGGCACTTTCGCGAAAAATCGCTATTTTTCGACTTTTCCGCGGCGCGTGATCCTAAACACCGGACTTCTGGCTTCAAAACTTCAAACCATTGTTAAGTTATTTTTTCCACATTGCACCGTCGCACAAACAATACAAGAAGAAGCCAACTTCAATTTGGCGCCCGCCCAAAAATCGCGGCAGGAACGGAACACTTCGCGAGCAAAACGAAACTCGAAAAATCGCGATTTTCCCGACTTTTTTCCGCTATAAATCGTCACTTTTTCTCGGTTAAAATAAGGAAAGTAACAAAAGTTAGGAATTATCTGAAATATCCAAATTCGTTCGCGGGCCGCATGTTGATGGTTCGCGGGCCGCATGTGGCCCGCGGGCCGCAGGTTGTGCATCACTAATTAAAGCTTTTCAAAATCAATCTTTTCTTGTTGAAAGGTAGTTTAACAGTTTTTTGTTTGTTAACCAACTTTCTTAATAGGTAAAATATCACCTTTTGATTTTACATCCTCGTTTCCATGGAGACTATCTTAACAACAATGACATTCCATAAAGTTTCTCAAAATATAAAAATTAGATAAACTCTCAAATAAAAATATGTTAAACTGTACTTAAAATTTTTAAATTTCATTGAAATAGATTTTTAAATTATTAATATAATTTTTAAATAGACTTGTACCTAGTGTTTCTATTAAAAACTTGTTGTTTAGCATTAAATTTTTTTTGTAACAATGGAGTAAGCAGATCTCTTGTTGAGGAGAAATAAAGCTATTTCAGCAAAATGACCATAAAAAGGGTCAGAAGAGGGTCAAGGGGTCAATTAAAGTTTTCGAAACATAGCCTATGTTTTTTTCTGAGTTTTTTTACGTAGGTATACCAAGTTTGGTGCAGATCGGAAGAGAACTGTGGATTTGTATAAAAGACAACCATACATACATATATAGCCACACTTAACTTTATTATATTAGATTCTTGTAATTTAACATTCATTCAAGATTTTTACAAATCATCAGTTTAGTTAAAAAAACTTTGCATGTTTCACTTGATATTTTTTTCTCCATTTCTTAAATTTGCTAACTGTTTATGGTTTATTTAGAATCTAATTTGTGGGAAAGCACTCCTCCTGAAGAACTGCAAGATACTATCTTGGTAACAAATCTGGAATTAGGATCTTTGTATGAAATGAAGGTTGTTGCAGTAGATGGAAGATACCAAACTCCCAGTAAAGTGGAAGAGTTTGAAACGGGTGGAATGGGTAAGGTTTAATTCATCTTTTCATGATGAATAGTTTTTTGTGTAAACTTAAGTTGTCTTACTTCTCAATGGAATTAATGAAGTCGTTTGGGCAAGAACCAGGTATCTCAACTATAAAACCGAGTTTATATTCACAGTTATGTTCACCAATTTTGCGATACACTTTTAATTATTTCCAGTTATAGGTTCTTAAACTGCAAGTTTGCCAAAAAAAAGGGACCTGGGCCTTATTTTAGTTTTCTTATAGACTTAATTGACTGAAAACAACATTGTAATAGATCTTAAAGATTGAGGGTAATCAATCAGTAGCTACATTTTGAAAATATCTAAGGTCTATATTAGAGATCGGCAACTTAGCTTATTTCCCAGACTGCAAAACGTATGTATTTTTACACTACAAAATTAGTTTGACCTGCTTTTTAAGGGTCGAATTTCGAAAAATTTCCTTGGGGAACCTTCAGACCCCCATTTTTTATGTAAAAACTTTAAATTTCATTAAACTTTTAATTCATTTCAATATAATCAAGCAGGTAGCGTAATCAAATTACATCTTGTAAATATGTTATTTGAAGAATAGAATTTGAAGTAGTAAAAGTAACTGTTTATTCTCCGGACCTCGATGAAAATTTTCGAAACTTTTTGGACCCCAAGTAAAACTACTTGCCGACCCCTGGTCTGTATCGTCCACTTGAAATTTTTTGAACGCAATAACTTTTTATACACAGAGATCATCACAGTACACCTACAAGGATTGCTGTTTATACTTTGTCCAAATAAAAGCTCCTGCTTGTTTGTAAGAGTTGCATTTTTCTTGGTCTTTCCTCCCATTTACTTGATGTTTGCTTATTCTTGCAGCTGCCGTACAGGCACCAGAATCCAATGAAAACTTTGCCACAGCAGCATGGTTCATTGGCATGATGTGTGCCATTGCTTTACTACTCCTTTTGCTTATCATCATCTGCCTCATCAAGAGAAACCGCGGAGGGAAGTACTCGGTGCACGAAAAAGAAGCTGCACAAGGAAGAGACCTGGAGTATCCTGAAGACGGGGGATTCAATGAATACACAAAAGCGTAAGTTGTTTTGTTTGAACCACATATCCCACACACACATTTCCGTGAACCTTATGAGCCAGTATTTAAAAGCAATGATGGTGTTTTTTAAGTGAGTTAAAACTTTAGTTAGATGAACTGAAGCTGACTGTTGTCTTTTCTTTATAATTTTATGTTTAGATTTTAGTTATTGAATTTTTTTGTTATAAAATGTTGCCTTATTTCACCTAAAAATATATTTCTGTTTTTAAAATAAAATTTTATTTAATGATGCAATGTCAAAAAAGTAGTGAATAAGAAGCTACTCATGATACCCCGTTCGCACTGGCCTTTATTTTTGCCTCTATTTTCGTTAGCACTTTGTTGTCATGGAAACACACTAATCAATTCACTAGTCAATTAATAATCTTTTATGTATTTTTACTTGTGTTTTTGGTGATTTTATTCATTAGTTTTAAGTTGTATTGAGAAATTAAATTTTTAATTATTTTACAAATCGTGCTGTTATTGTTTACACACAGTAATATGTGTATTTATATATTTGTGTGCAGTAATTTATTTTATATTTGTGTGTAGTAAGTGCTTATTTTCGCCCCTTGTCAGTGCAAACGCCGTTTTCAAAAGATGGGGCGATTTTGCCTCTTTCCATGACAACAAAGTGCTAACGAAAATAAAGGGTCTTTTTTCTGCCAGTGCGAACACGGTGTGACAATGCTCCTAAAGTGGCTTACTAGTATTTTAAACTTACTTAATAAAAACTTCATTCATATTAAATTACAACTGTCAAAACTATAAAATAGAAAGCTACAAAATTCTTCTCACTTCTCATTATATACGCATTTAAATTGTTTTCTCAATTAAATTAACAAATATAGGGTAAAATGTTGTCAGAAATAATATACTCAATCAACTTTCATTACAAACAAGAAAAATATTAATATGAAAAATATGGATGAAGAATTTAATTATGCTTTCTTTTCAGGGCTGCGCCGCAAGAGCCAATACGAGGCAGTCATACCTCCCTGAACAGCAGTGTGAAAGGCCCTGATAGTGAGACAGACAGCATGGTAGAGTATGGAGAGGGAGAGGCCAGCAAGTTCACGGAAGACGGATCTTTTATCGGCCAATACGGCGCCAAGAAGAAGAAAGAAGATTCCACTTCTCCTTCTGCATTGGCCACCTTTGTCTAGAAGAGACATGCCCACGATTCGGCCATTGGTTGATCAATGACAGTTCTGTTCTCTTCTGGACTGGTCATTGCTGAGCAAGGACCTAGGAAGAACAATTAATTTATTTATGAAGAACTGAGTGTCATATAAATAGTAGCTTTTTTTATTGTTATCTAACTGTCATTTAGTATTTCTGTGCTTCTAATGATTCATTTATTTTTACGGATCCGACCAGTGCAGCTCTGGCAAGGCTGAAGCGTCATTGGGGAGAGTATGTTTATTGAGTGAGCTTTGCCTAAAGTAGTTTTCGTAATATTTCATTCCTTGTTGTTTCAATAAGGTCAATTGAATGAAAAGATAGTTTGCATTCTACCTCTATTCTACTGAATGTGTTGGCTCAACTCAGTGGAACTTGTACAAACTTGCCAGAGCTGAACTACAGGACGACTTGTTTGTGGCTGATTTTTAAAGTTAAGCTTTCATCACTATTAAGTATCCTTCAAAGAAACCTATCCAAAGCAATATCAATCTTAAGGCTCTCTGAAGCACTTGTTGGAAGGTAAATTCAACTCAAATTGTTGCTTTAAAAGCAATAGTAGGCCACGACGGGATATATTATGCCATGCTTTTTCGGTGCATCATTCAAGTTTCAGCCCATGTGATAACGCAATTTTTTTCTTATTCTTGGAAGCTATATTTTCCTATTTGGAAGAAAGAGTATAAAGTAGGCAAGCTCTTAGGGTTGGCTTTATTTTCCCTTGGTCTCGTATCATTTCCCACTCATTCATTTTTTACCTGGACAAATCAAAATCATACATTGTGAAAGCTCATTGTCATGAATGGTTATTAGTTTCATTTGACTTAATTTTGATGAGTAGTTTTTATGTACTATTTATTTGTGTTTTGATGTGTGAGATTATTGATTTGAGATTTTAGAAATTTCATTGTTTTTAAATTGTAACTGTGGTGTATACCCATCAAGTTAAGTTAACCTTTGTTGAGTTAGGTCTTTTTAATAGGGTTAGTTTTGCAAAGCAAAGCTGTATAAAAAGCCCAGTGGGTTTGTAAAAGTTTGGTTGGAAACTGTCTATGGAAAAATACATATTTTTGGAAGTTCCTAATATTCTTGTTTGGTGGAATATCTGAAATTTACTTTTAAATCGGTGCATAAATTAAGAGTTTTTAAAGTGGTGCAGTTTATAACCAATAATTATGTCTATTAATTTTTGTGATTTTGTTCCTAAATCTTGTATTGTTAAGTTATTTAAATTATAAATTGTCTCCCCCTTTATATAAAAATCTAAATTTTTTCCCTGCTAGGTTTGTTTTTATGAATCCATTTTAACTTTTACAAACTGTAAATAGATCTTTGGAATTTGTGGTTCAAAATAGTGATTAAATCTAGATACAAAAATAAATTGGTATTGGAAGTGTAAAAAAGAAATTAGACTAATCTATCATGCTCCAGTTTGTTTTATTTTCACACATATTTTTAATTGTTTACATTAATTTTCTAAATATGTTACAACATTTATTGTATGAGTGACCATTTAATTTTACATCTAGTATTATTATGTTAGTTATCTAGTTTTTAGGGGTTAGCTTATTGACATTCATAACTAAAATATCCCATGAAAGAGGAAAAATATTGTTTACCTTCTTATTTACTTGCTTTTTTATAATTAGTAATACTTTATAAAGGTGTATTCTGCCAGATATTAAAAAGGGAAATTGGAAATTAAAATAAGCATTCTGAAATGTATGTTAATCAACCTTTGAATATTTTCATTGAAGTGATTTAATTATCTTGATATTTCCAAACTTCAGGAGCATGTAGGGGCTTTAATATCCGGGTCATATGTTTCCCTAACAGTGTTGTGCTGTACGTATAAAGCTTGCAGTAGTTAGTAGTGCTTTTCAGGAAAAAATACTTTTAAGCTTTATATATTCTATATGAAATATTAAAACACACTGCATCAAATTTCTATTTACCATTCTGTATAATCTGTGTGATGCATACATTTTCTAAAGAAATGTGTAAAAAGTTTAAATTGTGTTGATATAGGACTCTAGGAACTAATCAGTCTGTTGATTCAAAGCCTTAAACTAGTTGTTGTGTCTGTTGGATTAAAGAAGGATTTTAATACTAAGGGATGTTGCCTGTACGCTTTTTTGAATTCAATTTTCTTACTGTATCCTGTAATCTACATATCTCTGCCAAATATTTTTTTCATAGTCATAACAAGCTTCAGGTCCCAGAAATCTTGGTTTCTGTACATCTAATATTGTGTAATTTTGATAAAAATATTTAGTTTTCATTTTTGAGCTATATTATCTTTTAGTTTTTTTATTGAACTGTTATTCTTTAATTGGAAAAGTATTCTTGAAAATAATGTTTCAAGTAAAATTTTTAACCAATTAAGAAAAATTTGCAGTTGATGAAAAGTTATAATAGGGGCAGGGCATTAAATTGGTTATTTTTATTGACAATTTCAATTTTTATTCCTCTAAATTTGTTTTTTTTTGATAACTATCTTATAAATGAGTAGTTAATCCCTTAGTTTTGGACTTGTTAAATTTATTATTTGTCTGCTTTCAATATAAAACTTGTGAATCTGAGAAACTAAATAATTCCTTTTTTGACATTCCAATCTTAAGCAGAAATTGACATATTCTTTAGTATAAAAGGGGACCAAAACTCATTTGGAGATGTCATATTTATCTTATGTTCTTGTTTTATCAAAGTAAGGCACCCCTCTAAGATCTGTTCATCTATCTTGCTTAACATCTCAATTTTTAAAATCTCGACTGAATTGTAAATTTGCGTGGATATCTCTGATTGAATGACTATTTCCTAGATCTTTTGCATTCATTTGTATATATTTTGCATTTATTGTTTCTTTCCTTGAAATTATTACATATTTATTTTTGTAGTAAATTATATGTAGATGACTTGCAATTTATTTTTGAAGCAAAGCATTTATAAATATTTCTTGTTATTCTCCTGTGCATAAATGATGGTTTTGTAAATATATATCTCACAACTCTTTCATTTATTTAGTTTTTCATTTATAAGTACACAGAGATTATAAATATTTACTATTTGGTTATATTTTGAGATTAATTTAAATTGTAAATAACAGCCATGAAATGCTTAGTTTTTGTGTGTTTTATTATAATTTTTTATTGAATGGTTCAAATTTTGAAAGATGTGGAAATAATAACAAATTAAGATTAAAACTAAAAAATATAAGTTTAGTTTTCAATTTAGAACTTGCTTGTGCCATATATGTAAGGATTTTGAACTACCACTTTTTGTGTGGCTTTTCTAATACAATTCGAATCTCAAGGAGTCAATCTAAGGGCTTCCAAAAATAAACCTATTTATTAATTTTCTTTTAAAAACAAACTACCCTGGAAGCTAAATTTTATGTTCTGTGTCTACTCTCTGTGTACTTGTCTAAAGCTATGCAAATGATAATTTATTGTTTTCAATCATTTTAAAGAAATTTAGTAGTTTTCGATTGTGCATATGTTGCTGGCAGCTAAAAATTATTTTCAAAGCCTTTCATTGTGTAGCTTTTAGAGTTAGAATCTCATAAGATTTTTATTATGTATGTGATAGTAGGTTGTGTCTTTAGAATGTTGTTCTTTCTGTTTAATTTTTTTCATGCCCTGTGTGCTGGTTACAAAATGATCTGATATTATTTTTATGCATTACCTAATAGATCGTCTCACGAATGCCTATTGTGATTTTTGTGTGTAATTAGAGAGTAATGTCAAATGGCAAGCATTTTCATGGATTTTTATGGTCAAATAAGTTTTCAATGTAATCTGTAAAGGAATTTTGGAATGCCTTTTAGTTTCTCATTAACTTAAAAACATTATTTTCAATTCAACGATGGAAACTTTCTCTATGTGCTAGAATTAACACTTGTTTGCTATTTGGAAAGAAATTTTGGCATTTTTAAAGGTATTAATGTTGTGTTGTGATAAACACCAAAAGAAAAAAAGACTCGAAAAGAAATAGCCATGAGAATGCAGCAAGCATTTTTCTCTACTCAAAGGAGAGCGAACACTGTACATAGTTTTTGTTCACTTGGCATATATTTTGAGGTCATTTGGGTGTGTGTGCCTCATGTTGAGTTTTGTTGGGGACTATTCTCTTATTAGTGCAAACTGCACGCTTATTTTACAGTACAGTCTGAAAACGTCCATTGTCTTGTTCTTCATAGCGTTGATCTTCAGTTCATTTTTTGTCAGTTTTAGACTCTTGACAACAAACATATTAGCAAACTGACTTTGTGAACTTTTCAAGCAAAACTCGTTTTTTTGTAGATGAAAGAATGTCAATTGATTTATCTCAACTTAAACTCTGCACCAGCTGAGATCGTTTTTGTTCATGTGTGAAGTGTATGTTCCTTTGATGATTTGTTTCCTTGTAATAATCTGCACAAACTCTGTGACATACATTGTTTTTGAATAATTATGAATAAAAATATCCCTTTAAGTCCTTGACTTTTTTTGCCTCAAATATAAAAAGAACAGGAATATATATTGGAACTGCTACTTTCTGTACTTAATTTTTTATTACTTCAGAGAAATATTTGCTAAAAACTTTCCAATATACTATGTACTTTTTTATCAAAGTTCCAATACTCTTTGAACAAATATATTTGTTCAAAGAGTTATATTTCTGGACGTATAGGTAGAGAATGGATGAAAACTGGACGTGTGTGTTATGTGAGTAATAGTTTTATCCAAGATTTCTAGGATAAAAATGTAATGCCCAAACCCATTGATTCCCTGTACTAGTAGTACTTTTCTTGTTATGAACTACTAGTTTACGTATGGGTCGGCAAGAAATTAACATTATTTTTATCCTAGCTTGTGGAAGGAAAAATGGGGTTTCTCATTATGAGGCTACTGCATGAGCCAACAGAGCTGAGATTTGGCAAAATATTTTCGAAATATGTAGCTTAAGGTCAAAATCATTTAAAAAGTGGAAAATGGAAGGCGAGGCCCCCAAATATTTTATTCCAACTACAGCACAGTGAACCTCAATGAGACTAACTACTTACACTTGTATTTTTCATCCGACACTATATTGAGTTTTACTGCAATGCACAATCCAATCTGTAAAACTGTTTTTCCTTTAGGGTTGTTAGTGTGCAGTGAAACAAACTGCGAAACCTTATATTGGGAAATTCGTTATTTTTAACCTCGTGCATTTTAAATGGAAAGCATCTCTGCTGTATGTAATTGCGTTTTTTAATGAAATTTTATTTTCTTTATAAAGAATAAGGTAGGCATAAACAATAACTTTCTTTCAAATTTAAGTATTTCCTTAAACCAAGATAAAAGTATATAAGAAAAATGTTCCTACGATTTGTAAAAAATTAATGTTTATTCAGATTATGATTCCCCTCAAACAAAATTTATATTTTAATTTTAAGTAAAAAATTATTTTATATTGAGATCCGCACACTCTTTAAGTTTCAATTTGATGAACTCATCAGAGTTACTGAACTTTAGACACGTAGATTCACTCCAATATTTGAAAATTCAAAACATTTATAGTTGGTTGCATTTTTGAAAAATAAAGCTAAAATAAATCTGAAAATGTTGCGGTAGTATAGCGTTTTAAGTTTTTGAAGTTTTTAAACTGTGTGCATAAGTGCTGTTTCTAAAATTTTTTCCAAAAACTTGAGTGCTTTATTACGACTATATATTTTTTTTCATTCACTTCAGATTTAGTATTCTCTACATTCTTCACCGTTCCCCTGTCGAGCCGGTCGTGGCTCAGTGGTTAAGGCCTTGGCTTTGTAGTTAGGAAGTTCCCGAGTTCGAACCCTAGGTAAACACGTTGGCCAAAAAAATCGAAATTATGTAACTGCTCTAAATTCCGCAAGGTGTGTGTGAAGATGTACCTGGTGTATTCTGGACTGTATGCGAACGCATGGGGCCCCTCAAGTGAAAGCCGGGGGACTTCTTTCTCCCTCCTAAACGGGAGCATCCAGTCCTTTTAAGGATGGACCAGGTACATCGAGCCAAGGAGTTTTGCTGTTTTTGGTAGCAACTAATTAACATCTTTCTACGCCGCATGCGCAGTGACTTGCGCTCTTGGGCAGTCACGTGAGGGGCGTCGACGCAAGGTCAATCTGACACGTGCCGGCTCAGTTGGAAGCTGGTCGTGGAGAAGAAGGTTGGTCGTATTTTGAGCTCTGTTAAGGTAAGTCCCATTCTTTTAAAAGCTTAACGTTGATTGCTAATTTTAATTTATTTTTAACTTAAACTTGTGACAATTATACTATTAAGAAATTTTGTGTAGTGAAGTTTTGTGTAGGACATAGTAAGGCGGATAGATTTTGGCTAATGCTTTTGGTTATTTAAAAAGGGTGACCTTTTTATGAAGGAATTCCGCATTCATAATATTTTAATAAGCAATTGAAACTTCTATAGTTTTAAACATTTAAACAAATAGGTTCATTAACACGAACCAAGACTAGACTAGAACTTATGGCAATTATAAACCTAATATTATACCTGTAGCTTATTTCGGCAGTGTTATTTCTCTATTAAATCTCACTTGAATATTGTTAAATGCATGCTTATGAAGAGTTCAAAGCTTCACGACCTTTTTCTCGTATTTGATTGGGAAATTATTAGGTTAAACTCTCATTATATTCCATATAAGTACTCTGCTTTTGCTAGTAAAGTATGAAAATTGTCAGACAGTGTAAACTCGAGCAGAGTGTTTAAAATCATCCTTTTTTTCATGGTCAACGAATTGTGGCGAATTATGTTCTACGGTTTGTTTTCACGATTGCCTGGTTTGAATAAAAGCCTGCATACTAAAACTAAATGGATTATTGGGTAAGTTCGTTTGTTTCTATACGTCTGGATTTAAAGGAATAGTATTGACCGCCAGTGTTTAAAAAAATATTTAAATATGTATTTTAAAACTTTTACATTCAACAAAACTTAGTTACTAATCAAATTAATTTGCATATAATTTTTAAATATTTTAGATTAAGGACTCTTAAAGTATGTGGGTAGACATCCCCAAATTTTATCCTGCATTGTTTACGAATTTATGATCACTTTGAAACTTAAGTAATCGGGGGCGCAGTGTTTTAAATTTCCCCGTGTTTTCAGAAGACTTGGTGTACTTCGAATTTAAAAAAAAACTAAATTGTCCTTGAATTTTTTTATTTACGTAATTACGTTTGTAATCTAAATGAGAATAAAGTTTTGAACGTAATTGCTGAAGAGGGATAATCCAGGGGAAGGGGCTATGAGGCTACAACACCCCTTAAATTGCAAATTCCGGCACAGCTTCGATAAGAGTCGACCAGCCCCCATGTTTACCTACAGCTTGAATTAGATCTATATGGTTGTGTGTCATCATTTGAGCTGTGGGTTAACATGGCGGCTGGTCGACTCTTATCGCAGCTGTGCCCAAATTCCTGTAAAAGGAATTTCGAAGTGTCTGAATCCACGAAAGTTGACCCATTCTAAAGTATTAGCGAAATTCTTTAGAGTTGAGTTGTTACTTTCGAGGAGCTAGGCAGTGCCAATGAATTGTTTCACAGATACTCGTAGCAATAAGAAATTTATAATGTTAATTCAAGAGAAATTCTGCAAAAAAAATAATTTAAAAATTAAATCCTTTTAAAGCGAAAAAAAATCATGTTAACAGCCCCCTAGATTCAATACAACAAGTAAAAGACAAAGATAACTAAGTTAAACATCCAAAGCCTATTTTACTTTGCTTTTAACGTTGCAATTTTAATTTTCAATCAATTTTCAGAAATTTATCAAACCTAAAGAGTAAACCACTCTTAGAATTTTGAGATCTAACATTAAAAAGTGAACTCGCTAAAACTACCTTTTATACAAAAAAGATACGTAAAAAAATATTAGGTATATGATATGAGTCGTCTGGTTTCAAAACCAGGTAGATCCATTTTGACACAGCTTTGATAAAAGGGTTGACCATTTGGCGACAGCGAATCGATCGCCAAATGGAAGACTAGTTGGCGCTATATCACGGCCGGACGCCATGTTTTACCACGACTCAAATGAAGATTAACCCAAGAAAAAGGATGTTATTACGATTACGATTTCAGTATATTCCGCTGGCTCGGCGGTATGGTGCACGATCTGCATGCGGAATATACATATTTCGATCTCCGGTAATTATCTAATTTAAAAATAAGAACAAAATTATGTTTCGTAACTCACATAAGTGTTATCATATGAGTGGTGGTAAGACATGGCGGCCAGAACGGGTGACCGGCCGTGATATAGCGCTAACTTGTCTTCCATTTGGCGACCGCGTCGACTCTTACTGAAGCTGTGCCAAAATGGATCTACCTGGTTTTGAAACTAGACGATTCATATAAAGTGTAAGCTCTGTATTGTACTTATAAGTAATGAAATCTATGGTTCGAATTTTATTTTCAGGTTTATGAATCGGTGATATGAAGATTGGCTAAAGGAGACTACGTTTACTTAGTTTTAATAAAAATTCCACAAGTTGGATTTTCGATGTTAATATTTTTTACGCGGTAGGCAACGCCAGTCGAAAAATCCTGACTTGCCTAAGAGTGAGTGCAATTTTTATAAAATCAGTTTTAAATAGCTTAACTTGTTTAACTCATAATAAGGTTGTGATAACTAAAGTTTATATCAAAATTACAGCTTTATTTAATTTTAGTCAGTTTTTCCGCTTGATGGAAAAAAAAAGTTATCCTTTAGAAAATATAACTTGATAATTCCTACTTAGCATGCTAGAAATTAATTTCATAAGTACTACACAACAAATTTTGTATTAATTGAACTTTTATTACTTCAGGCAATTACGTTACACAGCAAGAATTGAGAAATGTTTTTCAGTACAAGATATGGAGGACAACTTGAAATAAAAAAAACTTCTGAGTTTTAAAAATGCAATTATATTTCAGCTTTAAGACAAGAACATTAGGTATCTAATGGTAGGTGACAATATAAGGGCGTCCCTTAACGGGGATGCCCACAGAAACAAACCATTTCTTACACAAGTGGAGGGGACCCAATTTCTGCCAAGTCCCAACTTGTAAACAAACCAAACTCTGTTTACAAGTCGGGACTTGCAGTGTTGCCCTCTAGCGGAGGTTTCTAATTCTGAGGTAAGTGAGTGGTAAGACTAAGTAGCTTCAGGTAGTAAGTAGTTGGACTTCTAATTTGTAAGGAGCTACTTAGTCTTAACGTTTATCTACTAGGCTGACTAAGTCAAGTCAGTTCAGGAGACTAACTATTAGACTAAGTAGCAAAGATTATGACTGAAGTCTATAAACACTAGTTCAACTAACTAGCTGAAGCTACTTAGCATTGCTACTCCCTACTTACCCAAGTAGTAAAGTCTGAATAAGATATACACACTCGGTAGGCATTGCTTGGTAGGATATATAATCTAAAAATATCGATCATTGAAGCCACTTTTGCGCAAATGATGCGCAAGAGCTTGGAACAATCTGAAAAGAATGAACATGCAATAAATGAATCTGGGGTTATAAACATCTTGGCTTGAGGCCGAATCTCCATCCATGCTTGAGTCGTCATTTTAGCATCTTCTATTAGAAACCCACCCTAGGAGCAGTTTCCTTCGTTCTCGAACACTTGCCACATGCGCAGTGCTCACTTGCGCGTGGACTTAGATTTTTTTCCGCCTCTTTGGAAGTGGTCACTGTTAGTCAAACCTAAACTGCGGATGCACTTGATGGAGGCCAGAAAAACTTAGCTCGAAGAGATGACTGAATATTCACATTTTATCGAAAAATCAGTTTTTTTTGCACTCGAAATTAAAGAAATATCTACCGAGAATTCTAATGTTGAAAATTTCAACTTCCATTAAACGTATGAATTGACAGATAAAATTCTACCAATGGTGATGCAGTTACTAGACATTTACCTTAGTTGGCATGACTATTGGAAAACATTTCACTCCCGGCGGCCGTATTCACCACCTGTTATCAAAATTTATAAATAAGAGTTGTTTTAAAATGTTCAACTCTAGAGGTTAACCTTAAGTCAAGTTAGTTATGAATACGTCCGTCGGTGTACGTTTTCAGGAATACCTAGAGATAAAGCTAAAAAATTACAGCATTGAAAAAACTAAACTAAATAAATTCAATATAATAAAAATTTTAATGAAAGAAAAATGATGTCAAACACTTCAATATAGAACTGAAATTCATTTTAAACACCTCTTTAATTCCAACTAAAGTTGAACTATCCTCACATGTTTCTGACTTCTTTACAACAGAATTTTATCAAGTCTCATTGTTCTTTTGACCTTATTGGTTAAAGATTTTCTATCGACCATCACACAAAAAAGTCTTATAACACAGATAGTCCTTTCCTCTGAGAAGTGGATGCTTTTAAACACTCTTCCTTAAGTTCAAATGGTAGTTTGCGTCTATCTGTAAAGAAATTATTAAGTTGAATTTTGATTATCATTTAAAAAAATTAATTACATGTCAGCAAAAGAGGCTAGCTTTAATTACACTGCTACTTAAAACGACAAAAAACTTATGTGCTGGGAATAGGAACCAAGTAAATGAAATATTATTTTAAAAATTCATAGTTGTGTGTAATCAAAATGTATTGTTTCAGTTTGTGACATAATACAAAATTTTACGAGGTAGACTAGACCGCAGTTTTTTCAAACGTTCTATTCTAAGAATTAATGTTATTTTTTTAAAAATGCGTAATTTGTGATGTAACTTAAAATGATTTGGAATCTGTAAAACATTTTTAAGGTGTAAACTACTCTATATGATAATAAAAGTTAGTAAATTGGTATGTTTAGTAATATTATTTCGTGTCAATCATCATAAGTCAATTTTATCGATTATTTAAATAAATCTATAATAATTTGTGACCATATATAATTCTGTTTTTGGAATTATTCTATCCAAGATATTCATCAAACTAAAATTCTGTTAAAAGCTTTTAGCATTATATTTAAAAGTGTATCACTAAAATTTATTTTTTAAAAATTGACATCGATTGAAATATTTTACTCACAATATTATTTAAAACTTACTTTTTTACGAAGAATCACTCTCCTTTTTGTTAAAAATATTAGACTTTAGGTTTTAGTAACTATTTCCACTAGGTTTTACCTATTAAGCCAAAATAATTCACAGGGTTCCATGTTCAATTGCGATTGATGAACTGATTAAAATGAAAACATGACTTAAAAAATTAAATATCCTGAAAAAAATTTCCCCCGGGACCCTAATTCCCGAAATCGAACCCATGCTATCGTAAAAAACGATTTTACCTATATCCTATCTTGGATGCTCGATATAATTCACGGTTCCGTGATATTATGTTTGGGGAACTGGAAAGTTCTGTGGCTTCAGGGAGTGTCTGTAAACAAAGTATTTTTTGGTAGTTTTCTATTACGGTCAACCAGTAAGATACTTCAACTTCGATCTAAAGCCAATTTGGAGAATTTTGGCTCTTTTTTTAATTTGCTAACTTTTCGAGCTTTCCTAATTTCTACGACTGATAATACTTGTTTACTTCAAATTGCCATCTATTTAAAACTTTTAAAATTAAAGAAGTTTAACCTTAAATTTAAGTAATATTTAAATTGTACGCGAAAGACCATATTTATTTTATAAATTGAAACTATTTTTATATACAACTATCTCTCTGTTGATGAGGGGCAATGGAATTCCCAGCGATCTAGATCCAAGCAAATGATCTTCCGAATTTTTCCTAATGGAAGGTTATGGGTATTAATCCAGCAACTAAATGTGGATGGTTGTGATCAAACTATCCGGATACCACAGAAAAAATTAAAATCTAAATTAAATTTTCCACATATATTAAAAATACTTTAAACTTTAATTTTTTTAAGGAAATAGCCAGTTAATTGTAATTTAAAAACCTTAAAACTTTTGGAAAAATTGAAAATTTTGAGCTGGAAAAAATGTAACTAGTTTTCATAGATTTAAGCATTGATTATAGAGCTTTACAGAGGATTCATCTCCATAGACGCTAATGGCAACCTTTTTTTAACTTGGGTTTTCTCAGACAAACTTCATGTCCATGTACATCGGACCGCCTCCTTTAATATCCCATCATTCCTGCTAATTTTCTGTCACTCGCCCACTGAATAACTCGTCACTCAAATATAAATCGGAAGTGGAGGGAAAACAGCAGCACCGATGAAATTAAAATACCGCTTGATAGAAATTCCATATCCAATCAGGAATGACTTTCACATTTTTCCTTCTCTGATTGGCTGCTAGTTAATTTAATTATAATCTGGGAGCAGGAATTAAATTAAGTACCTAAAGAGGAAAACTGCCGTTTGGAATCTCTGTAAGCTCTATACTCTGGATTTAAGGAAATCCCATGTCACTCAACAATCCCCAAAACAAGTCACGATAACAAATTGATTATACAGGGTGTCCCATAAATAATGGGTCACACTTCTAGGGGGATAGTAGACACCTAGACGAGTCAGAATCACATAGGGTTTGGGGTCTCAGACCAAATCCCAGGGAGTTAAAAATGGAGCGACACCCCAAAAAAATTCTTGAAAAATTCAATTTGTAGAAGAACTACTATTGGTAAAAATTTAATTATGGTCTCAAAAATTGTGGTTTAATATGATCTTTAAAAATTATCTCAAAACTCTTTACTTTAAAATTTGTTTCATTATGAAAAATGTTAAAAAACCACAAAAAAATTTGAAAATTCTGCCAAAACCTCAATTTGTATTTCGAAATCCTTTCTTTTGATTTTATAATATGAAAGATCATAGTTGAAAACCCTTAAATCCAAAGTTTCACGTAAAAACCATCAATATTAAACGCTTGAGATCCTGTTAAAGTTCGTTTTTTGCGTGCGCTAACTGGTTTCCTATAGCCGTTTCCAAAACGGCAGTTTGCGGACGCAAAAAACGGACTTAAACAGGATCTCAAGCATTTAATATTGATGGTTTTTACGTGACACTTTGGACTTAAGTATTTTCAACTATGATCTTTCAGATTATTAAATAAAAAGAAAGGATTTCGAAATACAAAATAAAGTTTTGGCAGAGTTTTCACATTTTTTTGTGGTTTTTAAACTTTTTTGTAATAAAAAAATTTTAAACTGAAAACTTTTAAGATAATTTTAAAGATCATATTAAACAACAATTTTTGAGACCATATTTAAATTTTTACCAATAGTAGTTCATCTACAAATTGAATTTTTCAGTAATTTTTTGGGGTGTCGCTCCATTTTTAACTCCCTGGGATTTGGTCTGGGACCCCCAAATCCTATGTGTTTCTGACTCGTCTAAGTGTCTACTATCCCCCCTAGAAGTGTGACCCATTATTTATGGGACACCCTGTAGATAAAGCTACAGTTTATATTGGTCTCACATAATGGAATAGTAAAAAGTAACACATAAAGACGCTTTCAATGTGACAAAACTTTCCGGTTTTTCTAATACACTCAAACCTGTTTTTGTGCGAACCTTTTTTTTGCGATTTTTTATTTGTGCGATTTTTCCCTTCGATTTTTTTTGTGCGGTGTAGAAAATTTCAAATTAGAACAAAAATCTTGTATATCTGGCTACCGAGACAGACATGGGTCTCATGAAACAATAGTCGACGCCGACTACATGGTAACTGAAAAAAATGTCTATGAGGTATAGAAACGGTTTTTCAATTCAGCTATAAGGTGGGGATTGCGTTACGGTCCGAACATAAAGTGTTTTTCAATTTAGCTATGCTGAGGGATTTTCGCTACGGTCCTACGTGAGACTTTTTTTATGCGGTCCCTATTCACTGCATAAAAAAGGATTTTTTAAATGTGCTGCGAAAACTACTTTTTATGGCTACCCTCAAAGTTTGGTGCGAATTTTTTATGCGATTTTTTTTGTGCGGTCCCTATTCCTCGCACAAAAACAGGTTTGACTGTACACTGATTCGTTCACTGGAATCGAACAAAGAATTAAATTATGTTGGCTCCAAATATTAACATAATTTTTAGCTAATTTTTTAAAAATTTCTTTTAAAAAAGTGAAAAGTCCCCCCCCGGGTTTTATGGAGTTTTCAAAAGTGTACTGACTTTTTGCCCACCCTGTATTATATCAAAATATTAACAAATGTATGAGTAAATTTTAAGAATAATTAAAAATTAATAATCAGTTTGATTTTTTAAATGAAATTTTAAATTTTATACCCAATTCTTTATTATTATTAATTAAAATTAATTTTTAAAAGAAAGGGCATGTTTTCAAAGGAAAAAAAGGTAAATATATTATTTAATTGAGAACACCAACGTCTACTACTTGCTTACCTGTTTACTTAATGATTCTTTCCACAGCTTCTTCTGCCGATGGACCGGTTCTTATCTTGCATTTATATCTTTGGTCCCTTGACACGAGTCTTCAAGAAAGCTGAAATAATAAACAAGCTAACTATCCTGGATCTATCCATTGAATTTTAGATAAAGCAAAGGAAGGACGATAGATTTCACACATCTGTATTATTAATTTAATAAGCTCCAATTTAGTGCGAATTTCTTTTATGATGAAAAAGTTTCTTATTTAAAACTCCACTAACTAAAAAAAGTTTCTTTTGAAAAGAGCTCATTAATAACTTTTTATCGTGTATTTGCTTGCAGTAAATAATTAGAATTAATGGTATGTACTCGATTACATTGAAACCTATCTAATATTCTAATATTATTATGGAGGTTATATACAAGTATTTGTGTGTAAATGTAAATTAAAGTTATACGAAATTTGAAATGACACTTAAATTCGTTAATATATCATGATGATCGTTTAAATTTCTTGACATAGTTTATGTATTTCAACGTCTTTATATAGCCTTTAACTTCTCTATTCACATTTATCCAACCAAGTACTTAACCCACCTTTTACAGAAAATTAAAAAATAACCACTTAAGAAAAATAACGAGAATTTAAAGGTTTTCCATTTTCAATTTTGAAACAGTTAAAATAGCACAAGAAATCGGTTTTTTCATTGTCGAAATCTCTCTGTTGAGATTTTTTATGTATAAGGGAATGCCGTTAAAAGGGTGTCGTGTTGTGAGCGGACACTTAAAAATCGTGTTGTGAGCGGACATTGATAAAAAATCGAGATCGAAAATCGAGTTTGAATCGATAAGTTATGCTATTTGTATTAATATTGGCTATTTTAATGCTCTTTTTGTGTGATTTGCGTGTTTTGTGTGACATTAAAGAGTACCAAGCCCCCTTATTTCTTAATCATCGCTGTCACTAATTACACCCAAAACGAGTTTGGTTATAGTTAGGGCAGGGGGGTTTGGGGTGCGGCAGCCCCCCCAACCACCATAAACTTTTTACAGTTCTT
The DNA here is from genome assembly GCA_024610705.1 of Tetragnatha versicolor. Taxonomy (NCBI): domain Eukaryota; kingdom Metazoa; phylum Arthropoda; class Arachnida; order Araneae; family Tetragnathidae; genus Tetragnatha; species Tetragnatha versicolor. Next base: position 50,800,350 of record JANDEH010000001.1, on the reverse strand, counting down.
TTGATGTTGGAATTCGAAATTTTAATATATAGTTTAGTGCTTATTTCATTGAGTTTTCTTGTTTTTTTAAGTTGCCGGATGAAAATGCGGACAAGATTTATATGTATTTACATTTATTTGCTAATCTGTGTTATTACAAGTTAAACAATTTATACACTTTTACAAATTTTTGTTTTTTCAAAGTCGTAAGTAAAGTAAGGTACGTTATGCTATTTTATTCATATTGGCTATTTTAATGCTCTTTTTGTGTGATTTGCGTGTTATGTGTAACATTAAAGAGTACCGATCCCCTTCTTTTCTGAATCGTCACAGTTACTGATTACACCCAAAACGAGTTTTGTTATAGTTAGGGCAGGGGGGTTTGGGGGGCGGCAGCCCCCCCAACTACCATAAACTTTTTACAATTATTTTGATATTGAAAATAGCATATAAAATCGCCAACCGATTTGATCTCGATTTTCGATCTCGATTTTTTATCAATGTCCGCTCACAACACTATTTTTATATGTCCGCTCACAACACGTCCGCTCACAACACGGCACCGTTAAAAGCGCATTATTGGAAGTTACTTATTGTAATTAATCGTAGATCTCTTTGAAATCAGCCTAGTTATACAATATTAATTGCCAGTAAACGCAAAAACTTACTTTATAAATATCAAAAACTATGCTTCACGTTATAAAAAAGGGTGATAATAAGACTTTTTTGGGAATGATTGAAAAAAATAACTTCGATTTTAAAAAATTAAGGTGTTACTAAGTTATTGGGATCTCATCACCCCAAAACGACAAAATAACTAACAGCATGTGTTACATGCTCGTATTCGTCCCTCATCAATATCGATACCCAGTACAAAATCTGAATAAAAATTTCAGCGGTGTTCAGATTCACCCCTACATGCGAGTGAATCAAATCACAACAAACCCTGATGTTTCGATTCATAATAAAAATATTTTTAAAAATTTGAAACAGTTTAAATTTTTTCAATTGATCAAAATAAAAAAAGGTTCTTACGTATTATACCGTCGACCGTGCCGCTTAATCAAAAGCGTTATCAAATCCCATTGACTTTTCTATTGATGTACCGCTAAATTAGACTGCCACTGAACTGTCAACGGGATAATATGCAAGTACCAAAAAAATCACAACAAAATGTTTATTACTTACTTTTACGTTGAAATCGGAAAAGTGTTGAGATTCACCCTATTTTACGATTAAATCTTAGTGAAATCATTACAAGGTGTCCTAAAAGATTTTACCTCAAGGACATTCCCCTTGTCAAGGATTCCCCTCGACATTACGTAACTAGCTCATCCTAAGTACGAACATTGTTTTGATATGAACTACGAGTAAAGTTTCACCTTGAAACTGCGATACGTTTTAATTTTGAATTAAGGTTCGTTAACTTCAAATAGTTTTGACGAAAGCTGTAATTATGTACTACAAGTTAAATTATTTCTGAGCATTAAAAATAAACTAGCAGATCTTACACATCGGGATAAACCACGTATTAAGTCCAAGCTCAAAGTTAATCAAGCATAATAAAGTATTATTCTTTACTTTTCAGTACTGAACTCTCCTATGTAAAAGCAAATATGACTACAAACAATTTCGTTTGAAGCGAAAAAGAATAAATTTGAAATATCGTTAGGATATATTCCCCAACTTCTACGCCCCTAGGTTATTAATCAAAGTCATGGATTGAAAAATAAAATTCAACAGGTTCAAATAAAACATACTTACTCTAATATGAAACTTGTCTTAACGAGGAGAAGTAATCCTTGCTTTCTGATCCTTATCCAAACTGCCACTGTTCAACTACTTCTCTTTCCAAACTGAGCTCACTAGCAGGTTGCCACCAAAAAATTATGAGAATAGATACTAAGGTGGTGTACGAAAATTTTTCTGAATGATTGCTTGATTTAAAGTTAGAATTTTCGTTTCCTGATCGAGGGTAAATACTGTCATTAAAGTTAGAGTCGTCTTTGTAATATTGAGGGTTCGTTTCCAGGTTAGCTGTATCGTGTTTCTTCTGTGATGATAACCTTTTCTACCTCGACGTTCGAAAGGGGCCAAGGGTTATTTCTCTTTAGAAACGTGGTAATCTATTTCTCTGATTTGGGTTAGCAATCAGACTGACCAGAAAGAATGTTAGATTTAATTTCATCATTTTTAATTTTAACTGAAACTTAACTCTTGTTTTTAAAAAAATGTTGCATTTATGAAAAATCCTTTTTACAAACGTCATTTGTAAGAAGCATCGAAAGTTTACAAATAAATATTCTTATTTAAGTATTTTGATGTACGAAAAATATATTAATTAATATTATTGAAATTATATGACTAACTAAATTTCTGCGATTATTTTTACTTTTATTCAACAAAAATTTAAATCATCATTTGAATAAAACATATATTTTCAACTAGGATTTTAGTAATTAAAAATTTTTAATTACCTCATGTGAACTGCATTATTCATTCCCAAAAACTTCTTCTCATGAAATTGTTAATTAAAAATTTAGTATCCTGTATTTTTTCAAATCAGTAAACAAGAATGAACTCGAAGAATGAAAAAATTTATTTACAGAGTGGATGAAAAATACAAATGAAAAATTTTTCAACTGAATTCATACTATATACAATAATACACAAAAATGAAAATGATAACAATAATTTTGTGTAATTTACAGAAAATGAGTACTTTTTGTCAAATGTCTTCCTCTATTCGTTTTTTACATACCTTTACGGCTTTTCCTTAAAATTTTATGATCATACAATTACACAAAAAAACTCCAATGTTTTAGTACGTACTACTAATTTTGTTTTAAACTAGTTATGATCATGTTGATGTTTGCAGATGATTCAATGATACTGACGCAGCGTGTTTCCTTCATATTTTAGCTCTATACAATCTCTTTTCAGCGCTATGTATATCGTGGCCAATATGTAGCAAGAGACGATTTACTAGAGCTCCAAGGACGGATTGCCTGTACCCACTATAAATCATCTATAGATCTCACTTATACTCTTTTGGACGGAATTCATTGTAACTAAGTTTCTTAGAATATAAAAACGTTAATTTCAATCTGATAAGAACGCTAGAATCAAATTTTTGAATGATAATTCTTTGGAAAATCACACTCCGTTAGAAAATGTAGCCAATGACGTACTATTACCTAATTTTTAATCGTTGATCCAATTTTCATCCTTTCGTTCTAATATTCATCAAATTCTAATTATATGTAATAAAATAATTGCATATTAATTAAACTATCGGTTTGGCCATTCCCAAATTTCTCTTAAAAATTTCATCAATAAATTCCTCAACTAGTCAGCTGTTTCTTTCACAACCGTTACTGTATAATGGAATGTATTAGGACGCACAATGAAATGAATGAGTTATAAAATGAAATAATTTTAGATGAGATTCCCAACGCAAAAAAGATTCACAACTTTCTAAATTTATACACCAATGTAATTTTTGAAGGAACTGTCAGCCAAACTGCGTGATTTCCTTAACGATCAAGTTATCTGTTGCCATCCCTGCAGCTAAGAACCAGATACAAGTTTTGTTTATATAGTGAATCGATGTAGGATTTGATAAATTTATTTGCATCAATTATCGCTCTCCTCTCGGGGCAATTTTAAGCTCTAAGCGGACACTCATATTTTTGTGTTTTGAATATTTCACTCCCGCATAAATTTCATCAAGGAATCTCTCACGCGTGAAATGAATAATTTGGGCTCATGAACTTATATGAATATGACAATGATGAAAAAGAATCAAAGAGGGGGATTCATCTCTGTGCATAAGGGGGGTGACTTGAGGGGGGAGGATGTTTAAGAGAGATGACGATTGTTCGATGAGGGGTTGACTTAGAACTTGGGGCACTGAGCGGGGTCATTGAAGTAGCAGATGACCTGGTTGATGGGGTAGAAAGCTCTGGCCATCATCTCGTTGACAAGCTTGGAGGCACCGCGACCACAGTCCTTATGTACCTTCTCGACGATGCATTCTTCGGTACGGTCAATGGAGCTGGAAGAGAAATTTCACGTGAGATTTACGGTATTTGAGAAAGGTTAGAGACAGATCGTCACCTTAGAATCAAATAGCGCTGTGTTCTGGTCTGCTTCGGGAATATCCGGAATTGAACGCGGAGGAGCGCATTTGATTGGTTCTTAAGCACTGACATCATCGAGTTGGAGAGATAAAAACCAATCAAAGGAGCTTATTCGCCAAGGATCGAGATTTCCGATCGAGATAGTAGTGTTTGATATTAAGGTGACGAGGTGGTCATTTGTTGAGCGGTTTAAAAACTGCTTCCACAGGTTGCTTTGATTCGTTAGGATCTTTTTAGTTACTCATGCATAGTTTAGGGTTTTTTTTGTACAAATTACGTATCAAACACTTATTAAAACAAACAAAAATTTAATCTCGTCATTTTAAGTCTCTTCATGAGCTTACAAATAAAGGAAATTAAGTCAATGGACTAGAAGCCTCCTTTCTTGCATCTTTTTCAAGGACTAGGACTAAATTTACCGAAATTCCTTGCCCAAAATTCCAATACTTTTGGATTTTGTTATAAATAAAATAATAATAATAATAATAATAAAGGAAATAAAGGAAATTAAGTCAATGGACTAGAAGCCTCCTTTCTTGCATCTTTTTCAAGGACTAGGACTAAATTTACCGAAATTCCTTGCCCAAAATTCCAATACTTTTGGATTTTGTTTTTGGAAGATAAACCACTGGTTTTGAATGATGATTAAATGCCTTTTATAATCATCCCAAACAAAGTGTATAAATAAGTGCATTCTCATTTAGGAGAGCAAATTTTTTGCTTCCTACGCCCTTCTGAATTGTAAAGACAGTAAATAAATGTCCTAACAACTGAATTATTCTTCCAAACGTGTTATAGACATTGCCCCGATATAAGCCATGGAGTGTGCCTACTCACCAGCAGAAGACCCGGATGATGTTCTCTGGGTCTGGCCTCTGGATGAGGGCGGGGTAGCGCTCGATCATGGAGGTGGCGCAGTCCATCACGGTTGTGTTCTGGTGGTTCAAGCACTTGGACTCCTGCATGTAGCCTGCAACACAGTATTGATTTCTCAGAAATGATAAGTGGCTTACCTACCGAACACTCGTGAATAAAGTAGAGGTAATAAACTCAATGGACAAAAGTAGTAAAAAATGCTTAAACCTAATGGAAGCTTATTAAAATAAGAATTGCGTTCAATTTATGTATTGCTTCAGCAATTTTTAAGGAATTTTTTACACAGCAATTTTTAAGGAAGAAGTGGAAGGAATACAAAAAGCAATTCCAATTATGGTGAATCAATTGTCATTGAATCATTGAGCATTTTTTATAGTTTATTAAGACCATTTTAAAGCTTTTATTTTACTTTAGGAACTTGAAATTCCACACCAATGTAACTAGAGAATAAAATAAAAACATTTTACTTTTCATTTTTGCAAAAAAATTCTTGTATCATCTATCTGATTGATTTGTACGATAAAGGCTAAGGGTGACCATAAAAATAAAATAACAATTAAATGATACAACTAATAAAACAAAATAGAATTATTTTTCAAAATGGAAAAAAAAGTTAGGAGCCTAGTTCTATTCTCCAGCCAGAGGGTTGGTTCCCCCGATGGGGGCCTTATGCAATAACTATGCAAACCAATAGATGGCAGCACCACTTTTTGACAAGTTATCTGTTGTATTACTTCACCCAACTTTCGCTAGATAGCAGCACCACAGGAGCAACCAGCTCAAGAGCCCATTGGAAAGCATTGATTGCACAAGCAGAAAAGGAGCCGCGTTGGTATAACAGCTTTCCTATAATGAAAGACAGCTATTCATTCGATAAATTCACACAAATAAGTTTTTACGTTTTCCGAGACTTGATCCTGGGGCACAGATTTCAGACAAGAGCTGCTTGACTCCTCCCATGACGATGGGACTGGTGGCTTGGTAGATGGGAGAGTCTAGGCAGCGATCCAGGCAGGCCAATCCTTCAACGGTACGGCTGGAAAAAGTGAAGCAAAAATATAAATATAATTGTTTTACTGCAACACACAGGGGAAATTACTTTAGTACTTTTCCATTATACCGGCGCAAGCGATAAATTCGCCAATAATGATGCACTCCAACGGAAGTTGCTTCGTGTGATTTCTTCCGGCGACTGTGTGCAGTAGCCAAAAAGTCTGCCTGGCGAGATTTGCGCCGGTATAATGGAAAAGTACCAATACTTTACATAGTTTAAAACACAATGATTCCCGAACTATCCGCCGCGCCGCTGTCCCATCCAAACCGTTGTTTCTTGCGAGGGTGCCACAAATTATTTTTTGTAAGAGCTTTGTAATGAATTATCCGGTAGTATTAGTTCAATTTAATTTTTTAAAAAGGGAAGGGAGTTGTGGGAAAAATTTATTCCTCCAAAAAAGTATTATGTGTGTCCTAAATGGTTCTTATATGTGAATTACATGTTATATTTCTTAAAATTTTTTTTAAATATTAAATTGACAATTAACCAGATATATCTATTACTACAGTTGCTTAAAAGAAAAGGGATACTGCTTTTTTTGTGAAGATCGCCATCTAAAAGGACCATTAATTATCACGTTTGACTTATTTATTACGTATATGGCCTTAGTAAGGTTAAGCTCAATTAACTTATTCTGATACTTATTTTTAACTTATTCTGATACTTATTTTTAACTTATCTGTTTCGAAAATACTATTATTATGTTGTCAAATAAAAATTATCCTTTTAGTACACAGTTAATACTATTTTTTCTATTTCAAATTAGAAACACTCCTCAACCTAAATAAAAAGGGATAAAAATAGCTAACGAAAGGGAAGAAATGTTACGAAATTATTTTTAACCACTAAAAATGTAGCAACAAGTAAGTCTACAGATCAATAATTCACTGCTTTTAACTCTAATAATACGGTCAACCAAAGCTATAAGGAAATTCAGCTGAAAGATTAAACGCGAATCAAGTTAAACATCACCAAGAGTAACCCAGAAATAGTAACCTTTGATATTTAACCTTTTACCCTTAGTTTCCTCGAGTTACTTCCGGTTACAATTTGAACAAAAGGGTTCTATCGAGAAACCGCCTTTTCTGGGTTTTTATTTGCTTTTGTTTTTATCTTCGTGTTACAGTTATTTTGGAATTGTGGATAAAGCAAGTTATATCATCCAGTTTGATAGTTGTACCGCTTTTTAGACCTCTTGATATGATATACTTTCACTAATGACTTGTTTTTCATTTTAGTCAGGAAACAAATACCCTCGAAACACAAACTACTCAAATTTTAGCGGCTACTTTTTATAAATTAATCTCTAACGTAAGAAATTTTGCTTCTCATAAAAACGCCAGAAAACCATTTTATTTCCTTTACACTTTTTTAAAAATCATATTTAATCCATACATAAGATAAATACAAACTTCAAATCAGTTTCAAAAAGCTAAAATTCTATTTTAAAGCCTGGTAACTTTCAATAATAATTGTAAATATTGAAGCTATTATACTCTTGTTTCTTTCTATTTTAAAGCAACTTTTTGTAGTTATTATTTCCTTTTTGAATCGTTCGATATTTCTACATCCAACCATGTAACAGGGTATGTTAAGCAGTCAAAATTTGTCGCTCGACTTTATAAAGTATATAAAAAAAATTTTAAATCATACCCAAGTTTACCTTTAATTTGTGAGTAAATTTCAACTTATCCTTCTTGATCAACGTACCATTTTGAGCAATTAAAGAACACTATTTTTTTTCAGATATTGCTCAGTGATTTCAAATTTCCTTAGAACATAGAATGTCCTCAAAACAACCTCTTTTTCTTTCGGATTTTTTTATTTCCTCAAAGTTAGTTAATTCCCCAAAGATGAAAACTCTGCTCTTATTTCCAAGTTTCCCAATAATTACTCTTTAAAAACATTCCAAAACCCAATTAACAATTTCCAAACTCAACCCTTAAAAAGAAAAATTATACTTTTGTTACCGATCCAGAACTTCTCCCAATTAACCTAGAACTTCAACCGTGGACAGTGCACATCAAAGGGCGTGTGCTCCTTGGGTATTTCACGAGCGCACGGAAGCATTTCGGACTTTTACTGACCCCCCAGTGAACGCTGACCAATTAGAGTAATCACCCGATGAGAGGAAAAAACTGAAATGCTTTTAACATCCCTACAAAACGAGAGGAGTGGGAAAGTAAATTACGATGGGTATACACGAGGTTTTCGTTCCAAATCGCTGGGTATGTAGGAAGCAATTTTTATTTACCGTGTCCTAATGAGGTAAATGAAAAGAGAAACTACTTCCGTTTTTTACCGTTGCGCAGTGTTAGTCATTGTTGTAAAGTAAAAGTCACTCAAATTTTATTGTGTTGTGATTCAAACCATTGAGTAACCAGAGTGAAACTTGATGTCACGTTTTAGAATTGATAAATATACAGGGTGTTTCAAAATTGCGTTGCACGGCTTTTATTCGAAACCTACGCCTCCTAGGGTCATGGAAGTAAGGTCTACTCCTAGGTAAGTGACCCTGGAGAATCCATTGAGATGACTTACAGCGCCCCTAGCGGCGAAATTAAAAAGTTAAAAAAATTAATTTAAAAACTAAAGGAGATAGAGCAAAAACCTCAGTAAGAGTGTTGTTGCCAACGTCAAGAAGAACTCATTGAAAAAAATTTGATCAAAATATCTTGAATATTCGCGGAGATATTAGCATGTGAAAATAGCACTTTTTCGGGGGTCAAAAAGTAAAAAATTCGCATATTTGCAAATTCTTCAGTGTTATTGTGTAGTTTTGTGTTTTTTTAGTTGAAAGAACACAAAATTTAATCAAAAAATCAAAAAAATTTGCAAATATGCGAACTTTTTACTTTTTGACCCCCGAAAAAGTGCTATTTTCACATGCTAATATCTCCGCGAATATTCAAGATATTTTTATCAAATTTTTTTCAATGAGTTCTTCTGGACGTTGGCAACAATACTCTCACTGAGGTTTTTGCTCTATCTCCTTTAGTTTTTAAATTAATTTTTTTAACTTTTTAATTTCGCCGCTAGGGGCGCTGTAAGTCATCTCAATGGATTCTCCAGGGTCACTTACCTATGGGTAGACCTTATTTCCATGACCCTAGGAGGCGTTGCTTCCGAATAAAAGCCGTGCAACGCAATTTTGAAACACCCTGTATATAATAAGCTTGAGTGACTTTCAAGACGTGATTCAAGAATCCAGTATTTCTCAACATTTTTCCCATGCTTCCATTAGTCATTAGTACATATAATTCTTCCATCCCCCTACCAGGCCATAACCAGACTACATTTTTGAGTGGTTTTGTGGGTTTAGTCCCCTACATTTATTTTTTAGAATCATTTTATGCTTGCCTTAGAAGTTAAATGTACCTTTTTAGAAAATTTATACGTAGGGTTTTAATCTTACAGCATGATTTTTTTAATTCTACGGGAAAACCGAGTTTCAAGCTTAAAAAAGGATCTGGGATTCTTTCTACAGAAAGTTTTTTTTAAAATTTTATTCTAAAAAAACAGGTTTTTTACTTATTCTTAAGTAATCCGGAGTAATTTGTTATTAAACATTCTTCACAAAATTTTCGAAATTTATAATTGCTTTCAGGGGATGCGCCCCACTTTTAGAAACATTGCGTTGAATTTACTTTATCATGAGGATTAATAAATTTTGCTGAAAAGGGTGGAAATCCTTACGAGCAGAAGATTTTGAGGTCTCCTCCCTCCTTGGCGGGATCAGGGTCCCTCAACTTGACCAGACAGTCTTCGATGTTGCACTGCTGTTGAGGTTGCTCTTGCTGTTGCTGCTGCTGCTGCTGGCCCAAAGCCAAGCCCAACAAACCTAAAAACATAAGAACCTTAGCACTAAGCCTTAAAGTAAAAGATCTATTCTAGTGCTTTCACTATTGTTTCTTTCGTTTCTTTTTTAATCTTTATGCAATTACATCTTGAATGGATGGCTCCTATGTAAGTAAAAGGATTAGTGGTTGTATTTTTATATTTATGTAAATCCAAAGCTTAGTTAAATATGACCCAGAGTTCAACCTCGATAGCAAACAATTACATGCTCTTATTAAACACTTTCATAAGGAATTTTTTAAGTTTTATCATTGAAATTTCCATCATACAAGAATCAACTAGGATATCAGTTTTTAAACGCGTATTTGATTTAATTATGTAGTTTTATTTTCAAAATCCTCCATAAAATAGCCATTGTTTAAAAATTAATTAAATCATTTTACTACTTTTTGTGTCATTTTAGTAAAACTGTATTTACTGTCACTCTGATGCTAAGTGCAAAGTAGGTGATGTTCATTTTAATTTAATAGGTGTGATAATTGTGCACAAGTATCTCATACAATGAGAGTTAAGTATAACTATCATTGTCCAACGACCAAGATTCCAGCAAGACCCTTTATGTGCATATAGATGTTCTTGATTACAGTGAATTGTAAAATTCTCATTGGAATTAATTTTAATCTTAATAATACAATTAATTTTTCCGCACGTAATTATTCCCATCATGCTTCCTAGAAATCAACAATCAACTAACCAATACTAACTACGGTGACTTTTTTTCATCATTAAATCAATTATACAATATAAAAATAATGTGTATAATATTCTAAAATCCTCATACTTAAACTCAATAAAAAATTAATTCATGCATGCATTCTTAAAACAATTTACAAATGCCATTCCTTCACGCGAAATCCTCAAACATTTACAAACATTTCAAAACTAATAAAAACCCATGCCATTGTTTGAAATAATATTAACCAATCCATCTAGCTGCCCAACAAAATGATGCAAGTGGGACAAAAACAAATCTTCACGCAAGACACATAACTTCGCCCTCCTTATATAAATCCTCTGACATCGTGATACGCGAAAATGACCCTTTCACGACAATAACGTCGTTTCGTGCCCAGAAAAACTAAAAACCTCGAGTCCCTTCCGGTCACAGCATTGTCTTGGTCAAGTGTCGCAAGTGGGACACAGCGGGCGAAAGTGACCCATGACCGAACCGTGACGGGAGTCAAGAAAATGTCAACTTGACGGATGTCACCAGGAAGCCATTCGGCCGACCAGTAGAAAGTGAATGGGCTCATTATTTGGTGGACATTTGAGTCAGACTCTTTGTGTTGGACGAAGTTTGCATGTATTTGGGTATTTCCGAAACATTTTGATTTTTCTGCCCATTCAAAGAATGATAATGGAACTTTTTAACATTGTGTTTCATCGTTTTAATAAAGGCCTGTTGTATAGGCAATAACTTCTGGTGGGGGGTCAGAACGGGGATTACTCACTTATTATGTTTATTGAATGAATAGTAGGTAATGAATCGAAATAGTTAGCATGAGCAATGCTGTGATTTGAACTTTTTTCAGGGGGGGGATTCCAGAAACTCTAAATGTTTCGGGGAACTGCGTCATCCCAATCTTAGCAATGAGCATGAGGACTGATTTTTCTGACCATAATTATTAATAGTTCAAATACCTATAATTAATTGTCTTAGTTACTTTCCCTTCAGAACGTTTATATTATTTATTTACTCTAACGGTAAACAAGAACAATTTTTTTTAAATATTTTAAAATAATATAAATATAATATAAATTTTAATAATATTTAATAAATAATAATATTTAATTAATAATAAATAATATTTAATATAAAATTTTTAAAAAGTTGTGTACAGAGAGCTAATTAACTAGCTGAATTTACACCAAAAGTTTCATAAACTTAAAAACTGTGATTCATTGAGATTTTTAACATTTTTTATAAACATTGACGTGATTTAAAATACTTTATTATTATTATTATTGCTATTACTATTATTGTTATTATTATTATTTATTTGAACATAAAACACAAAACACAAACAAAAGTACAATGTGAACATGCCTGGGACCTCTTGGTCCATTTAGGCGGCCAAATAAATAATTCAATGAAAAAACATAAGAAACATTTCGAAACACCTATGCAAAATAAATAAAGTAAATCGGAGCAATTCAACAATTATATTTAAACTACGATTTTTAAACATTATTTATTATATCTGATATTAATTGTACAATATACTTTTCAAATTATTTTAATTTTATGAAATCTTAAAATATAATTTTAGTTAAAAATAAATTACTATATTTACAGTTTGGAATTTTTAAAAATACACAATGGGTACAAAATTAAATTTAAACAAAAACATCTATAGTTGAAGCAAAAATGTTCTTGTAATTAAAATATACATAAACCTTTTTCAAAAATCAAGCATGGAACTCTACTCATGGAATACTTAGAAGAAAATTGGCAAAGTCTATGTTTCTTTTTCAACTCTATAAAGCAGAAAAAAATTTAAAACAAAGGTCTTATATATTCTGATATTTAAAAAATCACAAGAAAATTCCCTCTTCATTCCAGCCAAAACATTGGATCCCCGTTTTTTATCTTTCCTTTGAAGATATTTTATCCTCTTCACTTTATTTTCAATCAAAGACAATAGTTTTTTCTCCAGTTTTACCAAAATTTAATTTTATAAATAAGAAAAAATTAAGTTTTGTAGATAATTTGATTTGTAAAACCATGAAGATTTTTTGACCCTTCAGTACCACAAAAGATTTAGATCTTTATCCTTCATCTCTTCTCTAAAGACCTTTTATCCTTTTCGCTTTATCTTTAGTCACACCGATTTTAATCTGAGCCTTCCATGAAAATCCACATTCTTTCTCTCCTCGCAAACCGAAACCCAAACTACTCACCAGCAATCAAAGCAATGGTCTTCATCGCAAACACCATCTTGAAAAAAAAATCGAAAAACAAATCCAAAGGAGAGATTCAAACACTGATCAATCTGCAAGTGCAGTGGTTCTGGGGCTGAAGTCCCTCACAATATAAGCACTCCGGCCGGACGCACCGCCTCTAGTAGCGACAAAAAGTTTGTCAACCTTGACTGCCGACGTCACACGCCCAACCATCCAATGAAAACCGGAGTAACACTGACCTTAAAATAATGGCTTCGCTTTTCCTCCACTTCACTTTCCACCGAAAAAGGGACTTAACTCCCTGGCCCAGATCAGGGAAGATTGTGGGCGCAAAAATGGAAGGATTAGCGCCGACTGATTAGCGAAGAGACGTGCGAAAAACGAGGGGTGGGTGAACTCGCGGATTAACGCCGTTTTTTTTTATTCTGTGGTTCTTTTTCCTCCGATTAGTCCGCCTTTGGGAATCAGAGTGAGAACGGACGGGTGGTTTGTTTACGTTTGGATCAGCGGACTCGGAAGAGCGCCTTTCTTCCATTGTTGCTATTTATTCGCCCTTCATTAGAGTGATTAGGGGGTCGAGTGGGCGTCTAATGGAGTGAGAGGGATCGGCAGGTGTGTGGGTGAAAGGGTGCTTGATCCTTAGGCTTGTTTATAGACTTGTGGTTTTCCCCTTGCCAAGTCTAGATAGATATGGGTGTGGGAAAGTAATTGGTTTTGACCCTCTATTTGACCTTGGGGTCAAAAGTTACTTTCGAAGAGAAATTCAATACCATTGGTTTATAATTGAATCCTCAGTTTGAAAAAGGAAGTCCAAAATCAATTTGTAGAAAAAATGTATAAGCAATGGAATTTTCGTAGTTTAACCACCAAAGTTATACAGGACAATTATCGAATAAAATGTAAGTGATTCAAATATATTTTACCGTTAAATAAGTTAATGGACTTATTCCCTTTTTCAAACAGCTTGGAGATTTTTTAAGTACAAAAATTCAATTCACTTTTTATTGGAAATTTTTTTATTTTGGGCTATTTTTGGACCCTTTTTTAAACCGAAGATTCACTTCGCTGAATATATCGGTGCGATATGACTATGAAAATACGCTTTGGGCCTCTAATGGTCAATTTATAGTTATAACAATGTCAATTTTGTGGCGCAAAAGAACGTCTGAGAGGAAAAGGACGGATAAGGGAAGAAAAGAAAAGGGTGGGTAGCCCTTTGTGTGGTTTGTGGGTTCCCCTGCACTCCTGTTCGAAGATGGCCTTCTTTTCGCGCGCTAATTGATCACTAGGTCCATAAAAACCGGGGTTTGTAAAACTCTAAAACGAACCTATTTTTCTATACAGAAAGGGATATTCGCACCGTCTTGGGAGTAGAGATGGAAAATTTCCGGAAATTTTGGGTAGGCGGAAAAAAACAGGAAAAAACCGGTTTTTTTCCGGAAAAATTGGAAAAGTCGGAAAAATTGACCTTTTTTGCATAGAAAATAGTGGTTTTTGAATACATATTTTTTTAGAAACTAAATAATCATTCGTTGTATAAAAATCATTAGGCATTATATATTATAAGTTATTAAATCATTAAAAATTAATTAAAAATAATTCTTCCAATAAAAATATGCAGCATTTTACGAGTAATTTTAAAACAAAAAAACTACAGTTTTTATTACTATAAAATAATATATGCAATATAAATATAAAGCATGTGATTGTAATAAATAACATTAATATAATATTTATTTATTAAACAAAAAGTACTTTTAATGAATTAATTTTGTATACAACATGATCCAATAACAAATAACAGATGTTTGCTATAATATTTACCATCAATATATATAATTGATCCTAACCTTTTTCACATAATCATTGCAATTATGTTTTCTTAGAAAGGTTGAGAAGTTTTAATTAAATTCTGCCAATTTAATATAAAAAAATGTTGAAGTCATTATATAAAAAAATTAAAAAATCGTTCATTGTTTTGTTTAAATATTTTTGGAACTTATTTTTTTTATTTAATTTTCATGACATTAATGTGTTCATTGTTCAATAAATACTCATACACCATAAATATTTTTAAGCGACCCTGTAAAAAGCCTCCAATAATCCCAAACTTTGAAATCTGATCTAAATTTTTTTTTAAATTCAGATAAAGCAGAGAAACTTGAAGAAGTAATAAGTCATTTCATATGCTTATGGTTGTTAGACAATCTGATTGAATGGTTAAAATATTTTTAAAGTGCTGCATTTTATGATTAATATATAAGAATATCAAATTTATATATATAATATTCTTCTAATACTAATTGGTATTATTGATATTAATTTGCATTGCATAATTATTTTTGTTTTTAGAGAGTAAAATAATTAACACTTGGATGTGAAAATAATTTATCTTGCAGCTTACTTTTCCCAAATTTGTGTTTTCATGTAAAATATTGAGTATAAAAAAATATCAGACGAGAAAACATTAGAATGTGAATGTAGAAAATTTTTAAATGCATACAAACGTAAAAATTTTTAACTTTTCCCGAGTGGAATCCAACTTTTTTGGGAAAATTTTTTTTATTATATGGTTAAAACTTCATTTTTCAGTACTTTATTGTATAATAATATCATCTAAATCAGGGGTTCTCAAACTTTTTAACATCGCGACCCACTTTTGAGAGGCAAAATCTAACGCGACCCACCGACTTCAGTTATTTATAATTAACTGAACTGAGATAATTATCTCATGCCCCCTCCCCACAGAATTTTAACTTCTCTGACTGGGGGTGTTCACCAACTATTTAGTTACAAAGGGTATGAAATAGTTTACTTGTGGTCTAGCAATGATCCCTACAGTAAAAAGGGGGGTCTGGGGGTACTCCCCCAGAGAAAATTTTAAAATTTGACCCTTAAAAACATGGTTTTAACTTGTTTTTTAGCAATATGGGATAAATTACATCAGTTGCATCATTTCCCAAGAAAATTCTTAAAGTTTGCATTGAGCCCCCAGTGTGGATGGGGAGAAACACTAAATATTTTTTTCAAATCTTATTTGAATAACCGACTAGATTTGCATTATCGGCACATTAAAGTGACACACATAGTACGTATTTACATTAATTGCCTTTTCCGTGCCACTCCAAGTAGTGTAGTTTTTTCTCAAATTTTATTCTTTTTACTATAGTATGATAATTTGATAATTTCAAAAGTTCAACTAATAGTTTGATAATTCAAAAGTCAATAACATCGTTTGTAAAAAATTAAAAATCTTCTCGCGACCCACCAAAAACTGACTGGCGACCCACCAGTGGGTCGCGACAAACAGTTAGAGAAACTCTGATCTAAATAATATTTTAGTTGATATCGGTTAATACATAAATTCTAAATAAAGTATTTTAAATTAACATTTTCAATTTTTTCGGAAAGAAATAAACCCTTCGGAAAAAAACTGGAAAAAACCCGGTTTTTTCCCAAGTTTCCGTTTTTTTCCGGCCATTCCCATCTCTACTTGGGAGTGAAAGAGAAATTCCAAGATAACAGCTATTTTCCATCAGTAATGTAGTGGAGATTTGACTCTTGACCCAAGTAAAAAACCAATGACTGGGTGAGAGAGAGACAAGACAGTACTAGTAAAAAATCCCTACTTTTTTATTAGGAAATAGATAAAAAATTCAATTAAAATAATTTGAGACGGTTATAAAATTTTCTACCGATATTAAATCCGTTGAATTTATGTCAATAGCTTAATTAGTAAAAAATGTGTAATTTTTGTTCCTCCAATAAATTTACTACCAAGTATTACGTGGTCATGAGAAAGGGGAGATCTTATCCCAATATCTTGTAACAGGCGAATCCTTTATACACTAAAAACGTTCCGCTTTTTTCTATTTCTATAAAAGAGGTCCTTACTCCAAAGGCATACTCAAGGTTTTTTATATAGCCACTATAGTAAAGTATAGGTCCAAGTTTACGCAGTTGAATTTTAGAGAAACATTTTCATAAAACTGAAATACTTTTTCATAAAGTCTTGGTGCTGAGAATCAGAAAATAGTTAATTAATCGGTATGTTGCCTGTAAATGCTGCTTTGAGCAAGAGTAGTTTTGTAGCAGAGAAGCCAAGTAAAACAGATAAAAGTACAGATGCTTTACGGACGGCAAGATTGTACTCATAACCGAGAAGGGTTCAAAAAATGTTAGCAATTAGCTGTTTCCAAGCAAGGGTGCCATTTTGAAAGGGGTAATCTAAGGGGGGAATAATCGTTAAATGATATAATAATTATTGGGAATGCCACCTACTGTAAAAATCAAAGGTGAGTCTTTTCCCAAGAATTGTGCATTTATAGTAAACAATTACTTAATGAATCATGTTACCTGAAATTATTATGAAAGAAATCATAGATTCGTTAAGAAGTAATTTTCAAAATGTTAGGAACCTTAAAGTTGATGTTTTCCCAAAATATCAAAACATGCAAAAACAATTTTCAAATAAGTAACATTATATTTATTAACTGCATAAAATAGCTTGTCAAATTTTTTAAAAACTAAATCTCCTCATTAGAAATCCAATTATTAATTTTAGGATTGTTTGGTAGTACAGAAAAGTAATAGCTATTTGTAGAATATTTTTAATGCCATAAAATTTATGTAGCTAATTAATATTACATCTGTCATATTAACGTATTCTTAAATGATTACACCAGTGTTACTTCTTTTAATATTCCTTGATCGAGAGAATCAATTTTTTAAAGACTAAATATATTTCTAAATGTATTTTCTAATTCAGAAAGAAAAATATGTAAAACACTTTTAAGCACGGAAACTCGCACAAATAGTAAATAACAACAGACCTTTTAAAAAAACGTACTATAATCCTGTACACTTTTCCCGAAACGTTAAGATTAATAATTCAAAGCCGCAATAAAACCCTCCATTTCGTAAACCAAACTCCAAACAATGTCTCAAAATAAAGCACTTCACATACAAAAGCCAAACCATCAATATCCATCAACAATAAAATCACATACAATAATTTCCGCAAGCTTTATTCACATACATCCACAGCAACATGATACCAAACCAACCATTAAATTCAAACTATCCATTCTTTGCCATTGAAAACGCTGTCCCTGCGGCAACTAATCCAGACCGCCAGATTCGGCTTGGGGTTCGAAATAAGCATTCTATGTGCGTCGTTTGAAGGACATTAGCATTTTTATCGGGATCAGAAGACACATTCAATAAAGGGTTTAACGGTTCCAAATCACTGGGTGTCGCTTCCACTACTAGACAAAGTGATTCCCGAAGCTTGTAAGCTGATAAGGAAATCAGATTGAAACATAATCAGCCTGATTTTCACCTGAGGCACCGGTTTTAAAACAGTTGAGCTCCCGTTAGAATCATTCAGAAGTATGTGGTGTTTTTCAGGTTCACGGCCAATACATTAATCAATGAATCAAGAATATCAATGAAGATTCTTTAAATGACAATAAAAAATTCATTGGAATCTCCCTTTCCATGCTCTTAGTTGCAAATGAAAAACTATAGTCTGTTCTTTGTATATGTTGTTTCTACCCATACAAGTTAATGTGAAGTAATGTGTCATTCAACTACGTACTTGGTATTAGTTACTGTTCCACCTTTGTAAGCGGTCTTCGGCATGAAGCCACTAAAATTTATTTGTCTTCTTCATCTACAATTTATGTTTTTATATTATTTCTTATCCAGAGACCTGCTACTATGCTTTCTGAAGGCCAATTCAATTTTACAATGAGATCTCTCCTTGCTATTCATTGGTGGTTTTCTTTATAAAGATTGTATACTACCCCCTGCTTTAGTCTTTCTTGTAAGAATTCTTTGCTATAAACACACCATTACCAGTCGCTCTGTACAGGAATTGGGAAGATTTAAACCGAAACAGGAGTGAGAACTTGCTCTATGATTAAAAAAGGGAACTCAAGGTTTTGCATTATTATATAGAAGCTGATATTACAGGTGATACTGTAGTCTGTGCAGGCGCGGATCCAGGACGGCTTCAAAGGGGGGGTACTTTTCCAGACAAGATCCCCTTGTGGTACCATTGGGGGTATGGGGGTCCTCCCCCAGTAAAAAATTTAAATTTGACGTGTAAAAGTTGGGTTTTAACTCATTTTTAGAAACGTTTTGAGTCTAAGGGGCACTTTTTAACACTATTACCTTTGAAAGGAGAATTTCACCATATATTGCTGGTTAAGCGGATAATAGGTGTAAACTCACAACTCTCAAGCGTAGTCGGCTAGACTAGTACTTGCCCTCCTCTCTCTTGCGTTACCATCCTATACCGTGCTGATGAGTCCTAACAAGGACGAAACCGGTTCACGGTTGGAGGTGACGCTTGTGAGCTGTGAGTGAACACCTACTATTACCTTTACTTTTTGACCCAAAATGTCAAAATTATGGGTATTTCCTAAAAATAAACACTGAATACCCCATTTTAATACTGATAAGGGGTATGGGGGTCGTCCCCCAGAAAAAAATTTTGAAATTAGACCTGTAAAAGTTGTGTTTTTACTCATTTTGAGAACCTTTTTGGGTCTCCAAGGGGGGCACTTTCCAGAGTGCCACCCCCTGGATCCGCCACTGAGTCTGTGCGATATTGTTAAGACCAAATCACTATTTCAATAAAACATATATATTCTTATTCATTTCATCCGAGCAGTAGTGTACCTGGGTTTTGGAAGTGTAAGAACATGGGGGAAAAGTGGCTTTCCAAAATGAAATGTTTCTAAAAAACTTAACTTTATATGGGATTCATTTAAGGGAGGTATCAGAATATATACCCTTAAACTTAGTAATTTTCCATTCATTCCGTAGAAAACAAACTACAATATATATTTCTCAGCTGAACTTATGACTTGAGGTTCTTGGTCCCCAACTAGAGGAATGTTAGTGATTTCTTGTGGGGATTTTTACATGTACCTCTAAACTCAATTCTAAGCTTATTGACCTTTCTAAACATAAACATTAATTCAATTAAGTATTCAAAATACCTTGAAAGAAACTGTATATATCTAGTAAAGAACTCGTAAAGTTGTAATTTGTTAATATGCTTTGAAAAGATGGACACATCCCATGAACCGTAATTCGTTAACTTATAGTTTAATCTTTGTATACAGCAATTTTTAATTAATATAACAACGCCAGGTAAAACTACGTATTATCTTTGACAATGAAAGATTTGCCTACTCGATTATGGTCTCAAAAGATTACAAGATATGAATAACAAAGAGGGCATCAAAACCCATCTGGGTATGATTTTCCATAAACCAGCTAATCGCATCTCCCTCTCCCGGAACGTTTTAAAACCGAAAATGAGTCCGAAAGGGACTCTTATCCCGTTCCAAACCAGGGGACGATTGAACAGAGCGTGGAAACACGGTCAGAACACACACCACTTCGTCACCAGATCGTAAATCTCCCATCTCGAAAATTTCGAGTGACAGCCTGTCCAAAAATACCCTCTTCCCCAGTGGCTTTCCCACAAGAGGAAAGTGTCCCTTCGAACGTGACATGCCTGGAATAGCAGCCACATTCTATTTCGAAGATATTGGCGACAGATTATGGACGGGGCGTGTCCGCGTCACTGAGACAGTGTCCGAACAGTTCTGTGGTCGTTTACGAAATATACGGTTTTTAACCACTCAATGATGCCTTGTCACGCGTTGGTGGGTTTGTCTTGTTTTCAATTTCAAGATGGAGTGTCAAGATTGGAATCTTCGCGGCTGTTATCTTCGTGTTGACACTGGTGGATTTCGTTTCGGCTTCTTGGGTGTCCTGTCATTATTCCGTTTCGGGTGAACCATCTAAATGGAGCTTTAGATTGTCGAGAAAGAAAAGTTCATTGTCCCTGATGGGATATGCACAGATCAATGGTGTTCGAAATCTGTTGTGCATATACCAGACAATAGGGGAAAGGTTCAGATCTCCTACAACTCTATAAGATAACAATTTAAGACTTAAAATTGTGCTGAAAAGTTAAATGTCCTTCTTCAGCTATTAGTATCAGTTTTAAAATAAAATAGTATTAATCAAGGAAGTATTATAGGGAGTATTACTATTTGTGATTTTATTGGTGTAACAACCATTAAAGGGAGAGTTTTTTTTTAAGGAAAAGAGAGGATCCTAATAAAGAAAGAGTGTGGCATTTCTGGAGATAGCAAGATTTATACTCATAAATTTTAAGGGAGATCAAAACAATTAAGATGCCTACAGGAGTATTGCTGTCCTCTACTGATGCAATCTAAAAAATTATCACAATTAAATTTTAGCGCTTACTTTAATATTTCTTATAGTGTGGGAATGAATCCCAGCATTCATTCAAAGAAAAAATCATTTTTTTGTGTGATGGGGGATAGATTGCTGTTTTAGGCTGATGAAAATGGTGAAGTATTTTAAAGTACTAAAAAGCTATTCAAATGCATAAGCATTTGGGTATAAATTTCCTTAAGTATACTTTAGAATGTTACGATAACTAAAATAAGAACAGTATTGTGATTTTGCGGACTAAAATAAACAAATATAAATCAATAAATTATTTGTTTAAAATTCAGATAAAAGATTCATCAGACATCGCATGTCTTTTTATTAAATGAAAGTAGTCAGTCATCACACGATGAAGACACACCTGACTACAATAGAATTTTTTAAAATCTTCTCCAAGTCCTTTTGGTGCCTCATTAAAGAGTTTAACAGCTGATTGGAGCCTCCACCGGACCATAGTGCATCACAAAGAACGAGCTGTTCCAGAACGTCAAGAATAAGCAAAGTCGGTTAATCGGATGCAGTTTCCTCCTCCCCTCTTCCCCACCCCACACTTTCGAACATCCGAACTGGGGATGTATAACAGCTCAAGAACGAAAAGAGTGACAGGCCAAATTGTCTTGTTTCACAACTCCGATGGAATTCATTAACGAAGGGAGACTTCCTGTTTCCTTCTTACGAAACTTGGAAAAGACTCGTTTGCATTTTAAAGAATTCGATTTCTGACCCCCTCGTGGGTTCTTTTCTCCGCCGAAAATGTCTCGGTCATTGTTATTTCGCATGTGAAGTCATTCTTGACTTGGTTAGAGCTTGGTTTATTCGTATATTATGTATAAATTACGCAAGAGAACTTTATTGGGCTTAATCATCATTTGCGGTTTTCGTGAGGAAGTTGAATAAGGTTTGTAGAACTGGCGAAAATTTTTGGGACAAATTTTCTTTATAAGTCCCGATTCTATTTCTTGCTAGAGAGGGATTCCAAAAGTTTCAAAATTCAATTAAAAGAAGTATGCAACACGATTTCCATATGTATTGACTAAAATAGTTTTTGTCTAATAGAGGTTTCATAAGCACAAGTGTCACATGAATAATTAGTAAAAACATCTGATGGAGTTTTCAAAATGACTGTTTATCTTTTATAAATTACAAAGAGCAATTAATACATTCGAGTGGAAGATAATGGTAGCTTTATTTCCAAACAAAAGGAGAGAAAATTCGGAAACGTGAAGAAAAACAACCAACTGTTGCCTACAACCAAGGCCGTATTTAGGCACGTGCAACATGTGCTATAGCACAGGGCGGCAAAAGTTTGGGGGGCGGCAAATTACAACAAGTGCATCAAGGCAGTGGCGTATATAACGAAGGGGGCTGAGGAGGTCCTGCCCTCCTCCCGAAACCGGACTTGGTGTTCCAAAACAAGCTAAAAACCTGTTTTCTAGAGTCAAATTTCCAAAAATTTTCTGGGGGAGGACCCCCAGACCCCTCTTTTGCTACTTGGAACTAAATTAATCACCACAACTTTTTTATATTAAGTACTTTTAGATGTAAATTCAAACAAAACATTCGTAAAAGCTAGATTGGACGAGATAAATTTGCTTTGGAGGTGTAAAATAATTTTAGGCCCCTTCCCGAAAAAAATTTATATACATGGTACAGTATCAAGGACAAACGAATAGAGAAACAAGGATTATTCCTTTTCTTAATTAAAAAATTATCTTACAATTTGTATTTAAAGAGATGATGTTTTGAAACCCCCAATTTGTTATCTGTAAAAAACTTAAATAGGGTTAAATGCTAATTTCACCCTACCATTAAGCAGTAGACTTTTGAAAGAAACAAAGGGGGTGGGGGTTTTCTTGAAACAAAAAATTAAAAAAAGGGGGGCGGCAATAAATCGATATGCACAGGGCGGCAAAGGCCTTAAATACGGGCCTGCCTACAACGCCGCCCGGGCAAACGAAAGCACTAATATAAATACAAAATGAATGAGGATTATTTAGAATATTTTACTGAATATAGGCCAAATTTCCTATAATTTCTGCAGTAAATTTTTCGTCTGAAATCAGCATAGATCTTTGAAACGTAATCCAAATTATATGAATTAAGCTGACAAGAAGGGGGTGATTTCCAAAAAAAATTATCCTGCATAAAAACTATTCTTTAAAAAAAGAAAAATCACTTTTGAAAATTTACTATCTTACACTTCAATTACAAGCAGTAAAATCTAAACAAATGAAAATACTTTTTTTATTCATTCCTAAAAAGAACATTAATAAAAAAGACACTTTTTAGTTTGAGTTTTGAAAATAGTTGAGACGGTTAAAGCATGTAATTCATAGAAAAATTATTATTCTTTATCTTAAATCCAGTTGTTATCTTTGATTAAATGATAAGCATAATGGAGAAACCACACTCAAAGGGAGAGACCAACTACACCCCAATAAGAAAGAACTGAATTTCTAAAAATGTGACACATGTCACTTAAAAAGAGTGATAAATTACCTTACTAGTGGTTGAATCAATCATAGTTAAAGATTTCTGAATAAGAATGCAAATGTAATGTTTATCCGACCAAAAAAATTTTCTGTAATTTTGGTTTACGTGAATTCCGTTAAATTAGGTAATAATGGGATTTGGAATTGTCATAGAGTAATTCAGTTGAAAATTGAAGCAATCTTTCAGACCTATTATGGTAATTACATAGGTTTCTTTCGCATCTTTTCTGCAAGTTTGACATACTAATTTTTATGAATTACTTCTTGTTGCTTTTTTCAACAACTTAGGGAGAAAACCTAAAACAAGCCATTACTGGTTGTATTGAATCTTCAACATGAGATTAAAATATCTCAACACGCCAAATATAGGACAAGAACATTGAAAAAAAAGTACTTAGAATACTTTTTCACAAAGAATATTCATGTCGTCTATTTTAAATCTATGGATGAACTGTTTTTATCATGAAATTGCTTTTTCTTATTTGCTTCTTCGGAATACCTTCTAAATACCCACTACTGTACTGAATACTTTTGAAATTATATATTTTTCATAAGGTATTTTTATTTGAATTCAAAATTTTCGTTATTTCTTTAACGATTTCACTTTTGCTTTCTTTCATATAATTTTTTAAGTATCTGTGTTATAATATCATTTTTATTTCACTTTTACAAATGTTGTTTCATATATGGTGATTTGTTCTTTTACCTGGAAATTAATGAATTAAATCTATCTTAGCAAAAGAAACTAATAACCTTAACTTTGCTTTAGCTTAAATTATATCAAAATCAATTAAAAACTCTATTTTTACGAAGAAACAACTATCTTATATTATACATTATCAAAATAATTTAATGATTTAACTCTTTTATACTGAGAATTTTTAAAAATTTTTAAACTATTTTGAACGTTTACGCATAATTGTAAAGTAATAAAATCCAAAGTTATTTTGAGGGCCAGAAGAGTCGTTGGTTTAATAACTAATATCTTGGTTAATATCTATGCCAAAATTCAATTAAATCGGAAAATAAATCATCCTCAGTGAAGCAATCACGATACCACAAAACCAAAACAACTCAACTCCATCATCGTGTGATTTACGAGCCATTTCACCTGTTTATTAATTCTAATAATTGAATTCTTTCAAAAATAAAACGGGAAGGACTCATTCTCGCGGCAGAAATTAACGGCACGTAACCGCACCATTTGGCAGAAGGAGGGAAAGTGAAAAGGTAAAATTCGAATCTAAAAAATCTCCCAAGCCTGGTCAAGTGGATGGTGTACTAAACCTCTTCAACCAATGAGATGTTTGCGTGAGCAGAAACCACGCAAGTTGAAATAACCGTTTCCTTATGGCTTGCTTATACAGGTTTCGGCGAATCAATTTTCTCACTTAACCTAAGTGTTTATGGTTCCAATAACCCTCTTTTTTATACTCAGAGAGAAATTGGGGCTTTTACTTTCAAGAAAAATACAATTACTTGGGTCGATAAACATTATTATTACAATTATAAAACAATTTATTTTTTAAATTAAACTAAGAATGTTATTTAAGCTTTGATATTAAAAGGGCATTTAATATTTTGTTCGGAAAAACTGAATTGTTTTTAAATAATGGGAGAAAAATATGAGTATATTTATGAAATCGTTAAGACAAAGACAGGAAAAAAGGAAAGTAATCACTAAGAGATATTTAGAAGAAAAGAAAATTAAAATACTTTCAAATTACCAAAACCAAATACACAAAAAGATTCCGAACAATAAAAAGTTAAAAATGCTTTGAATATCAAATCACTTTTAATTTTTTTAATATTCTTACCGTAAAAAAATGAGCAAATTTGTGAGAAAATATGGAGTACTTTTTCTACAGACAAAAAAAACTACCTTTTGAAAACATTACTTTACACTTGAAACTTGAGAAAAAAGATAAGAAAGTAAGTTTTAAAATCATAATTTTACTTCTTCAAACTGATTATAAATATAACTTATCCAAAGCAATGCTTTCCTATTGTTTTAGACAGGTTTCTACTTCGAGCTTGATATTCCATCCCCCCATCAAAACAGGCATCTCCAAAGGTTATTTCATACCAGAAACTGTAAATATCCGTACAAAAAAAGACAAAGACCTTTCCCCGAAGACATTTCTTGCTCACTCAACCACAAATTCCTAGAACTTATAACCCGTTTACCATTATAACAAACACCCAATAAATTCCCCATTATACAAGTAACTTATCGCCTTCAACGATATCTTTCAACTGTGACCAAAATTACCTATTACAACTCGGAATTCGACCTCTACATGGAGATATCTTCAAAATTAAACGCAGAGTGTAAGGACAAGTCCCACGATAGCTTTCTTTTCGAGTTAACTCGTACCTTAGAAGGCCGCAAGCCTTGGATAGTGATGTCGAAGATTCTTCTGTGACAAGGTTAGAAAACCTTTGTTCTTCTGTCACGATTTGAAATTGTCATCCAGTCACGAGACTTGTCATTATGTGATTCTTCCTTCGCTTTGGCTCCTAAAGTTGGAGAAAGCTTCGTGATCATGATGACACAACGGACGAAGAAAGTAAAACCAGTATTTAAATTTTTCTCGTTCTTAAAATAAAAGGGGAATTTACGCGAAAATATTTTATGGTATATTTTTTCTTTGTTAAATCTTATTTCTCTATCAAGAGAATCACGAAAATAATATGCAAATCTAGAATGTATCTTTCTTAATATCATACGAAGATAATACGTTTTTCTTCTAAAAAAATTATGAACACCATTAATTGAACATTATTTTTGGTCTTGGAAAAGGATTAAATTTTTAGTATTAGTATTAGTAGGGGAGGGTGGGGACGATTGTAATACGGGGCAATTGTAACACTTTGATTTCCTCAAAATGAGAGGCTGCCTGGGCGAAAAAGAGATGACAGTACGTACAAGGCAGGTGAATGAAAGAATATCAGAGATTTTTAAGGATGACATTTGAGTTGTGGCTGTGTATTTGAGGAAAGAGTGTTTTTCGAGCATCGAAGTAAATTTCTACTTTTGGGTAACTTTTCTTCTCCTGCATTGCAAGTATGAAGCACAACAACACTGATTTTATGTTAAAATGAGTAAAAAGGCAACGTTTATAATATGCACAAATAATTATATAATGCACATATATTATATAATTGCCTTTTTACTCATTTTAACCTTTTTTGCACAGTAAATTTTTAATTACTGATTTTATGTATTGTATGTGCATGTACATGTACATGTATCCTAGTTTTATTCTGCTTAGTTTCAAGATGATAGTGTTGTTAGTTTCGTGGAAAACGAGGGTTGAATTAAAATGGCGACGTGGGGTCGATTGTAACACTTCATCTAGGGACGATTGTAACATGCCACAGGACCATTTTCAGTGCAAAAAATGGTTCCACGTTCGTTGTACTATAGAGGAATTCATATATAAATACCCTAATTAACTTTCTGAATAATTTTTCACTATTATTTACTCATATTCATTCATTATAATTTATAGCTCATTATTTGAGTGGAAAGTTCATTATTGCCATTCTAGTCTATGTATTTAATTATTATTTAAAAATAAGAATATTGTTAATAAATCTCTATGATTTTCTATTGATTTCTATGAATTTGTGTTAATTTTGTAGTGTGTTACAATTGACCCTTGAGACGGGGTCGATTGTAACGATTTTTGATTTTCGATGTTTTATTTACTATATTGTAATGCATGTCCACCGGACAGCTTTCATTACAAAATTGTAATTGGGATGTATCAACCTATTTTCATACCAATTTTTATATCTCTAACATAAAAAATGGCTTAGTTTGAGATCAAATAAAAATTTTTGTTACAATCGTCCCCACCCTCCCCTACTTAGTATTTAGTATTTTGTGATATAATTAAGGAGAAGTATTTGCACTCTTATTTACACACAAGTTATTTCGTAATATTTTTTTTAACTCCCCATTCAAATACGACAAACGACACTTCATTTGAGACAGCAATGAAGCGTGAAATCCACTAACTGTTTCTTGCAGTAAGTATTTACGAGTATGGAGTATTTTTAAAAAAGAGTATTTACGGATGTTTCCTGTGATCCTCATTATTAAGATAATTTTTTGGAGGGACGTAAGTTATAATGTTTTATATTATCTTTTCTTTGTTTAGACTTAATAAACATCTCAATACATTAAAAAACTATACAGAAAGAGCGAAATCACAATAATAACGAATTTTACTTTACACTTAATAACGTTACAGACACACATTTAAACCAAGATATTCCCTTCCAACCTCTCATATACATGCAATGTAACTTATTTTTTTAAACATGTATTTGAATTGAATAACGTTGGAATAAAAATAATTTAACGAAGTTAACTTAAAATTGTTTATCTTTTCGTGCTAAAAATAACGAGCGGGTAACACTTAAAAATCTCAAGAAGTTTTAATAAAAGAACTGGTACTAGCTAATGTAAGTCATCTAAGAGATGCAAATTATTATCTTCTATTCTTGTTTTTTAAAGGCGATTCAAAACCTACGTATATTATAAAATACTGAAATTTTTCCCAAGTTTCAGAAAGCTTTATTTATTAACCCCTTGTCTGTAGTTTTTTGTCTTTAATAAACCATTCTAATACAAAAGAACGCACAGATTTCTGGGAGGTGTAAATTTTCATATAAAACCAGAAAGAAAGGATTGAGTTACAAAATACCTCACTCTCACGATCTTTAGTTTAAATTCAAGAAACAAAAGAAAACATCGAAATAAAATTATTCGAATGCAGAATTGTCTCTTTTATAGCGATATTTGAAAACAAAGTTATAAATTTTGTTCGTGATAACTTTTTTTGTTAAGTTAATTCTAAGAAAACGCCAAAACTCGATTGAGCACACTGTCATAAAAAGAAAATAAATACAAAAATCCATTAATATCAAAAATACGACACGATGCTATATTTCAAAAGACTTGATTCTTACCAGGGTTGGCAAAAACCCGGGTTTTTTTTGAAAAAACCCAAGTGGGTTGGGTTTTTTCGGGTTTTTTCAATAAAACCCTGAAAAACCCATGTAAAACTGGGTTTTTCGGAAAAAGTGTGGTTTTTTTCAAAATTAAGTGGTTTTCTCCTATAATGTAAGTGGGTTTTTTCAAATTTTAGTGAGTTCTTTCTATGTTAAATGTGTTCTGTCAAAATAATGTCAGTTTTTCCACAGTTAAGAGGGTTTTTTCAAAGTTTTTATACTTTGAAAAAACCCACTGAAATTGTAAAAACACCCCTTATTTACTGAAACCTGGTTTAAGTTTTGAAAAAACCCACTAAAATTTAAAAAATTTCCTAAACTTTGAAAAAACCCACTGAAATTTTTAAAAAATCTTCCTTATTTTTTATATCTAGTTTGAACTTAAACGTCCTAAATTTTGAAAAAACCCCATTCAATAATGAAAAAACCCACTGAGAATGAAAAAACCTTTTTAACTTTTAAAAAAACTCCCTGAAATTGAAAAAACACCATTTCATTTTTAAAACCTAGTTTAAATTTTGAAAAAACCCATCAAAATTTTAAAAATATCCTAAACTTTGAAAAAAACCCATTAAATTTTGAAGGAACTGCCAAAATCTTGATTTTTCTTGAAAAAACCCAAAAATGGGTCCAAAATGTGGGTTTTTTCACATGGGTTTTTTTGAAAAAACCCATTGGGTCCAACCCAATTGGGTCCAATCCAGCCAACCCTGATTCTTACACAACCAATTTGATATGAAATATTCCATAATACACCTGAGATACGAACCTATGGAGCCCTATCTACCTATACCTATACAATGCCCTATCTACCTTAGAATTTGTTTTATTAAAATTAAAGAAATTAAGAGGAACGTTGGATGGTTCAATTCATGAAAGATAAAACTAGTTTGTCTAAATAGATCATTTTCTTTTAAATATCAGTACACAAAATATTGTAAAATTGCACTTTGTGCTTTTACCGAAATTTTAATTAAATTTTAACCAGGCAAGGTGAAATACACGGATTAAACTTTTTAGTGAACAAAATATTTTTCCACCAGGGAGAGAATTAATGGAATTTTGCATTATTTTAAAGATGTTTTGCATATGTGTTTAACGGATAATTAAATTTATTGCCAATTATGATGCTAATATTTTTACTGCAACATCTGTGTGTAATGTTAAAAATACCTTCTGGTAGCGTAAAAATCTAATGTATGGTTGCATTCATCCTTTTAATGCACTTATCTCAAACTCTTATTTTAAAATACTTTAGAATAAATTCTAAAACGAAATTCCTTTATGAAATTACGGTTATAAGAAATTTCCAAACAACTTGGCTAACAATGTCAACACCTTTTCATGTGGTGTAAATCACATGCAATAGAACTTATTGACAAGATAAATCACGAAATTGAATTATTAAGAAAATATGAATTTATTACTATTGTTCAAGTGTTTGACTGAAATTTATTTTACAGAATGCATGAATTCATACACATATATAAGCCAAATTTGAGGATTTACGAATGTTGTCTTCTCTCTTAATTTCTTCAAGATACCTAGCATTAAACCTCATAGCATATTCCCTGAATGTTTACCTTCTTCAACAATTCACGTGCCAGAAACCCACAAACGAGATGAAGAGCAGTTCAAACTCGTTTAGAAAGTGAAAAGCGATTCCCTGCGGGCACCAGAGAATCCAAACATCTCTCTCACCCTGCTGCCATTCCGCAATTCTTAATTATTGTACCTTTTACTCTCTCCACGGGTGGAACGAGACATCCTTATCGGTAACGAAGCAAACTGAGTTGATTTCTGGGAATATTTAGGGCAACGCTCTTTTTTACGTTTCCTGTAAAATCAGTGGCGGGGGAGGTTGAATTTTGAAAATGGCCACCCAGCCGTAAAGCCATTTTCCTCGTCCGAGTACTCTCTTCTCTGTATTGATCTGAACGTATTTTTCATGTTTTTAGGGACCGATCGTTCATTCCTTTGAAATTTGATTGCTTTGATAAGTGGAAAAATTATTCTTGTTCACACCAAAGCTTCGTGTTCGTTTGTGATGATTGGAGGTGAATATACTAAATTAGCGTTAAAAAAAAGATGAGTGTAGGAAGTAATAATCACACACATCTATTCGGTAGTTTCTTAACGAGCTTCTTCTATTTAGAAAATTCCTGAAATAAGGCCTGCTCTTTATCAACTCAGAAGTGCAGACTATCTATATCTATATAGTTTCTTTTAAATAACAGTTAAAAAATATTCCCATTTACTGTGTCACCAATGTATACAGGGTGTTTCAAAATTGCGTTGCACGGCTTTTATTCGGAACCAACGCCTCCTAGGGTCATGGAAGTAAAGTCTACCCCAAGGTAAGTGACCCTGGAAAATCCATTGAGAGATGACTTACAGAGCCCCTAGCGGCGAAACTAAAAAGTTAAAAAATTAATTTAAAAAACTAAAGGAGATAGAGCAAAATCCTCAGTGAGAGTATTTTTGCCAACATCAAGAAGAACTCACTGAAAAAAAATTGATCAAAATATCTTGAATATTCGCGGAGATATTAGCATGTGAAAATAGCACTTTTTCAGGGGTCAAAAAATAAAAAGTTCGCATATTTCCAAATTTTTCAGTGTTATTGTGTAGTTTTGTGTTTTTTTAGTTGAAAGAACACAAAATTTAATCGAAAAATCAAAAAAATTTGCAAATATGCGAACTTTTTCTTTTTTGACCCCTGAAAAAGTTAAATGATGAAAAGGGTAATGATGAAAAAAAAATTTTTTGCATGCTCCAAGAAAAAAAGGTCACACAACATAAACTAGATTTTAAAAAGTTTAGAAACATAAGTACATTAGAGAACCCAATCGGATAAAGGCAATTACAAGAAAAAACACCAAGCACATTTTGGACTCATTTTTGGGTTTTTTTAATTATAACCACAATATTTTAATTTTAGCAAAACATTTAAAACGTTTTTGTCGATGCTCGGAGGATCAGTGATGCTTTGATTCATGAAGCAGATGTTTTAAACGTAGGAACATATACAACTTTTTAAAAATTCACATTGATTTTATAAAATCTTCTTTTGTTAACACATAATTAAAGGTTTTTTCAGGGTTTTAAATAAAAAAACAGAAAACTGGTTTTTTAACTCTCTTATTTCGTTGCAAGAAGCGCTATAAGTCGTCATAATGGACCCTAAGATAAGTTGATTCCAAATAAAATCTGTGCAACGAACTTTTGAAACACCTTGTATAGATGTAACGAAATTTTGCTGTATTTTGGTACCTTTTAAATTTTCGGGAATTTCATTCGTGAAAATTAGTACGCCTAGCACATTAACTAAAAATACTGAAAATGATTAAGTCCACCCTAACTCTTTTACAGTTCTAATACTTAACCCACGAGCAAAAAAATCGATATACCATTTAAAAATAAAATAACAAACTTCCGAGTCGTGCTGTTATGCATGATCACTAATGATTGTGTCAGTACACCCATCACCTAACCAACACGCATGTCTATTCAAACACAACATTCATCGCTCGCTTCAAATCCCCAACTAATCTTTCCGTGCCACAACTCTATACCCGGTGCCCCTAATAGTCACAAAAAGTCAAAAGGACTGCCTAAAAGTCACAGAGAAAGTAAGGGTGTGGGCTAACACACTACAATCATCCATATACGAGTCGCGTGCAAAGGATATCCATCCATAATGCCCCTTTATTTACCAATTCGCTTTCACCCCAATTTCCTGTACAAAGCACTTGCGTTATCCTGAGACACTTCCTGTCGAAGATCAAAACTTTTTAGAAAAACTTCTAAATATAATCCAGAAACTCAGGTGAAGCGTTCAATTCTTCCTCCTGTACGAGGAAAGGCTTTTCAATCACTTTTTTCCAGGCTCATTACAAGGCGTCCATCCCTTTATGAGGCGGTTTATTTTTACTTTCTTCGACCGGGGGAATGGAGGTTTCTGGCCCCTTCCCTCGGAGCTTGTTTGATACGCCTTGGGGATGTTTTTCGAGTCTCGGTGAAAATGGATTGGGTCTAGAGCGGAAACCTGGAGGAGTATTTTTAATCCACCTTTCTTTCGGGTTAAAGCGGATATTAAGGAGGTCGCAACAGCTGTGTAAATTTTGAAAGGCGAAAGTGGACAAACAAAAAATTGAGTTGGGGATAACTAGTTGGCAGTGAAGGTAAAATGGAAGTGGAAGAAAGGACTCATTAAGAACACATTATCTATTCCTTTGAGTAATCCTGTTTATATTTGGTTTTTGGATCCATTTGAGACCCTTCAAACCGAGTAAAGAAACCAAGTCATTGATGTTTACGACGTAATAAGGTCAAAATCCAAATCTGATTTTGCAGTAGTATTTATCACACATTTAGATTATTGGCCCACCGCACTTGAAAACTAAGAAGAATCCTCTTGCATTAAGAGCATAAGATAGTTCAATACAACATTATAAACAGTAGGGCAGCGTTTCCCAACCTTATTACTCTCACGGAACCCTTTTGAAAATATCCAAGTTCTGGGGAACCCCCAACGTCCATGCAAAAATATTTTTTCTTACTATTTTGTCTTCCCTCAGAATTTTTTTAAAAAAATTTCCCCTCAAGCTAGTGTTTTAATTTCCTTTTCAAACTCTTTGTGGAACACCCAAGGGAAAAAGCTTCTTGAGACCGCAGGATGTTCAAGGGGCATACATAACAGACAGACACTGCATAACAGACAAAATTTATTAACAAAAAATTTTAGAGGTGATTTTTTTTTTAATTTTTTCGGGGTTTTGAAAATTTTTTCGAAATTTGTCTCTAAAAGTAGTTTTTCAGCGCATTTTAAGACTCTTTGGGTTACATCTGAAGAGAGCAGTTCCTTTCATTCGAAATTTTCGAAGGAAAAAAATTATAATTAGCGTCAAAATTTCAAGGGGGATAGGCGAAATTTGTTTTGAAATTTCCCTTTTGAATTTTGAAATTTCTCCCTCAGAAATTTATTTTTAAATTTCTCCTTTAAGCTACTGTTTTATCACCTTTTCAAACTCTTTGGGGAACACCCACCCAAGGGGAAGAGCTTCTTGGAAGCAGCAGAATGTTCAAGGGAAAAACACTTTATAAAAAGAGTCTGAAAATTTTAGAGGGGAGTTCGGGGGTTCTTCCCCAGAAAATGCTTCGAAATTTGCTTCTTGAAGTAGAGTTTTACGGCTTAAGGTCCAACAGTTCCTTGTAAACCACAGAATTTTCTATAGACCAAAAAGTTAAAAATAAACGTGAAAGTTTTAAAGGGGGCTGGGGGAAATCTCTTTTCTTCCAGAAATATCTTTTGAAGTTTTACCCTCAAAATAAGTGTTTTCACTCCTTTTGAGTGGATATTAGTTAAAATACAACATAACAATTCTTTAAAATGTAGTCAATTAAGTTTTTCTTTTTATATTAATAAAAAGGAGCGTTAACATATAATACAAGTTATTAATTATCTTCGTTTGGAATACAGTCCCACTCAGCATTCTTTCATACGCTTTCAGTTTTGACAAATTTATCAAAAAACAGTTCCGACAAAGATTATGTTCGCCTGAGTTAGATTTTTTTTTTCATTTTTCTGAATTTGGCTGACTGATCCATAACTTATTTAGATTGTTCTAAAATGTAAACCAGAAACAATCCTAATTCCGCGGAATTGGGAAACGCTGCAGTAGGGTGTCTAAAAAAACTTTTTTGCTTCATAAAACTTCGCTCTCCAGAGCTTTTCCCATTCATTATGGTCCAAAAAAACATAGTGTGGGAAGCTTCAGCCCCCTATAAGCTAACCCTTAGCCCCCTAAATCCCCCTATAGATCCCCAAATAGGTTTGCCTATAGATCCCCAAAGTTTGAAAAAAGTGGAAAAATGTATATATTCCTCTAATAATGAAAATATTCCTCCCTCTTTTTTAGGATAAATTTTGGATTTGATCAGATAGATACAAGCATTTATGTAGAAAAGCACTTTTTGCATTAAAAGTTCAGTAGAAGGCCTAATTATTGGTATTTCACTTACCTTTATTTTTTAAAACATCAAATTTAACACCAAATTACATCATTTAAGGTGGTTCCTTTGAATAAATTCAGAATTTATATTCCTTTCGTCCACCGTAGTGTATTATAAACTTTGGTGAGCGCAACGTCCCAAATTAGTAAGTTTTACGCTTAAATTACAGGCACTAAGGGTAGAGTTAATAAACTTAAATAAATACATTCCATCTAAATAAGTCATTAATAACACATTCATACCAGTTTTATTACAATATAAATCAGAAAATTTTTTTCAACTTTTAATGGTTTTCAAGGGTTTTTTGTTGCGTTTTCTTTTACTCTCATACATTCCCGGACAGTTATTAACACCAGTCAAAGTTTGTAGACTTAAATTTTAAAAAGTTTTCTGGGGGAGGACCCCCAGACCCCTCTTTAGGTATATAGTTAGAACACGATTATTCGCTGCTTTTTAATATTATGTTCATTGACAACTGTATGCGAGGCGTACGTACGTAGGGAAATGTATTTTTCCTTAGGGGTACACTCGTGAAAAATTTTGAGAACCACTGCTCAAATGTACAGTGTGCACTGTGCAGTCCTTCTAAATCAAAAATTTTAAAATTTTTCATAAATTTTATCACTTGTATAATATATTTACATTATGTGGATATGATTTTCCTTCATGTAAAAAAACAAAAAACAAAATTAAATATTTAAATTATAACTACAATGAGAAAGTTGTATGATTTTTTTAATCGATTCCTCTTGCAAAAATAAGCAACTACCCAAAATTTGAGGCCGATCGAGGAATTTTTTGATTGCCAAAAATATTAACAACAATCCCCTTTTTAAAAGCGCGCGAAAACGCCAAGAGTTTGGATGTGACGTCATCTTATAATAAACATTGTTTTAAAGCAGTGGTGCCCAACCTTTTTTTTCACGAGGGCCAATTTGCTTTTGAAGATTTATCTCGCGGGCCACATAAAAAACACTTTTAAGGATTTTTCTAAACATAAAGAAAAATTACCCGTTTTCACTGAGAAGTTTGCATCTGTTTGGAGGATACTAGTTCTTGTAAATTCGGCTCCAAATTTGTAACACATCCTTAAAGCTGAATTAAGAAGATTATCTGTAAGTCGAGGTAGAGCACTATTTTTTGTTCTTTTCATAACAGATAATGTGTGCTTTCAAACACACAGTTTGTTCACAGTCTCCTTACATATAAGACACAACGGTTTATTTTCTCGCTGAATGAAGAAATAGGAATTAGTCCCCTTTTCTTGAAAGTTTCTGCATTCCGAGTGAATCTTCAACTTTTAAAATCGGACATCTTTTCGAAGTTTAGTTCTAAAAAGATCCTTATAAACTGAATTCAAATGGCTAACTGATACTAAAAAATATTTATCCAATGCCAAATTCCCTGTATCTAGAAAAAACCAAAACAGAGAAGTAAAGAAAAATTTTTTACTGGATGTTGAAGAATTCCTTTATTATCATCTTTTTTAGATGGAAGTGCCATAATGTCCCGCACGATTTCGTGGTTTTCTTGGAAGATTTCTGAAAGTGGGTTTTGTTTTTAAGATTTAACAAGTCCGCGGGCCACATGGATCAGCCTCGCGGGCCACATTTGGCCCGCGGGCCGTAGGTTGGGCACCACTGTTTTAAAGCAATGGAGTTGATGGTATTATTGTTGACGTCAACAATTAACGTTTTCAGTCACGTGTTTTTTTCTCGACTTTTAAATTAAAATATTTAATTACCTGTACATTTTTTTGAAAAACTGACTAGATATTTCATTTTACCATACAAAAAACCATTCGGAACACTTGTTTGTGTTTGAAAATCTGACACATGCAACTTCCTTATTCTAAATTTAAAAAACAGTGATTTAATTTTTTTTACATGAAAAACGATTGAAGAAGAAATGTTCTGTATTTTCCGTATTATAAGTTGATGTGAAAAATTTACTGACCCTTTTTCCCTGTGTTATGATGATAAACCGACATCTTCCTTAATTTAGAGCTCAAGTAATTTATGTACGTATCCTTAAGAGGATCTCTCCCTCTTACGACGATGAGGGAAAAAAAGAAGAAATTAAATATCTCATTATTAAACACCCTTTCATTACGAAATTTTTATTCTACTGCACTTTTAATGATTGTAACTTCTACACTAAGTAAAATGATAGAGTAAATACGTAAACCAAATTTCAAATTTTCAGTTTCAAAAATTGACTAAGTTTTAAAAGGGAAACTGCAGATTCATGTGTAGCACATTACTATTAGTTTTGTAAGTAACTATATCATTTTACTAGACAAAATGATCAAAAAAATTAACCACTTTGATTAATACTCTATTTGATTTCAAAACATTCACAAAAAATCTATTAATAAAAACTAAACTATTCCAGTAGCCAGTACCTGAAAGTTTTTGAATGTCAAAGGGGAAATGGTTGCAACTGTTACACAAAAAAGGGGCTTCCATCACTTGATGATACAAGTGAAATTGATTAAAATAGTAGTTAATAAATAATTATTGTGGGTTGTTTTTCAATGCTAATTGCAAATATCTTTTCAAGTTTTGGAAAAATTAAATTAATATTTTAAAAAATTCTTCGTTATTACACTAAAAATTTTAAACTAAGTTAAGGACTATTGAAAAACCTTCATAGAGATCATTAAAACTAATTTCTATTATAAACGACTGAAAGTTTATCGTACTTAGATTAAAAGAAATTGATAATATCCTCAAAATTGATTTTTTTAGAATTCAAACTCTCTTTCCCCTCAAAAATATTTTTTTTCTGAAATCAAAGTTTCAGAAAAGACTTCTCTTTTAAGTTGGTTAGTTAAAATCAGATAAAAGCTAGAAAATTAGTAAAAAATATGATTTAACCTTACGCAGTTAGTAATTTACTAAATAAAACTACCATAATTTAGTAAGTTGTAAAAATATATTCAAGGGTTTCTTTGTGATAAGTGTGTTATTGGTCTCATTTTCTTAACCCTTGAAAAATCTTATTCTGATGAATTTGTAGTTTTCAACAATAATGGATAAAAAATTTTAAAATTAATAACATAATGATAGGAACTTATAATGAGTTTATTTTTATGAGTTTTTAAAAAAAATTTCTTTAACGAACGATACTTGAAAGCAATAACATCAGAATTGTGTTTCTCTGTAGTAAAACAAAGAAAATGAGATCATTTCCATAATTCTATTATGGGGACATCCATAAATTACGTGAGGTCAAAAAGGGGGGAGGGGTTTGGAAAAATCTCACCAAGGGGAGAGGGGGTCCAGATTTTGGAAAAAACACCTCACGTAATTTATAGATGTCTCCTATGGAAGTACCTTGAATGTACTTTTGCAACCAGGAATATACTAAGTGTTTAAATTTTGACTCTTTTAGATATTGTAAAAACTAATGACGGCCTATTATTGAAAATTGGCTCATCATCGGAATTATGTTACTGCCAAGAAATTGAGACCATTTCATCACATATATCGCACCCTTGCTACAAAAGTGACACAACTCAAAAATTGTAATTTTTGAGTGTGTCAAAAATTGTAATTTTTGAGTTATGACCGCCATTAGGCGTAGTTTTCACATCTCTACCAATCTTCAAAAGATCCAGAAGTTGCATTGAAAAATCAGCCGCCAACTGGCAGTTATGGCGTTTTGTTGTTATCAAGAGGGCTATGATTCCTTCCACTGAAATGCCACATCTTGAGTTGTCGTCCAGCCAGGGAAAACTAGAACAATGGCTAACGCTCATAGTTTGAGATGTATCGTTCTTCGTATTGACAAATTCAAAAATACTAAAATGTGCCTAGTCAACCCGGGAACAGTTTTTTGCAATTCCTGGAAAACATAGTTTTTTGAGTTGTGGCATTGTAGCAAGGGTGCGATATCACATAGGGGTTCACGGATTTGCATTTGCAACCCGAATGATATATAAGTACCGAAAAAGACGAAATATTTTTTTTGTTGAGTTACTACTTACTTTCTCGCTACATAATTTTAAAAAATCGAAAAAATTTAATAATATTAAATTTAAAAAAAATATCCTCCCCGGCGGGGAATCGAACCCCGGTCTCCTGCGTGACAGGCAGGGATACTGACCACTATACTACCGAGGATAAGATACCCTGCCGAAACCCGGGATCGAACCAGGGACCTTTAGATCTTCAGTCTAACGCTCTCCCAACTGAGCTATTTCGGCACGCTACTAGGAAGACAAGAATTGAACTAAACCGGATTATCCATTAGCAGCGCTCAGTGCGCGAGAGCGGAAGGGATGGGAAACCGCTTTTCCTCATAAGCTGAAACTTACTTTCTGTAGTTTCTAGTAGATGGCGTTGTATAATGCCAATGAAAATCCTTATTATAAATCAGATCAGTGTCAGTGTGTAGTAATAATCAGTATTAAATCTTGGTTCAATTCTCCTAATTTTTGAAATACTACATTCATTTCTTAAATTTAAATTCGTACATTTTAATGCTCCTGAGAGAAGTTGTAAAATACAATTTTATAAATCATGATACAAAAACGGAAGTTTTAGTTAAAATACAGGCACAAAAATATTTTAGTTCTACACATGAAAGTAA
This sequence comes from Tetragnatha versicolor, assembly GCA_024610705.1. Taxonomy (NCBI): domain Eukaryota; kingdom Metazoa; phylum Arthropoda; class Arachnida; order Araneae; family Tetragnathidae; genus Tetragnatha; species Tetragnatha versicolor. The sequence goes on along the minus strand of JANDEH010000001.1, from coordinate 50,761,126 downwards.
TTACATAAAAATTTTTCTGGAATTTTCCCTTCGAATACTGTGTTTTGAAGGTGCCTATAATTTTTGGTTGGTTGTTTGTTTCATTACTCAAGGTGTAAACTTTCAAACGAAATGCGTAACAAATGTGAAATGTGAGTGACTTCCCCGAGTTATATTTTTCATTTTTTTAAGTTTTCTAACTTTTTTTTTCGTTTTTAAATGGAGAAGAAACTGTTTATTGTATTAAATGCAGAAGTAAACTTTTTATAGTAGTAACTATTTGCACGATGCCCCACAGCCCAGTTTAGGTTTAATACGAACGAAAAAAGCGACATCTATGATTAAAAGCATAAAAGAATTTATCACATGGGAATTTTCCTTTTAATACCTTTACTTCCCCTTCTTCTTCTTAAACGATCGTGAATAATGAATAAAGATGATGAATGAAATCAAATAAATTATTTTAAATTATAATTATTTAAATTATAAATGCCTATAGTATTATTTTTAGTTTTAATTCATACAAATGTCTCTATACTTAAAACTCCCCTGTTAAGCCGTAATAATAAAGAAAATATAACAGGAATTTTGCATCGTTTGGTAAAAAATTTAAGTTAATTTCATTTCCTATTTTTTAAAATTTAATTCAGACGCAATTTTTTATACGAACATTTGATCACATTCACGAAAAGGATTTTTCTGAATTCGTGGTGGCGCCATCTCCATTCATATGTAGTTACTACGTTTTACTTGTGAGGCCTGAGTCTATCTAACGACATAGGTAATTGTAAGTGTTTTCCCCCAAGTTTAGTTTTTCAGGAACCTAAAAGTCTTAATTTCTTCAAATTAATATTTTCTTATATTTTTTTACTACATTTCCGATTCATTCATGAACAAGAAAAAGGCACCCCTCAATATCGGTGGTGGTGACATCTGGAATGTTACAATTATACTAAAGTTTATTCACGATAAAAGTTTACCTAAATTATCCTTGTGTAGTGGTGACCTCTAGCCATAATATTTTATACATTTTCTTCGTGTGTAGTGACTTTTGAGTGAAAAAACATGTTTCGAACGAACTCAAGAAATATGCTTAGATAGTCCACTGAAAATAGAGTTGAACCTCGGACAAATTGCAATAAAAGGTTTCTCAACGGTTTTCACTTAGGAATGACCTCTATAATAACATACTAAAAATCGGCCAAAATCGGCCGGGGGGAAGTTTAATTTTTTTTTAATTTTTAAAAATGGCCGAAAAAATATTTCAAAAAATCAAATTATAAAAATAGAGACTTATGATACATGTTTATAGGCTATTTTTCAGTGCTGAATACGAATGTACCATTTAAATTTTAAAAAATTTAAAATTTCAATTTTTAAAAATTAATTCAAAATTTGGAAAGTCGAAAAAATTAAAACATCGCTCAAAACCACAAAATAATTGCAAAAGAAATAATTTAAACGGTTTTCAATTAGAAATGACTTAAATAATAACATACTAAAAATGGAAGAAAATCGGACAATAAAAAGTTTAATTTTTTTCAAATTTTCAATTTTTTTGGCCTCAAAAATCGACCTTTTTAAAAACTCTTGTTAAAAACGTTTGAGGCATTTACCAAGGTCATTTTTCCATGGATGTTGTAGGTATATACCTCTATAACATAAAAAAACCACAATTGGTGATTAAATCATTATTTAATTAATTAATTTATAAAAATTAACGTTGAAAATACAGGTAAAATCTTTCAATCAAGTAATAAGGAAAATATTTAGACAATATTTGGTAATAAATCATTTTAAAAATAATTAAATTGAAAAAGCACAAAATATGTTTCAAAAAATTAAAATTTTAAATTAATTTAAAAAATTTAAATTTTTTAAAATTTTTAAATTTTGTAGTATATGCATGTGATACATGTCTCTAGGCTATATTTTAGTGCTGTTTACGAATATCACGCCAACTTTTCAATAAAATTTAAATTAACTGTGGAAAAATTGAAGCATAAAAAACAAAATTATTGAGAAAAATGCTTCAATTTTTCCACAGTTAATTTAAATTTTATTGAAAAGTTGGCGTGATATTCGTAAACAGCACTAAAATATAGCCTAGAGACATGTATCACATGCATATACTACAAAATTTAAAAATTTTAAAAAATTTAAATTTTTTAAATTAATTTAAAATTTTAATTTTTTGAAAGATATTTTGTGCTTTTTCAATTTAATTATTTTTAAAATGATTTATTACCAAATATTGTCTAAATATTTTCCTTATTACTTGATTGAAAGATTTTACCTGTATTTTCAACGTTAATTTTTATAAATTAATTAATTAACTAATGATTTAATCACCAATTGTGGTTTTTTTATGTTATAGAGGTATATACCTACAACATCCATGGAAAAATGACCTTGGTAAATGCCTCAAACGTTTTTAACAAGAGTTTTTAAAAAGGTCGATTTTTGAGGCCAAAAAAATTGAAAATTTGAAAAAAAGTAAACTTTTTATTGTCCGATTTTCTTCCATTTTTAGTATGTTATTATTTAAGTCATTTCTAATTGAAAACCGTTTAAATTATTTCTTTTGCAATTATTTTGTGGTTTTGAGCGATGTTTTAATTTTTTCGACTTTCCAAATTTTGAATTAATTTTTAAAAATTGAAATTTTAAATTTTTTAAAATTTAAATGGTATATTCGTATTCAGCACTGAAAAATAGCCTATAAACATGTATCATATGTCTCTATTTTTATAATTTGATTTTTTGAAATATTTTTTCGGCCATTTTTTAAAAATTAAAAAAAAATTAAACTTCCCCCCGGCCGATTTTGGCCGATTTTTAGTATGTTATTATTGAGGTCATTCCTAAGTGAAAACCGTTGAGAAACTTTTTATTGCAATTTGTCCGAGGTTCGGCCCTTTTTTTCGCTATTTTCAGTGGACTATAGAACTCAGAAACCCATTGTGATCCTTTGTCTCTACTCTAATATTCAACTATTTGAAACTTTTCTTATTGTTATAAACAAGCAATAGAATTTAGTTTTATCTTTTAGCCGCGGTGAAAATGGTTCAGTAAGTCATTTTTAACCCTTTATGCCCCGACGGGACTTGTAAGTCCCACTTCCTAATCCTCATTTAAGCGCAAAATGACATAACTGACATTTTGGCCATTTTGAGTTATGCATCAATCTTTATGCAAATCCCGGCCCCGGATCACCTGGCACCAACGATTTTGCGAAAAAATGACTCAAATGGCTGCAATCGTCAATTTTGTCATTTTAGCATAACTGCATTCGTAAGGCAAAATGACATAATTGCACGCCTTTCATTGATATTGTTAGGGACGCCGCCACAGAGAAGCGTTTCATCTCAATCCCCGGTCAAAAAGGCCTAAAATGAAGGTTTAAAACTATAATAATATTATTTTCTTTAATTAATAGCCAAACTGTTTTTTTCATCTCCTGCAAAATAGGGAAAACGCAGTTATGTCATTTTGCGCCTTAAGCGACGCAATGTTCCAAATTCGTCCAATTTTCGTCATTTAAGACCAAATTTCGTTTACTTCTAGTAGCAGTTACGTAAACTTGACATATTCGGGACGAGCTGTGGTGCTACTAGGGTTAATATGAAGCTTATATACTTATTACTTATAAGGATAACGTATAAAAAATATACAGCACAATTTTTTCTGAAAAACATAATTTGAGTCATAAAGGGTTAAGATAGCACAACATTGTCCATATTACAGTTAAAATTGTGTAGGCCTGAACAGTATGATAAAAACTTAGATTCTTGAAATGTTTTTTCTTAGACTTACTTAAAGTATGGGCTGAGGAGGACAAAACTTTTGTTATCCAACGTCGTGTCAGACATTAGCGAACGGTCATGAGAGCCCTCAGGAGACGAATAAAATTCAGCTTTTGTGAAGTTTTCATATTATGAGTGAACATTTATGACTAACAAAATTAAAGCAATGGAATTAAAAGTTTATTGCGACATAACTTGGAGAACGAGGAGTTTTGATGCTTTCTTTTGAATATCTGGAAAATCTAGGCTTTTAGATCTTATCAGACACACTTTTTAAAAAATTTAAAAAGTTCTTACCATATGATATAATTTGAGAAAGCACACTATCGGTTATATAGAAGCGTGAAATTATTATAATTTTACCCTTTGGGTTTTGAAAAACTGAAATTTAAAAAAATATAGTTGTATTACTAGAGTTTAGACAACAAAACCAGGCTCAATAAACCTTTCTGATTAAAATTCTTTAACAAAAATTAGTAAGAAATACCCAGTATTTTGTAAACGGTTTTGATAACACTAGGGTACTCAGCCTGACGGTTCCCGGTTCAATTAGGTGCTATTAAGCTGACTCAAAGCAGATGCCTTTTAGACAACCTTAAAGCTGTTAAATATAATGTTCCTTGTCATTTGATTGCAGGTAGTTGGTAGTACATCTAATTGACCCCAAAATTCGCAGAAACCATAATGATAGTACAAGCGACAGGCTTAACATGTCAACTGACAAGCTGTCAACCAATGGAGTTTTGTATCTAGTTTTATTCATGCTCTTGTCAATTGACATCTGATAACGGGAGGTTACTCAGGCGAAAGTAACTGAATCGAAATCATTTGTCGGATTTAAAGGCAGTTTGGAGGAGCAATGCCTTCTCATCTTTTTTTTCAGGATGCATTCATTTTTAATGCTATGTGTATCGATCATACTTTTCCAAGCGAAATTCTACAAAGATTATTGAGTTGGACGTTTTAATACACAAATAAGTTTTTTGTACTGAACTTAAGTCAGAGGAAAAATTTTTGATACCTAAAAGAAGAAGTAAAAAATAAAATAAAGAATTCAATAGGGGAGAGTGTTGTACCTACGGACGGTTGTACCTTCAGCCACCTCATTTTAAAATTCGGGAAAAAATGTGAATTTGAATTTGTGGTCGATTTTGAATGTAAACAGATGCTATCTAGTTGCTAACGTGAAATCAGCTCTTTAAAATATTATTTAAATTTTATATAATAAATTTACTGTTTTTAGGTGCTCAAAGTTTTTTTTAGTGCATCACTACATTAACTCTTTTCTTCCCCTTTAATTATGACATGATAAAATGGGATACATGGGGGGAATCCCCAAGATTTTAACTTTTATTTTTGATATTAGAAATCGTCAGATCTCAATTCTTTTATCTTTTATTGAACTTTGAATGAAAAAACACCTCATGTTGAACCTTCGGACACCATAAGTGTTGTACCTACGGACACGTTCTTGTGGGTGTCTGTAGCTAATCGGCGTTTTAGAATCAGGTTTCATTTAACTGAATACATTTTAATAAATGTTCAATTAATTCTAAATGGTAATCTATTTGTCAGCGATTATTTTCAAGTGAATTTTAGATGAAAAATCAAATATTTTGTGATCTTAACTACTTTTTAAAATTTATGATTCTACTTGGAATTTAATGTAAAATATGGTGTAAAATCCTATGAACCCTATCGCATTTAAGTATGATGATTAAAAAAACTTGAAATTTCCACTGAAGAAGATTTACCTCCAAATTATTATTGTTATTACCACCAAATGCTTGCACAACTAAGTGTTGATCGAATTGGTTTTTTTGGAGGGGATCAGTGAAGTTGTCAGATCAATCAGCATGATTGATGAAACTATTATCTTAAATTCTGATCTGAAAATACCATGTGATTTTTGTGTTTTTGGTAAAAAATCAAGACTTTTGTCATTCAACTTCGTTTTAATGATCATTTACGATCTAAAACTACATTACTTTAAAAAATATATTTTCAATTTTAAAAAGGCTTGAAATAGGTTATTAAAAGGTAATGCATCAATAAAAATATTAGTTCTTAGCTTTTTTCAACTAAAATTTCCCTTTTTAAGGGTGTCCACAGGTACAACTGGGTCTGTCCATAGGTACAACAGGTTGTTGTACCTTTGGACACAAATTTTTCCGTGTTATTATAAATGATTAAAAATCCAATTTTCAAGATTTTGGCAAGTAAAAAATATCTCTGTACTCACAAAGGTTAGGACTATAGGTTGGGCACTTTAAATGGTCAAAATGTGATTTTACCTGTCTTAGAAAAATCCAAACGTGATTTTTGTCCAGAGGTACAACACTCTCCCCTATAAATATAGGCGATATTTCGGGTAAATTATACCGATTCAACTTGGAAAAAAGAAACCTTAAAATTCCTTTCCTCGTGATTCTAAGTAGCACCTACACAAATTTAAACGATACAAATAATTTGAACATTTTTGTATAACATGCACTTCTAGAGAGTGAATTCTGATATTGTTGTTTTACGATGTTTGTCAGATGATAAAAGTAAAAACTATTAATGTTGCATGTTACCATCAGGAATGAATCCAGGAGGAGTGCTATGGTGATGCAGCCCTAAAGTTGAATTAGGATTAATTATTTTCTATCTTTTAATAAAAATCCCTTACAAAACAACTTTCTTAACCATCTTAAAATTTTAAAAATTAAGGTGATACAAATGCTTAGGGACCTTAAACCCCAGACAAAAATTATTTACTGGTTGATATACTGTTGCAATTGTTAGCAGTATTATAAACATTGTTAAACAATGTTAAATGAAGAGTTACAAAAATTCTCTCATTCCACCACGGGAGGTATCCTTAATTTGGACTATCCCTCGTTGGAGAAGTGTATTTCATACTAAACTATTAGGATGTCATTTGCGTATGCGTATGACCCCCTAAAGTAAAAATACCCGCCGAGAACATCCTCAAAGTAATAAATAAAGCAATTCCAATGAATCTGCATGTATTCAAACATTCAACAAAGTGAAAAAGGAACAACAGAGAACATTTGTAATGCTTATAAAAAAGAAGGCAATTTTCATGTCTAGACTTATTTGAAAATCCTGACCTCAGGAAGTCATATTAGAAAACAAGTCCTTTGCGTTAGATTTGAGACAATTTATGAACCATGAAATACTTAAGGAAATGATAAAACAGTTACGAGTCATTGAATTAGTCTGAGTGTTAGTTAACTTGTAGGTGTTTGAACTCAACAAGTTTTAGAGGAAGAATCGTTTAAAAAAGTTTTGGAAATATGAAGACTTATTAACAATAACATACCAATGTAAGTAGTTTCTGTAGCATCGCGTATAAGAGTTAACATATTGCCTCCTTCCATTCATCACGTAGTGTAGGGGAGAAATAACTTTTGTCAACAAAAAGGAATAAGAAACTCCTGTTACCCTCAACAATAATTTGGTAATATTTAAATGTTTCAAGAATTAAAATGATCGAGAATGTGACATATTTTTTTTATTCCATATAAGTTTTCTTATTGTATTTTTTATGTTGATTAAATTTATTTTATTTTTCCATGTTCAATAACAATAGGAAATCTGTAACCCCATGGAAGATCCTTTTTGGCTCCTTTGGGATATTAAAAAATCTTTCGGTGTTTTTTTCCAATATCATTTTTTTCCTGTTGTGTTATGTGTTGTTGTTGAATAAATTTGAATTTGAATTTGCAAATATGAATTTGTAGGTCCGTGCTTAAAACGTATGAAAACTCTTATGAGGAAACAAAAGCTTTCAAAAATAGACCTTAGTTAAAAAATTCCTTAATTTGTAAAAAAAATTAACCCTACAATGCATGATTTTTTAAATTCACTTGAAAATTTGACTTCTTTTATGGTGTAAATCAGTAAAAAAATACTAAAAAATAAATTTTTTTCTACTTTTAATTGACAAAAAACTTTGTCCTTGTGAAATTAATATGTGTCCCTTGTGAAATTAACTGTGAAGTGAAATAAAACCAAATGCTCTAAAAATATAAAAAAACAACTTATCTTTTCAAAACAATTTTTTTCCAGCTGAAAATTTTTTTTATTTTAACTTATATGGTCCTTTTATTTTGGCGTTTTCTGTGTCTTGACTTTCGTCTCACTAACTACTAACAAATATCTCAAAATAGTTCCCCTGCGGCCATCTACTGGCAGTCTAAAGTGCTAATACAATGAAATGTTATATTTATTGTACTTATTGCATGGTGTTGCCGTTTGGAAATGGAAGTTCGAGTAGGAAATGGGGGAAAATGTCGTGTAGCCAAATGGCAACAGTATGCACTGTAGGGTTAAAATTCTATAATATTCGTTTCTTCATGAAGTCTTCATTACCTTTTGGTTTGTACAAAAAAGCATAACTGAATGTCCCAGATTTTCGTCAGCCAAACCTTAAAAAAAATTCTACTGTGCTTGAGCTAAGTAGGTTGCAAAATAAAACCCTCAGAAATTGCACCTTGAAGAGGATATTTACCCCCAAACTTTCTGCAACCTAAATCCAAGCAGCTGTTCTTCGATGAATAAAAAAAACGTCAACACAGCAGCCCGGGCATGAAAAAACATTCAGGGCATTTCGAAAGCATCCAGGATCCGGCTGATCCCTCAAAACCGAAACAGAAAACGAAACACCTGGCCAGCTACCGCGCATGCGCTGGCATGCGACAGCCACGCTCGGGACCTCATCCCGCTCTTTGTTCGAAAATTTGAACCTTTTTCGACCCCCTCGCTTCCAAAACACCTTCTGTCAGCTGCCCCCAGAACACCCTGATAGCGCGTGGGGGCCCCTTTGCGAGGGTCGGCCCGCTTTTTTGTTCTGGGAGGGCCAGGTGCCATTAGAACGCGGAATAAGGACATAATCTTGCAGCCTGGTGAGGGCCATCTGCTTCCGAAGAATTTTCGGAGGTGCCCTCTTGAAGTTGTTTCGTAACGGTCAGGTCAGGTATGAGAGGAGAAAGTCTTGAAGAAAAGATCCATCTCGGGGTGGGGTAACGTTACGGTTCGCCTAGTGCTTTGTGTGCTGGTTTGCTTTTTGTGTCCCATCCACCAAACCTGAGAGGGAATGTAGTTACCATGAAGTCGAATGCAAATATTGTGGCTACTGTGTGGTGGAAAGAGAGAAAGAGAGAGAGAGAGAGAGAGAGAGAGAGAGAGAGAGAGAGAGAGAGAGAGAGAGAGAGAGAGAGAGAGAGTAAACAGAAAGGTTGACCTCGCCGGTGGGGTCAAAGATGACCCCCAGAAGACTGGAAGTGTGTAAGGTCAATAACTCCAGGGGCCGGTTGGTGTCTGTTATTCTCTTAATGTTTATCTTTAAAACAAGAAGCCAAAAGTAATGAGGATGTAATGAGCAAGCCTACAACTTTTAGTACGTGGAATTTCTGTTATAAAAAAGGGGGGTTAATAATTGAAGTATTTGTGGCAATAATGAGCTATCTTCAAAGTAAAACTGTTGGAGTTAACTCATTGTTGCTGCAAGCACCTCAATTCTTGAATGCTTGATGAAGTGCACTATCGTTGTTGGCTACTACTACAGAAGAGATAGGATACAGATCAATGCCGAAGTAAATGCAAAAGGCCACAAGGTTAAATACCCAATTAATCTTGTTATGTCCCATTTTTTGACCCTTCTTTATTTTGCTGTATTGGCTCGAAATTGACTTGAATCTTTTAGCACAGCATTTAGGCAATGGCGCAGCAGTTGATCCAAAATACCGTATCCTGTAGAAATTTTTATGATTCTTTCCTTATTTTCATATTTTATCCCAACTTCCTTTAACTATCTTTTCCTTCGAAAATTTAATTAAACGTCTAGACATTAATTATTCCTTTAATTTTAGACTTGGGGATGATTATTAAGAAAATCTTTGATCTGAATAAGAGCGTTTCAGAAAATGCTATATTTTTCGATTAAATCACGGCATTTAAGAAATAATCAAAGTGGATTGGTCTAGCCATTGGCTTTTAAAAACGTTGTTTTCTGTCCTTTTCTCGGTGCTAGAATCAAAATTACATTCATAACAATTACAGCAACAAAGTTCCATTTTTCTGATTTTTCATATTATAACAACAGAAATCCGAGGGAAAAAAACCTCCTTTTTTGGAAATGCATTACTTCTTACGTCTCACAAATCAAGGAAGGTTTGAGCCATAAATTCCTTGTATTCACGGTTCAGATTACAATATCCGGTACATTATATTACAGACGCATCACCCGACCGTCTCCACACACGACACAAAAGGTAGACCTCCCTCCTGTCACACTTTTCACATAAAGAAAAAAAATCACAACATCGTAAAAAAAATTCCACAGATTACGGCATCACGCAAACAGCACTTGTCGTGCGCTATAGGAACCATATATGTATCCCATTCGAAGAAGCATAAGAAAAGCTGTTCTCAGCAAATACGACTCCGACTGAATGGAGACAGTAATATATATGTAACTCACTCAAGATTCGAAATGAGTTGGAGTGAGTAACTCTTCTTTTTATGAGTGAGTCGTAAGTAAACTCAACATCTTGTATCAACATAAAACCCAACTATGTTTGAAATATCCTCGTTTTATCATTACGTGTAAACTGACCAGGAAAAATTGATTCCTCAATTGTGACAATAGTATTAAAATTTTTTCAATAGTATATAAGTACATATATATGTTTATGAATGAACATCCTTTTCTCAAATGTAGTTTAAGTAAAATTATAAAGGTATTAACAACTTATTTCTATTTGAGAAATGCTTCCTAGAGAAATTTATACTGTGAGAATTGAAACAGAATGGGCGACTTTGTTATGGTCAATCCAAAATATCTTTTTGGGGTATTCTCTCCGGTGATACAAGTCGTGCTTCTCTTTGGTGACATATGTTACAACGTTTTGTATCGTGTATTATAACTTAATATCCTTTAAATATCAACTCATAGAATTTTAGAATCAATACAGATAATGTCTATGTAAAATATTAGTTTAAGAAATATCGATTAAAATTGGTACTCCCCATACCGATTTTCTTCAAACTATACTACTGATAGCTTGTAACCCTTTAAATGCACCAACATTACATCCAAGATTTTATTGGGTTATACCAAGGCTTCATCAGGACTAGATACACAGCTTCAAATAATTAGCCCCTGAACAAAATTCACTTTTTGTTATATTTTTGATGAGGGGAATACCTAATTTCATACGATGTTTTGAACCAAAGCATGATGACTCATAATTCTGCAATTCGAGGATTGAGGTGGTAGACGTTTCTACCTCAAGATGGACACTCACTCGTGAGGAATGAGAAGCTCCAACGAGTCAACTTCCGAGACCATCTCCATTTGTCCCAAAGAAGAAAGATAATAAAAAAAGAGGCACACACGAGCAAAATCTCTTAAATCCTGAAGAGCATATAGCACGGGATCGTAAATCTCTCGGGGTTCGTCGTCTTCTGGAGAGATTTGCAATGTGTACCTGAAGGAGATAGCTTCTGACGTCAAGGGCTTGTGGCAGAAATGCGCAGCGATCCTTTTATGATCATTCCACGGCCTTCTCATTGAGAAAGTCTCTCCGTCATTCATCGGCTCGCTGCGATTCCCCGTGTTTGCTTATGTCGACATCGCGGGTCAGAGATAAAGACGACGTGGAAAAAACCACTTGGAATCAAACCGTGAATGGCAGGTTCGGAGAAAAAGTGGTCCAGAGAAAGTAATGGCGCAAGACCCTCTAAGAGAAAAGTTGGAGGAAAATCATTGAAAACATGTTTGATACTCAAAGCTCTTCAAGGGGGTAAACAAAGTTGAGCAGTCAAACTAAGAAAGACAATGCTTTTGTTATTTTCCAGTTTTTGCACTCACTTATGAAGAGATAAGCTTTATTGATCGAAATTTCGGGATTGTTCGATTTTCCACTAAAAGTGAAGATCCAGCCAGGGAGTTTTTCTTATTTGGTCTCTCTCTCTCTCTCTTTCTCTTTATTACTCGTATTATCTCTTCTCTTTATTATTATTATTTCTCTTTATTATTTCTTTCTCTTTATTATTATTATTTCTCTTTATTATTATTTATATTTATACCATTCAACTTCGACACCATGAAGGGGCACTAAAGAATTTGATAGATGAAAATAAAAAGTTATACAAAAACATAGACAAATAACATGTAAGTTGTATGTTTTGAAAAATTAGTCATGAGTGTAAAATAAGCATACAAAACAGTTTAAATACAAAATATGGAGACCGGGCAGGGATGGGACACTTTCAATAAATCTTATAAATAAAAATAAAATTAGTTTTTGAGTGCTCCAGCAGGTAAAGCCACCATGGCTTCATAATTGGTACTGTTTACTATTTTAGTTGCAAGCTCCTACAAGTTTCTGAATGAAAAAGATGGTTTCACTATAGCAAAAGTAACTAAGTTATTTCACTTTTCAAAGTGAATTTTCAATCTGATTCTTGGTTGCTTTCTTAATGGTTTATATCGTTTTCTAAACGGAATAATGTATTATTTATGAATAAGTAGTTGAGTTAAGCCTAAAAGCCACAGTTCTTTTGTAAGAACCTATTCTTTAAAACTGTTGCTACCGGGGTGGGATGGGACACCATGACTTAGGGTGGGATGGGACATACCTAATTCCTCTCAATACCTAAATACAAGCTATTGTATCCAATTCTTTAGATACCTTGGTTTTAGAACTGTTTAATATTGCAGTTGAAACATTTTTTTAGATTAAAGAAGAATTTTAACTATTTTGTATTTTTCACTTAAGTTAGATTTTTCGAAGTAAATATAGGGTAAAATAACGGATGTTTTTGCATAAATCTTTAAAATGTGTAAAATACTTCCATCTTTGTGGTTTTTAATCATATACTTAAAAATTAATCATCAATTTTAATTTTTTTAAAACTGCCACATCCCACCCCGACACCGGGGTGGGATGTGACAGTTTTAGACTTACTTTAATTAATAAGTTTATAAATCTTAAGTTTTATTTGCTATCCCATTGGTTATATTTTTTAAACATGTTAAAAAGTTTCAAGATATTAGTTTGAAGGTTTCAAATTTCTACAAGGGAAAACTGAATTTTAAAAAAATATTCTTGGAAAAATGTCCCATCCCTCCCCGGTCTCCCCTACTCTAGACAAACTCCATCCCCCCTAACAAAAAGTAAGGTAGAGAATGGATATACTTATACCAGTACTTTTTTACTATTTAAAGCACAACTTTTACGAATAAGAATAACTTCTTGCTTTTAATATCTTTTTCTCCTCCAAGTTTCCCCATACTTTCATTACAGGAAGATATGGCGTATTATTTGAAAGAGATTTAATTAATTATTATAATGAACATAATCAGTAGAAGTTCTTAGCCTCATTACTAAAGCTTCACAATTTTTTCATGTTTACCTCTCACACAGTTACAAATTTTCACTGAATTACAGAGTAAATTTTCCTAATCGAAGCTAAATTAGGCCCTGATAAAAATCCAAATGTAATAAAAAAGACAATGAAAAATAGTTAACCTGCTTATCCAATAACCTTTTAAAAAGCTCGTAGAAAGGGAGTAACAGGTTAAAAAGCACTGATCTCTGTTGAACTAGTACTTACATATGTACTTATTAGAACCATCTGTGATACTGGACTTCAATAGATAGGACTTGGTTCACTTCCGCACTGATCACTTAGTCCACAAAAAAAAATAGAAATAGAGAAACATATAGAATTGATCGTTTTCTGCTTGGGTCTCCTTGTGGAATTTTGCGGTTTGGTGTTTCTTCAGATGTTTTTTCCGAAGGAGGTTGTACTTGACCCTTGCGAGCTCATACCTGTTTCTTTTTCGTAACATCTGTGCTTATTCTTCCTCCTCTCATGTTACGGAAAACTTTGCTGTGTTTTAATTGTAGACTTCTGAGTAGATATTGGTAGGTATTCTGTCGGGGAAATGCACAAAGGAGGTTTCGTAAGATTCAAACACGGAACCAAGAAGACCGAACAATTCATCTTCACCAGTGAAAATTGATACTGATTGATGGTTGGTGTTGATAGGTTGTGCCTCTGGCTTTGCGATAAGTTTATAAAAAATCAAGGTGAAAAACCTACATCTTGCTTTGTCCTAGCAATCATTCAGCGCTACTGCTAAAAGACCAACTTTATAAACCCCCTTTACATCTCATGAAAGAAGTCTTAAAATCCTTTTTCATAGTTTCTGTTTCATCGTTGCTACGATTAACTACCACCTATAAAAATAAATATTCAACGATATTCCTTTATCATTCATACTAATTTGCCTACATCTATTCTATCATTTCCCTATGAGTTTTAAATCACCCCGTACTATGTTCAAGATTTGACGTATAGTTTTAAATTTGGGAAAACTAGTTTTTAAAATTTGTTTATTTTAAATCCTTATTTCCATTACTATATAGGCAAACAATAACTCCTAATTATAAACAAACTGTTTATTTTTTTAGGGGTTTAACCAACTTTGAACAAACACTATGGGGAAGCAAACTTTTTGATGATCAAGATATTTTCCATAACCATTATACAGGGTGTTTCAAAAGGGATCATGGCTTTTATTCGGTCAAATAAGTAATGTGTACCCCTAGGTGCCTAGGTAGATAGTCATGCTGAATCCATTGAGACGGCTTAAAGCACCCCTAGCGGCAAAAAAGTAAAAAGAAATAAAAGTAAAACGCTTGGGAAGAACATGATCAGGATACTTTGTATCTTCTTTTTCCCATTAAGTATATCATCAAATCAAAATCATACCCAATGCAGCATCTTAAAGATAAGATGTGTCCTTACTTAGATAAGATATTGATAAACTCTCAAACTCGATTTACACTTTTAAGTATTCAAAACTGTCAAGTTACGTCTCAACTTTAGGACATTTGCACTATTCAAAGCACGTTTATAGCACATGCATGATTAAATCATAAAACTAGATACTTGGCACTTAAAAAAAGTCTGAGTTTTCACTTGCTTTTAAGTAACAAATGTCTGCAAAGATAAGCTACAGACTAGACATATCTTTATTTAGACATGGTTATAAAATAAAAGGATTAAATTTAATCACTGAAAGGGTAACATTCATTATAAATCTTCTTGGTATTTATTTTCACAGAAAGGATTTAAATTTATCTTAGAACTTTCTCAAATTTATTTATAAATTTATTTTTCACCCACTATTCAATTTCACTGAAAGTAAAATCTCGAGTTATCAGCTATCTTATCAGAGAATTTCTAAAGTGATTTAAAGTATTCTCGTCTAGGGATGTAGTCTGTTTATTTTATTTTTACACATAGTTGATTCTTGTAGTCCAAGAGTCCAGAGTAGTAGCATAAAACAATTAAAACCTTAATAAAATTAATATTTACCTTCTTATTTCAAAGGTTTAAATTGAAAATTGAAAGAATGATATGAAATACCAATCTATTGAATTATACGCAGTGTTATTCTTAGGACTTTTTTGGAGGAGTAAAAATAGTCCTTGACTTTTTTACGAGGCGTGAAATTCATTTGAGTGAAATACGAAAAAAATTTTCAAATTTTTAATGGACAAAATTAAATAGAAAAAAAACGAGCATGCTGTTTTGGTTTTTAAAATATAGCATCAGTTAAAAATCAGTATTAGTAGAAAATATTAAATATTATAAATAAAACAATTTATTTTTGATTAAACATTCTATTTGAAATATTTATTTAATATAACAAATTTCAGTAGAAAAATATTATTATTTGATTTCAGTGGGGCGCCATGCATTTCTTTAAGGAAAGCCTCTGTTAAAATTCAAAGCGTGAAAATACGCCTGGCTAGTTTTTAAAAGCGTATTTCCGATTTTCAATGCGTGAAATACGCTCTCAAAGGCGTTAAAAATATCTCTGATTATACGAATAATTAATTTAAATCATTAATAGAACTCTTAATTCCTGTAATAACAGTTAGGTAAATGGAATGCAATCGCCTCGTCTGAAAAATCAAAGCTTGTTTAATTCAATATTGAAGTTTAATATTAAGTTTATAATAAAATAATAATAAACAGAGTAAAATGGGGTATCAACACATAAGAAACACTTCAACAGATAAAATCAGCTCTAATTAAAAATTAAAACAAAACTATCGCAAAGGATAAGAGAAATTGAAAGTTGGCGCGAAACTTGCAAACGATCCCCACGAATGTCGTCTCGTCTGCGCAGCATCCGAAAAGGATCGTTCACCCTGGGGGCCGGCCGATAGAGGAAAAAAGCGGGAAAATAACTCGCTCAGGTATGCTGATCGTCTGCTGGAACCCGGGGACCGACGGCCTGTTTTGGCGCGGGATTCTTGTTCTTTTTATGCAGTCTCGAACTTTTTCCTTCTGCCCGACCCCTTTTTTTGCAGACTCGGCTACGAGGAAAGTTCCCAAATGCGTAGTAAAATAAGACATCAAGATGGAAGTTTGGTTGGAAAGACATTTTGGTATTGACGGTAGTGTGTGAGTGTGGTTTATCACCATCACCCTATAAAACTTTAAATAAAAGGAGACTGCAATTGCCTACAATATTGTATCAAGCAGTTAACCAATTTTATCAAGCAATACTTTGTCAATCAATTTTACGTGCCAAATTTTAAAGAGGTAGGCCAAGCGCTAATACTAATATTGACATTTTTGTTTTAAAAGTTATTTTTTATCTTTTATAACCTTTGGTTATCTCGTTATATTTATTTCTTACTTTACATTTAATAAGGAGAATATATTGTCGTTAAGTTTTACGAGTGTGAAATTTTCTTCAACTCCATTTCTTTAATTTGATTAACATTTACATATAGGTAAAGTTATATAATTTTTTAACGACCTAAGAAGGTTCAAAAGTTGCTCTCCATGTTATGGACACATTTATGGACGCATACCCTAAATATTTCCTAACTTCAAAAAAATAAATTCCTAAATCAAATTATTTTTATTCTTTTAACACCTAAATGATAGTTTAAAATAGCAGTTTCAAGTGTTGTTTAAATGTCTGTCTTTGCGCCCCACTTTTACTTTAAAGGCGCGCCCCTATCCTTAGGTAAACATGACGATCGCACTTTCGAAAATATCGGTCATTGCTTCTTCAAAGAAAAAAATCTAAATGACGCAGTTTCCATTGACTTTATCTCGAGACCTCGACGCCGAGTAAATCTCTAGTAACCATGGCGGAAAGAGTTGTAAATGTTTTACAAGTTGTTTATAAAGAGCTCTGTTTTCACATATTTTTTAAAAGAGAGAATACGTCTTTTAAAACGTAATAGTCAGCATTTTTATGTGTTTTCCGTTTAAATTCATCAAAAATACATTTTCCACATTATTCTATTTACATATTAACGTATTACATTTTTGTGGCTTTTTTATAGCACAAATAAGGACTCTGTATTTTTTCTCAGTAAAACTTGGAAAACATGTAGTTGTACATACGTTATAGTGGCGAGAAATTTTATTTTTCCTAATAAGACTATTCGTGTAAAATACAGTTGATTAGGTTTTATTTATTTAGGTTTTATTTTCAGATTGGAAGTTAATAATAAAATGAAACAGTTGTGTATCAATAGCGTTAAAATCACTGTAAAACTGAGATTGTGTCGTAGATTAGATTGGATCTGGAGTTGTATTTGAACAATTTTAGAATTTTTTATCGTATTTAATAAATTGGTCCTGATGTATTGAATGTAACATGTCAAAATGCAACATTTTGGAAATTGTGTATGCTCCTACTTGCAATTTTCCTTCAATCCCGCAAGAACTTAGTTCTAACTTATATCTATACTATTTAAAAATCATTAGCAAGAACCTCAAGGATGAAGTTATAAGATAAACTTCCCAAGATTTTCTGAGTTCTCAACTAAACTATTTTCACGGGATCACGGGAATCCAAATATAAAAGAACCTTTGAAGATTAGTTGCTATATGGTTTAACATTCAAACCATCAACTCAACATAAAACTTTGAGTTCAGTATGGACTTAAGGTTCGAGTTCTTGGGAGGGAGCCCCATCAAGAGTCTGGAATACATTTTATCCTCAAGACCATGATATTTTACCGTTTTCAATTTGGACGATTCTTCCAAAAATGAACACTGAAAGTGATTTTCTCTGGTTTGCTGTCCTAACTTCGGGCGATTTTTAAATTCCAGTAGAGTAGCCCCTGCTGGTGTTAACTGTTATTTCAACCTTTCTAATAACAATATAAATTTGTCTGTTTTGCTTTCATTAAGCAGTTTTGGGCCTTGATGTCATTTACCAATGTTGACGGTTGGCATTCAGAAACACCCCTTCTGTCCATGTCCAAGTCCCCTGATGACGAGGCATGAACAGAGTTCTTGGTTAGTAGTTTTGTGATCTAATATTTAGATGTAATCCTTGCTTACTTGCAGCATTTTGCGCAGTTTGCAGTATTCTATTCAGTTTTAAAAATCTAAAATTTAAATTTAACTATTTGATTATTTGGATCCTTTACACCAACGATGGGCAACCTACGGCCCGCGGGCCGGATCCGGCCCGCCTCGTCATTTAGTCCGGCCCGCGGAGCATTTTAAAAATTAGAAAAAAAAAACTAGTTAAACTGTGGAAATTGGAGTTTTTGCATGAAACTTAAAGTTCGGAGATCATTATCAATTTTTACTGCCTTTCCCAATGCTGCTAGAGTTAATTTGTCCTCCTGAACATTAATTCTTCCTCCATTAATTCTCCTGTATCATGTAATGACAATTGTTAAAAGTCTGTTCTGAAATATTTTTTCCTTTACTATGAGCTCTGAATATTATTTTAGCTCATATTAAAGTAACTTAAACATTGTAATTATTGTATGCAATCAAGATATTATTTTAGTCCAGATTAATGTAACTAACTTTATAATTATTGTATATAATATTATTCTAGTCCAGATTAATGTAACTTCATTATAATTATTGTATGTAATCAATATATTGTATGTATGTCCAGATTAAATTTTAACTGTAGTATTAAACTTCGTAAATATATATAATAAAACTACTCAATTTTTACTTAAAAATATTAGCTATTATCTACTCTATGGCCCTCCACGTCATTATAATCATTGAATCCGGCCCGCGGATTCGAAAAGGTTGCCCATACCTGCTTTACACCTTATAGAGACCAACGTCTCATCAGCTTACGAATACATTCAACATATTTTAGTATCCTATCTTTAAAGAGTTACTGCAAATATATGTAATAAATTTCATCTTTTAGTAAATATTTTATCTTTAAGGGTCACTCCTAGGTTCTCTCTTGGTTGAAAGTTAAAGAAAACACTCTCTCCGAAATTACTCTACGCCCTCGATACCTCAAATTTTAATGTCTCAAGAAACAAACAGGCAAATTTAAAAGATGATTTTCACTCAATAACTCATTTTCTAAAACCTTTTTCAGTCCTGTATGCAGTGTTATTCTTAGGACTTTTCAGGAAGATTAAAAATACTCCTTGACTTTTTTAGGAAGTGTGAAATTCATTTATGAGGAGTGAAATACGATAATATATGACAATTGGAAAAAAAATTTTATAAAATATTTTAATTTTTTTTAATTGACAAAATGAAATAGAAAAAAAAATGAGGATGCTATTTTGGTTTTTAACATATAGCATCTGTAAAAAATTAGTAGAAAATATTAAGCCTTATAAATAAAACAATCTATTTGTCATTTAACATTCTAAATGAAATATTTATTTAATATTACAAATTTCAGTACAAAAAAATATTATTTTTCGATTTTGGTGGGGCGCCATGTTAAAAATCCAAAACGTGACAATACGCCTGGTTAGTTTTTAAAAGCGTATTTCCGATTTTCAATGCGTGAAATACGCTCTCAGAGGCGTTAAAAATATTTCTGCCTGTATGAAATTACATCAAACAATAAGGTTATTTTTACAGCATCCTCTATACTCCTCTTACAGCATAACTTTTTAAAGTCCCCAAGAGTTCGGCTCCCATCGAACGTCCTTGCAACCCTCTTCAAGAGGTGCAATGGCTTTCAAGAACTCGTTTCACCTCAACTCAGATAGAAGCATCGGCCGACGAAAAGAATTTTAATCTCCACAAGATAGTTTTTTCCCGTTCTCCTTACCTGCCATATCAGACTCGAGGAATGCCAAGCATGCGTTCTTTATTCATTATCTCACTTCATTTCGAAATTGTCGGCCACAGACGATTCTCGGATGTTTGGAATGGCAAAGAGAGCACATATAATAACAATCAAAATACTCGGCGATATGTTATGGGAGGGTCAAGGGGATGAAACAGAACTTTTTTTGCTCGCTTTTCAGCGTTCCTGTTATTGTTATCAGCTTTTGAGTGGAATGATAAACGGATATACGCGGAGATGGAAATGCGACGGCTTGCATCGGCCTTCATTTGCGAGTTTTCAGGTTATCAAGGAGATTTAGTATGGTAGGTTAAGAACTGAGATTGCCAGATTGGGAAGGCTGGACTTTGAAGATCCGCAAAAGATGGCTGGTCGGTACTTCCTGCATCCTGGAAAAGCTAGCTTATATATTTTTTTGCTCATGATATCATCTTCAAAAATTTATTTTCTCGAATTCGGGTCGTGCCAATTTAGTTATTCATCTGTTTTTTAGAGTTGATAGGGTTTCTTTAGAAGGAGGTGAATATTAAACTATATGTAGTGAAATTTTTAGCAAAAATATCTTTTTAAAAATTATGTTGCCCTCACAAACAGTAAAATGAATAAAGTTCAACACATAATATGCTGGTTTTCTCCATAAACTAAAGACTCTTCAATCTAAATTTCTATCCAATATTTTAATATTTGAATTCTTCAACACATCTATCCTAAAACTTGACTTTTCAATCAATACAAATAGACTATAGCTCCATTAATCATATTTAACAACGAACATAGAGGAGAGGAGGGTATTATGGAATAGTCGGGTAATATGGAACACCTGAGTTTCTGCTCCCCCTCGTGTTGCCACCACGTGGCAATGCCACGAAAGTCTTAAGAAATCCCTCATGATGCAGTGTGCAAAGAGTTAAGCTTCTTGTTGTTGTCTGATCAGTCGCAGCAAAGCAAAGTGTGTTTTAGGATTTTCGAAAGTTTTTGACGGCAAATGTTCAAACCTTTTAACCTACCAGTAACTATGAGACTTTGATATTGTTGTTAAGCATAATGTACACTTAAAGATCAGTAGTTTCTTATACTGCAGTCGTTTTTTAGCTATCCATGTTTTTTCGGTCAGTAAAAGGGTTCATAGTACAAGCTGGTGTGTCGGGGATTATGGAACACTATTTCCATTCTGATGTGTCATATGAAATTTACTTCCTGCCATCAACTAAAGGACAGGAAAACAAAGATGCTGAAGCATCTTAAACTAAGATCTTTTGTAATGAAAAATTTTCCGAAGATCAACGAGGAGAAATTTCGATCCAATGTATTAGCTGTTTTCTATGGGCTCATCTTGACTGTACTGGAGCAGAAAAAGACGCTTTATGTTTGTGACTATGGCAAATAGACTCATGAACAAAACTATTTGAACATAAATTGTTAAATATATTTTTATAGTTAAGATTAACTATTTTCCCTAAGGTTTAATTAGTTCTCAATAGCTGTAAATCCAACTGTTCCATATTACCCTCCATTTGTAACTTTTTCTTAAAGTACATTTTTTGATCAAAAAAATAAATGCTGATTTATTTGACCATTGGCCCTTCATTGTCATTAGTTATAGTATGTACTTAAAATGATTCGGCGGATTTTTATTAAAAACCAAGAGATTTATTCTTAAATATATAAAGGGTGTTCCATAATACCCTCCTCTCCTCAAAATCTTGAATGAGACAGAGATAATTAAGTATGCATTTTCATAATTTATTAAAAAGAAATAATTTAAAAATAAACAATTTAATAAATAATTTAACGAATAATTTAATTTAAAATTAAGTTAAAATTACAACTAATGTTAAGTAGATATAACAGATGCAAATATCAATAGAACGCTGCTTTCTTTTTGGAGTATACTTTCCGTAATTATTTTTAACCTTTTAAACGCCGCAATTCAAAATTCGAATTAAAGGTTCTGATTTTTGGCTTAAATGGCTTGTTTCATCCTTACTAAAACCATTCTGGTCATTTTTTGGCAGAAAAAAATCCCAAGTATGATTTTGAGGATGTTCCCATTTGGGAACATCGGCGTTTGGGGTGAAGTTTTTAGGGGGATTTCCAAAAGACACATGTTTTACAATTAATTCAAATAAAATGATTGAAATAGGTTTCTACTCAATAATTATGGACAATTTTATGATAGTGGATGGTTTTTCATTTTTATTATCCATACTTGGACGATTGAGTAACATTTTATGGATTTTCATAAGAAAAAATTAACATGTTTATTACGTACGCGAAGCTTTTCCTTACATTTTTCTTGCACAATGGGTAATATTTTGGTATAAAAAATACATAGGAGTGTTCCCATGCGCTTAGAAGCTAAACAGTTACGTTTCTGTGTGAAAAATTTGTTTTAATTACGGTTCTATACGGATATCTAGCATAAAATTCACTAATTGCATTCAAATTTAATTAGCTTTCAAAAGTGATTATAATTATCTCCATTGATTCATTAAATCTATGTTTCTCATGGAGGATTCCGAACTGAACCACATATCTAATACATCCAACTTACGTTAGAAGAGTGTTTTTAGATGTACACACTTTTCCTTATTTTCAAAATTCTTCAATTTTGTTCCAAAAAATTTTTATGTAAAAAAAGTACTTGAACAAAATATATGCGTAAGTCCTCAAAAGCACTCCAAATATGCTGCTCTTTGCATAACTCCTAATGATAATTACTGAAAATTAATCGATCGGGGAGTTAGAAAAATATACAAGTGTAAGAATCTACTTTACAGATTTGGCATTTATTTCTCCATAAATCAGGTGAAAAAATAAAAATTACAGATTTTTGAATTTCAAACATCATTCTTAACCTGTTTAGATCCTTTGAAATAAAAATTGTTCAAAAAATTAAAAAAATAGGAAATAACTTGAATTTTTGCATGTTATAAAAATCCCCTCAAATACTACACCCCAAACGCCGATGTTCCCATTTGGGAACATATACGTTATATGGGTAATTACTCTCTAAAATTGGAATATGAAGCTATTCTGTCAATCCAAATGGGAAGATGTGTACTTAAGCTACCTAAACACAGCAAAATTATTTAAAACTAAATTTATTTAAAATTTACACAAGTTGAAACTTGTGCTACTTTTGGAAGATCCAAAAATCTCTAATTTTGATGTTAATTCTACAAAAAGGATTAAATTGCACGTGAAAAAATTTTGCATATAAAATAACTTCATATCTTTGAGTTGCTTTCTACCAAGTATCAAATTCCTGCATCAAAAATTAAGTGGTAAAAAAATTCCTTAAATAGATGTTCCCATTTGGGAACATCGGCAGGTAAAAGGTTTTAATAACCACCCGATACATATCCTAAAATCCGATATACAGTTAGCATATGGGCATTTTATCTTATTTCTTTAAATAAGTTCGCGCTATACGCCTCGAGTTAGGTACTGATACTGAGAACCCCCATCCTCTCAGGAGCGAGCGCATCTCAACCCTTTTCCCGCGTATCGTCTGCTATCTACATTCTACACGCAACACAACTCGACCTTTTGATCGTTTGCAATCCAGGCATCGAACTTTCTATTTCCTCCCTCCCTCCAGAGCTAAATTTAACCTTATCGGACCCAGACACGGGATAATCCTCCTATCGTTTGCGGCTTAATTTTAGAATTCGATAACTCCTTCCAAGGAAGGAAGGAAGGGGTTGGCCAGCGGTTGCTAAGGCCTCTTTCGAACATTTCTCCCTAACTTCGTGAGTTTATCTTCTGGATAACGGACCTTGTTCTAAATTGGGAGAGGAATTACTCCGGGGACCATTCGAATGTCAGATAAATGGATGGGGAGTTTTCGAGTGGGTTAAGAAATATTTAATATAACTATTCTATTACTATTCCAGCCTAAGAGTGAACGTAGGTCTCAGGATGAGGATAAGATAAATATCCTTGACTACTCAGTAGAGAGAACTTAAGTTTGATTCGAAATATTTTTAGTTACAGTATCTTCTAAGGGTCTAAGGTATGGTTTTTGCATGAGCATGATTGGTTAAGTAAAATACTTAATATTGTAAACTGAAACTAAATAAAAAGACAATTTTAAAATATTAAGTTCTGGTGTTCTTAAATCCTTGTAAAAAAGACAACATGTGTATATTATACATCAACAAAAATGTGAAACATTAAGCATATTAAATAAATTACGTATTTTTTTTACAAAGTTGCGTATTTGCTTTACCTTATAGTCTCTATTTAAACAATAGGATATGAGAGGTAAGAGTAGTTCAGACTCGGTAACCTCGATGAGAAATACTTTTCATATCACACCGTTTGCATAGCTAATAACAACAAGTCGACTAAATGCAAAATGTTTACGACTCAAGGTAAAAAAGGAATTTGAGTTCTGTTTCCAAAGAAGACCTTAAAGTTATTTGCTTAAGATAAAGAACATCAGTTCCGGTTAAGGTTGCAAAATGTTACATTGTTAAGAGAAATGTGCAAGATGGAAACATCAGTTTTTATCTTACTAAATTAGACAACTCTGAGAGTGAAAGGAAAATAAAGTTGTAAAATGCAACTTATTTAAACAATGAATAAGCAATTTTTTGAACCAAGATTACCGTTGATAGTTTGTTATATGATGTAAAAATACAAGAATACGAAGGTTAGATGGTTGTATTTTTATGACACAAAGCCCATATCCGGGAACCCAAACAAATTAAATATAACGTTGAGATGGTGAAATCTCTTAGTCTATAAAAAAACCCTAAAATTCGAAACTATACGAAGGTGTTATCATTACTTTAAAATAGAACCAAATTCATACGACTTAAATAAAAAACATTTTAATATATTTTAGCTTTAATAAGGCATCATACAATATAATATAAATATAATTATAATAGTTTTAACATAATTATTTCTATACTTTAAAACGAAAAATAATTTCTACGAAGATTTAAAAATAAATTTGATTAATTCGTTTCATAAATTTTAATTTTTAGGGGAAATGATGAAACGAAATGAAAATTTTTTGGAAAACTGATGAAAGTTGAATAAGATAAATGAAACAACATAAGTTGCACTTGCCAAGTGTTCCTTTTTAGGATTGGGATATTTACGTCTTAGGGGCCATTCATTAATTACGTAAGGGTCTCGAGGGGAAGGGGGGGTTGGAAAAATCTCTACATACCCTTACTTGGGGGGTGGGGGGTCAAACCCATTCTTACGTAAGATTTTCCAAGTTAAAGTAAACAATTTCCAATTATTCTAATCAAATTACTATTGAATAACCCCAGAAAAACTTAAAAATGCTGACGATCTCGATCGAATTACTTATCTGTTGAAAAATAAAAATCTTTGATTTACATCAAACTGAGAGTTTTAGTGTAACTAATCCTTTTCTAACATTTTATTATTTTGAAAAACGATGTGGAATCTTACGTAAGAATAGGGGGGAGGGGTTTGAAGAATCTTACGTACCCTTACATGGGGGTAGGAGGGGTCAAAAATTGCCAAAATCATCCTTACGTAATTTATGAATGGCCCCTTACACCCACAATTTCTTTTCTTTTACTTTTCGTAACTCATATATATTTTATTCATTAATAGGTTTTGTATTCGTGGGATCGTTTTGTAAGATATTGTCTTTTTATCTTGCCATTAGAAATAAAAAAACTTTTCTTAACTCTTAAAACGTGTCTGATCAGATAGTCGTATCAAAGTGAATATGGGCTACTAGAGAGTATGATAATGGGAGAGAAAAAAATCTTGTCGTAATCTGAGTATGTTTACAGTTTGAAGCAAAGGTTTCTTAATCGTAGAATATCACAGTCTACTCTTGCCCTTAAATTGAATCAGAACCACCCTTATTATTCTCACGTTATTTATTTCCTTGCAAAAAAATACGATAGGTTACAAAAATTATCTTTTTTCAAATTACTTTTTATTAAATTTATTAATAAAAAATTAAATTTTTCTTTAATTTATAATTAAATTGTTCCATTCTTTTCAAAAACAATTCTTTTCAGTTAAAATAGTAGTATTATTAAATCGTTTATAGAAAAATAATGCAACCCTAAACGAAAAAATGTTTTTACGCAAAAATATTTTAGTACATAAATTTTATGGTTTTTGGGAACACGATGCAAAATTACTTACTAATATTCAACACTGTTTTGATACCTCCTCATACCGCTATGGATAGAAATATAAATTAATAAATTGTTATTTTAAGTTTAAAGTTTTATTAATAACTGGATATTACAAAATTTACTTCAAAAATAAAAGGAAAAAAGGATGAGAGATGAATGAATCGAAAATATGATGAGGATGAGAGGGACGAAGAGGATGAAATGAATAAAGATAATGAGAGGTATAAGGGGCTGGATAGGTAAGAGAATGATGAGAATATAGGGTTGAGAGGATTGGAGGGATGAAACTAATGAAAAGGATATAAAGATTGGAGGGTTAATGTGAAAGACAAAAATGATAGAGATGATGAAGATAAAAGAAATTAAGACTGGGATAAAGAATGGAAATATTTTGAAAAGAATGGAAGAAACTAGGAAGGTGGGGGAAATGTGAAAAGGGATATGGGAATAAAATTTACAAGAAGATGAGAGGATCATAAGTATGAAAGATATGAAGAGGATGATGCCCACAAAACCACTAAGAGATATTCTTTAGTTGGCATAAGTTACGTTGGTATACTGACTCGTATCTCCGTCAAATTAGTACCGGCCCTATAGAAGCATAATGAGGTATTTGCATGAGTGAGGGATTTGCTTAATTTTATACTTTTTCGATACATTATGGTCTAAAACTCCCGAATTTCTGATTTTTAAGCTCAAAAATGTGTTTTAAATAATTTAAAATTCAATTTTATTTTTGCCAAAACGTCAGAAAAGTCACGTTTTCAGAAAACGCGCTTTTATTGGATGTGACGTCACAGCGCATGAAAACCATTGTGTTTTCTGTTTTCACGTGATCAGAAAACGGGCTTCTATTGGATGTGACCTCACAGCGCATGATTTGTGATTCGAAAGTGTTTTCGCGCTCAAACAAAAAACGAAATTTCAAAAATTTATATCTCAGAAACTAGGCTACGAAAATACATGATGTAAACATCATTCTTCATGGTTTTTTATCTACTATTTTAATAAAATTTAATCTCAAAACGTGAGAATACCTCATTGTGGCATAGTGAAACAAATCAAAGCTCAGAGCGAATAAAATGGATTTAGTACGTTGTACAAATAAAATGAATTGGAAACATAGAACACAATTTCCACTTGACCAGTCTATTAGCTTCTCAAAGAGTAGCAAAGCACTCCATGCATCCTACGTGGTCTTGAATACCAAGTATATGAAAGTAATTACATAATCCTTTATGCCAGCGAAACCAGTCACCTGTCTTTACCAGAGCGTCTAACGGAACCGTGTCTACGCTTAGCTAAGGGAAGCGGTGATTCCAACGAGAGGAAAAACCCTTTTCCGTTGTAGTAATTACCCTTGAATCGGGAAAAAGGAGTTTTTTGTCGTCACCGGAAGCACCGATTTCTGGCAGTTGGTGGCTGCACCTGGCGCGTTTCCGCTCGCGATTCAAGTGCATCTTCTTCTCCATCGAGAGAATCCGAGTATCTTGTGTTTTGTATGCATAGATATCTGCTCTTTATTAATGCGCAACAGCGTAGGTTATATAATAATTGTTGCTCAATGATTGTCGGAATACTAATTGGGCTATAATTAGGGTCCTTTTCAGGTTATGCTTGTTCTTTTCTTTATTGTTATATCAATTGGGCACGCAGGTATCTTGGATGACACTTCAAATCTTTTAGAGATACATAGTTTCTCTGAAAAGGCTTAAGAGGGATATGGAAAAGAAGCTTAGAAAAGATGCGCAAAGATGATTTCACATTCGAAAGATGCGCTTTTCGTAACTTGAAATGTGATCTTTGTTATAGAGTGATAGAGTGTTCTCATGTTAGGAGAAGAAAGTGATTTGTTACGGAGTTAAAGGGATAGTTATTACCAATCGGCACGATCGCTGGATGCGGCCCAGTAGGTAGTAATCGTGATGGTTTATTGGTGGACTGACGGGTATTAATTGAGAAATAGGCACGTAGATACTACAGAAGCATACACACTCGTCCTAAGCATTATAATAAATAATTAAAATTGTATGTAAAAATACTTATTCTGACAACTTGAGAATCTTTTAATAGGAATGATTAGCGTAAAAAAGCTTAAGTATATTAGTATTATTACTACATGACTATATTCCTCTTCCTCTCATAAAACCATCGCTGCTAAAAATTTTGGTTTAATGGGACAGCTTCTCTCTGTAATATCTACCTATGTCTTTGGAATAATCATATCGATGTAAGGAAGATAAAAAAATATTTATAACCCTTTATAGTAAATATAATTAGGCTGAAACCATTCGGAAAACAAATTAAAATATGTTGCACTGTAACTTTTAGATAACTCGGATGATTCTGCTCTTGAAAATTTTTTCGATAACTAGATATTTTAAGAAATTTCTCTATCTTCTATCTTTGCTAGAGAAATTTCTCACGTTTCACAAAATGAATCCTATCTGCATTTAAAAATAGTTTTTATAATAAGCTTTAAATGTTTTAAATAGAGGTGTATGAACAATTTTATATTTCCCAGAAATCTCATGCAGACACATATGTTTTGTTTTTTTCAAATTGGATATGCGTCCTCAAAACTTAACTCCACACTCCAGATAAAATCTGAAGTTTTACCAAAAAATCCTTATATTTCTATCATTTTTAAATGGTCCCCACCGAGCCACCCGAAAATAGTACCCGCCATAGCCCAAAGATGGCTCTGGGCGTCCACAGGAGGTCCACGGGCCTCTCCATGTGGCTGTGTTGCTGTCGCGGTCAGCCACCCATGCGCAAATCGAAACAACGGCTAATCGTTCACCTCTCGTAAAAATGCCACTCAAGATGTTCTCGTGGTTTCGTTTTGAAACTGCGACTCCCCACGATGGTGTTACTTCCAAACGATGAAATCGGATGATAAGTCTGGTATCTACCGCTCGTGTATAGAGGTGATATCTTTAGGTGTCAATTGAAAGATTAAAATTCCTGAGTGTTCAAGCGCTAAAGTTTAAGTGTGAAATGAAAGTTGGGAAAAGGGAGATAAAGCTTTAATGTGTGTCTTTTAAGTTGATCTATATTAATGCTATGAAGTTTTTTAAAAGTATAAAGATTGTAATGAAAATGAAGAAGAGTGGGAGAAATGGATTTGTTAACCCTATTGTTCTAATATGAACAAAATCATACGAGGTCAATTCCACATGAAAGTTATCACCGACTATTTTTAAATTTTAGCTAAATATTGTTCTTTTGATCTAACTGATGGGAAGTAGAACAAATTTAATGAAAACAACAAACAAACAAAATATATTATGAGTATATACATGTTTAGGATGACAACAATTACTTTGGAAAACTCACTGAAACATCAAATTTTAAAATTTTGTCATTTGCATGTCGGTGTCACACACATTATTGAAAATTTTATAAAAACACTTAACCACAAAATTTAATATTTTTTTTATGGATAACCATTTTATCAATGTGTAAAATTCCATGGACTATACAAGTCAAACGAGGAGAAATTGGTTAATAATGCGGGGCCACTCTCACTCACGTGCATTTGATGTCATGTCTGTCACGGCATATTTTTTGTCTTATTAACTACAAGCTTTTTCACTTAGAACTTTTTTTTGTTACTTAGAAACATTGTATAAAATATACACCAGTACACCCTAAAATATTCCACATGAATAAATATTAAGTTCTATTTATATAGAGAAAGAAAGCTGTCTGTGTCATGTCTATCATAAGTAATGGAATTGACCCTGGAAGTCTGTATTTTAGAAATATTAACAAAGAACACTGCTCAATAAAAATATTTTGTTTACACTCTATTGAATCAAGAACTTTATAAACTTTTATGATAAATGAGACAGGAATATGGAAAAATTTATTATTTGAAATAAAAGGCCAAAAAATGATTGAAGAGCTTTCATTGCTACTAGCTGAATGACTCAAGAAATTTTCAAACAAAATCGCATTGTCTAAAACTGAAGTTCAATATGAAAAAGGAACCTTCTAGATGGCTTAATTTATCAGAAATTAGATGATAATGATAAGAGAATCAAGGGATGATGGATTGAAATTGATGTGTTTTCAAAAAATGGAGAAAATGTTAAAAATAATGCGACAGGGGGTGAAAGATAATGGAAGAATGTTCTAAATGGATGGCCCCTAATGTAAAGTGCCTAATCACTCAACTTAGAACAGTGTGCGTCGACATTTTGGAACTGGGGTTCTGAACCCGGATTGATTCTATGTGAACATCACCTTACAGGGAGGACCTAGGGAGGAATTACACCGTGTAATTCACTACAGGTATTACACGGTTAAAATTGAAAAACGCCGTTTGACGACGGTGTTTTGCAAGACCATGCAAAAATGTCTATTTGAGTTGAATGAAAATAACTAGAAGTAATGTCTCAAGAATTTAATGGAAATGCTTTTAAGACTAATCGCAGGCAGCAAAATATTCTTGAAATCAATTCATTCATTACTTTTCCCATTTCAACGCAATACTCGGAACCACAGTTATTTTTAATGTTGACGTAAAAACATTACATGATAGTATTTAACCATTATGTCAAACCGTATCAAATCGAGTGTAAGAAGCTTGCTAAATGCGTTTAGAGTTTTACTGCGAAACGTTTCAATTCCGAAAACGCGACCTTTTTTACAATCTCAAAGGAAGTCGATCCTGGCGCTGCAAGCTCTTTTGAAAGAGTTTCACTCGAATTAAAAAGTTCAAAGGGGAGAGATATTTATTCCTATTATCGCGAAACTTAGTTTTTCAATCGTGAAACAAAGGATCTTTCGACAGAGCGAAAAAAAGTTTTGTGAAACTGAAGTTTGTCCTAAATCTCTCCTGGCGCCAGTTTGGGATAATGCTCTAATAGACTTGGAATTAAACATTGTCTGTTCTAATGTTTTACTAAAGATTAATTTGAAAGAGATGTGTGATAAACCCGGTACATTTGTTGTAAAATTTTAATTTATTTAGCTCAGTTGGCTAATATTTACTATATCAAAACTAGGAAGGAAAATTTTTAAAATTTAGAGTTCTTCTGGAATTGTGTTAGTTATTAATACTTTTTATTGTTTTTTTCAACCATTGAAAGTATATAAAGGACATTACTTTGTAATAACTTGAATTCGTGCCTGTTATATGCCCATGTCAGGAATGAGTTTAATAAGATTTTAGTTAATACAACTGTCTGTTATCTAACAAATTAATTCTTTACACTGATGGTTCCAGACAGTTCATGACCTCATAATAGAAATAATTGAAACCTTCCAAGAATCACTGGATTTTGCCCAAAAATATTAATACATATCCCATAGAAAACCCGAAAATGAAAAAAAACCTCATTGTTCACACAATCAATGGAAATTCCGTTTCCCACATGTCGTCTGCCAAATTACATAACAACAAGCCTCATTCTCTACACAACGATTCTCGGAACCACCCCGTATTCCACGAACCCCACCCCCCTGAAAGTCATAAACAACCCCCGAAGCGGATCTCTGACCTCCCACTTTCTCTTTTTCCCGGAGCAGACGATAGAGAATATTTGCATATTTGGCGCGGGATAGCGAAAAAAAACTCTACTTTGTGAACTGGTCAGTGAACTGTGGCGGGAGGAAGCAGCAGCAGACAACTTAACTCCCAGAGGGGGACGCACTGACCAGCTGCACCCCCGCAAACACGGACCCAGACGGGGGTGGAATTGTTCTGTCCCCCCTCGCCGTTGTTTTATTGGAAAGAGGGGTAATTTCGTTGGAGGTCTGGTGATGTCAGACTTGTTTCAATGAGAGGTCTTCTCATGTAGTAACGATAAGTGGCTAGTCAGCCGAAAACTTTTGGATAGATTAGGTTTTCTCTTTCTGTATTATTAAAACCAATGTTTTTATACTTCTGCTGACTGTAGCAAAAGTTTTAAGCAAATTCATTTGATTTTATGTAGGAATCAGATAGCTATTTTATCGGCCACCGAGCAAAAAATAAATGTATTGGATAATTTCTTTTCTGACAAAAGGAGAAATAGTTTCGAAGCAGCAAAACAAAATAATGACATAAGGTTAAGTAAATAGGATAATGCATTTAAGGCTCGATGCTAATTCAGTGCTATTTGGTTAAGATTTTTCTGATGCTTTACATAATGTATGAGACTGAAATATTAAATTTTGTTATTAGTAGTAGATTGGAGAAAGTTATTGTATTGAGGATTGGGAAAGGGTAACATGGTTCTTTAATTATATTATTCCTCCTCATATTTTGTTTAAAGTTTTATGTCAGAAATGAAATACAAATGAAACTTTTTACATCTTTAATTTTATAGCAATCGATATTTTTCTCTTTCATTCGAATAAAAATCCTTAAAAAACCAGAATTACGAACTGAAACATTTTAAACAATCAAGGGTGCATTTTTCTTAGAAGGTTAACAACCTTTCATGTTTTAATAGCATCTAATTACACTTGGATGCTCAATGTGCAGTTTGCATGAAATAAAATTCCACGATTGCAATAAAAATAAACCTAGCAGTCTCAAATGCACCGAATCATCTCAAAATGCTCGAATGAAAAAATATGCACGAAAATTGTTTTTGCACGGCCGCTATAAAAAGTATCAAACTTTTTGAACAAAGAATTCTGACCATCTAGGACAAAGGATCCGTTTGAAAAAGGCTGCCGACTGCAAAAGGCAATCAGGGGACCGCAATTACGAAAGCCCAGGGGCCGACACCTGCCTTTTGCAGACGATACGGCCCGGGCAGGGTGGTGGACAGGTGGTTTGCGTTCGAAAGGGAGGGCGAAATCGCAAACGATCAAGGCCGCCGGGAGGCAGATGGCGCGAGCCCCAGCCACGCGACCCTTGTCAGACGATTTTCGGCATTTTTTTTGCACACATCCCGACACGCGCGCTCTCGTGCCCGGGGTTCTTAAAAATAATACCTGCCCCGTTCGAAAGGTGCTCTTCAGGTGCGCAGATGGCGCGAAGAAAGTTTCGAAAAGCGCCCGCGGGGTGTGTTGCCAGGTGCAGAAGATGCGGATGGTGGAGAGAGAGTTGATGGGGAAAGGCGGCCGCTCTGTTCGTGAGTCATTTGTTGGAGTTCCCGGGAAAATGGTTAAGTCCTTCAAGGAAGCTTAAATACGGGAATTTTTCTAAAAGTTATTAATAGAAAATTCACCAAAACAATAAGCCACTCACATTTAAATATATTTTTAAACAAATAGGTAATAATTTTATATAGAGATTAAATTTTTATTTGTCAGTAAGTTTTTTGGTATAATGGTGCTCTTGCAGTGAAACACCTTCAGCAGAATATTTTGTGTGCAATAAACTTTTATTGATATGTTATGTACTTGCTTTAAAACAAATATTTTTTTGGAAAACCAAACAAAAATATATTTAAAAAGTATGAAATATAATATTTATTTCAAAATCAACCAGTTATGTCAAATAATTAAATAATTTTTTTAGTAAAAGATTTGTGAAAAAAAATATCCTATTACTGTAAGTTGTTTTCTTGGTATAAGGGTGCTATTGCTGAAAAGCAAGTTTTACAGGCACGTCTTGCATTGGGATTTTTTTTTAAATAGCAAGCATGATTTTCAGGAAATATATTTCAGGTAACAATAAAGCCAACTTAGTAAAAACTGCTTATTAGCCAACAATAGTAAAAAGGTCACGTGATTTTTACAGACGTTGCACGGCCGATAGTACTCGACTTGTAGGAAATAAGTTCTCCATATTGATATTAACGGTTGCGCTCCTTGGTTAATATCAATACGGAGATTTTATTTCACACAAGTCGAGTACTATCGGTCGTGCAACTTCTGTGAAAATCACGTGACCCTTTTTCTACCGTTGGTTAAGCAGTACTCAAATTTTTCCATGTTGAATAACAAAATTATGATGGAAATGCAATTATTTCCTTGTATTAAATGGAAATTAACTAAACACTTTTTTCACAAATACTTGCTGATATAATTTGATTATATTAATTGAATTTACGACAGCTAAAAATAAAGGAGTATTTTTTAGTTCGATGGTTAAGTGAATTTTATTAAATTGTTAAAATAAGGAGCTAAATATTACTTTATAGCCCCCATTTTTTCGAATCAGAAATCAAATGGAGATATTCCCGACAGAACCAGGGGCAGTTCCAGAAACGACGCCAAAACCTCATCAATTTTTTCTTCCATGTCCCCCAAATGAATTATTGCACAATAATGACACGGAAAGGCACTCCTCCCTGAACGAGGCCTCTCAGCGAATCGAAATCAGTTCCAAAACTAATCACCAAAACCGCGATTTGCAGCATTCGATCCCGCCCTCCCGCAAACGATGGCCTTTTTTCTCTTTCGCAGGGTGGCAACCGGCCGAGACCTTTCGTCTGCCACGCGACTCGAGCACCGCTAATGGCCGAAAAAACCTTTTGCTTTTGTTTCGTTTTCTTCTTCTCCCTCCCTTCCTTGTTCTCTTTTAATAATAACACTCTTGTCTGTCTCCCTCCTTGGGATGCGGAGCGGCAGATGTTCGAAAAAGGGACATCTGCCACGCGACCGGCAGCACCTGCGCCACACGGCACCCCTATTGTGTCAGTCGTTTGCAGAAAAGAGAAATGGAAGGAGTAGAGACACCATCAGAACCTCCTTCTCCTTAAAATGACCGTGTAAAGTCTCTTCTGACACTCAAAGCGACTCATTGACAGAAATAGTGACATTTATGGTCTCCCTCCAGTAACATAACACGTTAATTTAAAATATTTTTGATTGTTTAGCATTATTATTTTACTACGGATATGTCGACACATCTATACATTTTCGATCATTTATACTTTTTCATTCATTGTAATAAAATTAAGGTACTCAGAAACGGGCACACAAGGTCGGTATTGATACACTTACCATAAAATGATTTTCGCTAGCAAAAATGCTATTTATGAGTGTAATTTGTCTATGTCAATCATTAGGGATCTTTTCTTTGATTCTTATTTTAGTTATGCAATGGTTTGGCACCTTGTTTTAATTTTTGATTTGTATTTTTAAGATTTGTTTTCTTTGTGTATTTTGTATTTACATGTTGTATTGTAACTCTTGGTGTGTATCTTTTTTTTCTCTCTGCCATGTACTTGGATCTTTTTTTCTGTTTGGCAGTAAGTAAATAAAATAAGAAAATTGTTTATTTATTCGCTCTTTTAGGGTAAACTACACTTCTTGGATCTTTAGTGATCTACGAGAAGTCTTTGGGGCCTGCTCCCCGTGAAGAAAATATTTGAAAACAACTATTAAAACTAATTATTCAGAAAAAATTTCAATTTAGAAAAAATGGTAAGATAAGTGTACAAGGGCGTTATTCGCCTTAAGGTTATAAGCAGCCAAAAGTCAGAAAATTTCTTTTTTTTTATCTAATACTACCATCGTCCAATTTTTTTTCTAGCTGCACAACTCAAAATATACTTTGCAACAAAAATATATCCCTAAATCCTGAAATTCCTTTTGCTGAATGAGTATTAAACTTTCAATTTTTTTCGTCCAACACAACTCATTTAAACTTAAAAATGCTTCAAATAGAAGCAGAAAAGGTTAATAATACAGTTAATGTAGATTTTAAAATAAACAACTGCCATGAAACAAACGAATAACGTTCTTTAAACTGGTTACAAATCATTGTTTTATTTAAATTGTGGCGACTGTACTCACCACTATAATAGTCAAATAAATCAAATGGGGTATATATACTGACTGCAGCGATTAAAAGTCAGAAGTATACTTTTGAGTCGTATGACCTTCGGATCGGTATCGCCTCGTGGCTCGCGTATGCCACATTCACGTCCGGGTCGCATATGCGAGCCACGGATACCGATCCGAAGGTCTTACGACTCAAAAGTATACTTCTTAGTTACAATCGCTTCAGTCAGTATTTATACCCCATTTGATTTGATTATTATTGTGGTGAGTACAGTGGCCACAAAATCATAATAAATAATTTCGGAGAACACAAACCCTTCCTGGTATTTTCTTTTTTAAATATTCATATTAATCTCCCTCAGGTAGAAAAGGTCTACTATCCTTTCTCATATTTTTCTACTGTCTTTGTTTATTTTCCATCTATATATAAGGCTTCCCAGTCCCACTCATATAACTAATTTCTCATTATTAATCTCCATGCTGGTCACGCAGGAGTGCTGTACCTAACACACACTCTAGCCAACACTATCCCTACGTATTGCAGATTTTCTCTTTTTCTACTGCCAGACAGGAATCCGTGTCAAAAAGCTTTCCCCCTTTTTTCTCCATCATCCCGGTCCTCCTATTTTGGGATCGTCTTGAGCCTGGTCGACCCCTCGTAATAAATATCGAGGAATAGGCAGCTGGTTAGAGGGTTTACCGTAAGGGGCCTCTGCCTGCACGCGCTTGTGGGCTCCCGGCTATTTTATCGTTTGCGAATCACCTGTCTTGCGGTGATTAATTCAGTTATCACCTAAACCCCTCATCTCGGGGTATGGAAGGATCGAGTGGCGCCTGGAAGTGAAGTCGTCTGCAGGGTTTTTTTAGGTTGCGCGTGCAGCAAACGAGTTTCGGTTTATCTTATTAATGAACAAATTATTCTTTATATCGTCGTTGTGATTTGAATAATTGTTT
The DNA here is from genome assembly GCA_024610705.1 of Tetragnatha versicolor. Taxonomy (NCBI): domain Eukaryota; kingdom Metazoa; phylum Arthropoda; class Arachnida; order Araneae; family Tetragnathidae; genus Tetragnatha; species Tetragnatha versicolor. Next base: position 50,724,416 of record JANDEH010000001.1, on the reverse strand, counting down.
ATACCCTTTAGCGAGTATTTGTCATTTTCTATTGTGACAAAAACATTGAGTACGTAGCTAAATAAAAGCTGCCTAAAAATATTTTTTTTCCTGTGCATTGAAAATTTCTTTACTGGATTTTTAACTTGGTTTTATACATAAAAATATCTGATGAGTCACAAATTCTGTTTACATTTTAGTCTGTTCTAGTGCAGATATTAAAAGAAAGTATCAGTAGATGAGGAGAAAACAATCAAACCATGCTTTCTCCATCAAATACCAATTTTCAGGAAACACCAAAAACTAATAACTTAAAAAATAACTAATTTAAAAACCTAATTATCGTTTGTTTAGTTCTATAACGAGTAACTGAGAAGATTTGTAGTCATAATTTACCTAAAAACTTAAAATTAATTATTAAAAAATGCATTTGAAATTTGGAGAAATCCCGTTTTGATCGAACACATAGGAGGAAACATGGTTTGAATGTTTCCAACATGGACAAAACACTTTTTTAATGAAAAAAATTTTAATCCTACTCTTCTCAAAAACTATTCTTTTTATTTCTGATATAATATGTAAATTTTAAAAATAAACAATAGGTGATTTCGTATCAAAAAGTCTCCACCAATATTTTTACATCACCAACTTTACCCTGGCAAATGAGTGGGTCACGTGACGAGTAAGAACAGCTATGATTGGCTGTGACTGGAGGAATCACTGTTTGACTGAAAACAGGCTCTGGAGGAAACACTTTTTGATTGAAACATCAATTTTCTAAGTAGTTTTATAATAGGTTAAAACTTGTTTTAGTTAAAAATAATAGCATTATTTTGTGCAGTTTAATGGGGAGATAATAAATAGCAGTAACTCATTTTTTTTGGAGAAAACACGGTTTGATTGTTTGCTCCTCAGATAAAATTTTTTCATTCTGCTGAAAAGCCGTACATTTAAAAAAAACTATTTCGAAAGTAATCTAGAACTAAAGCTGATTGCCCCATTTTAAATTTTTTTAAAGAAAGCATATTCAATTATTCAATGTTTAAATTTCCAATTGAAGAAGTTACATCACTGAACACATTACTGAATGTTACATGTTATATGTATTATGGAACAGATGTTACACTACTTTACACATTACTGAATGTTAGATTATGGAAAGATGTCGCATGTAACATTATGAAATATTTTTATTACTTTACACATTAGACATTACTGAATACTACAGTAAGCGCAAAAATGTTGAAGGAAAATGGTAAAGAACTCTCAAAATTTCACGGAATTAAAAGAAAGAATATGCAAATATCTGAAAGAAAAATTTAAGAAACTTCATAAATGAAATATAGAGAACTCAGTTAAGCCTCTTTATTAAAATTTTTTTAAAAAATATTTTGATATTAAGACAGCCAACAGGGCGTTAGCCAAATTGGAAGCAGAACAAAAAGAGCAAAACAAGTCAGCAGCTTATATATGTTGTTAAAAATGAAAATACAAGTTACACGTTGCCACAAAAAAAATAAAACAGTCATTGGTTATTGGAAATTTATGAATACAGCTCGAGGGTTCGAGTCCACCACAGAAAGCTTACAATTTGCGACTGACTCCGGTTTTTGTCATATTCATTAGAGCCATACCGCAGCTGTGTTTTAAGTACATATTAACTGCAGTCTTTAAATGAGGCTAAGTTCTCTGCTGTTTGCTCAGGTGATTTTTATTTTGTGTAACTATACTTCAGTTCTTCCAAAATGATTGTATAAAAATTCGCCATTTGCTCCACTCACAAGGAATACCCATGGATGCTAAGCAAACTATTTGATTATTTAAATCTACTTTTGTTTTAAAAATGGTTTTGAATTAGTAATTGACTCTTGAAGTTTATTGACTTAATATCTTATGTTAAGGTTATTGCATTACTTCATTTTAAGTTTTTACTTTTGATTCTAATTTGGGAGTACTGAAGAAGGAATTCAAACTTCTTAGTACATCCAATTGTTATTCGTTGAAATGAATCTACTTTCTAAAATACCTTCAGAAAATATAAAAGTATTGTAACTCAGTATTTTCTTCTGCAGTTAAAATGCTTGAAACTTTTTTTCCTTGTTCAATTTTGTTCGTAAAATTTTTAATTTTAGTTGAATTACGAAGTTTTGTTATTTAGTTTTGGATACAGTTTGCAGGATATTCATCTACATAGAGATTGCGCATATTATATGCGTAAGCATTTTATCAAATTCTTTGATATCATCAAGTATAGTATGAGATGCACAATTATTTTATTCTTAATTAAATAAACTAAATGCTAGGAAATTACTTAAATCTAGAATTGTATTAAATAAAAAGAATAAACTATATTTTAGTTTTTCAAATACGATTTCGATTTATTATAAAATTATAAAAAAATTTACAATTGAAATGTTTTTTAAAAATGCGCATTTATAAACACTTTTAAATTATGACCTTACAAACATAATTGAAATACTCAATTTCTGAACACAAATAATAAGTTTATACTTTTAAAAACACTGTAAAAAGTAGGGGAAAAAGAGAGGGCGCTAATAGATTAATTATTAAAAGTATAGTAAAATAAATAGCTCAACCTTACCTGCTACTTTAAAAAAATAACCTCAAAACCAGCTTAGTTACCATTGACAACAAAATATTTACACCCCTAAAAACCCTGACTCACTAATCACTATTAACTTGTCATCCTCAAAGCTCCGAAAAACGACCCTACGGAAAATTAAGCTATAAATTTTAACAAAGAAAAAAATCGAATTATTTTTTCGCGCCCTATCATCGCTAACGGTAACCTTGACTGAGATATAAACGAGGGGATCGAGTTTTTTGTGTTTACCGAAAGCGATTATGCTCGAGCGTCCAATGAGCAGGCGGTCCGAAACGAGGTCAAATGAGGAGAATCAACAAAGGAAAGTTTAATGCACTGAAAACCAAACATTGGATCTTTTGTGGGTGGCTGAAAGAACCGTTTTACGATAATGAAAACGAGGGATTTAATTAGACAAGACGAGCTTTTGATAGAGAGCTCCGCTTTGGGCCATGAATCTCATTGCTCATTGTAAAAACTGATGGCAGAAAGAGTTTCGGGTTACAGTTGCTTAATTGTAGATCAGTATGTGTGGTCAATTAAATAAACACAAGGTCTTCCCTCATTTAGACTAAAAAATTTATGAAAGTGAAATGTTTCCGAACCTAAACATCATACAAGTTGACAATTTTAAAAGTTTATTTCACTGTTGAACAAACTCTTTAATGTAAGCACCGTTAATACGTTTCTTGCTTATACGACTTTTCTATGACAAAAAAAGCGTAATAAATTAAAGATTTGGTATTCATATACAGAACAAAGTATTCGGATGCGGGGTTCAGGATGTGCATTGTGCAATATAGAACTCAAGATATGAAAAATAAAATATATATTTAGGATGAACTATAAAGGTATGATTTGTTTCACTTTTATGCTAAATATTTTAATACTTTAAAATTTAATTATTATTTTCAGTTTAAAAACTGTTTTGAAGTAATTTTTTCTTTTGAAAAACTTCAAATTTATTGTATTTATGTAAATATGCATAAGGAGCATTAGAAATTTAATAATCAAAGATGTTTTCAATTATAAGTCTTATTATTTAAATGTCGTTTTACGTCGGTCCTTTGAAAGACGTATAAACGTTGCTTTACTTTTTATTTTACTCATTTACTATTTTTAAATATGATACATAAAATATCAAGGACTGTTGAAACGATTGATTTGTCACTTGGGGGTGAACCTATTGAAGAAGTGCAACAGATGAAGTATCTGGGTATTGTTGTAGACAATAAACTACAATGGAAACAGCATATTTCCTATGTTTCAAACAAGTGTGAAAAGGTTTTTCTTGGCTTTTTGAGAGTGTCTAAGAATATGTATGGATTAAGGACCGAAGTTCTTAAACTCATTTATAAACAGGGTATTTTTCTGATTGTTTCTTATGCTTCAGGAGCTTGGGGAGATTTTTTGAGAAAGAAAACAAATAGTAAACTCTTTAGAAGGATTTAGAGAAGATTTTTGCTTCGAATTATTCTAGGTTATAGAATTGTTAGATACGATGTATTGTTTGTTATTTCGGGACTCCCGCTTATCGATATTGTTATTCTGAATGACATTGAGGCCAAGCGTCTTGAGGCAAGTTCTCATCTTTGCGATAATTTGGATGGTAGGGTCCCTATAGCAAGTTTGCCACATCCTTCTAGTAAGGAAGCCCATAACTGTTGTAAATTATGACAGTGTCAATTTTGAAGAGTATAAAATGACTTGTTTTACTGATGGGAGCAAGATGGACGGTAAAGTTGGCCTTGCTTTTGTTGTGTATGAAAATACAACGGAGAGATACACCATCCAACATCGCATACCTGATGAATGCTCTGTTTTCCAGGCGGAACTTCTTTGTCTGAATCCGGCGACAAAATGGTTTCAAAATTTTCATCATCAATCTGGAATGGTGAAATACCTCATTTGTACAGACTCTCTTTCCTCCTTGTATATTTTAAGTAATCCAGTTGCCATGGAGGGTCTGGTGGTGGGGATTCACTCCATTATTTGTGCACTTGAAAACGTTGCCGAAATTCATTTTGCTTACATTCGCGGGCATAGTGGGAACTTTGGAAATGAGAGAGCGGATCAGCTTGCTAAACAGGCTACAAGACTTGATATTGATTTGGGGATGAGTGTTCCGGCGTCCCACTGGAAGTCTGTCTATAGAGAGAAAACTATCGAAGACTGGAACCGAGAATATCTCGTCTCGTCAAATGCCCAGTGGACAAAGAGGTTCTTTCCGAGTATTACTCATCGTCTAAAGTGTAAATATTTTTCAACAGATTTTAAATTGACTCAGATTTTAACTGGCCATGGAAATTTTAGGACTTACCTGTGTAGATTTGGAATTTTACCGTCTGGCAGTTGTGCCTGTGGCAGTGGGGATGAAACAGTGGAGCATGTCCTTCTGCACTGCAATCTACATACAAACTGTAGATCTGTATTTAGAAGAGATCTAAATAGCATCTTCCTGCGCTGGCCGCCTGTTTATTACAGTCTGGTTGAGAAGTTGGAGACTTTTATTCTGTTTTCTAATTTTGTCCATAGTTTAAATTTTTAGATTTTAATTCAAATTTCTTTTACTTACGTTCGTAAGCCTCGTGGCATACTGTGTGGTACACGAGGAGATTTATGTTTGTTTTAAAATAAAAAAATATATGGTTTGGAGCATTTAGGGTAGTAGTTGTCTGGCTTTATGGGTTGATTGTTGGATGATTTGTAATAATAGGGACAGCCAAAATTAGTCTAACAATTTCCTGAGATAGGGGAGAAGAAATCATTTCTCGTTTAGATCGCTTACAATAATCTCTAAAGTGCAGGAATATGGGCGACCAAAAATAACATACCTTTTATGTATGAAAATATCTGAAAATTTTTATAAACGTTTTCACACAATTTCAATTCACAGTTCAGATAAATTTTAATAGCATTGTGATAATGGTAAAATAGAAACTTCTTGATTTGCCGTAATATTAAGATTACATACAAGATTTTCCTTAGTTATATTAAAACCTTCAATATTAATCAATGCTTAATTTATTATTAAAATCTAAGGTATTAAAATACATTAAGTACGTTTTTTTGCATTATATTTCTTAATGAAATGGCGCATTTTATTAATGAAGTTTATTTATTATTTATATAGACACTGAATTCTAGATGATGCCCTGATTTTACTACTGAAAAAAATTCGTAAACAAAAATGATATTTCTCATAAGAGTGTGCTATGTTACTCAAATAAATTTAAGTGTTCTTATAATAACTTAAATCTAAATTCAAGCAGTAAATACGAAACTGTTGTTGGTCCAAAACAGTAATGTTTAAAATATCGAATGGTGAAAGCATTATAAGAACTAGGTCAAAAGTAGAGAAAAAGGAACTTAAGGTTTAATATTTTACAAATATACTTTTTTCTACTATTTCATAGTTGTATTTGGTTTTTTAATGTATATTTTATCAATTATATGTTTTACTTTTTCTGTTTTGTAACGATTTTTAAAACTTGTATGACAGTGGATAAATAAATAAAAACTATTAATACAAGTATCGATTTTGTCAACCTAGCAGCAAGCATCATCTTTTCCATATCAGACCTTCAACCTACTCGAAAAATCTTACCATCTTCGTTCATTTCCCGATTGGTGCTGTTTCCAAGGCAGCAGATATCGCGTGGCTCGACATCGTTTGGCAGAGAGCAGGTCCCTAACAAGAGAGATGATTACATCGATGAAGCAGACCGCAAATTATGTCCTCATCCTGAAAAAAAGGAAGGAAAAGGTCTTCAGATTGTCTTGTATCAATCACAGCTTGTGACGCAATGAATGTTTTATCGACAGATCGTGCCTAAAAGGTTACGGCCTTCGCTCTATCGAGGTATAAAACTGGAGTCTTACATTAAAATCGGGATTTTCCCTGTATAAAAACGGTGGAATTTGATGTTAGATGTTTTTTTGTGTTGTTTGATACGAAGAAAAAGGATAATGTAACATTAAAAGTTTTCTATTTTTTATGAATGCTTTTAATTATGAAATCATATTTAATAAATGCTTTGAATGATTGAACTAATGTCAGTTATACAAATGTTTTATATTCACATTTGATTTCCTTTAAACATTCGCGAAAAATTGAAAGTGTACGCTTTTTAATATTGATATTTAATTGAAAATACAAGCTTTTTTAAATTTTCCAGTTCCAGAAAATCCTGTTGTTTCATCAATATTTTAAATAAACTTCTTGATATAAAAAAATAGCTAGTGGTACCCCTATACATATTTTTTATAAAGAAGAGCAAATTTTTGCTTATCATATATATAATAATAATATAATATATAGTATAATAAGAATACAGATATGAATGATTATAAGAATATTAATATATTATAAATAGTAGGGTAAAACGGGACACTTTGATAAAGCAAATTCAAATCCATATTTTGAGTAGAAAAAATGACTTATTCAGATACTTTTATTCTAAAAATATCTTAGATTAGCTCAATTAGAAAACAATATAAGTTTAATGAAAATTAAAATATAACTACTTTTGTAAAAAATCAATTTTTTATCAATGTGCCCCACCAGTGGGGCACTTGGTACAAGGGGTATTTTGTTGCAGGGATAAAATTGCTCAAAAATAGTAATTAATATCAAAAGTTTTGAAAAACAAAAATTTACTTTTATTGAGTTGCATCTGAATAATATTTTAACATCTTTTCCAAGCATAAAAAATAATTTTTCCTTTAACATTCAGAAATAAAAATAAATAAAGAATTTGACAAATGGTCATTTTTAACAAATATCTAATTAAGGTAATAAGATGCTAATTTATATGTATAGTCACTCCTGAATTAGTTGAATAAAATTCAAAGGTAACTTTGTCGACAATAATACAGAAATTTAAAAAATACTGGTTTGTTTTTGGCCATTTATAGTACTTTGTTATTGTTTTTAATAGAGTTCTTTATTACCTTTAAAAGTGCTAAGAGCTTCTCAGATGCTTCAGAGTCCCTGATTCCATTGTTTGATCATATATTTATCAATTTCCTTTTCTTTTATAAATGCACATAGCTACAATGCAAGCAGCTTTCAATCCTAAAAAAGCCTAAGACTTAAAATTGGCATAAATATTAAATATCCAAATTTTAAATTGCTGAGAGATACTTATCGCCCAATGCAAAATATGGGAACTTTTATGTGTATCAATGGGCCCCACCCACAAGTGTATCAAAGTACCCCACATACAAGTATATCAAAGTACCCCACATCAATCAATTGTATCAATTTTCCCAATTAAAAAACCTTTATTTTTTAAAAATGGCAAAGGTTATTTTAAATTTAAGGATACACCCTATTGGTAACAAGGATAAACTTGCTCTTTTTATTTACAGATATCTGTATTCCAAGTAGAATAGCTTCCGAAAGATCTTTCAGTTTACTTAGAAATTTACATTTGGAAAATTTTGTAGAAAAAATAGTGTCCTTCACTAAAATTTAGACTTATTACAGAGCTTAACGGTTTCATGCGTAATGCTTGGGCATATAAAGGCAACTTTTCGTAAAAACACGACCTAAATAACCTTGATCGTTTTTGAGGTATCGAAAGTGCATCAAAAGTGCCCCTTCCATCAAATTGTCTCGTTTTCCCCAACATTAATATTTTTACTAATAACGAAACAGGTATAATTTAATTTTCATTCCTTAAATTCCCTTTAATTACTTTAAAATTATTCTTATATTTCTTGATTCACATGAAAATTAAATATTTGAAAAGTTTATAACACTTTTTTCTAACTGAATATTTTTATGTGCTAATCGGTTTTTTTTAATTATCTTCAAGTTAAAAGTTTTGAATAAAATATAAATGTTTATTTAAATATTTTCATTTACAATACATGATAAAATGTTTAATTTTTTTTAAATTTTACAGTTAAATAATTTTTCAACCAGGAACTTATGTTTTCTAATAGGTTATTTATTTTTACGCAAGAGTACAAAACATTAAATGTTAGATTTATTCACCCATCTCAACCTAATTGTAATGATGGCAATAATTGATAATTTTAGATAGTGTTTACTATTTTTTATTCAACTAATTTAATGCCTAAAAGTTTTCATTACGGGTTAAATAATAAACGATCTTATACGTCACAAGTTTATAAAATCAAATAGTGAAGTGCATTCCATGACTGCTTCTAAAAAAAAATTTTCTACAACTTAATAACAACTGAAAAATAAAAGTGCCCTCAACCACTTTTTCTCAAAATAAAAAAATATTAAATAAATGGTAAGAAAACAGTTAAGTGTAGAGTAATAAAAAATATTAAATAAACACATATTTAAAACAAGCAAAAATCAAAATTTCTCCAAAGTCGTGAAAAATTATGAAAATACAAGAATGAAATTACTAAACCAGACAAATAAAGTTATTGATGATAATAATATTCTAATTTTCTAAAAGTAGAATTTTAAAAACAACTACACAAATTGAATTGTCAGTTTAAAAACAGAAATAAATTTAAAAACCAAATTTTGATAAAATTAAAAAAAATGTATTAAGTAATGGAATTTTCATTGCATAACCACAAACCATTTACTGGAAGTTCAGAACCCTATTGAGTATGCAGAACAATTAAACAATCATCGAAAAATATAAGTATACACTCACAAAGAAAAATATTGAACAGTTGAAAAATTTGATGGATATTCCCTTTTTAAATTTTAGCTGAAAACACTCTATATATATACATACATACATACATACATACATACATACATACATACATACATATATGCTTAGTTCACAGCACAAAAATAATAAATAGAAATACTAAAACAAACCAAATTTAAAAATACATGAAACTGAATCATTGAAAGTGGAAGCAAGTGGAATTTCTGAAATAACACGATTCGAAGAAAAACTCTATGCAATCCCCTCAAACAAAGTTATAAAACCCACTGCAAAATTAAAAATCTCCAATATTCCTCATAGTCTCGAAAACTTCGGATTCCTTCCTCATCTTCACCCGAAAATTCTTCCCAAACAACACTCCCCACAAGCAGTTCCACAACCCCTCTTGTACATCCCAAACGAGGCCATCCACCTCCCGATTCCCGATATTTTCATTAAGAGGGCCGGACCTCCAATAACTGTTGCCCCGATCCTAATCTTACCCGGGTAGATTTTTTATTGAAACGGGGCACATTATTAAAACCCGAGGCGATCACCCCTGTGGTGATGAAGGCCATTCATCAGTGGAACATTGGAACACCCCCCCAGGGGGGGCGGCTATCTTTGGCATCAAGCTCACCTTGTTCGCCTTATTAAAGAATCAATAAGTCTGCAGGCGAGAGAGAATATCGTTTGCGTGAGCCGACTTTCGATGGCGCCGGACACTGCCGACCCCCCTCTATTCCGTGTTCGTTTTTGTTGTTCGATGAGCCGGCTGCCAACCCTTCATGTCCGTTTTTTGCAGATGAGCTGTCATCGAGAGCTTTGTCTCGCAGGGGTCAATAGATCCGGGGGTGGAGTCAGTTTGGAAGGCAGATGAGAATTATTCAAGCGAGTCCATTTGCGTGGAAAAGCCCTGAAATTGGCAGCTGATAGCTGAATGGTGGAGTCTTAAATGGTTTTTTGAAACAGAAACTCAGACCAGACGAATGTCGCTTTTTGAAAGTTTTTGTTTCATAAATCGAGTTAAAAGGTTTTTATCTGATAAAATAATTTATAATAAATTATTATACAGTAAAGCACCGTTTATACGTCTCTCATTTATACGTCTTTTACATTTATACGTCGTTTTCGCTTAGTTCCAATTCATTTAAATAATCAAAATTGTTTTCAATTATACGTCTTTTCATTTATACGCCGTTTTACGTCGGTCCCTTGAAAGACGTATAAACGGTGCTTTACTGTAATATGAAGTGATGGACAACAGAGATTTAGTCCCCAGACGACAGAACGATTGCAGTTTAATGCATTTTTCTCGCTCCAATCATTCTGGAGCAATTATTCTATTATGTATATGCGCAGAAGTGGAATGTTGGATTTTTAAAGTACTACCTAAGTTAAATTGTTATGTAAAATAAGAGTTTTTAAATCAACGTTAAGAAATACAGTTGGGTAAGAAAAATGGCTTAGTTCACATGGAATAATGACACTTCCTTTGAAAGAAGAATATTATAGTGCTCAATCAATGCAATACAAGCATAAAAGAACTGGTGGGATTTGTATAAAATTCTTCTTTGCTTATATCTTCGTTTCTACACAAAATCTCCCACTTGGAATACTGGTGCGATCGAGTGTGAATGAGGGACCCCCATTAAGGCCCTTAACTTTCTAAAAACTATTTGCAGTTTTCTATCATAAATATTAAAAAGGAAAGAGAGAGAGATGGAATTAGGATAGGAAGCGTAAGACCGAGAAGATTCAGTGAGAGAGAGATAGGAAGACAATCAAAACGACAGATAGAAGATGCGATCATATTGAAGGAGGGTAAAATTTCTAAAGAGAAGGTATATAAAAGGGAAAAAATCCCACATATTTTCGGAGTCAACTAAATCTCAGTTTCAACCCACGATTTTCCCTCTTTCCCCATAAAACTCTCCCCCTCCAACCCTTCCACAATTTACACCCAACCCCCCAACGATCCCCGGACGGATATCGACACAAAGACAAAAGAGGCCACCACCCCCAAAGTGTCACGCCACCTGACGAGGCCTCAAAGAGTTGGCGTGTTCGGGGTCGACGGCCCCTCAGGTGCGTGCAGACGATATATCGGGGGCTTTGACCACTCCTCCTCCCACCCCCTGGGGAGATCGAAGGACATGTCGAGGGAACAGTGGACATGATTTAAGGGGTGTTGGTCCGCCATCGACATCAAGGTGGGTGTATAACTTGTGGGTCCCGTTTTCCCTGACCGAGTGCTTGTCATTTCTGACAGGGTTAAGGGTGGAATAAATTGTAGCTACGGATGCTGAGCTGGAATTAATATTTGGAATAATCTGAACTGGGGATAGTGGTAAAAATTAGGAACAGTCTTAGAGAACTATGTTTTAAATTGGAACGTCAGTTTGAAATAGTCCAAATCAAATCCAATCAAATTGACATTTTCTGGTAAAAACAGTATCCAAGCTTTGCTCGACACATGAGTGGGAGGAAGGAAAATTAACTACCCCTATAGGCAGATATAACCCCTTCAATTTGTTGGAATAACTGTATGTTTTTTTTTATTTGATATTAAAGGTAATTTTTGTTTCTTTTCTTATTCTTTGTGCTGAAAAAACAAAATTCATTTTTAATTAAAAGTGTCTATTTTTTTATCCAATAAATGTTGGACTTTGTTGATACTCCATTAATATTCATCAAACTGCCCTAATATATGGACTCAAGTTTACTATTTTAAATTATTGCGTTTAAAACCTTTCTCCTTATAAGTATTTAATTGGTTAAACCTTTCATTTACACTTTTCATTTACATTATAAAGGAGATCAAACTTTTTTATTTTTTATCGTGAAAACTTTTAAATAAAAATAGCCTACTTAGCAGAGTAGATTTTTCATTTTCTTCCAACCACCATTTTTTATAAATTGCATTTACTGGCATATTAACATAGATGTATAATTTAAATTAATTTTTCAAGAAATGTTTTTTTTTCTATTTTAATATATTATATTTTTCAAAAAAATTCCGACTAGTTTGACTTAAAAAATACTTAATACAAAACTAAAACACATGTACCTAAAATACGTAATGAAAAAGTTTCTTTTTAAATAAACCATGGTATACTGAGATTATAATTCACTTTTATAATTTTATGTCTTTTTAAAACTTCAATTTCATGTATCATTTATTTTTGTATAAATTATCAAAACAAGTATCTCAAATAAATTACTTTGCGTAAAACAATTCATTTAATGGAAATAATATAAATTTAAAGTATTTCTTTAATGTTTATTACTTAAATAATCATTATATAACATATAATATAAACACATAACATTACAACATATAATATAAAATATAATAAACATATTACTACTATAAAGTTTAGAATAACGGTTTAAATGTATTCAGCATCGAAATAAAAATATCCCAATTACTTTAAAAACCCTTTTTACAACATTAAATTATTTATTGATAAATGACTAATTATATTATTTATTATCAATTTCTCTACTTAACATTATCATCGCTACCTACATACTAAATTGAAACACAAGAAATCGAAATTTTTATTTCAAATTTAATTAAAATACATTTTATATGTATTTTTTGAATAATGCTTAAGCATAGAACTTCTCTATATCTATAAATCAGCCATTCGTATCTTTTAAAAGTGCGCAGCTACCCTCCTCTGCACTTTAATATCGAACGGCCGACTGATCCGAGCAATGGCAATAATTTTTCTCCCCGAAAACCAATCTTTTAAGCATCCATCGGAAAGTATCATTTGATCCTAAATCACCTTTTTCAATCACTATCAGATTCCGATCCATCAAAATTGAACGGGCTACGCGCAGTGGAGTGTGCAGTTTTCACTGTGCACTTACTCGGCTGGTTGGGAAAGTAGTTCTACAGGGAACACAGGATAGTTTCCCTGTAATGTCGTTTTTTCCGGTGGACTTGGAATTATAAGGATTTAGCTAAATCTCTGTGTGGTTGATGATCTGGGATTAAATGTATCTCATTATTTAGAGAAATTTAGTTTTATAGATGGAACTTTATTCTGTGTTTTGATTTATTTGGGATATAGAATGGTTTGGATGGGGGAAGGTTAGTTGAGCCAAGCAATACGTGGAAATTGGAGACATATTTTAAGGAAAAATATAAAGATTGTTTGAAAATAAATAAAAGCGGGAAAAGATAAATAATAATGTTTGGGCTTGGATTCTATTATCATAAAATCTAAAAGTAATATAGATTATATATATATAATATTAAATCACAATTGTTTAGAGTTTCGCGACTTAATAAAATAGTAAAATCTTACTAAAAAAGTGAGAAAATATTAGTTTAAAACAATAAGTGCATTATTTAAATATAATTTTTCTCTTTTGAATTAAAGCATCAAGTAATCCAAACAAAATTTTATTGGATTAAAATTTAAGATGTTTTTAGTTATAGATTTTGTATGATGTATTGCTATTTGATTAAATAATATAAAAGTTAAATAGTTTTTATACAATTTAACACTTTTATTATACTTTAAGTAGTAAATATTATCAAATTGTTTTAGAAAAATAATTGTACGATTTAAAATATAAGTAAGTAAATTAATTCAAATAGTAGTAAATAAAAACCCATCAAAAATTGTAGTTGCCTTAAAAGTATATTACAAAGTAATTACTCAAATAAAAAAAGGATAAATAAAAAGTAGTAAAAAGTAGGCATAAATGATAATAACCGTTACCATCTTTCAATAGTTCAAAATTACTACAGTTGTAAAATTTTTGTCGTATTAACTTTTATTTAAACGTGTAATAGTATACTTATTAAACTTATATCATATTGAAAGTAAATATTTTATTTCACTCAATATATTTCTTAAATAACAATAATTTATTTGTTTTTATAACCAAAAACAGAGTTAACAAATTTTTAATCAATAAAAGTATGTAAAATTGAATGTCTAAAATGATTGAGAATACATTCAAATAACCCTAAATATAAAATGTGCTATTTACAATTTGTCATAAAAATTTATTTTAAAATAAAAATTAAATGCAATAATGGGTATTTATATTTATAATATTTATTTAAAACTTAATTCGTTAGCTTGTTACATTCAACAACCTAATTTACATCTTTGTAAAAAGACGAGAAGGGGCTCAAGCCATTTTGATGAGAGGGGGGACACTAATTACAAAATCGGTCCATTTCCACCCTGCCTGTCGCATTAATCGACCACCCCCAATAATGGCGCCACTTACCACGACACATCCCGCGCTAATGCCACCCACCCTTACAGAACATAACGCCATTAAAGGCAACGGCTCGTTACAACGGAGCGAACGTTTTAATTACAAACCCCGGATTACGGACGATAAATCACGAGGGATTAAAACCCGAAACCAATAATCAGGAGGGATTCCAAGAACCCCCCGAAGAGAGAACTTTTTCCCCCAAAGAAACAAATGGCCCAGGATTCCGGCGTTAATTTCGATCAAAAAACCCCCGTGATTCATGCGAAGAAAAGAGACAGAAAAGCCAATTGACAAATATAGGGGGGAGGAAATAATTACGGGTTGGGAACAACTCCCCCCTTCATAAAAATCAATTGCCCGACAATACCGAAGGGGTGGTTTCAATAACCCTTGCCCCCCTCTTGGCTTTTGGGAGTGGGGGAGTTAATTTACGAGTTCTTTTTCCCATGGAAGTCATTCGGGGAGAAGAATTGGGGAGCATGTTGTGAATCACTTCTTTCGAATGGTCGGATCGTGGGGGAGGTAATGATGAATAATTAGGAGATTATTGGAACCAGAACTCTGTGTTTTATGCAGAAATACCCTGATTATTATAGAAAACACTCGAAGCCAATTGGGGGTCTGTACTCGAGGGAGCGGGAACCCCAAAAGGCAGTGGGGGTCTAACTTTTAGTGCTTGTACTTACTACATGTTTTTTCTTTCATTTCCTTTTTAGTCACGATATCTTCCATTTTTTGGTGTGGGAGTAGTAGGGTACATAATGTAAGTTCTGAAGTACAGTGAATGGCAATGGAAGTTGGAAGTTGGTCTAATTGCAATATTAAGCATGGACTGTTGGTTACTGTATGTACAATGATTTCTTCCGCTTCTTTCGATACATTATCAAGAATTATTTTCAAATTTGGCGTACCTTTAAATCTTTATTTACTTTTGAGAAATGATTTTGCGCATAAATTTGTTACGAATTCATAACAAAGAAGTTCTCTGGGGATGGAATTCGACTCAATTTATTTATTTTAATTGTTGACTAATTCTTATTGTGCTTACTATAGTTGCTGCACAATGGCATACAACAAACATGATTATTTAATTCATTTGAAGGGGATTTTTCTCCAATTAAATTGATATTATTTTTCCTAAATAGGCAAGTTTTAACTTGGCTATATAAGTTGAAATTATTTTATCTAGTTTTGACTAAACACATTTGTTTTATTCGAACACTTATTTGTGGGGGAAAAACTATAAAGTGTCATTATGTCTGTTTTGTTACAATACTAATAAATAGTTACCACATATTTAGGATAACATTTATCCCTTTTATTTAGTTTTACACGTAATAAAAGTATTCTGATCATATTATTTTTTGAATTTTTAAACAAAAAGCTGTAATAAAATTTAAACAATTTCCCAGGAAAGTAATCATTTTCGAGCAAATAGTGAATTAACTCGGAAATTGTCGAAGAATAAAAGATCTCTTCTCAATATTGTCAAAAAGGACGCCTTTCTTCAAAGAAAATCCATGGGAATTATCGAAATTGCATTACTATTCTTTCGGAAAAGATCATATTATTAACTAACAGAAAAAAAAGCAAATGAAGCAATCGAACCCACGTCGGCCGATTCCCGTGAGAATCGCTCGACACCACCCACTCATTCGAAAGAACACCCACAAAGAGCGTCCGAAACAAACGAACATTCCAAAAACTACCACATCCCCAGATTTCCACGAAAAAAGTCACCCTTTTAATGAGGACTTTTATATGGACCTCAGTCACACTCATGAATCTCTATTCAGGAGACATTTTTCAAAGGGCCGATCTGTTTAGCAAGAAAAAAGAACAGACGAAAAAAAATTGTGTGCAGAGGCAGCCAGCATGACCCAAGCACGCCAACAAAGGAGGTATATTAACTACAACCGCCAAAAAATAAATAAATATGCGAGACGCGAATTCAAGGTTACTCCTTTTGCCGGCAGGTCCGGGTGTCTGTTCATTCGTTCTCCGAATCAATCCCATTAGCTTGACCCCCCCTTTTCGGTAGTCTGCCGTCCCCCCTTCTGTTTTACGCCATAGTATCCTTGCCGAGAGTGTTGTTGAACCCAGCGACATTTTGGCGGGAAAAAATGGTCATGGGATTCCGAAGGTTGCTTCTGCGAGACGAGGGTGCTGGAGATTGGCGAGGAATCGCGTTTGGCGGGAGATGAGATGGGTGGTGGGAGTTTTCGGTTTCCAAGGGGAGGGGAGGTTCGGAAACGAAGCGAGACCGCGCGTGGAGGAGAGAGGTTTTATTTGTTTGGGTGTTTTTTTGCAGGGGTTGGAAGGCAGCGCTGTTCGGGTGCAGTGGAGGGTTCGGGAACTAATGGTGAGACGAAGACGGACCTTCTGTTCATACTATCTTTTTGAAATATAGTTTTAAAGTTAAGGATGAAATATATGTTCATGACATCTTTCCTGTAAATACAAAGAATTTATGCATAAGATATTTAATTTGTTGTACGTTTATTTTATTCCCCTTATTACTCCTAAACGCAATAGATAAATTAAAACAATTTATATCCTTAAAGGATAATGTCCTAGTACCCGCCCATTAGAAATAAAAAAAAATATCCTTTTGTTCATTGATTTCAAAGTTTTCTGTTTATATTATAAACTGAACAGATATTTACAATTAACTCTTATTACAAACTTCTTTCTAATCTCGGAAATTTACGTAACTTTGCAGCAAAATCTTTATTTTAATGTTGAAAGTGAGGTGAAAATTACACAAATTGAATTTCAGAATAGGAATAGGTATTTAGAAAGAATACAGTTATTGGATTTTCCCATTTTTAACTAGAACTTTCTCCTTTAAATTTAATGGGTTATAAAAACTTAAGATAAACTTAAACAAATAAATTGGCTCAACGAATCTGAAATTTGAACACAGTAATTTATTGATCGATAACCAGAAACTCGAAGGATAAAACAAAGGATCTAAAAATAACCTTAGGGAAAATTCAGCTATCGATACTTTCTCAGTTTTCCTGAAATCTGAAATTCTAGCAACGAATTCACCTTCTTTTGGCAACATTTCTATACCCAGCGTTCCCAGTAAGAGATGGTTTTATCCGTTTCCCCACTTACGAATCGAAAGCGCCTTTAAGAGAATTCCCTTTTCATTGGATTAAATCCCGATGACAAATTTCCGAAAAGCAGTACTCCCCGTTTCCCGCCAATTTCAGCTTTCCCGCCACACACGCGTGCGAACTCATTTTCCTCTCTTCTTCTTCTCCTCTCGTTCTCCTCCCTACTCCAGAGCTTCCATCGATTGCGGGAGGAGAGGGGGGGGCAGCACTCCCGAGAAGCCGATTACGCCAGACGATAACACCCAGCACAATAAACCACTCGCAGCAGACGACTTTTTGTTCTCAGTCGAGAGAGAGAATTATTTTTTCTCTTCACTTCGGGTTCACGTCTGGCCGCAGACGATTATTAAAGAACGAATGTGTGGAATGCTCTTTTGATACTTTCCGTCCGCACGGCCATTATGGAAGGGGATGTGTTTCTTTGAATAAATAATATTTTCGTTCTGTTTTTCTTTCGTTCTTTTTAGAAGCAAATTGCAGGGATTGGAATCGCGCGGGTCTTTTTATCGTCTTGAAAGGCGGGAATTCTCAAGAGCGCGGTTATTAACTCTGGGAGGATTTTTCCGTTTCGGAATTTTTGTTCTGCCGTGCACCAAATTCGATACCTTCAATTAATTTGGGTTCAATGTCAGGAGTGGATTTGTAAGGATTTAGTTTCACGGTGAAATGAAAATAGAATGTTGGTTTTAAATTATATTTTTTGTAAAGTTTTGAAAGAAGGGCGTTAACAGGTTCAGAACAAGTTTTTTTAACTTCGAGAGACTAAAAATTAGTCTATTGTTTCCTGCTGGATAAATAAATGTCTTCCCTTTCAAAGGATTTTATGAAATTTGGATTCCATTTTAACTTCTTAGAAATAGTTATATAGCTATTTTACCCAACTTGTCCATTTTGTTATCAATTGCAATCCTTGCTTCTCTTCCAGCATTTCAAATTTATTATTCTTAAAATAGGTGAACTGGAATAAAAAAATTCGATTTTCTTGTTATTAACTTTGAATAAGCGTTCATTCCAGTATATTTATTTACAGTTTTAAAAATTAAACACGTTTTCCTTTAGTAGATTCTTTTCACTCAATGTCTCTAAATATTAGTCCATTGTATTGCAATCAATGAAAAAGACGATATTAAGTAAAATTAACTAATTGAATGTTTTCTTCTTACTGCAGGCTATTATAATAAGGAATGAAAAAATTTTCGTTCAATAAATACAATTAGATACGTTAGTGAATTAATAAGCAAAAAATAAATTTCCTTCGACAAATGTTCAGAGCGTATTTCAAAAACACGAAAAAAGTAATTATTTCACCCTGTGTGTAAACTAACATAAACACACGGCGGGAAACTTGAATCACCTCGTTGCATAACTGCGCAAATCCTCAACCGACCTCAAAGAAGTAAACAACAGGTGATCCGCAACAGGATCAAAACAAACCCCGGATTCCGGTGGCAAAATGTCGTTAGAACCCTGAAAATTTTGAAACCATCCCCCACCCCTCCAGGAGGAGGGGGTGCTGCGTTGTCGACAGGTGGCGCAGGTGCTTCTCTCGTCGGAATCGTTTGGCGGATCCTTTGTTCTGCCCGACAGCCTGGCCTTGTTGTGGGGCAATGCCGCCGAGAGTCCGTACGCCAGACTTGGCGGTGTGGCGCTCTTGGCTGGGTTTGGCGATGGATGGGAAAGCCCGCGCTTTTGAGGGAGGAGAAAATGGGAACTTTAGTAATCGGGGGGAACCTCTGAGATTTCCCTCTGAGAAATAAATGTTTTTCCCTTTGTTGGGAGGTGAGAAATTAAACTATGTTTTATATCAGTTTAAAAAATGATTTTTGAAACACGACACTTTAAATTATTTTAGCTTTATTAATTTACCTAATTATTTTGTTCATTTCATGCTAGTGATTCATGCCGTTAAAATCAAGTTAAAAATTAATAAGATTTAAAAAAGGAATTCTAAATTTTTTAGAAATTATTAAAGCATATAGGAAAACATAATTTTGGTGTGTGATTTTGTTTAAATCATAGGTATAATATTGGGAAAATATCCATTGAAAATTGCTCATTTCCTGCTAACATACGTAAAATCAAGTTAAAAATTAATGAGATTTAAAAAGGAATTTCTAAATTGTTTATATAGAAATTATTAAAGCATTTAGGAAATATAATTTTGGTGTATGATTTTATTTAAATTGTAGGTATAATATTGGAAAAATGTTCATTGAAAAGACAAAATTTCTCATCTGCAACTATCTTGACTTTGTAAAAACTCTCATTTTCCCTAAATTCAGATTTTATTGATAAATTTGAAACCCCACAGCATCAGTTCAAAAAGGAGGTGAAAGTGGTAATTCATAAGTGGATAGACACATTTGGTATTAAATTTAACACAGAAAAAAACTCATTTTAAGTTAGAGAGAAGAGGTCGCATCTAATCCCTAAACTCCATCCTATGGCCACGTACCTAAAATGGGGCATAATAAAATCTTTTCAATGGAAGTTGATACATTAATTTAACAGAGCCTACATGAAAAAATTTGCATGTGAATGCCACATTTCCAGAAAATTCCAGATGAACTGCTTGAATAGATTGCCAATAATCCGCTTAAAGTGACGATGTGATCCTTAATTCAACACACGAACTGTCAAACCCTTCCGATGGGGTCTTTTAACACTCACCGACAATCGCATTATTGGCCACTCCCGACCCGAAAATCCACAAAGAACCCTGGAGGGAAATTGAAATTCGGGAAGTTGTGCTCGCTTTCAACTTTCACACCCCTCGAAAAAAAAATTCTTTAAAAAAACCCTCTTCCGCATAACGGGGGTGAAAGTGAAAGTGGTCGCCCCCCTAAAACCTCACAAAAACCACCCCCTTGAGTGAACTCCCCCACAATTCTCCCTCGACAAAAGAACCCCCCCAATATGCTAATAACGCCCCCGAAAAATTCTATTAAAGTCCATAATAAATAATTCGAAAAATCGACTTCGGAATTCGCGGGCCAAATTGGAAGCCATAAATCCTTGTTGGCGGGCAGCGTTGGCGGTGGTTTTGGCGGCATACCTTTTTTGCTAGGGTTGAAGAATCTTCGTGTGCGGCAACCTCCCAGGTAGCGCAAAATAAAAGAGACCGTCGAAGTTTTTATCGTCTGGAGATGATGCTCCCCCGAACGCCATTTGTTGTTGTTTTGTTTCTGTATTATCGTCTGCCTGGTGCAGAAATCGTTCCAAGTTGGTCAGTAAACCAGGCGTGGAGCAGGGGGGGCCCATGGGTGGATGCAGAGAACAAAAGGAAATGGGAAATCTGTCGGTTCTCATCCATCCCTAG
Source organism: Tetragnatha versicolor (assembly GCA_024610705.1). Classification (NCBI taxonomy): domain Eukaryota; kingdom Metazoa; phylum Arthropoda; class Arachnida; order Araneae; family Tetragnathidae; genus Tetragnatha; species Tetragnatha versicolor. The sequence goes on along the minus strand of JANDEH010000001.1, from coordinate 50,703,479 downwards.
CCGAGGGTACTTATGAGGGGACTCTGAGCGGAAAGATGCGAAACCCATCATGGACGTTGACTCCAGAGGAAGCGGAAAAATGAAACAAAAAGTAACACATTATTATGATTATTTCGCGTTTGTTTCCCATCATAGCCACTCGCTTGACATCCATTAAAAGGGTTGAGGCGTACATTAGAACTAGAATAGATAGTGTTGACTATTTATAGACCGAAAATGGATTCTTAAGTAGGTTGCTCACTCATCAAAAGAGAATGCCTAGTTGTTTCTTACCTCGAATCCTGACTTGATTTTTTAAAAAGAGGAGAAAGTGTTAAAGGAGATCAAATTTGTTCGTCCTTAAAATTTAAAGAAATTACAGAAGTAGAAAAATAATTGCCCCAGACGAACATTTTAGGACGAACAAATTTGATCTCCTTTAACACTTTCTCCTCTTTTAAAAAAATCAAGTCAGGATTCGAGGTAAGAAACAACTAGGCATTCCTCTTTTGATGAGCAACCTACTTAAGAATCCATTTTCGGTCTTATCATAGGATTTTCAAATCACTGTCCTAAATAGGGAATTTACTGCCATAATACCCAAAGAATTATCTCAGTAAAATTTACTAATATTTAAATATTAAGTAACATATATAAGTGTGTTACGGGAAAAGTGATTAATTGGGCATAATTAATAATGCCCAGGGTGGAGGCGGGCCATAGAGGTATAAGAATAATAGAGACGGCATGGACGGCAACCCTGTGTTCCAAAGATCAATGCTAGGCAAAAAGAATTCTTTAACATTGGAGCTCCCATAGACGCGTCGATTTCGAAGGTGAAAAATCGTAATAACTCATAGAAAAATGATCGGAAAATGAAAAAAACACCTGTTTATGATGTAGAAGGAAAAGACTAATTATTTTGAGCTTAAAAATTTATAATATCTCCGAAACATTTTTAGGAATGGGATTTTAAAAAACTTCGCGCCGAGTTCGTCCGACTTTCACGAGCTATATTCGATTAAATTTGACAGAATTTCAGTTAAATTACTTCTAGTATTATAAAATGAAGATTTGTGATTAGATTGGATGTGTTTTTGAGTCATTCAAATCAATATTTCTGGTTGAAAATTGTTTTTTACGAAGTTAAGTCATGAAATGAGCTTTGGCGGCCGTTGGCGATCGAGCTTGGCGCTTGTTTTGTGTTGGTGCGGGTTTAATTTTAGCGCGTTATTATTTTTTATTTTACCTCTTTCTCAAGAATTCAAGAAGATAATTTCCAATAATTATTAAGAAATAATATAAATGCATATTCCAATTATTGAGATGCAGTTTCTAAATAATTGTGATTTTTTAAAGTGTCTGTGGATTTTTTTTGCCATATTGTAAAGACTATTTTTAGATTGCTGCTACATTAATGCTAAATGTATCAAAATAAGTTACCAATATATACATTTATGTAATTTTTGTAACAATATTGTTAATAATATTATTATGGATATTTGTACAAGATTTGGGTACTTCTTTTAGAATTTTAATACCTCAATAAAATAATGTAATAATAATTAATGTCTCCGTCACTGGGGCTGTTTAAAAATTTTTTCGCTTTGATATCCTTGAAATTTCATAACACAAAACCTAATCAGTAGAATGTAATCTTATTAATTTAATTTACTAGTTCAAAAGCCATCAAATGTTTAATTCGAAAATATTTTTTCAGTTGCGAGTTTGCCATTAAAAAAACTGTAATCAGCAGATTGGTTGGTTGGGGTTTTATGGCATAAGACCCCCCCCTATTTTCAGAAAAATATTATTTTGAAGCACATACTCTTATGAATGAAGATTACCGTCATTCTTTTTCCTATTAGTTTTTGGGTATTTATATTTTGAAGTTTCAAGCTTTTCGGTGCCTTTTCGGTTTTTGCAACATTGTTTGCTAAGATCGCGAAGTGATAAGTAGAGGGGGTTAACGAGTTTTAATGAGAAAGGGGAAGAGTCTCCAAGTTAAATAAGGTAAAAAGTAGACCATCAAATTTCAAAGTGATAATTCACTTCACAAATCCATAAACTTCTTCCCTGTATGTTTTCGGATGTAATTCGCTATTCAAATTACACAATTTATGCACTTCTATATAAAAGCATAATTAATTAACTATTTTTTAAATCTTTCTAACCACTTAAAGTAACAGTTTAATTTTTGTATTCATCAATTTAAAATTGCTTTCCTTTAAATATTGCGTGTGCTTTATCGTTGTGAATTAGAATAGGATATAGAGTAGTGTTAATTTCATTTATGTTTCAGATAACAGATACTGGAATTAAAATTACTTAAATAAAATGTAACCTTTAAAAACAGAAGCTATCACTAATTTATATTTTAACTGTAAAAAATTCGATAGCATTGATACAAAAATACGAAACTTATAAGGCAACAAAAAATATATATATTCTGAGCGCCGTGCCAAACAGCGCGATAACCTCGCCAAATAGCGTGAAATCTCGTAAATCATAGCTTTGACATGCTAGGCAGTTATGGGATCGCTCGCTTCCGTTGAAATCGGACCCAATTCCTCCTCTATTCTTCTTTCCTAACTCTATGAGGCGGGCAAAGTGATAAATTTCATTGATTGAATTTATCACATTGCTCTCCTCCCCTTCGGGTATTATTAATGATGCCCGATTTATCACATTGCCCGTAACATATTTTTTCTTCCGTTTGGGAAATATTTTAAACAAAAACATTTAATTCTAAAATATGACTTTTTTTAATAAAAAATATTTTGAAACGTGATAATGATGATTCATTCCTCCACACAAAGACCACCGTTTGACATTTCCTTCTTCTCCAAATAAAGAAACCGGTCCTTTTTATTCACAATGAAAGTAATAGGAATATTCATCAAATTAATCAATTTATAAACGTTTTATGGTAAGATCAAAAGCTATTTTACCGATCTCGAGTAAAGTAATAATAATAATTTAAATGTTACTTGTAAGGGATGTTTTTTAAGTAGCAAATTATTAAAGCAAAACTAAGCAACCTTTTTTTTGCACAATGAGTTTTAAAACGCTGCACTTTCGTGCAATAAAAAAAGATGTTTTGTGTCCTACTTGCATCAATTACACAAGCATCATCTTGCCAGCTAATTATGGTCCCTACCCTTATAGTCATGTCCTTTTAAAAAAAACCCACTTTTTCATATTTCTTTCATTTAAGGCTTAAAAAATATGATAATTAAATCGAACAAAATTGTGTTGTAACGGTTCACCCTCCACTACATTTTAGTGCTTAGTATTTTTAATTCCAACGCTCCGTTACAAATTGGCAAACAATTAAGTAAGAATCAAAAAAAAAACAATTTTCCTTAAAAAAAAAACCATGTACCTACCCTAAAAAACCCACGCTTGAAAATACTCAAAAAATTAAGAAAAAATATGATTGAAAGGTTTATTTTGATAGAAAAGAGAATAATTAAGGTAATTAAAACCAAATTTATTACAATGTATTTCTAAAATTAAAACTGTGATAAGTTTTTCTACTCAAGAATTTTGCCTTCAAAACACAACGACAATGGACCATTCCCGCATTTTTTTATTCGAAAGAGATCGATTAAAAAGGAATTTTGGCGCAAAACATTTTTTAATTCCCATGTTTAGTTATTTTTTAATTTAATTTCAAAGTCTGTCTTTTTAAAAAGGCACGAAAACGGCTGCTTCGTCACAAACAGTTGTGTGACGTCAGTGGGCATGAATAACAGTACGATCATCCAATCAGGTATATCCTTTCAGCAATTCTTGATGTTAGTTTGTGCCCAGTTACGTCACGCCTGTTTCGACGGCAACTCAAATTTAGCTATTTTTATTTTCAAATATCTAATTAAAGAAATTTTTTTGAAACTTTTAAAGCTGATTTTTGAAAGTAAAACCATTTGTTTTACTAGAAATATTGCTTTTTATTCAATTTTAAAAAATACGGGAATTGTCCATAGCGTTTTTATTGTTGGATTTTAATAAAACCGACCTATTAAATACAAATAATTAATAAAATTTTTATAAAAAAGCTTAAAAAACGGTAATTGGCACTGATATTTTGTTTTAAACCCCCAACTATTAACTTTCAAAACCAATTTTCGAGTAAAACTCGGAAAAATGCTATATTTTCATGGAAAATGGCTGTTTTTGGTATCATTGAGTTTTTATCAAAAATACTGAAAAAAATCGAGAATTACTGAAACAACTATTCTATTCGCATAATTAGTTGTACATCATGAATAATATTTAATATTTTGCATATTTTTTTATTTATTTTGTCATTTATTACAAAAGGGAAAATGGGTTTTTTTGGCACCCTATGGGTTTTTTTCACCCCTCATTTCAAAGACTACCGTAATGTCCCTAATTGGCCGACTGAGCTGAAATTTGAGTATTTTATTCTCATAATAACGGGATAACACAAAACCACGTGAAAATGCTTTAAAGTCTTTATAACATATATTTTTACAGCATCAAAATCTGCATAACTAAATCATATTTTTAGCCCAAAATCGACATTTTCTATTTATTCAAAAAACTAAGTAAATAAACGGTTCTTTGACTTGCTTTTACGTTCCTACCACTCTTAATGGCATACTAAGACAGGGCACATGAGAATTTAAAATTATTTCAATTATTTATTTAAAATATCTCGATGGGTTTTTTAGGGTACAATTTGGAGTGGGTTTTTTTTAAAGGACAGCACTATACATTAACAGATTTACAACATTCGTAGTATTTCAGAAAATCAAGAAAAAGAAAAATATTTGAATCCAAACCACAGTAGGGCAATTTTTCAAGCTCTTACAGGAAGAGAAAACAGAAAAGATCTACTATGTAATCGTACTAAATTTGAGAAACACATACGAGAAACACGACGATCCATTCACAAGAAAAGTGGGAATCAAGTGTCTCTCTCAATCGCTTGAATGACCTGACGTTTAAGGGAGTTAACAGATCTCCGCAGCATTGAATGTCCCCTTATGCAAATGTCACAACCACTCAAGCATGGGATGGATGTAAAAGGGAAAGTAGAATGTCCACCCGTTTAGGGTGCCATTGACATCAAACGTAAAACACGGGGACGTAACGAGTTAGTTTTTTTGCCATGCATGACATCTTTGGGTCTTCGTCTTCGAAACCTATCAGTTGTCTGTAAAATGTTGAAGAATTGTAATAATACAGGGTGTCCCACGAGAAGTGGCCCAACCCCTTTAACTTTTGATCCCCTACAGATATAGTCATGAAAGTGGGGTCTAGGTATAGTAAAGTGACTATGCTCCATCCGATGAGATAAGTTTCAACGCCCTCTAGCGGAAACTTTACGAGTTATAATTTTTATTTTGATAACTATGTGAGGTATGTGAAAAAAGTCAATGACTAAGTTGTAGAGCAGCATCGATTCAGTAGGAAAAGACACCTTAAGGAGAAAAATAACTTTTAGTCATTTACTTAAGTCATAAAAATAAAAATTTCTCATTTTTGCCTTGTAAGGAGCGTTTTAAGAAGTAAAATCTACGTAATTTCAACCTAATTGAGCGTATGTTTAAGGGGTTTTATTCAAGATATTTTTCTGCTTAAGGTGTCTTTTCCTACTAAATCGATGCTTCTCTACAACTTAGTCATTGACATTTTTCACATACCTCACATAGTTTTTAAAATAAATATTATAACTCCTAAATTTTCCGCTAGAGGGCGTTGAAAATTATTTCATCAGATAGAGCATGGTCACTTTACTATACCTAGACCCCACTTTCATGACTATATCTGTAGACTTTCATGACTATATCCGAATTGCACAGGAACCCATGGTCCCAGACGTCATCCTAAGATTAGGAACATCCAGAAGGTCTAATTGAAAATCGGAAAATTATCACTATCAACCACTTTTTGTCATTCTACTTCATTCTTACATTACATATTTTGCAGTCAAATCAAGACCAAACGTAAATATGGAGTTCAATAATCTGTTTTCGAAAAAAAGATCACTAAATTAAATAACAGTGCAGGAAATTACCATTTTAAAGAACCAAACACACACTCTTAGAAAATAGATAAAACTTTAGTTCACTACTTTGACGTTCTTGATCATATAACACCTTAAAAAAAGATTTAACTGGAATCGAGACATTTCTTAGAACCATGAGCTAAATTCAATAAAAATTAAAAGGATTTTTAGTTAATGATCTTAATTCGTTACATACTTTTACTCTAAAAAACATACGGTGTCAATCTAAAAAAATTTAATTGCCACTAATAGTTAAGTGTGTTTCTTTGGAAATCTTAACTAAACAAATAAGAAAAATAGCAATATAACCAAATAAGAGTTATGCAACCGTAAAGAGAAGACTACAGTATTATGTAGATTTTAAAGGAAAAAGGATAGGATTCACCCTCCAAAAGAATCGACTGCAAAAATGCAGGGATGGGATTTGAAGGGGTTTAAGAGTGGAAAGAAAACTGCTATCGGTTAGAATTAATGCTTCGATTTTATCCCTCCAAGGAACCCAACCACTGAAGTTGAAAAAGACCCTTTCAAATGCAATTTCTAGGTCCTAAGAAAAGAGCCTCGCTGACTTGCCTTCATGGGCTGATCTGGCATTAGCAAAGCAAATAGTATTCCGTTTTCGCTTCTCTTCAATCCCTTCTTCTCCCCTGATTCATTTCCTTATTCGATTTTTCCCTGAGAATCGTGGCAACACAAGCGACACACTTCCAAGAAGCTAGTTGTGTTTACCAACAAAGGAGATCTTCCAATCCAAAATAGAGTTCCGTGCGAGATTTAAACGAAGTCTCCGAAATAGCAACAGCTAGGAAAAACATTCGCAACTTGTTCGTCGTTTTCACATGCTCCAAGATGGTTGCAAAACATCAAAACGGTGTCAAAGTTCTCCACACGTGCCAAAAAAAAAACAGTATTTAGTTTCTGTGAAGTGAAAGCATTAAGAGACGGTGGTGCAACGATATGTATTTCACAGTTTTATTAAGCTAAGGTTTCTTCCACTTGTAAACAGTTTTTAAAACTTCTAGCCGCATATATTTCTTCGACTTTCTTTTTTAAAATTTACTTACGCATTTAAACAAGATATATTTGTATACATACATCTTGTCGATATTTTATATCTCTGGGATAGTATTCTCAGAATTTGAGAAAGCTAAAAAATATGGGATTTGTTGTGTAGTTCTATTGAATGCTGTGGCTTTTATTAAATATCATCATCATGATACTACAACCAGAATCTTTATAACCAAGGATGCAGGATTCATTATTCTCTTGAATTTTTTCATCCATGCTTACCTTATCTGTCAGCATCTTTTTAAGGCGACTGCCTACGTTGGGAGAAGGTTTTTAAAAAACATTATATGTAACTTGTTTACATATTTTTTCTTAACCAATGTAGTTTAAATAACTAATATATGCAAAAACTACCCAAATTTTATAAAAAATATTTTTAAAAATAATAATTTATACTAAAATTTGGCGGACATTTAAAATTACGCCAACACCTTTTTAGGTAAATATATAAAAGTTTTTTTGAAAATTCTTGAAATCACATGTTCCTTAGATAAATACCTGTGCATTGACCTAAAAGCTAAGCAAAATTTTGAAAATTAAAGGAGCTATGCTATTTATCGTAAAATTAGCCTCTTTTTTTTAGATATTTTTTAAACATATTTTACGATAAATAGCATAGCTCCTTCAATTTTCAAAATTTTGCTTAGATTTTAGGTCAATGCACAGGTATTTATCTAAGGAACATGTGATTTCAAGAATTTTCAAAAAAACTTTTATATATTTACCTATAGAGGTGTTGGCGTAATTTTAAATTTCCGCCAAATTTTGGTATAAATTGTTATTTTTACAAATATTTTTTATAAAATTTGGGTGGTTTTTACATATATTAGTTATTTAAACTACATTGGTTACGAAAAATATGTAAACAAGTTACATATAATGTTTTTTAAAAACCTTCTCCCAACGTAGGCAGTCGCCTTAAGGATCTGTAGAGTGTTCCTTCCTTCTTGATCTTCAATATCCTCTCTAGAAGTTCTTTTGCTCTGCTCCACGCTCTCTAATAGATTCTGGTTTCTTTTTCTGTTCTGCATCTTCCATAAAAATCTGGGCAACTCTTGTTCATCTTTATCCTTCCTAAGAATGTTTTTGCCCTTCTCCATCCTCTCTATGAATCCAGAAGTTTCTCTTGCACGCTTTAAAAATCCAGGGTATTTTTACCTTTACCATACTCCCTGAGGATTCTCTTTCTCTTCTGCATCCTCTCCTAAGGATGCTACTGCTTTTTTCCTCCTCTTTAAAAACCCAGAGAATTCTGGATCTTCAGCATCATCTCTAAGAATTCTCTTGCTCTTCTACATCCTCTCTAAACATCCAAACTATTGCTCTTCTACATCCTCTCTAAACATCCAAGCTACTATTGCTCTTCTACATCATCTCTAAACATCCAAGCTACTATTACTCTTCTACATCCTCTCTAAACACCCAAGCTACTATTGCTCTTCTACATCATCTCAAAACATCCAAGCTATGATTGCTCTCCTTCATCTCTTATAGGATGCTCTTGCTCTTCTGCATCCTCTAAATATCTGAAATCTTTTCTATCACTTTGGATTTTTTTCAAAGAATCCATAATGTTCTTGCTCTTCCTCTCCCAGATCCTCTCCATGAGAATTATTTACTCTTCTTCATCCTCACCAAGAAGTCTCGCGCATCCTCTTTAAAAATCCGAGAGCTTGTCTTGCTCTTCTGCAACTTCACAACCTATGACCTCCTGTATCAGAATTCTTTGTTAAGAGATTCATTTTTAGACAATAGGGGATAAAGAGCGATGCCTACAGGCACCAGTAAACAAGCAGCAGTCGATAACACCCACATTAACCCAGCATGATGGGGAGCTTGTAAATCTCCCATATCGCAACCATCGCAAACTATAAACACATGAGACTCCTGATGAATTCAATACCCCCATTCAATACAATGAATTCTCACCAAATGAATTAAGGTAAAATATCATGAAGCCAAAAAAAAGTCATCACCACTTTCCCCAAATTCCTCAACAACACACCGACCACCTGTTGGTCCATTCTGTCCAGAATACCAATCAGCAGGAGAGCGGTTGTTCCTCAAACATTCATTACTTTCGAACGGATGTCTTGCCCCACCCACGTGTCTTCCGTAGCAGTGGACATCGGAGCCATCGCATGCTCCAGCGGACATGGCAGCGGGCATTTACATGCACGATTATGCGACATACGAGCGTCACTCATGCGATCGAAGGACATGCGAGAGGACCTCATTTTTAAGACCTCAGGGCCCACCACATCCTCGGCTATTGTTACTCTCCTCCTCGCTGAGGAAATAAGAGTTGAATCTCCTCACAAGGATCTTTCATGATCTGACCAGGCTTTGGTCACAAATTCATAGAAGAGAGGTAAAATAGACTAATATTATCAGTAACTACCTACTAGTAATTATAGTGTTTGTTAAAAAGTAACAGTTTGGATGGTGATGTTAGAAATTCGTAATCCTTTTCACTGATTCTGTAACGTTTGCCAATTTGATTGATTGAGGTTCAAAGATCAGTGCCAAATCCAAACATTTCCCTTATATGTTCCTATAGCCATCTTAAACTATTCAACACTTCTCCTGTTTGTAATATCATATTTTTCTTTCCCTTCGTTAACATTGTATAATGGTGGTGTAATGTAAATAAATTTTATTCAATCCATAATAATAGTACTTTCATGAACACTTCCAGGTTATTACGTAATATTAAGAGACACATTGAATTACGACCTATGATGCTTTTTAATACTCTTTGGTCTCTTAAATTGTGTAGTTTTTTCTTTTCCATGCCATCAAAATTAGATGAAAAAATAAACTAGCCCTCAACAGTATATATAGAATTTAAAAATATCTTAACAATTTTTACATGAACTCGATAAACAATAAACTCGAACCACTGATCTGTCAACTGATTGAGGGGGGTTTCGAAAAATTATTTTTTCAAAAAAAAATCCTTCAATCTTTCAATACAAAAATTTCAACAAAAATCCCATGTGATCCGCTATCGTCATGTCTTAGTCCTTAGTCTGATTCATAAATATGTAATGGTCCTTCAGGGCTTCAGAGAAGGTTTGTTAACTGTTTAAATTAGGGCCATTCATGCGGTTGAAAAAGACATGTGAGCAAGAAGCTATTCCCCTTCTCCAATTTATTTACTTTCGTCTTTCAGACGCTGCGTTGTCCAAAGTAGTATTCGTCGTAGTTTAATTCATAATCACAAGGTAACGTTACTCATACTCAGAGGCTACTCTCGTGACTATGAATGAATAAGTAAGTTTTACTTGGTAATGAATGAGTTGGGATGGTATGGAAATACCCACATCCGGGTTCAAAGGATTAATCTTGTACTTTATATGTGAATCCGTTGATTGCATATCAAAAGCATTGGAAAGCTTGTCCATATAACGTTTACAACTTTATTATCTGACAACCCCTTCCTTCTTTCAAATGAAAACACTAATAGACTTCATGATTGGCCATCGGTTGAAGAGGAATCAAGTCTATATGAAGAGACTTAACTAGAGGTGAAGGTTTAAGACAGTAGGAATATTTGTTATAGCCGTAGCTAGAGTTTTTGGAGTGGATACGGAGTAGTCGGTTATTGTTTCATGATTAATAAAGGGTGAATCTCAAACATCTTCACTCTTAATTAAGCAATAAGATGCTGTTTTTCATTAAATAGGAAACTAAGCAATATTTAGTTCAAAGCAGTTAAATGAGAAAAGTAATTTTTTTGCTTTTAAGCCATTTTTTAGGAGCAATATATCTCAAAAGTTAGAAATCACTTAGAGTGTCTAGGTTTTAATAGTTAATTTAATATAAAATATTGGAAAAGTTTTATATATCTAAGATAGCTCCTTGATAGCGGATCTTTATAAGGATGGGTATTAGTTTTCAGAAACAGCATCCTTTAAAAAAGCCCTTCTCAATATCATTTGTAAAACTTAATGAGCCTTATCTAGTCGTAATACCTCAAAATAATTATTAACTTACGGGGGACTATAAAAACAAAGCACATAGCCAAAGTACATTTTCACTCATTCTACATTCAGTTGTCGCCATATTTCTGCAATGCATTCTAAAAATAGTCGCACCTTCAGACTGTTGAGCACATCACCGTATTTCACTCAAAATAACGCTATTCCACCCTAAAAAACTGACACTACATGGCGAAACCCGATTTCAGCAACACGATCCAAGGCCCCTCCACAATTATCTCATTGTTCCAGCCAGGTGCTAAAACGCGACATCCAAGATCATTAACATACCCAGAGCCATCCCCAAGACAAATTACCACCTCGTCTACGAGCGAACATGGCGCAAAAATGCATTATTTCTCCAACAAGGGATCGTTCACACTCTCAACCCTTTCGGAAATTCCTAGCCATAAACACCTCGCCTGATGTCTTCCCTTGAACCTGGTTGCCCAACGCTCTTTCGAAAACAAAAGCCGCTAATAACTCAAGATGCTAATTGCGGGAATGGGTGTTGGTTGCGACACGATCTGCCGCCTGGCTCTCACCAGAGGGTCACATTGGTTGGGCTGGGGTTAAACGTCCTGTTGCAGAGTATGTGGGCTTTGGTCGTCCACCTCGGCAAATTTATTCCTTTCGCGGCATGCGGTGATTATCTTCGCGCTCCGTTATTATTATTATTCTTTGGGGAACGTGCCAGTAGTGAGAAAGGGATCGTAATTTTGGTTTGTGATGGTCTTCGGAGGTTTGTGTTCTTTTGTGCTTTATTCATGGAGTCAACTGGAATTAATTTGTGGATGGAAAATGCATAGATGGAGCCAAGAAGGTGGTTTCGTGTTCTGGAGATAGAATTCGTTTAAAACATTCATGGTTGAGATGAGTTTTCTCCGATATCCTTTTTCAATGCTCAACCACTGAATTTTATATTTAAAATCACTTTAGATGCATTACTTTATAACACTCATTGATACAACATCCCATGGAGCCAAAGATCCAGCTCCAAAGGGGGGAGCACTTTTCCAGACCATCAGCATGTACCCTTTGACAAAAAATGTGAAAATGTTGGTAATTTTCTAAAAAGTATCACGAAAAATCCCCTTTTGGTACCGTTGGGTTGGGGGTATGAGGTCCTCTTCCAAAAAAAAGTTTTTAATTTGACTTATATAAGTAGGGTTTTAACTCATTTTGAGAACCTTTTTGGGTTCAAGGGTCCACTGTCTTCTAGAGTGCCCCCCCTTTCCATCCGCGACTGTCTTTTATATAGAATAGAAACAGTAATTGTGTAGTTTGAATTGGGTCATATATTTCACAGTTGATACCCTCAAAAATATTTTTGAAATACATGGTCGAAACCCAAGATTTTAAAAGTAAAATGTTAATTTTATTAATCAGATGATAGTGAACATTTGAAAGAGTGCCAAATTCCCAAAAAAACTATAATGTATGTACTTCTAATCTTCTAAATATATTTTGTGTAAATAGTGCTTAGTTATAAATTAACTTTTTCGTAGTAAAGTTGGTTTATAATTGATTCCCCTTTAGACTTACCCTGCCAGAAAATTGCCGAATATTACTATCATCTTTAAGAAACATCCATTAGTAAGAAAGAAAAGAGAGAAAATGCGTTGTTAATTATTTAAACCGTTAAAAGATTTCTACATGAGTTTTGCACACTTTAAGGTAATTAATACCGCAGTTTATTAAGTCGAAGTACTCCCTTTGTCTAAAACCAAACATTATTATCCAAGTTGATCATTACTATCACAAATTAAAGCAAGCAAATGGAACCCGCCTCAAGTCAAATGAAGATAAACGAATCTATTAAACTTTCTACCATCCGAACATATTTGCATTAACTGTTACATCACGATACCAGACGCAACAGATCAAAGTTTATTTGATCAAACGAAGAGAAAAAAATCAGCCGACGCCCGAGTTTCCATAATCCCCAACCACACCAATAAATAACTAATCCCCCACTGGAAATGCCTCTGCAAAAGACTTTTGAGGGCGCGCATAAGTAATGAAGAGCATTCAAATATGAGTAATTAATTCGATTTTTATTGCCCGTAAAGTGATGAAATAATCCGAGCCATCCCACCGTCTAGACGTTTTGTCTAGACGGGATTTTCGGGAAAAAAGGGAGAACATTGATTGTGTTCCCGGGCATATGCGAAAGAGGAAGTGCTTCTATTCGGGTATAGTTTTAGCGGAATTTACCACTCTTCCATGGGCAATGCCGAGGGAGATCATCCAGTCCAGACAGCGATACAAAACCCATAACAGCCTGCCTCGATGTGCTGTGGGGAGACTTCGCGTCTGTTTCATTCAGAATATGCGAGACTAGTTTCACGCAGCCTAAACATAATTTTTGGAATAAAAGCTCTTCCATGACAGCTGTGTGCGTTATTTGTTATAGTAATCTCAAATGCAACAATTTTATAAGAAGGCATTATACTTCTGGGATTGCGCTCTTGTTCCAGTGCTGCCGGCGTCTGTTACGTGACTGGTTTGTCTCTCTATTTTTCGGGACCTTTGAAATCGCTTTTTCTCAAGATATATGTGTCTGCAACGTGCTAGTCTGATAACTTTGGGTTCTTCTATAAGTTTTGAATTCTCACCGTAGTGTATATTCTTGGTGGGTTAGAAATGGAAGTAACAACAGCCAATGGGGTGACGGCCAAGTCATGTCTTCTTTTAGAAAAAAAACTCTTCAAACAATGCAAAGGATTAAAAATAAAATGCATTTGTTCCTAAAACCCCATCTGTTCCATAAATAGATCTAAAACTCAACATTTCTCCAAGATCCTCAATATTTACTGAAATCATCACATTACCCCACAAAATGGTTTTTGACCTAAGATTGTGGTTCATTAGATTTTATGGTGCAAGGCTCTTATCAGGTCTAGGTCCATGCATGCCCATTTTGTATAAACAGGACCTCCGTGATCTCAATATCCTGTAGTCACTCTCATTACTGAAATAAAAATTTTTCAACTAAATAGAATGAAGGAGAAATAAAGAAGTAAAGAAAAGCTGGAAAAACTCAACAGCTTCAACACAAAGGCCGTTCTTATTTAGTAATACATTTTCTTGGATCGTTGGCAATGGCTTTAGGACATTTAAGACATAACATGAGGCCATTAACTGCTCGTAACATAAACCCTAACTTGGTAGGACCGATCCAGAGTGGATGTCGGATGTCCCAAACAGATCCATTGAAGGAAAAGAAATAGCTGTTGGAAAGTTTCAACTAAATTAGGAGCAAGTGTTCACATAGAGCTATCGAGTCTTTGATGTATACCTCGTGCTGAAGTTCCGAATTCAGAATTCATGGCACAGAGGTACCTCCAATTCTCAGGAGGATTTTCATCAAGTCGACAACCGCCCAGAATAACAAGAGCATGCTTATCCAAGTGCAAAAGGGCACCAAAGGGAAATGCGGACCGGAATACCAAAAACCCCACCAGTAGCGTGAGAATGCTCCAGCGATCAGCAAGGTGAGCGCAAAAAGAGCCGTGTTTACGGTCCCCAGGTAAGAGACGACGATGACACTTTGACCTTCGCCGGCAGAGGTCGCTGGTTTGGCGGGAAAAGTGCGTCACACGCGGCCTTCCACCAGCTCCGGAGTGAACAAACTTCGAAGGTCCCGTTGTTGGTTGGTTGCGCAACGGCGGCCATTGTTGTGCAGCAGAGAAATGGGTCCTGCGCCATCAGCTGGACAAGACTGGACTTGTAGAGCCTTGATTGTCCAAATGAGTTCTCTTGTAACGTTTTCTAGGCAATGAGGGGATTTTCTTTTGCGGTTTGGCCTTCAGGTAAGGATTGCACCGCACGTTATGACTCGTTCGACTGCGCAATAGAAAATGTGTAACAAAGGATTAAGCTTGGAAAATTGCAGAAGATCTTGCGGTTCTCTTTGAGGATACTTTCCATGCCGGAATTTGGAAAAGCATATTTCCTCCGTCTTTTGAGTTTGGTTTCTTTCTTAGTCAACTAGAAGAGTTGGTTCAACTTGGTTCTCTTTTCATCAAAGAAGAAAGAACTTAGTTAAATCAACGACGTGTTCGAAACATTTAAATATATATCAGAGCCGAAGCATACTTACTATAAATATCTACATATCCTTTGTTACTGGCAACGGGTGGTCAAAGCGAATTTCTCGAAACAAATTTGTAACTGTTTAGGGCTCGAACTTACTAAGTGTGCAACACTCGATTTTTAAATGCAAATAATTAACATCCAAATTTCTTGAAAGCTACTTAGATCTAAAATTGTTTAAACAAAAAAATTTTTCTAAAATAAATACCATAGAAAATATTTAAAAAAGACTTAACAAGCTATACTATAAGTATTTCATTTTGTAAAAAAAATAACTCAAAAGTCACATGTTCACTGACATTGAAGTTCAGTTCAGTTCAAAAGTTAAATTTATTTCACGCTGAAAATTTACTTGAATTAGTAATTCACAAAAGGGAGGAGTAGTTTAAACAATAAAACACATTTGCCTATTTTGTTCAGATTCCAATACACAAACAGGAGCTCCAGCATCCTGTTCAACTTTTATTAAGCACTCTCAACAAAGATCCGTGTTAATTATTCAGATTCCGAGACGCGCAAGTCCGGCTTGTGTCGTGAGCTCCAGCATCAACTTTCCCAAAAAACCTCGAAGCGGTATCGGACAGACAACACAAAACAGGACACACAAACGCAGAACTGAAACCAAAAGTAATCTCATCTCCGGCCCGGCAATCAGCTTCTGTGTTCGAAAGAGAGGCCTAATCCTAATGATGATAGATGTGCCATTGAAGTAGCGAGTTATGAATACCAAGCTTGTTCCAGAATGTGTCGGTCAAGGTCGTCCCGAGAGATGGAAGGTTTCTCCAACAATTGAGTTCTCTCTTTCTGGTTGCAACATTTGACAACATTCGGTTCCGAATCTTGTGTTTTGGAAACTGGTTCTCGATTCTGGTAGGAAGGTTCGTGAACAATTAAGAAAGGTTTCTCAAACTTCTTTAGACCAGTGATGTTTAGGGAATTTTCTTCAGGGAACCTTCTGGTGGATAAGTAGTAACAAAATATGGATATTTGGTCATGAAAATAAACCCTTTGAATGAATTTACTCACATACACAATACAAAAGAAAAGCTAAATTATTTCAAGTTACAAATGCATTCATTTTTCCGTTGACTCATAACGTTAATTTTTCACCTGATAATCCATAGGCTTAAGCTTCTTTTTAATGCAATTAAAGTATGCAGTTAATGAAATTTAAGCATTATGACCTTCATAACAATGTAAAGTTAGAATCATAGGAATATAAGAATTATGCATTTTAAGATTTTTAGTAGCATATTCTCAGCTGCTGAAATACATATTTTGGTGCACTGGAATCTAAGAGTAAAAACAATTAATTGAGCGATGTGTAAGGGAAGTATAAAAGATTTGATTATATGTTATCCAAAGGAGATTTGGGAATATACCCTACTCAAAACAAAAAAAATACCTTTGGACCATAGAAAAATACTAAATGTCCCCCCTCCAAAAACTTTTTTTATTCCAAATAATTTAGAAATCTTATTCAGATACTTTTATGGCACTGATATCGTAATTGGTTTGTTTTAATAAGAAGAGATATCTTTATATAAAATACTCCAGACCTTTTGTAAGAGATAAGTTTAACTTTAACTTATGACTGAAACAATATTTTTGCTACCCATTGAGTCTTAGTAAATTCCACACCTGAATAAATGAAAAAAATTCAAGAAAACTAAGAGTTTAGAATTACACAAGGGCATTTAGGACTCAAGTTTTGCTAGCACCCGTGTAGAAGATTTGCTACTTGCCTAAAAGTCTTAGCCTCGATGAAATAAGATTCCAGAGGGAGTTACCCATTTTAATTACTGCAACTGATAAAACTCAAGAAATCCTATTTAACCTTAGACCAATACAGGGTGATTCTGAAATGGTCCTCCAAACTTTGAGGGGTGATAGTACTCATCAAGACGAACAAGAATTGATGCGGAAAGGGGGGTCGCAGTTACACCGTTAAAGAGTTAGGTCCTAATGTAGTGCGAGAGCGTTACAAAAGGACGTTTTGCCAAGGCCCGTTTAACGAAAAAAAACATCATGAAATGAAAAAATTTATTGCATGAGGTACAGCAGTATCCGTACTACTTACATCATAAATTTGATAGAAATTGGACCACTTACTAAACCGTAGAGTGAGTTTTAAAACATGCAATATTAATCTTTTAGCCGATGAATGGAGTTCCTTTACATTAGTGTAATGCTATTTAGAAAAATGATGATCGGGGAAGGAATTTTCAATGATCATACAGTTTCAATGATCAATGTATGATCATTGAAAATTCCTTCCCCGATCATCATTTTTCTAAATACCATTAATGGAACTCCATTCTTTGGCTTGAAGATTAATACTGCGCGTTTTAAAACTCACCCCACGGTTTAGCAAGTGGTCCAATTTCTATCAAATTTATGATGTAAGTAGTACGGATACTGCTGTACCTCATGCAATAAATTTTTTCATTTCAATATGTTTTTTTTCGTTAAACGGGCCTTGGCAAAACGTCCTTTTGTAACGCTCTCGCACTACATTAGGACCTAGCTCTTTAACGGTGTAACTGCGACCCCCCTTTCCGCATCAATTCTTGTTCGTCTTGATGAGTACTATCACCCCTCAAAGTTTGGCGGACCATTTCAGAATCACCCTGTATAATGGAAACCTGGCGGTACATTCCAGACAAAAACCGTGACTACATGATCGAAAGAAAAGAGGGGCCTAAAGACGGGCAAAACCAATTTCAAAACTGTCTTATACGGTGCAACGAACTCAATTCATCAAATCCATCCACAGAGAGTTCGTGATCTGGGGATGCTAAACCACCTGAAGAAATCCCCACTATTCCAGGTATGAACCAGGCGGAGGAGCATCGACCGACCCACTGTACCATCGATCACGGTGTGGACATCCCCTGTCTGTCACACTGGTCCCGACCACCAACGAACTAACTGGGTTGGGACCAACAACAAGAAGCAAGCAGCGGTCAGCGATGCTCCTGATGGGGAAGGAAGGATCCGGATGGACACTCGGAGGGTTGAACGGACTGGAATGCAGCAGCGGCTCACCTACATTCCGGTTCAT
This sequence comes from Tetragnatha versicolor, assembly GCA_024610705.1. Taxonomy (NCBI): domain Eukaryota; kingdom Metazoa; phylum Arthropoda; class Arachnida; order Araneae; family Tetragnathidae; genus Tetragnatha; species Tetragnatha versicolor. The sequence goes on along the minus strand of JANDEH010000001.1, from coordinate 50,685,247 downwards.
CGGCAAAGAGAGGTTGTTGGCACATTTTTTCGGCCCTTTCGCTGCGCGCGTTCGGCCCCGTAGCATCGTCTGACATTAGCGGGTCAGGCGATGATGGAATCGCGTTTGGTAAACAAACGGTTTGTTTATGGGCGGGGAAGGAATGCGGAGGTTGTGATGCTCAGCGGTTGGGGTAAATTGGATAAATTTATTTTTTTGAATTTGTGTATCTTAGACGGTTATGTTATGTTTATCAATCGAGCTAAGTTTAACAGGTAATTGGCAACGGGTCAAAGCAGTTAACTCGGAAGGAACCGAGACGTATTTTATATACATATTTTATATACATATATAATTTATATATATACATATATATATTTTATATACATATATATATTTTATATACATATATTTATTTATATACATATATACTCTCACACCAGCCTAACGACTAGAAGATTAGGGACTATCTCCTTTTGGGAATAGTGCAAACTATCTGACAAACCACAGATCTCCCTCGCATCTTACTTTTTGGGATAAAGGAAGCGGGGACGGATGGACATGGATTTTGAGAGATTTTTTCTTATTCAAATTGTGTGAATTGAGTTTATTAGGTATTAAGAATCAAACACTTGAAAAAACTAATGTATTACTTTGTCAGGGATCTCAGAACCCCTTTGCCCAACTTTGGAGGGTTAAAGACTTTTTATTTTTTAGGAGTGAAATAACCGAAAAAAAAGTCTGGCATAACAAAACTGGGTGACCAACTAAAACATTACTAAAAAATGTAAAACAAATAAATTTGCATTTTTGAACCACACGATAGAAAACAACAGTAATACGGATTCAACTTTTTCTTTTTCACGGATCACTGGTTGGAAACCTCTGCTTTATACATACTAATATTGAACTTAGCACCTTTATAAGTATGGAATATTTCGAGTACTAAGACATATCAAAGTTCAAAGTGCAATTGAACTTCGAATTCCTATACTCCAAGTTATGAATGTGCTGCTTTATAAGATCAATCATCACAATGAACATGAAAGATGAAAGTAACGATGGGGTTAAAAATGACACCACCACGCAACGGCTTCATAACCGTGGGATTCAAGCACATAATGCAGAAAATGCTTTCCGGAGACCTCAAATGATGAAGTAATGTGCATATCTTTCATGAAATGGGACACAATACACACAAGGAAAAGGCTGTCTGGAGAAGAGCCGCCTTCGCCGCTTTGTGATGAGTGATGTGGTGGATCATTTTAATTGACCATCAGCCGGACCTAGAAAGTTTGTTTGTCTGAGCTTTCGTGGGAAGTGGGGCTGCTGCGGGAAGTCGAGTTGTGAAAGTGTTAAAGTGGGTCGCCCATGCTATATATAATATTGCCATTGTTTCCTCGTTGCGCAATCCCGTTTGCTGGGGGCGGTTTTCAAGGTCGATGCTCGGATTTTGAGAAAGTGGTGGATGAGGAAGTCTGGGGACGGGTTTTGCACAACAACCCCAACGGTGAAGAAAGTGATGGGATGTCTGGCGATTGGGGATAATGTAAGTGGAATATTATACTGCATCAGAACATCTGTGCTGTTCTGCACGGTCTAAAGACCCAATTTACAGGATACCATAGTCAAGTGCCTGCAGATGTTCCCATTGTCTTACTAAGCTATATAACTGCTGCAATAAAAATTGTACGATATTGTATTTTTCTTCTATCAAAAACGGGATTTCTTAATCCATTTGGTTTTTGCATATTTTTAATTGGTTGGTCGTCTGGTGCTGGAACACCAAGTGACATCGTGTAAATTGGGCCAAATAGTCCATTGGACCATCGCTCATAAATATTCTTATTAGGTCTTGGAAATTTGATGAAAAAAATTTGCCTATTAAAGGAACTGGAACACTAATAAAAACTCATTTATGTTTTTCACTTTCCCTCTTTATTTTATAGAATCATCCAAAATGTGACAGATGTAAATTGTCCACTCCTCAGATTTCCTATGCAAATGTGTAATTTCTCGGTGAGAATCACTCATGATGAACATTGAAGGTGAAATGGTGTAAATGAGCTTAAACGATTATAATTTGGGCCAAAACCTTTTACTAATTTATAGATGTAAACTGGTGCATCTTGTACAACAATAATCTTTTGTAAATGCAGTGGAACTTCTTCCTACAAGACTGCCAGAAAATACCATGCTTGCTAAATTAGATTGCAGGCTTCATTTAGTTTCTTCTGCCATTTAATAATTCAACTCGGCGATGATGCTTCTTGTGTTGCATGACTTTTATATTATACTTTTATTATACTAACAAAGAAATCGAATATTTTAAAGTGGATTTGCCCCTGGAAGAAAACGGGCAACCAATCAGGAAATCGTTTTTAGAAATCCTCAATATCTATCAAATTATAATAAATTACTCTTTTCCCAAAAAGTAATACTAGTTGATTTTTGGGTATCAACTACTCAATAAATAATGTTAAACACCACATTCCCATCAAATTGCACTAAATAAACACAGTGATGAAGAAAACCAAAATTTTATTTGCAGACATTTTTCATCAAGACACAAGGTTTCCCACAGACTTCATCTCCTTTCCGAATCTTCGAGCACGGTTCGACAACTGGAAAAGCTGCTCCGCTCTTACAAGACGGCAGTCAAGCGTCACAAAAAGCTCAAAACTGAAAATAAAAACAAACAAACCCCGGGTAAAAGGCCCGGAGTGCCCGGCCATGACTCGGCCGACACATCCGGAGAAAAGCAAGTCCACGTGCTCTGGTGTCAGCGCTCCCCGTGGTGTCCGACCCCCAGTAACCCCGCCAAGAAGAGTTGGCGGCCGCACGCCCCACTGCGCCCCGCCAACCGGCGCCAAGGCCTTGAGCCGCCCGAGTCCGCTGACCGGCCTTGGAAGCCCGCCATTGTTGGCGACGATTTAAATCGTGAGGCGGTTCGCAATTGCTGATTAGAGGCTGCTGCCGTGGAGCTGGAGATTATTTGCATGCGTCAGAGGATGCCGGCACGCTGCTGTGAGAAATGCATGTAAAGTCTGGAGAAGTAAAACCATGTAGCAAAAGTGGATGATGGGAAAGTTTTGGGTGGCGAGTTTTTTTTTCGGGTTGAGTGGGCAAGAGGAGGGATTTTATTGGCAGGTACTCTGTTGTGGGCGGATGAGAGGAAGTTCGGAAAGCACGAATCAGATGGATGTTAAAAGACGGACGAATTATTAGGAAACGTAAGGTTTCTGAAAACTTTTCTCCTTTTAATGACAGGTACTTGAGCATATCATCCTTGTACCCATGTCAGGACAACCTATTTGGCGTTATACCGCGTTCTCAAGACTGGAGGTGAAGTACTGTATACCGTGTAGCACACACATTCACTCGCACTAACCTTCTGTAACAGAAGGGAATTCATCTCCACACAGGCAGAAACGAACGGAGATTCGAGCCCCTCAGAGGCCTGACTACCAGAAATTCCTAAGTAGAAATTTTACCTGCGCTTTTTCTAGGTTCATCTGGTGGATAAAGGGTCTGTAGTCAACAGTGGGGAAGCCGGAGGAACTATCTGGGGAAAGGGGCCCTCTGCCTTTAACATCGATGTATTTTCCGTAAGCAATGTTTTGCATGAAAAAGTCGGGTTATTTTCAACCAATATTTTAGCCCCAAAATTTAGTACCAACTTTATGGAGTTTCGAAACTTAAGCTAGTTCCAGTGTAAAATCGAACCTTCTTTATTCGTGTATCAACAGAGAAGATGCAGTTAGATTAAAGATATTCCAATAGAGATGGTATCTCTTCTTCTGCATGATCAAGAGATGCTGCAGGCTTTGGATCTGGAGCGCAATTTTTTTAAAAAGCGCACTGGCGATATAAAATTAGTCCCATTTTTTATAAATGGAACACAAGATTCATCCGATATGTCCAGGCTAGTGCAAAGCTATAAATGAGGTGAGAAACGGGGAGATTAGATGTAACTAAATTTCTCATTGTTTTAGCTATAATACATTTTGTTCCCCAATTATCATCAATGGAAAGAAAATAAAACCTTCCACTCGGCACCCAAGAGATAGACCGATCTAAGACGTCATAAGTAGAAAGGGTTAAGTGCACACCTTATCAGAAGAACGTATTGCAGATATCTACATTGTCTCCCTTGACTTCCTTTTCAGCAATCAAATTCGTCCACCGGAACTAGGCGCGTCCTCACGTGCTTGTCTATAAATATTTGTTTGTAGTGATGATGCGCGGACAAACGAACGTCAAACACGCATTCATTTTGTGTAGCTCTGTCATTACCGAGAAATCCCCTCAAAACAAGAAGGAAAGTCATGCAAAACAAATCACCTATACCTTATTTGCTTTTGAGAATACCTGGCGATTCAGGACGATGTTTTCCAAACAGTACCTATTGCTTTCCTAGGTAAAACTGAAAGCTTTATGTCCAGTTCTGGATTTCCTCTCATGGTTATGACCCAAAAATGTTTCCGTTTTATCCACTAGCCTCCCTTAAAATCTCGATGCTTCAAGATAATTTCCTTCGAACTTTCATGTGCTGTTCATTTGGGAAGTACAAACCAAGTTAAAGAGCGTTATAATTCCTCCAGTTAACACAATAAATTGAAAAATACTATCCTAACAACCAAATCCTGGTCGTCAATTTATTGAAAGGAGATCTTAAAGATAAAAGAATTCCTTATATTGTAGTCTGTCATAGTTCAGATGTTTAACGCTCATATGTCATTGTAACATCTTGGTCAAGAAGATTTCATGGTGGTCTTACCTGCTTCAATACGAAGCCAAGAACTTTCCCATTTATTTGGATTTCAGAATGTCAATGAGTGCTTTTATACCTGGATATCGAAATCGGTAGTTTTATTTAGTTGTTTCTAAGGGATTGGACATTAAACTCCTTTTACTTTCCATACAAAAGCTAGCTATTCCAAGCCCTTGAATAACCTTTTCATCTCACTTCTTTCTTCTTTCTGTATTCAGTATCTATAGGCAAAAACAAAAAATATTTCACCGATACCATCATCATCAATTCACAGCCTGCCATCGCATCGTTCCGAAGAAGAATAAAAAATGTCACCAACCTACACCTTCACTATTATTCTCGTATTCAGAGAGGGGAGAATATTCCCGAAAAGAGAAACATTCAAACCCCATTAATCTTCAAGAAGACACCCACCAAATGGATGGGAGGAGTATCATACACAGAGATACAATCCTCCCAATTCAATTCCATCCAACCATCGCGTGTGTTATTCCTTCCTTCCCCAGAACTTCATTCGAACCCCTCATCTGTCCGGCAAGAATACTCCATCAGAACGCAAATGGAGAAGCGGATCGCATTCTATTTGGTTGGTAGGGGCATCCACCCGGAAAAACACACGCAAGGGTGTAGGTGGAACAATAAATAGCGGGGGTGGTCGGACCCCCTGAATCCATCTCCTTGCAACCTGAGCCCCACTTTACATCAAAAATATTCACGCCCCCGCAATCAGAGTGGGACGTGAGATGGGAATGACCGCAGGCGGAAAATCCTCCCCCTTTTGAATAGGGGATGCCTGGAGTGGGTACTCCTGGAATACTGAAAATATGTAGAGGATGGAATGGGAGCTTCCATAATGTTGATTGAGAGTTCTATAATATAGGAAGATATATTTATCTATAGAAGACTAAGTTCTTATTAAGTTAACCACTGCCTTCTTAAGAAAATACTTATGTCGATTTTTGCTCTCAATAAATGAGTAGTTGCATTACTTCAAGATTCTAATCTAATTGTACTTTCTCTCCTTGGATATTTTAATCTGTAATCTTAATTTTGAAGCTATTAGTGAGGTGATAGTTTTCCGTAATAATCCACCAAAAGTAATCTAATTTTATCTAAGTTTAAGATATATCGCTAAGAAAATCTTTAAGGAATTCTTGTGAGCGTCCAGAAAAATTGACATCATGTCATTCTAAGCTCAAGTTTGCCTTCCCCCAAAAAAAGATATTTGGTATTTGTTTTATTCTTGTAGTGTTTTTACTAGTTAAAAATTTTAAGAAATAAAAACTAACATTAAATTTGAGAGAACAAAATATACATTTTGTGTAGTGAAACTTCTACAATCCTATGTAAATGTAATTATTCATTTCTCACAGGGTTTGGAAAACTATAGACATTTTAGTACACATACACACAGGGCCGTATTTAGGCACGTGCAACATGTGCTATAGCACAGGGCGGCAAAATTTTGGGGGGCGGCAGATTACTACAAGTGCATCAAGACAGTGGCTATAATGGGCCAAAACAAGCTAAAAACCTGTTTTTTAGAGTCAAATTTCCAAAAATTTTCTGGGGGAGGACCCCCATACCCCCTTTCGTACTTGGAACTAAATTACTCACCACAACTTTTTTATAAAAAGGTCTTCTAGATGTAAATTCAAACAAACACATGCGTAAAAAGCTACATTGGACGCGATAAATTTGCTTTGGAGGTGTAAAATAATTTTAGGCCCCTCCCGAAATAAATTTATATACACGCCACAGTATCAAGGACAAACGATAGAGAAACACGGATATTTTATTTTCTTAATCAAAATATTATCTTACAATTTGCATTTAAAATTTAAAGAGATAATATTTTGAAACTCCCCATCAATTTGTTATCTGTAGAAAATTTAAACCCTGATTAATGTTAAATAGGATTAAATGCTAATTTCACCCTACCATTAAGCAGTAGACTTTTAAAAGAAATAAAGGGGGGATTTTCTTGAAACAGAAAATGAAAAAGGGGGGCGGCAATAAATCTATATGCACCAGGCGGCAAAAACCCTAAATACGGGCCTGCATCATACACATACACATACATATCTCTTACGTTTCTCTTTTTCAGCTTTTTCCCCGAATATGAAATTTAAAGGGAAAAGTGCTCATTGTTATGAGCAACATATCTAAAAAAGAAAATTTTGAGCACTCGAAATTTGAAACTTCCAAACTAAACTTAAAAACTCAATTTAAAACATTATTTCCTACAACAAAGTTAGCATCTGACTCATCGGGATAACTAATGACTCCCACTCGGAAAAGTGGCAACCTGTCCAGGATGAGGTCTGATCCCCCTCCCCCAAAATCGCACCTGATATGTGACCAGAATCCATCCACCACTTCCCACTTCCAATAATGGAAATATCACGCGGATCACCTCAGTGGTCAGTCCTTCCCTACTATCCGCGTCCGATCACGTGCAGGAATCGAAATTCATCTTCATCCTCCCTCCCTTGCATTAGGCCCTGCCCCACTGTGGCTACTCCAGTCGCTGAAGACATTAAGATCAAACGGAGAAGATGACTTGAGGGGAGATACACTTAACTATTATACTCCTGTAGCAAAGAAAAATGGGTGTCAACGTTTCCAAACGCATCTAGCGCACCTCCCGTCAAGTCCCCTTCTTTCTCCCCTCCGTATATGATGAGGATCTCAATGTCTTCAGCGACTGGAGTCGCACCAGTGTGGGCAGGCCCTTAGAGGGAGGCGGCCGCGATGATTGGTTCCCCAGCGGATGGAGAAAGAGAGGATCTTGCTCCTCTCATTGCGGAATGGGATCACGTAGCGACGGGCAGTGTGATGGAGATTTTTTCTCTTTTCCTCCATCCCCCGCATCACATCAGATATGGATGTTGGGTTTCTCGTCTAGTCCCCTTGAAAAATCGATTCGTTACGGGATTGCGGATTGATCTTCACAAAATCGATTCGCAACTAGGAGATTTTCTCGGGATTGGATCGATCTGTTTGTATTCGATTCGCGATGTATCGATTCGCGCGGGGGCGAAATGGAAAAGCACCGTTTTTCCTCTTTTTCGAGAGGGAGGGGCTTTTTCTTAATTTTTTTTGGGGGTGCCGCGTCATGGAAGTTGGTGATGGGGATTGGGAAATAATTGGACAACCAGATGGATCATGCGACCGCGGGAGGGTCGTATTATTGTTCGATTCGGTCTGTTCTACACGTCTTGTATTTCCGAATGGTAGTTCGATTGCAATATTGGAGCGTCATTTCTCCCAGGGGAGGGATCCAGTGAATTTGAGAGTTCGTCGGCGATTGGGAATTGCTTAAGCGAGGTAATTGCGTGGTTTGGGGGCTGACGGATAAGAAATTCAATGTTTTGTTCCCAGGAGAAACACCCCTCACATTTTCGTTCCTTGTAGTAGCAGCTTAAGAATTTTATCCAAAAGGAAATTGCATAAGGAAAGTTTTAGTGTCTTATATGTTATAGATGCTACCGTTAAAGTATGAAATCCGTTATTTCATAGAGTTCAGGGATGGCGAACCTTTTTCGATTAGTGTGCCATTTATATTACGGTTCATGATTTTCAGGTGTCAAGTGTGCCACTTGTTATTTTTTAATGAAATATTTTTAAACCCTTGGAAAATGAGATCCGTCTTTGAGGGTCGATAGTTTAGAACAGGAGTTTCCAACTTACAAGTACTCAAGAGCCCCAATCGAAGGCACAAGTCTAGTGGTGGGCCGTCAAGTCAGTGGTGTGTAGAAATTTATTTCGGGAGGGGCCAAACAATTATTCCTCAGTCCCCCCATGCATCTTTAATAGGTTTAATGCAGCTTTTTAATACATTTTTGGTAGAATTTGCATTTTCTAGAATTTAATTTCAGAAAAGTTGTCAATAATGAAGTTCCAAGTAAAGGGGGTCTGGGGGTCCTCCCCAGAGAAGTTTTGGAATTTGACCCTAAAAAAGGTTTTGAAAAAGTTTTTGGTGCATCTAGGTACATTTTTAGGTAGGATTTTGATTTTCATTAATATTATAAAAAAATTGTGAATAATAAAGATTCAAGTAGAAAAGGTGGGTTTGGGGACACTCCCCCAGAAATTTTTGAAAGTTTCACCTTAAAAAAATTGGGTTTTAACTTGTTTTGGTATACATTGTCCGAATTTTAAAGGGGGGCAAGGCCCCTTCGCCCCTCTTGTATGCGCCCTTGCGTAAAGTAATCAAGGCTCCTTTTGCATCCGTGATTTTGTTTTCTAACGGCCTAATGTCAGTTTCCTTATGTAATTATAAGCGCGGTTGTGATTTGCTTACCTTTGCTGACAAAAGGGGAGGAGGGTGTCCAAAAAACGTTATATTAGAACGGCCCAACGGCACCTAAGAGGTGAGTGGGGGTTCGGGGGTCCTTCCCCAAAAATTTTTGAATTTCAGCAAGCTAAAAAGTGTTCTGAAGCTGGTTTTGGGCTGGTGAAGCTGGCAAGCGTGCCATAGGTTCGCCACCACTGACCTAGTTATTCCATGGAATAACTGATCGTGTCCGTTAAAGTGTAAAACTCTCTTGTATTTCATGGTTTAACTAGTTATTTCATAGAATAACTATCTTCAGCCCGTTAAAGTGTAAAATAAACTACATTATATATCTCGCACGACAAATACATTTACCTTCCACCTCCACCCCTACTGCATTTATGAACTATTCCAGGCCATATTCAAAATTTAGGTACTGGTCATGGATTTGAAAAATGTTCGCGTAAAACCCAGTGTCAACAAAAAATGCTTTTGTTTTAGAAATAATGTTCTTTGTAACTCCAAGTGTCATTTTATTAATCCTTGTTGTAACAAATGATTTTATGGTACGTTTCCATAAATACCATTCATACGCTGCATAAATTAGATAAATAGCTTCTTTTTCATTTAAATTGTCTATCATTAGTTTAATATTAATTTCATTTTAGATAAATTGTTTATTTTACACTTTAACTGTCTCTCATTAGTTATTTCATAGAATACCTAGATATTTCATAGAATAACTAGTTAAAGTGTCAAATTAATAACATATTACACACTTTAGCGGACACGATCAGTTATTCCATGGAATAACTAGGTATTCTATGAAATAACTGCATTATATACTTTAACGGTAACATAGACATCGATTGACTTGTACGTACTGCACGTTTTATACTATATTTACAATAAAGGTGCCCTACTTATATGACATCTACAGTAGTTAAGACAGCTGTGGTTAGTGAGATCGTTGAAAGTGGTGTCTAATGATGTGCTGCACTACCACACTTTTGAATAATTGAGGTTTTAAGGTTTTAAACATCTTAACATAAACTTTCGGGATATGTTGCAGTTTTGGTTTTTTTCTGAAATTAAGAAAAGATATTTGAAAGTTATATGAGGAATCCATCCCAATATATCCTCCTAAGCTACACCATTGCCATCATAGATTATTTTCCCACGCTCCTTTGTCCAAATATAAGAACATGTGGAAAAGATTCTTCCTCTGCAAATAATCTTCTGACAGATATGTGAGAAAGTGGTAACTAGAACAAACATATACCCTTGGCAGCACATGCCTGACGGAATTCAAACACACACACACAATCGTTAGATGGTACCATCTAATTCCCTGCTTTTACATGGTCTGGTGGACACCGACAACACCCTCGGCGAAACTAAAAACATCATTCATTACTGCATTCTTATGAGCTTCCGAATTTGTAGGGCAGACTCTGCATGTTTTATTCAACAAACAAATCCACCCCTGTTTGCTTTCGAAAGTAACGGAGGGAACATAACACTACACCTTCGTAATCCGAGATTTATTGGGCTAGTTGTACTTTGTCTTTTTGGAAAAATATCCATTCAAGCAGACAACAATTGAGTGGCGTGCCAACGCGCAATTAATATGCAAGTTGCTCTACGCTCAACTGAACAGAGGTTCGATGTTTCTTGAACGGGTCGGCCTCTCCTGGTTTGTGTGATGAGGTGTATCCAGAAGCCTTTTAACCTCGACCCTGATGGGGATGAAGTAGCCATTCAACTCTTTTTTTCGTGGATTGTTGCTTATCAATCTTCGATCTGTCGTCATTTGTATTGTGTCAATGAAGAGTGATAAGAGACTTAAGTTGTCCGCCTACCAGGAGACCTTGGATTTCTTTTTGGAATTTCGGAGGAAGGATTGTAAATTCGCCGTTTCATTAGTGAAGGGGGTTAAGGTTTTATGATAAGCACCTGTGCTTGTCCAAAAATGATTGAGATGTTGCAGTCTGGAGAAGATTATCTAGTAATGACAGTTGATAACAATAGCAGTCGTCTACCATCTGTGCAAAACACCAAGGACATGTTGTTGCTATATTTCATTTGGTAATTTATTCGAATTATCTTTGGTGGTCTTTTAAAAATCCTTTTTGGGAGTTTGACATTCAAGGAAATCCATCTGGAGACTCCAGGTTTTGGTTACTCATGAATATTATGAACTGACCTTCTTCTTGCTTGACACGATATAATTTATTAAGCTAAGAATCGCCAAGGTATTTTAGCCAAAGATTAGAAAAACAGCCAAATATTGCAAGCCAGCCATTTATATTATACAGCTATATTATATTGATGGCTACTATAAATTTTTTTTATAGTAGCCATTATTATAGTAGTTATTTTTTAAATGATATTTTAATATTTCTTTGTTTTTAACCGGATAGACAATGGAATTGTACAGATAATCCCATAGAGAAAGTGAAAGTTCCTTCGTCCTTTAAAACTATTTTGATGACATTGTCGCTAGATGGCGTTAACAACACTTAAAATATACCATCATTGTGTGTTGAGCGGACTTTAGGACGACATGAGAGTATACGTGGTACATGACAAAAATATGTTCTCACATTAAGGATAGTTTCATTGCTCATTCCTAAAAAATATAAACATTTTAACGGGAATTTTTTAATAATTAAGATCAATATAACCATGGCACTCAATATAACCAAATTGTTTTCATAACAAAATAAAAATTCTTAGTAATAAGGAAGTTGCATGTGTCAGATTTTCAAAAACAAACAAGTGTTCCGTATGGTTTTTTGTATGGTAAAATGAAATATCTAGTCAGTTTTCAAAAAATGCACAGGTAATTTAGTATTTTAATTTAAAAGTCGAGAAAAAAACACGTGACTGAAAACGTTTATTGTTTAAACTATAAGATGACGTCAACAATAATACCATCAACTCCATTGCTTTACAACAATGTTTAGTATAAGATGACGTCACATCCAAACTCTTGGCGTTTTCGCGCGCTTTTAAAAAGGGGATTTTTGTTAATTTTTTTGACAATCAAAAAATTTCTCGATCGGCCTCAAATTTTGGGTAGTTGCTTATTTTTGCAAGAGGAATCGATTAAAAAAATAAAAAAAAATCATGCAACTTCCTCATTGCTTTTAAAACATCAAGAAACTAAATAAAAAGCAAGAAAAATATCAGTCTTCAGTATGACTTTAAGGTATCCGCGCCTACCTTTCAGACCATGTTTTTGAAATACTAGATTTACAATTTTTTTTAATTGCTAGTTTAAATGTACATAAAAAAATTTATTTATGCTAAAAGAACAAAACTAATTATATTATTTTCTAAAATATGGAGTAACTAGTGTAAAATTTAAGTGAATTTTTATAAAAACCCCTCTCACTCTTGCCCAAAAACTATTACCCCTATATAGATTTCCTTTGGACACAAGTATTGTATAACACTTATCTTCAGAATGGACTATTTTCTAAGACATATTTTGAAATGTAATTGTTTTACAGCATAAAATATAAAGGTAAGTAAAAAATTTCAAAATTTCTACAAACATTTAACAAAAACATCAATAAAAATAAAAAACATAAACTTACATATAAATCTGTAGTCCATCTGGTTAATAACAGTATGATTAATATACTGTTAAAATTTGGAGTGAATATCTTAGATAGTTTTTGAGTAATCGTGTAAATAGTGGATGGTTTTTATGCAAAATTTAGTTCTGAGAAAATTAGCTTCAAAGTTTATATTTGTGTGTAGTGATGTGTTGATTATCTGTTTTAAAAAATGCTGCAATTTCTTTTCTAATTCACTTTGAAGTAAAATAAAAACAGTTTTGGAAAGATAAAAGTCTAAATAAACTACTTGAAAATGTAAAAAAGAAGTTTTCGACGAAAAAGTCGAAAATTGTCATTTTAGGGGTAGGCGGATACCTAAAAATTCATCGAAGGTTTTTAAATTAATCATTATAAAAATACTAAATAAAACAACAATATACGACTCATTGCAGTTAAAAATTATTCAAGTAAATACAAAGCTTGATAAAACCACACTGGCTAACAAAGAAACTTAATTATAAGCCAACAAGAGAGAAAATCTCGAAATCACGCTGGCCAATATTTTAGCTCTTAAAACACCTCAACGATCCCCTCAAAGCGCTCTCCCATCCCACCTGTTTCCTCGAACTCGTAAATACAAACAACCCCCGGTCTCTTTGAGGAAGGAAGAGGGGTCGTTCATCCCCCATACCTTCTGAAAGGAATTCCTGCAGGTGTGAGTGGTTTCAGGCATGTGTCCTCCTTGACAGCCAGGATGGTGTTTCCGACAAGTTTGAATGAAATTAACTTGTTGCAAGGGCATTTTTGAGGAATGTTGTTGCTATGGCTCTTGCCAATCGCCTCAATGAAAGAGATCGTTATATTACATTTCTAGACGCTGACAAGCCATTTTATTTATGCGAATTATTATAATGTCTGGTGGGTCTTATGACCCTAATCATGGATTGCCATTCACCCCTGTTTATGACAACATACTTCGTTTCACTCCAGATGAGCCCTTTACTTTGATTCCTTTCTTCTTTGATTATTTTTAGCCATCTTTGGACTTTATTTCTTTTTCCTAAGGTGACCAAGTGCTACCTAGGAAATTAAGTAACCGTAGGCGGATTTAAGAGGACCCTGTGAAGCATGCTGTCCCAGATAGAATTGAAAAGATCCTTCCCCGTTAAAAAAATTGAATATCTTTGAAAAGTAAGGGGAGGGAAGTAAGAGTATGTTACTCAGGATACACTTTGATCCATCTAAATACCTCTACCTATCCATTTCAACGTCTTTGTTTATTACAAAAACATTTTTTCCAATAAGCAAATTATTTCAGTGGTGTGTTTTGGAATATTCTTATTTTCTCCTGAAAAATAGCTACCTAAAAAAATTTCCCCTCTTCTCTTCGGTTTAGAATGTAGAGAGTATACGGAGTATAAATATTTTCTAGAAGATGTAATAAGTATTATAGGTATGCAGTTAGGTGGCCAATTATCCAATGTTTTACATGTTATTAGTATTACTTATATTTTTAAAATTAAATTACATTTCCATAATATATTAGCTAAATACAAAGTATAGAAAACGTGCTGGTCTTGGTCTACAATATTTAAATGTAAAAAGTGTGTCTTAGATCATCTCTGAAGTGTTTCCCATCCTGAACTGTACTGAAGCCCCGTTAGAAAAGATCGCCTATGCTTCGATAAACGCCGACAGAAAGACGAGGAAAAAAAGTTAATTAAAGGGAATATATAGTTGGAAAATTGTGAAAAGTAAGTGAGCTTGAATTCCTATTATCTTAATTGTTTTTCTTTGCATTCTTCCCTCTATTCCCTTCTATTTTAGCCATGTAGAACAATAATCAGAGCAGTATGTCATAGAAAGTAAAAGAGGGGAATGTGAGTGAAATGCAGGGACTGTCAAGGGGCCATGACATCCAATTCGCGCCCCAACCCAAACAATAACAGAAAGAAGCGCCCCGGAAAGTGGAGACCCAAAAACCTACTTGCAGTTTTCGAATTTCACGCCGCCTCCCCTGATTGGAGGAACGGAGGGGTGTGCTTCCGGTGAGGGAACGATAACGGGTTGAGATGATCCAAGGTGTAATGGATCCGATCTCGTGTTCGATTGCTTCCGGTACTCGGCCGGAAACCGGAGGTTCTCGGAATGGCAAATGCGCTCGCAAGGTCCTTTTCTCTTCTTTCTTTCCCTGGAATGATGACCTGTGGGAGCTCGAGGACCCGTCCGCTTTCGCATTGGTGGGGGTCAAGGAAATTTGATATAAGTACTGGAAAAGTTCTTAGGAGAACAGGCTAAAAATAACTGTTGTTAAAGTCCTATGCACTATGCATCTGCTGAATGTAACCTTGCGAGAAAAGAGTGGCAAATGGAAGGAGACACTAGAACTAGAAAAACCATTTTTCTCCGATATAGTATTTTTCATCGATTTTGAACAATATTACATATTTCTGGCATTAAGAATCAAAATATAGATTCTTTTCGAAAATTAATACAATTTTTGAGGTTGTACTTAACCATTTATCTACTGCATTATGATTTTCTGCAATTTTTTCCGTGCAAATACTTTTAGTCACTAAATTAAAAATTAAGGGATATACAATATACATCATAAATAAAATAATCATCTTTAAAAAATTCAATCCGCTAAAGCTAATTAATTAAATTGATGCTTTTGAGTACCGTCAGTGCACTGAGTGTTAAAATATAATCACAATATACCAAAAAAACCATTGTTTTTTTATCGCAGTTTTAAGTTTTAAATAATAATACTTTCCTTTTGACTGACTAACTACTTTTGAGGGAACAAAACTGACAATCATGGGAATCCACCAATCAAAACGGCAGCTGAAAGCACTTCAATCAGGCCCGTAGCCAGGAATTTCCCTTTGGTGGGGCACTCACTTTTTCAGGGGGGGCAAGGGGGTTTCCAGCTTTCAGGAGGTATCATAGGCGTAGGTTCAACTGTTTGACTAGGGGACAAAACCCATAAGACCCTCAAGCCTAAGGAGCTGTTACAAGACTTTTGTTTCAGGAGGAGTTAGGTCCTAAAATTTTCTAGTTTTACCTTTTCTGTTTTCTTAAGTTTTCCTGATTTCAACTTTAAAAAAAATTTGAAACTTAAAGTAGGTTTAGCCCATTTTTAGATCCTTTGGGTAAAGTATAGAAGTAATTGCTCCATGTAAGCTCCAGAATTGAAAAGGAAAACTCAAAAATAAAGTTTGATCACTCCTTGTTAATCTTTAAATTGACATAATTTTATAAAGGGTGTCAACCTAACCTCCCTTTTCAGTCTGTGCTGGGGTATATAGAAGTTTATTTCGGTAGGGGCTTAAAAATATTAGTCAGACCCTCCCATGCATATTTGTAATAATGGGGGATACAAGTAAGAAAGGGGGGTCTGGGGGTCCTCCCTCAGAAAATTTTTGGAAACTTAACCCTAAAAACAGGGTTTTAAACTGCTTTTGATACTTAAAGACCAAAATTCGGATATATTTTTTTAAGTAGAATTTTGATTTTGATGAACTTGTTGTTTAAAAATAATTGTGAATGATTTATAAATATTTAAATACAAATGGGTGTATGGGGGCCCTCCCCCAGAAAAATTTTGAAAATTTGACCCTGAAAAACTGGGTTTTAACTTAGCTAGAAGGAAATAAAGAAGGGGCCAGCTGCCCCTTCCTGCCCCCATGGCTGTGCTTGTGGATATAATTTGTGAAAATTTTCTAGGGGGGGCAAATGAAGATGCCAGGGGGGGCTCAGCCCCCCCTGGCCCCCCCGTAGCTACGGGCCTGACTTCAATTCAATCTATTCGCATTTCCCGCTAAAAATACTAATCATAGAACCCACGCCGTATTTTATCCTGGAAGAGTAAAACTAAAAGAGCGTTCCTGCAAAGTATCGTCAATATATTCGTAAGGATTGTTATTCTATGTAAGTTGGTGGGGGGCCGTTCAAATATTACGTAAGCACCTAAGGGGGGAGGGGGGTTTGCTCTCTACTTATTTTTGCTGACAAGGGGGGAGGGGGGATATGAGTGATGCTTACGTAAGATGGTGCATTTTCGAAAATCTCTTGTTTCTTGCATAAATAATTTAAAAATTCAACCAAAAATAAATGTAACAAAAAATTGAATTAGGAAACCTGACGTAAGCACTTTTTCTGGAGATGGACAACCCTAACATTTTGAAATTGTAACCGACAGTAGTGTTTGACTCATGTTTGAACCTTTATAGTTACACCCAAAAAGAACAGCTCCTTGTACAAGTCACCTAATTTTCAAGGGAAAAAACAGTACTTACTAGTAGGGATGTCAAAATTTCGGAGGGGGGTCCGGCAATTTCTTACGTAATTATGGTGGGGGGGTTTTGAGGTTTGCTTATCTTTGCTGACAAGGGGGAGGGGGGTTAAAAATGAACAAAAAAGTGCTTACGTAATATTTGAACGGCCCCTGGGACTTGAAAGTACCATCTGTAGATAAAGGGATAAGCTATATCTTAAACATGAATTATTATTATATTTTTATTTTTTATTTCATATCAGACACTAAATTAAGAAAATTATTCATTATTGACGTTTTGTGACTAACTACCTACTAATATTGTCCGGTATGTTTTGAGCAATCTGGAATCCCCTATATAAGGATTTTTCAATACATGCTATAAATCTGTTTATTTACTAAAAAATTTCCTGTTTAGTCAACATATTTTCTTAATAAAAGTACATTTTCTGCGAACTAAGCAACATTTTTGAAGAGAAGATCTTTCTAATCTCTGAAAATATGAAGCAGAGGAACGGAAGTGGCTGAGATAAGGAGAAGAGGGTGAAATACCAACAGTCACCTTTTGAAAACAGGGCACCAAGGTCATAACACTTGTTTACTTTACCAAAAGGCAAGTTCAAAGCAACCAACCATTCACAAAATAGGATCCATATGAGCTACAAACACGCGGTCACACACAGCACGTGCATGAATGAATAATTCGACTTACCTTGTGAATGAACCAACAGATTAGTCCCTTTTCCGTTGCTAATTCTCATAATAAATCCTAAAAGAAGATGAGAATTATGTGTATCAAGATTATTACTTTAATAAAATATAAGAACTAAAAAAATTCCATAAGAAATACTCTTGGAGGAGGAGTCATTAAATTTCGTGTTAAGCCAAGCAGGTATAGAGAAGAAATGGTAAAATTAAAATATCGAAATTGGTTTAGATTTAGTTTTTGAGGTTGGTTAGTGGATTTTTTATGCAACAAGGGCCATGGCAGGTCATATTGCGCCAGAAAGTTTTCTAAGAAAATTTTGCAAAATGAATATCTTCAAGCGGTTTAAAACCTTTTGAAACCTGATTTGATCTCTTAACTAGCAATTCTTATCTAAAAATTTCACCCATCATCATCAACCGATCAAACTAAGAAATCATAAAGAAAAATGGCAATTCTTGTTTTAAAAATAGCTCTGTCTGTGCTCTCAAAAGCTATTGGTTATTGATATAGTCACACAGATTTATTACCACGCGATTTTTTTGGGGCAGAGGAGATTTTAATAATGTTCTGTTCATATCTTGAACGAATCATAAATGATTACTAATTACTAACTTACGCAGGTTTTTGTTTACTCGTGTATATTACAGATAAATATTTATCCAAGTGTTGTTTTTACATGTAAATCTTTAATTCATGATCTTTTAACAATCCTTTCTGTAAATTTTATAAATTTTGTTTTATAAATGCTTCGAAGAGTGAAGTTCCAAACTTTACCTCAACCCCCCTACAAAATCAACCCAAACATAAATAAACACAGGAAAAGACAGAAAAAAATGGACACAGCCCCAAACAAAAGAACAACACCCAGAGAGCAGAAAAAAAGCGCGCGCAGGTAAATACAACTCAAGCCATCACGTGCTACTACTACAACTACTACGACTACTACCATTGTGAGCGTAGCGTGAGAACGCGGGGCTTGCGCGGGAGCCCTCGGCCAATCAGAGGCGCGCGTTTTGGCGGGACCAGAACAAAGGGACCGGAAATTCCGACGGCGTGAACAACCTCGCGCGACCCCCCCGATATCCTCCCTCCCGTCCAGACGAGAGGATGTGACTGCGCAGGTTGGAGTGGAGGTCACGAGACGATCCAGCTAACGATTTTTGGAAGGGGGGGACGGATGGATGGATGCGGATCTGAACGCGCGCTCTCTCTCTCTCTGGGGTGGGACACGATGCGTTGCTACGCGGGTTTTGGTTGGTTGGAGTGGGAAGGGGTAGAAATTCACCGATTTGTTTTTTTAAAGCTATGAGGAGTTGTTTTTTTAATGATTGATTGATGAAGTTGTTTTAAAATTGGAAGTTTAATTTGTGTTGTTTCTTCTATAAGTAGAATGTTTTTAAAAATTGTAGTTATCCGGCTTGCCTTCCTCTCATAAAAAAAGATATTCGGTAACACAAGGCAAAAAATTGAAGCAGTAGAAATCGTATATGAAGAGTAAATTATTTTTGTGACCAAGAAAGTTCTAATTAAACTAATAAATTAAGGAATAAACTTATTACAATAAAAACTAGGTAAATACTTTTAAATCCCTAAAAAGATGATAATTTACTATACAGGGTGATTCAGAAATAATCATCAATAATTGGGAGGGAGGTAGAGGGGCCCTAGACAATCATATTTCGAATAGGGATGGTGGGGCGCAGCCTTACCATTAAAGAGCTAGGACCTAATGTAGTGCGAGCGCGTTTCAAAAGGCCAATTTTAGAAGGCACGTGTGACGGAACAAAACATAATAAAATGAAAAAATCTATTGCATGAGGTAAGGAAGTATCCCTACTACTTACACCATGAATTCGATAGAATTTGAACCACTTTCTAAACTGTGGAGTGAGTTTCAAAAGTGCAGTATTAATCTTTTAGTCAAAGAATGGAGTTCCCTTAATGGTATTTAGAAAAATGATGATCGGGGAACGAATTTTCAATGATCGTAACATTGATCATTGAAACTGTTTGATCATTGAAAATTCCTTCCCCGATCATCATTTTTCGAAAAACCATTAAGGGAACTCCATTGTTTGACTAAGAGATTAATATTGTACGTTTTAAAACTCACCCCACGGTTTAGCAAGTGGTCCAATTTATATCACATTGAGGATTTATGTAGTACGGATACTCTTGTACCTCATGCAATAATGTTTTTCATTTTATTATGTTTTGTATCGTCACACGGGCCTTCTAAAAACGGCCTTTTGAAACGCGCTCGCACTACATTAGGTCCTAGCTCTTTAACCGTAATGCTGCGCCCCACCACCACCCCTATTCGAAATATGCTTGTCTAGGGCCCCTCTACCTCCGCCTCAATTATTGATGATTATTTCTGAATCACCCTGTATATAATAAACCACTTAACTATATTTCCACTTCAATTCATATATAATAGTACTTTGGTTCTATTAAATAATAAAATATTTTAAATATTATTTAATTTATTTTTAAATATTTTTACGGTAACTTACTTATCGAATTTTTAAAAAATAATATAATTATTCTCATCAAAAAGAAATATTTGGATTTGGCCTGAAATTTTAATAAGACAGTTTTTTGTACTTTAACAAGATGTTAAACATTTACTGTATATTGTATATCGTTCCTAAGTTGTTAACTTATTTTGTTTCATCAATTCATTTGGTTTCATCGTATATAAAAATTAGTCAAAAATATCTACTAATAATCCAATGAAAAATATTTATCCAATTTTAAAAATACTATAAATCTAATAATGCTAACAGTACAAATATAAAATTTTTTAGTGTGGATATTGTGTCTTTAAAATTTCATAAAGGAAAAAAGTGATCAACCTTATTTTTCAGTAGTAATTAATGATAGATAGAAAAATTAAATTCAGGGGTGGCAGGTTAAACAAGACAAGAGCTCTCCTCTCTACAATTGTGCCTCCAGGTGGCGCTGTGTTAGTCCTAACATCCTAAGCAACAGCGGGATGCCGTGGAGTGGGGTAGAGATGAGAATTTGTTCCCTCTACCCAGAAAACAAGAATAAATTTCTTATACCAATGTCCTTGTTTTTTTCGGCAGAATTCTCTTTTACATGGGGTTTATTTTGTGCACAAATAGATTAACGGATGCTAATCAACAAGAAAATTTTCATTTAACAATTTCTAACCTGAATCCTCAAACTTATGTCATGATAATCGGACGAATAACACTTCTTTTCGTTTTGGTTAGTAAGGCATTGCGTCTTAATTATAACTAGCTATATATGGTTACTAGAAGCTTGTAAAAAGCCTTTAACCCAGGAAAACGGTGCTAAAAAGTGACGTTTTAAAAATTTTCATATAGAAGTTTTTTTTTCGACGGTTTTATATGTTTTCGAGGGCGCTGATTACGAATATGAAGTTTGCTCCCACGTGGGGGGTCGGCTTCATATCGAAAATCGCAAAAAATCGATAATTTTTTGCTCTTTTTTCGATTCTTCGCTTATATTTCAAAAACTATAAATTTCTCGAAGATAATTTCAATTACAAAGTTAAAGTAAACAAAATTTCCTACAAAATTCACTACTCAACTTTGATTTTCTGAAGAGTGGTTTTTCCGCTAGAGCGCGCTGAAAAACATCGATTTTTTTGCCTTTGCACAAAAATAAGGAAAACGCGCGTTTCTATCCTCTATAAAATGAAAACTACTCCCGTTATCAACAAAAATTTTATACCACGTGAAAGAGCATTTAATTTTCTATAAATAACGGGCTTTCCATTATCATTTTTTGAGAAGGGGGGAGGGAGTGAAGCAAAGATCGATAATAAAACTGTTGCTGCTCTCGGACCAAGCGGACTTTTGCGGTTGTTAATCTGCTCTCTGCGCTTTATTTCCGGTATATTACCAATAAAATAAGTTGTTTTGGATTAATTGATGACTAAGCATGCTTAATAAAATAAAATTTTAAATTTATTTATGAAATATTGGGTGTTTTAGGCGGAATTTTAATCAATTTTTAAAATTCATATATTAAATTATGGGAGTGTTTTAATGAACGAATTTATGTGTTTTTTGCATCGCTAAATCCGAATTTCAAGTTTATTTTAATTTTGAAAGTCATCTTCACATCAAAAATTGCAAAAAATATAAAACTTTTGCTCTTTTGTTCGGTTTTTCATCGATTTTCTAAAATAATATTGTTTTTAGGAAAAATAGCATGACACCAAATTAATGTACGTAAAATTTCCTATAAGATGCACTGGTTCATTTTTATTTTGCAAGGAACGATGTACGTTTTATAGCGTTTTGAAGAAAAGAAATTTTCATGTTTTTCTACAAAAAAGTGATGCTCGATTTCTCCCACTACAGCTCTAAATAAATTCAAGTTCCCGACAAATAGTTAATACCCAATGAAAGAACATTTAATTTCCTACAAAATGCACTATTTAACTTTAATTTTATAATCAGAGGTGTTTACGCTAGAGCGCGCTGAATTACAGCTGTTTCCTGACTTTACACAAAAACATGAAAATTGCTTTTCTTCAAAACGCTATAAAACGTACATCGTTTCTCGCAAAATAAAAATGAACCAATGCATCTTATAGGAAATTTTACGTACATTAATTTGGTGTCATGCTATTTTTCGTAAAAGGAATATTATTTTAGAAAATCGATGAAAAACCGAACAAAAGAGCAAAATTTTTATATTTTTTGCAATTTTTGATGTGAAGATGACTTTCAAAATTAAAATAAACTTGAAATTCGGATTTAGCGATGAAAAAAACATATAAATTCGTTCATTAAAACACTCCCATAATTTAATATATGAATTTAAAAAATTGATTAAAATTCTGCCTAAAACACCCAATGTATTTCATAAATAAATTTAAAATTTTATTTTATTAAGCATGCTTAGTCATCTATTAATCCAAAACAACTTATTTTATTGGTAATATACCGGAAATAAAGCGCAGAGAGCAGATTTACAACCGCTAAAGTCCGTTTGGTCCGAGAGCAGCAACAGTTTTATTATCGATCTTTGCTTCACTCCCTCCCCCCTTCTCAAAAAATGATAATGGAAAGCCCGTTATTTATAGAAAATTAAATGCTCTTTCACGTGGTATAAAATTTTTGTTGATAACGGGAGTAGTTTTCATTTTATAGAGGATAGAAACGCGCGTTTTCCTTATTTTTGTGCAAAGGCAAAAAAATCGATGTTTTTCAGCGCGCTCTAGCGGAAAAACCACTCTTCAGAAAATCAAAGTTGAGTAGTGAATTTTGTAGGAAATTTTGTTTACTTCAACTTTGTAATTGAAATTATCTTCGAGAAATTTATAGTTTTTGAAATATAAGCGAAGAATCGAAAAAAGAGCAAAAAATTATCGATTTTTTGCGATTTTCGATATGAAGCCGACCCCCCACGTGGGAGCAAACTTTATATTCGTAATCAGCGCCTTCGAAAACATATAAAACCGTCGAAAAAAAAACTTCTATATGAAAATTTTTAAAACGTCACTTTTTAGCACCGTTTTCCTGGGTTACTTCTCAGATTAAAAATCCCATACTGCATGGGTGTTTAGAAACAAATAATGAAAGAACTATCAAATTTAAGTTTGAAGTAAAATTGTTAGAATTCATTTAATAAAGTTAAAAACTGTCTTCCCCCCAGAATTATATCTTATTAAATATTAAACCACATTATAAGGTATAAGTCTAGGGCAGAGACATATTTTTTTTCAGTTTACATTCATGAACAAAATGATCAATTAAACTACAAATTTGATACTTTGAATATATAGTTTCCACTAAATTCGATATCTTCATAAAATACGTCCTATCAACACTGAAAACTCTTTTTTACATTTCTATTCAAAATCCTCTCCATCATGAAATCAGCGACTCGCATAACTAGGTAGCACCACAAATTAATTTATCATACTTTTCCACAGTCGACTTGTCACTCCATCGCTCTCACTGTGGGAAAAGACCCCTTCCGAAGCCCCAGTGTCAATACCTCCCCTCAAAAAAAACCGACATGAATCACACGACTTCGAACCATTCAACTTCGCCAGATTTCCCGACGTTTTTTTTTGTTTCGTTGCGATGTGAGGCATCTTCCGAAGAATTTTTCATTGGCCCTCTTTCCCAGAGCGGATGCCTCTGCCATAGCTCATCTCCAGAAGAATGAATGACAAAATGAACCTCCCCTGTGTCCTTCGAAGTGTCAGGTAAGGCACGCGGGCCGAGGGGGATGTTCGCACCTGTGATGCCCTTGGCAACAAACACGTGCCTTTGTTTACGGCTGTGCTGGAAAGCCGTGAGGCGCGAGTTTTGAGGGTTTGGTTGAATTTTTGAGCGGTTTGGGTTTGACTTGTGCTGGTTGTAAAGATGATTGTTACTCTGAACATTAGTATCTTATGTTTACTGGGAAGAATTAATAAGAATGCTAAATTAAAACATCAAAAAAACTTTTGCCCTTATTTGAATGCATAGAAAGTAATTCAAAAGTCGTTCGTACGTTTAACAATTTGAAACTTTCTTTCAGTCATATTAGTAAGATGTGGCAATCCATAGTACAGTGACACTGACTATGCTGAATGCGTTAAAACCGCTTTAAACTCGCCTAGTGGCAAAGTTAGGGAAGTTGGAAAAATACCAAAATTTCTAAAGGAAATGATGGAAGGAAAGTTCAATCTGAAAAATGTGTGAAATATTATAATAAAATTACTGGAAGTACAGTTTTCATTAAAATACTCTGTTTAAAACAAGGTATACAAAAATAAAATTTAAAAATTTTAGGCCTTGAAAAAAGGTTTATCTACAACTTTCTTGATGCTGTAACGACGGAATTACATTGCAAACATCAGACTACAGCTAATGAAAAACATCAACAGCATTTTATACAGGGTGTTTCAAAAGTCCGTTTCGCGGCTTTTATTTGAATCCAACGTCTTCTAGGGTCATGGAAGTAAGTATAAAAAAAGTCTAAAAAATTTATTAAAAAGTTATAAGCCGCGCAACGGACTTTTGAAACACCCTGCATAGTCTTATATTATAACAATCATTGGCGTCGGCAACTCCTGAACATTGGGGGGACGACGCCTCAAGGATTCGGAATTCCTCCCCAAAAATTTTTATATAAACTACTGGTTAATTACCCCAAAAATAATAGGTTTCGCCCTCTTTTAACAATTTTAAGTTGGTTTTGAATCAACTAATTAACATTTGTCCCAATTACTATTTTATAAACCGTTTGAAAGTTTCAGTGAAAAGGGGGGTCTGTGGGTCCTCCCCCAGAAAAATTTTTGAAATTTGACCTTTTAAATACAGGTTTAAACTCATTTTAAGTGTTATACTATTACAGTTTCAAATCAAATTTTTTATGCATTAACCAGTGCTGAAATTGGATTTTTTTAGGGGTCTCGTTAAATTATTATTTTTAGCTAGAAACAGAATTTTTTGTTGGAATAATACTTTCCCATTCTCTCACTTGCTTCAACCTATTCTAAATGAAATCGTGTTCTAAAAATGGGCAGTGGTCCGTCCCCCTCTTGTATACGCCTCTTAAATTAGGGGCCATTGGTGTATATTGGCACCATCCTTTTCCTTTATGATCAAAAATTGGAGAACACATATTCAGTAAATTTTCGGTTGCCGCCAAAAGTTACAAACAGTTTTTTAAACAATGTTCCCAATTATTGGGGGGACGCGTCCCCCCCGGCGGCGACGCTCGTGATAACAATAAACCAGAATATTGAGAAGAGAATAAATCGTTACAGGTATAAAACTGATAATCCAATAAAATGTAAGAATGCTAATTTATTTCCTACCAAAAATACTTCATTTCAAGTACTATAGTTACATATTTTTTAACTAAAGGTGGCAGATTTATTTGTGCTCTTAAATGAATTCCCCAACCACAAAAAAACATCACGAAATCTGATACACCCATACCAAGACCTAGAGGCTGCATATTAATAACATGCCGAATAAATCCAGCATCCACAGTTTGTTTATTCCAGCATAGCAACAGGATCCGACGCCTTGACAACAAGCATCTCCGCTTACCGAACCATTCACAACCACTGGGAGCGCTGCAGGAAAGCCTCTCTTTGTTACTATGGGCCAAATCTTCCCGCCGCCGTTCATTGAGAAAAGGTTGACCTCCCTGCATTCCATTCCTCCGGGACAGTTTCTCGTCGACCCCTTCCACGACCCCCGCCTTGGAATGCCTCTTTCCCAGAACCGCGAGGGGCGTGCCTCCCACTTTTGGCGGGAAAATCCGAATCGTCTGCAGATCAGGGGGGTCGGGGATCTTCTAGGAACGCTGTCTGCGGCAGACGGTTGTTTGTTTTGGCTGTTCTCGGAATCCGAAGGCCAACAGGTAGCTCCTGGAGGGGTGGCATTCCAAAGGTCCCGCGGTACAAAGAGAAGCCGCTCTTTGGGTTTTTGATTCGTTGTTTGGTGGGGTTTTTTATCGGCTGCATTTCGCTTTCTCAGGGTATTTTCTTTCGTTCGAATATGGGTGTTCGAAATGGGGCGATTAATATTTTTTCTGGCTCTGCGGGGGTCTGGGTGGGTGCTGTGGGTGAAAAATATCGGTTCTTTGAGAACATTCCTTTGCTTTTTTGCTGCAAGTGGTGCTGAAAGTTTTATGAACCGTGTGAAAACGGTAGCTTTGGCGGTCCCATTTGGCTTCAATTTGTATGGAGATGTGAGAAAGTATTCCTTGGAAGAATTTATTCATTTTTGTATTTTATTTTTTGAATAAGATAATTTGTATATTACTGAAATTCTTATTTTAATGCATTTGTTTTGATTTAACGTAATTTTTTATTTTATTTCATTTTTCATTATTATTTTTATATTCGTCTTTTTTACTTAGGTTTATTACTTAAATACAATTATTTCTCTTTTATCTCACTTATTATCATTTGTGTTCGATATTCTGTTTTCATCCTGAATAATTTTTATTTTGTATTGTTTTCTTTTCTATTTAAAAATTTTATTAAAAATAATTTTTTAATCATCATAATGTAAAGAATGAAGTTGAATGCCAAGTGTTGTTCGCTGTGATCAAATTAATATGAGAGGAAGATTTTCATACAATTATAGACCGAACTTTTTTGTTTTCTGTTTAAAGGTATTGTATTATAAGGGCATAACTAAACTACAAACTGTATGGATCAAAGAAAAGTAGAAGTTTTATTTATGTACAATACAGGGGCGGATCCAGGATTTTCTTTTGGGGGGGCACCAGTGAAATTTTTGTCCTACCTGAGACACGGCAGTAAGAAGACTTTTGCTTCGGGGGGGGGTTGACTCAACGTTGATTCTAAGGTACCCCAAACGAGTACACTTTAAATTTTTTTTAATCACTTAAAAGTAACACTGGTTCTGGGGATAACCCCAGAAAAATTTTGAAAATTTGTCTCTAAAAGTAGTGTTTCAGCTCACTATTTTGAGATCCTTTGGGTTACATTGAAAGAGAACAGCTCCTTTTAATCCACAACATTTTGAAAGAACTAAATTATAAATACACATCTAAATTGCTAGGAGATTTGGGAGTCTTCCCCTGGAAATTTTAAAATTTTTTTTATATTAATTTGAAGAAATTATTTAATTGAAAAAAATCCAAAGGGGACCGCTTCTAGAAAGCGGCAGAATTTTCAAAGAAAAACAATGTTGACCGACGTCAAAGTTTTGGAGGGGGAATGGAGGTTCTCTCCCGAGAAAATTTTTGAAATTTGACTTTAAAAAGTGCTGTCTTAACTCATTTTGAGACTCTTCAGGTTGCACCCGAAAAGGACTTCTACTTTAAGTTGTATAATTCTTAAGAGATAAAACAATACAAATACTGATGTCCAAATTACGGACTTTGGGATTTGAAATTTTTTTTTCAACGTACATGTCGATTTTTGAATTTAAAACCATTTTTTTCTTAGAATTTTTTCCATTTTAAAATAATGAGTTAATTGGCCATATACTGACAGACCATGGTGCAAGAGTTAGAGAAAGTGTTGTGCTACGTGTAAGAGAAAATGTACTTTAAAAACTTAAAAGAATCGCATTAAGGTATCATAAAAAAACTATGACTAATTGAGTATATTCCTGAAACAACTTATGATTAAAAATAAATAGCCTTTCAAGTCAAGTGCTTATAACTTTTCAGCAAACGTATCTTGAATAGGGTTCTTTTAGTACTCGGCGGCCTTTATTTTCAGAGTTAGTTTAACTGTGAGCATTAAATTTTAAATGATAATTTAAGACAGGAAGAAACTCTAAACCAGTGGATCTCAACCTTTTTAAAGCAAAAGCCCCCTTATTGTGCGTACAACTTTTCAACGCCCTCTCCAATAAAAAAATTATAGAACTTAAGGTATAGGGTAGAGCGATTCAAAATCAAAGTCTGCCCGGGCCTAGTGGCCCATCAGGCGGTGCTCATCTCCGTTTCTGTAGCCTTTGGGCCTGGGGTGCTAATTTCTAGCGTGTGTCCAGGCCGAGTGGCTAGCCCGACGCTGGACCCCCAGTTGATTCCCCAAGCAAGCTTGGTCCTCATTTATCGACCCCGGAAGGATGAAGGGCTGAGTTGACCCATGACCAGCTACCCAAGCAGGAGCCGCGAGGCATCGAACCTGGGTCGGTAATGCTCGTAGCCAGACACGCTAACCACTGCACCACCGCGGCCACAGGGTAGAGCGATTAGTCAAAATTAAAAGTAATTTTAGGTATAGTAAACCCGATATTAGTAAACTTAGGCACCAAATTTGTTAAACTCGGGACTTAGCAACCTCCCTAATATTCTTCCAAATAAAAATATTTATTCCTACACATTATTATGCCTATAGAACATGTTTCTTTTCTCTTTTTTTTCTCATTCTATACGAATAAAACTGATAATGGACTTCTTAAAAGTAGTTGAAGTTAGTGTTGAAAATGTGTTAGTCCATGTCGCTCAACTTCTTTTCAATAGACTTATGCAGCCCACTTTCGGAGCTCTAAAAGATCACCTGCGGTTTTAATATGACTATCAGTTGAGAACACTATAGAAAGGGGGGGGTCTGGGGGTCACCCCCAGAAAATTTTTGATTTTAAGCACGAAAAAAGCGCCAATTACCTCCAAATATGCCTTTTTATGTAGTGTATTTTTTAGTCCTCTGGGGGGGGCACGTCCCCCCGTGCCCCCCCTGGATCCGCTACTGGTACAATATGTTATCATTTTTTTAAAATAATGTATGAAGACTTCACAACCTCATTATTTTCATCAGTTATATTTTTGTTTAAACTACATTTTGTTTACGCTACATATTTTATATATCAGTAATGAAAACACTCTCAGTTGTGATGCCAATGTTCACACAAATTTTGACCATCTGCCCATTGCCCAATCACTATTGCAGATAGGGTGCCTAGTATTTTTCCACGGAATTATTTTTTCACAACAGCAGCACCCCCGAAGGGCCACTAATACGACACGGGGGACTAACGGACGATAATCTCCCTAACCGGTGGAAAAATATTAACAGCCCACAGTGACACCAATACTTGGCAAGTTTCGCACGGTCGGTCAAGTCCAGCCGGGTTATTAATGCCCTTAATAAACATCGAACGCTGACAGGGGGTGGACGAGCCCTTAATCCAATCGAACCACCCCCGACATCCGTTCCAAAAACGCGCTCACCACCCTGTACTTCCTTGTTGTCCGAAGGATCGTAAATAAATAACCACGGGCGACCCACTTGGGTCCCATTGTATGCTGGGGCACAGCGGAAATAATGGAGCCCCCTAAGTAGGAAATTGGTGGGCCTTATATTGAGTCATGACTCTTGTTGCCTGCCGTATGCTCAAATTGATTTCTCTATTTTCGCTGGACGGAAGCGTGTGCTCTTCCTATAGGGGGTCGTGGGTGCTTTTTTGTAGGGTGGTTGCGCATCTGGTGGTACCAGATCGTCTGGGGATGACCATTACCGCTGGGGCTACTTTGGATAATGATCGGGGGTGGCCGCTTGTATCGGAAATTCGCTGGGAATATTGGAGGGGTTTATTGCTTTTGTATGTTCGGTCGGTTGTCAGTGTGGATTGTTCCCTGTTCTTTGGGTTGTTAGTGGTTATATAATGAGAAACTCTCTCCCACGCCAGTAAAATTTTTTGAAAGGGGCGTATTGACTGGGGGGATATGGGCTAAATTTTATTATTTTCTATGGTCAAAAATAGAAATTTTCTGATTTTCAGAGGGCTGAAATAATAAAATTTCTTCTTCGCTACATCCTGGTCTGGCAGTATAAAGAAGTAATATTGTGGAATTATTTCTTCATCGCAGGAAGCGATTACAACAACTTTTTAATCCGTTCGAAATTTCAAAAACATATGTGTTGTTAAAATATGTGTGTAAAATTTTGTGCCTTATTATTTTTTAAATTTTACATTTTAAAACAATGACCATGATAAAAAAGGTAATTAGTGATAGTCAACAAAAGAAATATTATTGACTGACACCCGCCATGTCATAACATCATAGTGAAAGGGACTAGTGAAAATATACACATATACAGTCAAAGCTAAAAATTTAAATAAATATGACTACAGTGGAATTGGAGTATATTCGATGCTGTTTTCCGGAATTCCTATTCAAAGTTTTATTTGTCAACTATAAGTAGTTTCTGGTTCTGTTGAAATGTGAAAATATCTGAGACAGAAAATAGAAACGTGTGAAAATAATGAAGAAAACTGCGCGACGTTATTCATCAAATGATTCCATCTCCAAATGGGGCTTCAAGTCGATACTTAGTATAGGACCGTCGGAGGCGTGGGACGATTTCCCACTAAATTAACTCTCCTTTCCACTAAAAATAAACAAGGAGGAAGAGAAGCAGTGAATGTAACTCTTGTCATTTCCTACTCCTTAGCCTTGAATGCAAACTCATGACTAGACGCCTAATAAATTTGAGCAAATGAACGTTTCTCTTTGATGAAACCGTTGAGAAAACTGTGTAGGAAGTTCAGTATATCAGGAGTTAGGGCTCGGACTTCCTGTTGTCGATGCTTATGAAACGATATTGATGAACTGGGAGTTCTTTGTTCCGGATCGGATTTGGGATCTTGAGAAATTGTCTGAAATATCGGATTCTCAGCCAGACTTTTCTTGCTTATTTGGAGTTTCGAAATAGGCGGGTGTTTGGGAAAAAATATTTATGAAAAATACTTCAGCTTGTTGGAAATTGTTTCATCCCACGACTTGTTTCTGAAGCATTTTAAGTTCCATGATGAGCCCGTGAAAGAATTACAATGCTTGGGAGAAATAGGACAGCCTTAAATCTCATTAAGTGCTCTTAAAATACTTTTTACTTCCCTACCTTTAGAAAATGAAATAAAAAATTAGAAAATAATAAAAGAATAAATTTATGAAAAATTTGATTACAGGAAATAATTTATCTCTGGCTACTGTTGTTGTCGTGAGCCAATTGGATTGTCTAAACCTTACCCAAGCTCTATTCAAAAATCTGATTTTAAGATCCTTTATAAGCCTTTTAATGTAACAGTTTTCTTTTAAATCCGTATCCAAGACCACTTCTCATATGAGCTCGCAGCCCCATAGTACCCTCAAAAAAGAGGGGTATCCTCCCAAATAACGAGTGTACCTGTCAAGCCATGACAACTCACTCCAGCTAACGACTCTTGACAGCAGTAAAAAAAGGGGAGCAAATCCCCGAACTCAGGTGATAAAATTTGCTGATGAACCCTATTTGGAAGGGAGACGACTGTCACTCCTTGACAGCACGCCCGGAAGGAGCCCACCAGGGCCCCTCCGCCCTTCTCGGAGGGGGTCCCCAGAACTCCACCCGCTCATCCCATCCGTCTCGCCCCATCTGTTACGTCACGACAGAGCGTTCACTGTTACTTAACCCTTTCCAAGGTCCAGTCAACGACGCTTTCTGCCTGGCTACACTGAGCGACTCCAGTCGCTCGAAGTCATTACTTAGGGTGCAGCTAGAGATCGTTTTCCCGTTGATTGTCAAAACGAAAGATTTATGAGCAGGGGAGAATCTTTTGTCCGCTAATTGACCTCAGCTAACCAAGGCGATGCTCCTAATCTCCCCCGAATGCCCGAAGGAGCCTGGTCGTTTTGTGTGGTTAGCTTAGATCAATTAGCGGACCAAGGATGTTCCCCTGCACATAAATCTTTCGTTTTGACAATCAACGGGGAGACGATCTCTAGCTGCAGCCTAACTGAGGGTGAGGTCAATTAGCGAACAAGAGAGTGGGGTAGATATCCGCAGCCCGATAAGATCCACCTGTTGATACGCCTGATCCTGAGCTCAGGATGACCGTGGTCTTAGCTTGACAGCGGGTCTTCACTTAATGAATTAAGTTTAACCATAAAACAGGCCATCGTAAAAGTATAGACGAGCCATATCTCCCCATATTGTCCAAAGGAGGTCTGTCGTGTCGGTCGATTGTAAAAGTTTAGCTAGGCCCTATCAAGCGGGGGGGGAGAAAGAAGAGAACTTGAGGGAAGATGCTCTCTAGAGTCTACTAGATGTAGTCGGGAATGGAGGGATGAGCTTTCCCAACTCCCCAGATCTCCCCATCTTCTTCCCTCCATTTGAGAGACTCGAGTCGCACAGTGTGAATAGGCACTAAGGTCGCGCGACACGTTTTCTGAGTCACAAGAGTGGGACGATTCTGGAGCGGATGATTTAGGGCCTGTGTGTGGGCGGGAGTGGGAAGGGTCGTGGGTCGGTCCCCGGGGGTCCGACGCGTGGGACCCTCTTCTTTTTTTTGTGTGTCTGTCTGTGGTGTGATGGAATTGATTTGCTGGGTTTTGTGAGTGGATTGGGTTTTCGTGTGGGTGTGATTGTATTTATTTGAATGGTGATGTCTGGAGAGATGTTCTTTATATGGTTATAGTGTGATTTGTATGGATGGAAATTAATGGGTGGGTGGAGCCTTTTGCATGAAATGAATATGATGGTGTATTAAGATTCGAGTGTTTAGGGTATACTCATATTGATAGGTAATTACTAAATTTGTTTTTTAGTGTGGTATAATCCCAAGAAAGTTCAAAATATATTACTGTGAAGTCTTTTTTTCCTTAGATATGGATACATGAAATCCTGATTGAGGAACATTTTGAGTTCGTTTTTTCTAAATGTAATTTTAAATTGAAATCTAGCATTGGTTTTTTTAAGCAAATTAAAACATTATATTAATTCCAAATTACATTTAGTCCTGTGATTATACAATCTTTAATAAATAAAAATTCAAAGAAATTAAAAATAATGTCTCTATACTGGGGGCCCTCGACAGTGGCGCAACTAGAAAAAAATTTCTGAGAGTGATATTGATATTTTGGAGGGATATAAAGTAGTTTTAGTCTCTTCTATGGTAAAAAAGATTAGTTTCATATAGATACATCCCCAAATCCCCCTTTGGCTACGCCCCTGGCTCATACCTATTCACAATCATTTGGTATCGAATTATGCAGTCCCTTGACCGTGAAAAAACTCTTACACTTCATTCCTTTATCATATACCTATTGAATTTCAAGTAGGAAAGGGAGCAGACACTTTTATGTAGTAGAAGATAACCACCCATTCTATCGTAATTTTAATACTCAAGTAACGGAAAGTAAAAGCAGCCCTTACAGATATTATATCAGCATAAAAGCCTCAAAACCGCGGCTACATAGCTGCTCACGCGACACCCAGATACCCACGCACTCCTTATGATATTTTTATGGGTTCCAATTTATATTCGAAAGGCACCCGCGCGAAATGGCGCCAAAACGGTTCATTCACTACTACACGGCCAGCTATATCGCTTTTATAGCAGGAGTACGGTGTACTCAAGTTTGTCAGATCGGTATCAAGAGGGCGGTGATAACAATACGGGGAGTCTCTCAAGTACCTCAATGGCTTTTACGAGTATGATGATTTATTTGAGAGAGGAAGCCCCTGGAAAGCACTTGAACCACGCGTCTGTTTGGTAGATGAGAGTGTTTAAGGTTAAATAATATGTCGTTTAATGCTGGAAATTGGAATTAATAAGTGGAAATAACCTTTTTGATCCTGTTAATCTTAGAAACAAGAAAAGAACAAGCGGGTAGCCAGAGGGTACATGGATATTGGAGAATCAGCTGCTCCCACACTAAATAGAAAGACATTTTAAATTTTTAGTGGGTTTTATCTGAATTTAAATTATTAATAATCAAAAAAGAAAAATTATGAAGGGTTATTAGATTGTGGACGTGCCTGGGGATTCACCACCTCCAAAGAAATGGGGGGTAAAAATTTATCTTTTATATAATTGCTGCTTAAAATTCTGAATTACACACAAAAATGCTTTACACATAATATCTATTTAATGCCTTACATGTGGCGATTAAAAACCGTTTATAATGCTTTCTTTTGTAAGCTTTCAATGAGGAAAAAATTAACATTTTCTTTTTTATGTGGCATTAGCATGTTTACAGAAAATCAGAGTTCCTATTGTAAAATATTAAAAAATTCAGGAATGGGAACAATAGATTTAACTTCTCACTGAGGATGTGGAGTGTCGTAGGAATAGTTAAGGAAAAACTAGTGTAAAATAAAGAGACAAACATAAAAATTTCCTATAATTCATAATAAGTTTTCCAGCCTTGATAAAGGGGATTATTCTTTCAAAATTCTCATTCCCAGACGAAAATGCCCGAACAAAAATGAGTAAGTCCGCCAATGCCTCTCCAGGAATGCGCGGCTCAGGTGAAGAACCGGCTGCAATCATCAGTCTGGGGGAAAACATTCCCGAGCGTGCGATCAACCACCCTTTTTTACACCCCGCTCCCAACCAACCAACCAACAAAATATGACATCAAAAAACCAAACGATCCGCCGCGCCGCAGCGAAAACGGCACAAGCCCCGCCCACTTTCTCGCGCGAGCGGCGAACGTAAACAAAACGAAACAAAAAAAAGGGGGCGAACAAAGGGTCCGGTGGACATTGTTTGTTCTGCGAGGGAGGGAAGGAGTTGTTGGAATGGAATATATATATAAAAAAAAAGAAGGCGATAGAGAAAAGAATAGCCACTGCGCGTATGATTCTGAGAAAGAATTCCCGTCATTCTGGTCTGGCGAAGGTCAAGCGCGTTTGCCGCCCCCTGCGAAGTGAAGTGAAGGACCTTTCGGGGGCCGCCTCCATATTTATTATTCACTTTCGCTGCGGTGGCAGCACTCATTGGGTGAAGATCAAGGTCAAGTATGTGTGTGTGGCCGGCGGACCGTGGGCACTCACTCGATCTGGTGCAAGCCTCCCACTCGAATATTTGCGCCGTGACGCAGGTTTTGTTTGAAAATCGGCATATTGTGAAAAAGGGTTAAAATTGAATATTGGTGTCATAAAATGGAGGTAGTTGGTCGATTTTTACGTAAAATGAGGAATTTCTTACTTTTTAAGGGAGATATATTTACTAAAATCACCTTCGCTTAGATACGACTATAAGAAGTGGTTTTTAAATTATCTATTTTATGTTCTAAAACACCTATAAAGGTTTTGGATTAACTTACTTTGCTAGGGGGCCAAATTGTCCTTTTGAATGGCACCCTTGGTAGTAGGGAATGTTGGGAAATTTGCATTAAAATAAAAAAGAGACAGACGTATTTTACGAGGATATTGGCACTGAAATATTATAAAACCGATGTTTTTTTTAAAGAGTTTTCTTCTATACATAAAATTAACAATTTTGAATGTCCTTAACATTAAAAAAGGATACAATTTAGTTGATGAAGATACATACACTAGGTTTTCGTAGTACATTAATAGAGAAATAAATCTAACAAAAATCCGTACTTTTAAATTGAAAACTTGGAGAAAATTAATTAATTCTCTAAAAATTTCCACCTATTTTTCCAAATACGAGAAATTTTGAGGGGATTAAGTTTAAAATATTTTCTACATCCCAAGATAGCCGAGCTGCAAAAGCTTAATTTTCTTGCAAATCAATAGAACCAACTCCCCAGATATCACAAGAAATATTTCTTTACTTTCTCGCCGTACAAAAATAAAAAAGTCATTGTCGCGGATAGAATTCCAGACGAGATAAAAACGTCACAGCCTGCACAACTTCCTCCTCAGACGCATCCCAGAAAATCGAACACCCAAACGATAGAAAAAAAACTTTAAAAGAACGTCCCATGAAGTGAAAACCTCCAGAAAAAAAGTGCCAGAAGATTTCGATCGGAGCATTCGATCGTCTGGATTCGATCCTCCGTTATTCCTTTCGTTCCAAAGGCCAGGGTCAGCCTGGAATCATGGACGGGCTTATCTGGTCGAGCGCATCTTATCGGCTGTAGTTATCTACCCCACTCAATTAGTGGACAAAGGGGTCCCCCAAAAGGGGGACTCTCTCGCTCTCCGCAGGGGTCCCCCTTTAGGGGGACCCCTTTGTCCACTAATTGAGTGGGGTAGATAACTACAGCCGATAAGATGCGCTCGACCAGATAAGCCCGTCCATGATTCCAGGCTGACCCTGGCCAAAGACGCACTTTCCAGGCGATCCATCGCGTTCCAAGCGTTCTTCGATGCGTGGCGCCGCGGGGTCATGGCGTTCGATGGCCCTGGATGGAATTCGCGCCAAAACAGACAACTTTGGCGGGAAGATCTGAAGGGGTGGCCATGGGAAGGAATGTTCCTCTGGGGTGTTTGTTTTCTTCTCGCCGTATCCGTCCAGACTCTATTATATTATGAGAGGATCATCATAATCATAATAATCGCTGAGACTCAAAGAACATGTGAAGAGGAAAATTTTTTTTTGCTATACGTCGAGTTTTTCATATTTTTTTAATTTAAAAGATAATTTGAACATGCTACTCTTAATTCATAAATTAGAATTAAAATATGACTTGGAAAAATGAATGAATACATTCTTCTTATTTCTCCTCTATGTTCTTATTTCTCCTCTATGTTTTTGACGCTTTATGCCTTTATTCTCAAATCTACCCTTTCTAGAGGATTATTTTTCTTTGTAAAATTAAAGGATCATCTATACCCAAAAATGAGATTACCAGCTTCCGTAATTCTTGATTTATAAAAATTATATACTATTCTACATCTTAACCAAGACTTAATTTTTACCCTCTTACTTTACATCAGTGGTTCCCAACTCAAATATCGCTACCTCAGAGCAACAGTGAGACATCTCTAATGTTAACTCTACGGAAGATGTCCCACTGTTGCTCTGAGGTAGCGATATGTCTGCGGACCACTTCACTTAATTTCAACCTCGTGCGGACCACCCCTATCCCAAACTTTATCTTTAAAATTTTTAACTTTTTCAATGTATTCATTCCTCACAGAGGGTCTGACGTTTGACTTTTTTTTCTAAAAAAAAGGAAGCCTAGTCTTAATGTATATGGTTAATGGAACTAAAAATCAAATAATCTTTCAAACTTAATAGAAAAATTAACATTACTTTTTTATTTTGTATCCAATTTTTAAAAATATACCTTTTATAAGACATTTAACAATTCTTATAAAGCTTGCACTAAATTCAACAAATAAAATCGAAGCCTTTATTAATTATGTGATTGTTTATTTTATTCGGTAAAACTAAATTCGGAAATTTTATAAGAATTTTTCTTTCAGCAATATACAGACCCAACAAATAAAATTTTCAATAAATATCATATGAGAGGTTTAACCAAGTACTTAGGGAGCGGTCACACTCTATTGTTCGCTAGTTGACCTCACTTAACCACCCAAAGGGGTGTGGAGAAATGGTATGGCATGGTCTTGAGCTCATGGTGACGTTGGCTTTTTCTTTATATGTATAGAAGAGGATGATACTTCCCAGATTAAAATATTAATAATAATTGTTAAAGTGAGTGGAAATTGTGTTGGTGTTAACCAATCCCGGTGGCCGTTCGTGGATTTAATCCATCCACCCACCCATCCCATCAATCAAGTTATAGGTTTAAAAAACATCAGCATAAAATAATTTTTTTCACACCCAACAACGAAAGTAATATTATTAGTAGAATTAAGTACATAGTTGCTTGGGCAACTGCAAGACAAGTGAGATGACCGGGAATTCTGTTGATCATAAAAAATAAACTGCACACGCGCTGACCAGTGGCGCTGACAGAGTTGTGGCAACAGAAATTCTAAAGGTGAGGCTGAGGCTAACTAATGACTAATGTTCTCGCGAAATGAAACTAATGAAAGTGAAACCGCGTCGAAAGTCAATAGTTATTTCAAGGCAGGGGCGATTAAAAAAGGAAATAATTTATCTTTCGCATTTCCAGCAATAATTTTCTTGTATTAGGTCATCCCGAAAGTTTTGTCGCTCTTGGGAGCATCTGTATATAAGATATTTTTGACACTTTTCCATTATGTGATACCAATATAAACTGTAACTTTATCTACCGTCAACTTGGCATCTTGGCTTGATTTTGGGGACTGATCGACAACTGGGCTTTCCTTAAATCTATGATAACATGTTACTTCATTTCTTTTCTGCTCAAAATTTTGCATATTTCTTAAAGTTAAGATTTTTAAATTAAAATTAACTGGCTTCTTCCCTAAAACAATTAAAGTTTTATGTATTTTTAACAAGTGTGGAAAGTTTAACATAGATTTAATTTTTTTCTGAGGCATCCGGAGAGTTTTATCACACTCGTCCATATTAAATTGCTGGATTGCTACTCCTAACCCTCTATTAGGAAAGATCCGAATGATCATTTATAGAAATCTAGATCGCTGGAAATTCTACCGCCGCTCTACAAAAGTAGTATGAAATGAGTTTCAATTTATTACAATCTAAGTATGACTTAAAATTAAAATTAAATTACTTTGAATTTTAATTTTGAAAGTTATCAATTAATGGCAACTTGAAGTAAATAAAATATTTTTAATCGTAGAAACTCAGAAGCTGGAAAAGTGAGCCAACAAAAAAAGAGCCAAAATTCGCCAAATTGGCTTAGATAGAAGTAGAAGTACTTTACTGGTTTACCTTAATGGAAAAGTACCAAAAAATACATTGCATACAGATGCTCCCAAGAGCGACAAAACTTTCGGGATGACCTAATACATAAGAGGAATGAAGAGTGAAAGGAAAGGATCGACACATAATTATGAGTAATGAAAAATGTATTGAATAATTTGATTAGCTATACTAATTTCACTTGTATCACGAGTTCCTTTGGAGTCCTCAGCCTAACAATAAGTGCAAAAGTGCAGTTTGTTGTATCTTTCAACATTCCCACGCTTTGCTCAGTATCAAACCATGTGGAAGTCCGATCATTCGATTCTTTAATTGCCCCACCCTGGCGCCTCTCAGTTTAAATCAGTTGCAATATTTTACCCCATCATCGCATTTTTTGTAATAAACAACAGTTGGATAAAGAGAAATGGACAAATTAATAATATAGGAGAGAGAGAGAACCTAACATTTTTTATTTATTATGAATTTAGCGTGATGATTTTTTACTTAAACGTTTTTTTTATCTATGGTTTTATCACTACTTCCTAGAATAAGTGATAACTTTATAACTTTATTAGACATTCATTATACAAACACAGAAAAGTAAGACAATGTGATTTGCCAAGGGGAAGAAACTTCCCGTACAGGCGAAAAAGAAATTATATGGACAAATGACATATTATACAAATTACAACACAAACATAAAACTGTAAAAAAATAGCTAAATAAAGATGGCAGCAAGCTGGTAAACCATTAACAAAAATATGCTTCATTGAAGTGAAAAATATAAATCCAGGTCGTCGATATTAATTATTAACTCAAATAAATTTCTTTTGAACTCTGAATATTTATTAATGGAGGTTAGATTTAAAGGTAAACTATTTTATAATTCCCACAATTTTTGGATAAGTTTAAAAATCTTCTCACGGACCACCTCTGATGTTCTCACGAATGTCACAAACCACCATCCACCATCAGTGGTCCGCGGACCACCTGTTTTGAACCACTGCTTTACATAAATAATCTGTCGCAGTAAATGATTAAGAAACATCAACCTTTACTTAAAATATTGATATAAGATATGGCCAAAACGACAATTAAAAAAAGCCTCAATTCCTCTTCAGACTAAAGTTTCAGGGGCGTATAAGGGGGCGTCTAGCCCCCCCAAATTTGGACTTAAAATACCAAAACAATTTAAAACCCTGTATTTTTCGGTGACATTTCCAAAAATCTTCTGGTGAGGACCCCCTCCCCCTTTTAGTACTTAAAACTTCATTACTCACACCTTTTCTTATATTAACTTCTTAATAACGTTAATTCTGTCTAAAAACGTTTGTAAAAGCTACATTTGACCTATTAAATATGCATGGGAGGGGCTGAGAAATAATTTTGAGCCCCTCCCGAAATAAATTTCTATACGCCTCTTTAAAGTCTTAATTTTCCATCAACTCTTCCAGATTTCTAGAAAATAACAGCACAAAAAATACATTTCACTATTGAAGTGTTTGAACACTGAGAAGACAAGAGCAATTTTTACCATCAATAATGCTACTAAACCTCTTTATGGACCTTAATTTCGAAAAAGCGTAACTTAGCGTCTTATTATCCATATTTTTAGTATGGTGTTGAACTTAACAGCTTTTAAAAATGTAATCAAAGGCTTATCTTTAAATGGGTTTTACATATTTCAAGACTCGTGTTTTAAAAGTTTTTATCGGGCTATCAAGAAACAATTTTTCTGGGAAGAAAAGAAATCCAAGATCTCCAAGAATTTTAACTGAACTCAGAGAAAAGCTTTTTACTTTGAAATGAATATACAAGCTGTTTTCAAAATGCATCATTAAATCATCCCATTGTGTTTGAATTTAACCAGGTATTTGAAAAACGGAAGCCAATATAAACAAAATACCCCATTAGAGAAATACATGCTCCTCGTTATTTGTAGCATGAGAGGTGCTGCTAAAGCAAAATATATCAATGATAGTTTTAATGGTGATGGGAATTAAATTTTTTTGAATTTAAAGAACGCTGCATCTTACGAAGGAACGCAACATAAAAGAAAGTTACTAGGTAGATTATGTAAATATGCTTTAAGACTTCAAACTAAGCAACTTAATAGACTAAACATTATTTTTATGCATTAAATTTAAATAATATCTACTCCATACTTTAATGTCTTTTTTCAGATTATGTAATATCTTACACTTACGTGCCTAAAAATTGTTTAACTTTTTTTATAGTATGCATTATTTGAATTTACCATTGCACATAAATAATACTCTACACTACAGTACAAAGACTCTAGTATTGTTAAATATCATTAGAAAAATAAATGTTATATTGCGTTTGGCTCATGGCAAAGAAATAAACTGAATTTAACATGAAACTTTTATTAATAATATTAGTTCATTCCTCTGTGACAATAACATCTAATGGTACTTCAGATATTTGATTCTATTTAGATTTAGATACGTGCCATCTTTTAATCCATTGTTTCTATCACTTTTCCAGAAAATTCAAAAGGATAATTCCTTCGAAAAAAAAAA
This sequence comes from Tetragnatha versicolor, assembly GCA_024610705.1. NCBI lineage: Eukaryota > Metazoa > Arthropoda > Arachnida > Araneae > Tetragnathidae > Tetragnatha > Tetragnatha versicolor. Next base: position 50,644,164 of record JANDEH010000001.1, on the reverse strand, counting down.
AACTCTCCTAACAAGTTTAGGACGGTTTTCGAAAGGAATCCGGATCTAAAGAGAACATTCCGTTCCTTTTCTCTGGATCTCCCCTGTCTATCGCCGTCAAAACATTGACCAGACAGACCTTCGTTAACAGCAAACGATAAAAAAAACAAAAGGAGTGGTTGGAATCTTGTGGGAAGCCATTGTCCTCTCGCTACTGGACTATTTTCGGGAAGTGATGAGGTTACCATAGAAACGCATCATTAAGGGATAAAAAGTTCGGTCACCCAAATTTTTAAAATAACAGGAGGAATTCCTTTTTTGATAATGAAATGTGAGGATGATTAAACTATTCTGGGCTGAAATTGTGAGATGGGTAGTTATTTATTATGGTTATTTTCATCAGCCGTGAAACAAAAGGCAATTGAGCTGCTAGTACAGCAACAACGAGCTAACTTCAAGCTCGTTGTGCCGCGTAAGCCTCAATTCCTAAATAATTTTTTTTTGGAGATTGAGAAGTAGAAGGGGACTGTCACTTCAAACCCACAGCTATATGAAATGAAACAAATATTACAATTGGATATTCAAAACACTAAATCTTTAAAAAATCAATATTAAAATAAGAGTAAAATTTTTTTTGAACCATTTATACTGCCATTAATAATTTTTCTACTCTTTAACGGTGTAAACAGTAACAGAACTAGATTTTAGCTTTAGGTTCTTTAAGATGAGTTTGGATTTAAATTCTGACCTTCTTATACCTCTATTTAAACTATCCAAATTATCAGCTCTCTTAATTTCATTATTTACATTTCAAACAAATGTAGCATGTAGATTAAGTATTCATTACAAATTACAATAATTGTTTCATTTTAAAAATCTCTCCAGTCTTCCACACACAAACAATTAAATCTGATGACATTGTATTCAACCCATCCATTTTCCTGTCAACTCAATGAAACAAACATGTTTTAAAAACTTTAAAGGAACTCAAAAGAACCGTCTGGTGTCTTCACAGCAGATATGTTGAGGAAGAATATCAGACGTTGTCCCATGGATCAAGCAGAGGTCCGACCGAAGCCATTGTCCTGATAAGTGGACTACCTTTTCCGAAGTGACCGCTCCCTTAATTGCCACTTAGGACGTTTTGTTAAGGAGCTCTTGCAAGGGTTAATCAGATAGCGAGGGAGAATTATTAGCCGCTCTCTCAAGATCTACCGCTATCGCCGGTTAATTGTCGGGCTCTTTGAACGGAAGTTTGTTTGCGTAGCGCGGTGGTTCGTGTGTGCATGTGTCTTAATGGAGGGAGCTTTGTTGCTAGTGGATTAACATGCTACACATGAATTTGAGGATTGTGGGCAAGTCTGGGGAGATTTAGTAGGTTGTGTGTGTCCATGGGGTTGTTCTTGGGTGTAATTATATGGAGTCGGAAACGGTTGGCAGTTGGCCCACAAGCGGGATAGGGGGTAAAATGGATACGGGGGGTTCAACAGTTTGCATATAAAAATTAATGTTTTTGGCATGACGATTTTTATCGAGGCTCAAGGAAATTAAGAATGCAATTAAAACATTAAATTTTATAAATTTAAACAATTAAACTGTCAAAATCTATATTATCCATTTACCCCGCTATAACCATTTAACCTTACCTGACCCTATATGTTTTAACTCAGTTATTATGGGTAGTAGTAACTTTTTTATTATAGAACAAATTGAAGAAAGATGAAATAAGAAGTAAGGTTACATCTATCTACCTATATACAATTATACATACAAGAATGCGTAATATTATTTGATGACCTTTTAAGATCGGTGGTCGTGCATTGGTATGAAACTCAAGTAGGTAAATGCACACTTATAGGATTCGATTAGATAGTTGTATTTCGAATAATGCTCGATTTATATAAAAAAGAGGAGTCAAAACTGTATACCTCTCAGTTTTAAAGTATCCGAAAATAATTATATTATTAGACCCACCAGTCCGGCTTACTATCACGACAATGAACAAAAATGTCATTGATGACAAAAGGTTGAATATACTTTATATATTTTATAAGCGAAAAATTATGACCACACAAACGATTATTCCTTTTGAGATTCCATTACAAATAAGCCGACCTTCACTCCAACAGAAATGCAACAATTCAGAGAAGATCCATCAACGCTTGCCTGAAGCCAAAAAACCGACCGATATCAAATCACTCACCTGAAATCCGGGAATACCCATTCCCCCTAATTACGCATTCTCTAGGTCCGTTGGTCCATTGGCCACCCAACAGTTCAAAATGACAGAGCTGTCGAACCGCGCTTTTCCCACAGAGAGGCCCTCCTGGAGAAATATCTCGCGACCCCCATAAATCAGCCCCGCAGTAAATCTATCTCCCTTGCGACACAACTCAACTCGAGGGTGCAGCTCGCAGACGACGGACCTCCCTTTCGAAACATCGATCCGAATCCGTTGTGCAACAGGTGGTGACAGCGAGATCGAGAGGATGTCATCGTGGAGATCGAAGCTGTGGATTTGATTTGGGTTTTATTGCACTTTTTATAAAAAAACTGAGAAACTGACAGAAGTTTTGTTTTCTTATGGTGGAGACTTGAGTAACTTATCTTGGTACTAGTATAGCAGTACTTCCAACCAGCTACAACCTTCTCATTTGACAACTTAGATTTTTAAAAAAGTTTCTACAGTGCATATTTCAGGAGTCTCTTAAGACGCAACTGGATTTCCTTAGAGGATCCGTAAACCAAATTTTATTCGCTCAATTTGATTAAACTGAGAGACCACCCACTCGTAAGTAATACATAAAGATTTGGAGTTATGACAAAAGACAAATAAAAAATAAAAGTAAAAATTAAAATATTTCGATACATTTAGTCACGATTAATTAAAGGTATTAAATTTGAGTATTATTTTTAGAAAATCAATATTTTGTACAACTTATGATTATGGAATGTTCTTACTAACTTACTCTTGGTCATAGAGAGAATTCCAGTGTGGGGCCAGCTGAATTAGATGGCGCTCTTGGCGGAAAAATTTTGGAGAACCCAATTATGCCTTCTTGTTATTATTTTTCTTTCAGTACTTTCAAAATAAGTTTTCAAAATGTTCTTTTAAGAAGAAAGATCTTAATAATGAGAACTAGTCAATCACCGCTTCTATGAGCTTCTACAAGTTAATTTCCTACATTTGAAACCTGTTAGATTTGATGGATGGCATGTTTGAAACCACAGCACTTGGAGGCTACTCGTGACGAACAGGAACCCATCCATCAGAACTTACCAAGTAGGGGACTTCCCTCAAATTATGATCCCATTCCACGATAAAAAGGAACATTCGAATTAAAATTAAAGTGAGCAGCACTCACGAACCAAACAAGAATTTGAATCTTTTGTTCAAAGATTGTAAAATGTAACCTCTCAAAATATTCCCAAGACTTGGATGTTTTAGGTATCAAATTATTACATGTGAACTTGCCCGTGACAGCAGAAGGAAATGCTAATAATGAGCGTAAACGGCCAAAAATACTGAAGACCAATTTAGCATTTATAAATTATGTTAATTATAGTTTATGATGGTCAGTAGCATCGTTTAGTTCCACTGGCTATTAAGTGTTGCACTAACGTAAAATATTTCAATTGCTCTACCCCAAGGTAAGAGTAATGAACTTTCTTTTCGTGGAGGAATTCAAACTCTTATTGGGTGGCATTATCCATAGTTTCGACATTCGTTCTCTGACCCAAGAGATTTCGACAACCCCATTTTTATATTCCATTTAACAATACCTTATGTCAGAGAAACACGCTTGATGTAAAAGACGGAGGATTTAGATAAAAATTTATCCTTGTCTAAATAATTTTATAATGTGCGTATAAATGGGAGTTGGTAGAGTGAATAACGAAGTTAATACTTTGAATAAACTAGCATAGCCATGAGATGGAACAAAAATGTAAATGCGAACTTGTCGTGTATTAAACTAAAGCCGGAAAAGTATTTTACTGATGCCACTTTTGGAAAATAATCTCATCAAATGTTTTGGGATCATAGTGGTATTTGAATAAATAACCGTGGGAAAATAAAATAACCCAGAAATTTCCAGCTATATGTTAAAAACTAAACTACGACATGTCAGTTGTCCTACTTGAAGGACACACTATTAAAATACTTTTACTGGTAAGCTTGAAGCTGAAAACAACATGGCTCAACCAACAGGGAGTAGTAAAGATTAACTTTCTGGAATGGAACACACCTGTTCAATCTTTAATCCTATTTATTTCCTCACAGGATCAGCCCCTAAGTAAGCCATCCTTTACATCCCATGCCCCCTAAGACATTCAAAAAATGTTATGCCCTCTGAAAATTTTTTAACTAGACTTAAGTTTCGAGGGGGACAGAACTTTAACTCCAAACAATTTTTGACATTGGTTTGATTCTTGGCGAATAAAATTCTTAAATTCTAAAAGTATCAAGTCAGAAAGAAGGGGTCTGGGAAGTCCTCCCTCAGGAAGGTTTTTGAAATCTGACTTTTTTTTAAAGTTTCAACTAATTTTTAGTGTTAATTTTCAGCACAGCATTTCTTCTGAAAATTTCATAAAATTCGTAACTGACTCGGGTTGAGAAAGACAGCCAGCAGCTGAATGTTGCAAGAAAGGAAGAACCCAGAGTGGCGGTGAACGTCCCTTCGCTCAGGTAGCAGTGTAGCAGACACAACAAAGCAGGTTCAAGCAACCGTCGGATGGGTTGAGGGCCTCGGGGAAGGAATGCTTTGCCGACAAAAGGATTCCTCACCCAATTTCATCGGAAACCTGTTGATCGGGAATGCCGAGCATTTCGCAAATGCGCTACAAAGAGCGGCCATGTGCGTATGTATCCCCGCTGGGAAGGTTTCCGTTCGGGGATAAGTGGCGGAACTGAGAACTATGCTTTGATCCCCATTATATTACATCCACGTTGAGATACTCTCATTAGGGGCGAGTGTTATGTCATGGGTTTAATGAACATTTGGAAGTCAAGGCTGTACCTCACATGGAGGTAGGGTCAGCCGTCTGGTGGTGAATGTGAAAGTCAAGACCTCAGTTACCGAATTTTTCTTTGAAAGAGATATTCCTCACGGGTACTATGGGGTTGAGAGTACTCTTTATCTTGCTAGCATAGAAACAAAAACCACTACTTAAAATAGAAATTTCTGATTTTTATTTCGACAATCTGCATTTGGGCGAAGGGGCCCTGCCCCCCTGAAATTCTGACTTATTGTACCAAAAAAAGTTAAAACCATGTTTTTTAGGGTCAAATTTAGAAACATTTTCTGGGGTATTTGGATCCCCCAAATCCCCCCTTAGTACTTGGAACTTTATCATTCAAAACGTTTTTACAATCAGTTCATCAAAATCCTACCTGAGAATGTGATTCGGATTAAGTGTATCAAAACCAAGATGGTTCATCTTCTCTTAAGCAACTCCTTTTTCTCCATCCATATGACTTTTTCGGTACCTCTTCTCTGCATCCCTTCCCTTCCCATCTTCACCTTTTCTCGTCATCTCTTTTTTTCTTTGTATTTTCCCTTTATCTTTGGATTTATTCACCTCTCTTTGCATCGGCTCCCTGCAATCCTTTCCCTTTGCTTTCAATCTTTTCACCTCTTTGCATTTTCTTTCTTTCTGTATCCATTTCCTCTTTCTTTTTTATCTTTTCTAAGCATCTCTTTTCTCTTTAGATCTTCTTTTCCTCACCTTCTCTGCAAAAACAAGGGGGGATACTTCAGGGAGTACCGGTCGGGGTTAGACCTTCAAAGTCCAGTATAACCACTGGGTGAGGCCATGAGCAGAGCTGTTACAGAACGTGTGACAGTGAGTCACAGTCAGCTGACCAAATCCCCTTGTTTTCCCAACTAAACTTGGTCCTCATATTATCGACCCCTGAGGGATAAAAGGCTGAGTCTGCTGCTGTTCTTGTCCAACCTTGGAATAGAACTCGGGTCTGTCGGATGGCAGCATATGCATCACGTTTTCCACTCCATGATATGTTTCTACGTGTGGATTTCTTTTCCCTTTTCTTTCATAAGCAAATAAATTTAACAGACATAACACGAACACCCCCATCCTGATATTCAAATTACTTCACCAAGATGACAAAAAGACAAATTCCACTGGTCGCACGTGTTCACCCTAGCATCCCCCGTAACTCAAGACGTCGTCTGGCCGCACAAAGCGTCCTTCTGAGAACTCTCGGGTGTGGGTGCCCTCCTTGACCCATATCGTTCACCCCACTCGGACGCCATAAATCCCGAGGGCCGCCCGGCACGCCCTAGGATACGCCCCTCATCGGGACACTGGCTCTTCGAGAGTGAATTAATGTGGTCAACCCTCACCTACACTGAGGTGACAGTGGTTATGTAACGCAGACAGTGAGACAGAATCTAAAACGCTTTCCTTGATTTAAATCCTCTTTAATAAAAGAATGGAATACAAAGTGGTTTAATACATATTTTAAAGGGAGGACAATCACACCATCTTCAGTCTTGAGTCAGCACCTCCATTATCTTTCTTTTACCTTATCCTTTATATCTGCCTCCTGTTTTCCAAATATCTGTGTTTCTCTTTTAGTATGTTTCTGTACACCTATTCTATTATTACATGCTGTTTCCAGGTCCTATATTTACACTCCTCGTATCTGTATCTCTTTTCCTCTTACAGAATAATTTTTCGTTCACTCTGCATCTTTCATCCCAATCTTTTCATATCATCCCTCTCCTCTTCCCTTCCTTCTATAGTTCCCCATCTTTTCTTAATGCCAAATTCATCTCCCTTTCTGTCAATTTCTTCCCGCATCTTTCCCTCAATCCCATCTGTCTCCATTTGCCTATTTACGTCTTCTCCTCATTGCTCTCCCTCTTCTTCTCTCATCCCTTTCTTAACATATATTTATATTTTCTCAATGCATCTCTTACACTTCTCTAAATATTTTATACATCCTCCCTCATCCTATATCTATGCCTCTCCTCCCATTACATTGCTTTCTATCCATTTTTTGTACGTCCCTCTCAATATATTTTTCTCCTTCTCTAACTCTTTCTTTTTTTTTAATTCTTCTTATTAATATTATCTTTTACATTGTTATCCGCTTTCCTTTTGATTTGGTTTTAATTTCATTTATCTCAAAAAAACTCGAAATCTTTTACATCTCTTCATACATCACGTTTATACTACAATAAAATCTATATTTAACCATAAAAATATTACCCAATCACAATACCCCTCATGTTCTCCCCTCTCCGCTCCTCATCTCAACTGCTCACGTGATATTGAGACCTCCCCTCATCACAAGTGTCGTTTTCTCAAGAGGAGGCCACCGATAAAAAAAAGTCCTTTCTTCTTGAGAGAAAATCGGGAAAAACCCATCGTCCTCCCCACAACATTCCATCGGGAGGCGCGTGTTGTTCTGGAAACAAGAATTTTATCGGCTCCCTCGCCTGCCCTGTCAAATAATTTTGTCTCCTTCTTATCTGCCGCTACCCGAACGGGCGCCCCCTCCTAGAATGCAACAACGGACTTTTTTCACAGCCGCTCTCTGACTCACGATATCACTGATATCCAGAAATTTCTCTCAAGCCGTCTGGACAAAATGGGAGATTCGAGAATTTAAATTCGACGCAACTAAATATAAAAATAATTATGATAGCTCTCCTTTCATATCTGGATTAGATATTGGACTATTTATTCCTCTAATACCCTCTTTTTGCTTTATTTTAGTTGTTTTTGATTTATGTAGTGAAAAACTAGTTTGTTTTAATCTCTTAAAAGAGGGGACCGGTTTAGAGAGAAAGGAAGGAAACAACGAGCAGTTTAAGAATGGCCTAAATAAATTTGTTGGATCAGGAAACTATTTTGATTATAATGATTCAAAAATTTAAAATAAACTTTGGAAAGTTTGTCAATATTTTTAATTTTATCTCGCTGAGAGATAGATCTCTAGAAAAACTTCAAACCAACAAGTGTTACTATTAAGAATGTAGAGCGCTATGTAGAATTTACTTTCATATCTACATCTACAGAAGATAAAATTAACTTAAACCCATTGAATTTTTTTCCTAAATCGGTTTAATAATTTTTAAAGTAGGTATTTCCATATTTGGCCATCAGACACATTTTCAAAATAGTATCAGTACTGGGGCTTCATTTCTGCTAATTTTTGTAAAATAACTAAGCCATCAGTTTTTAGCAGTAATTGGGGGTATATGATCAATGAGAACCACTTGATATCTCTAATTAATTTGTTAGGAGTCTGATCAACGTGTACAGATATATCCCCCCCCACTTTTCTACTGAATAATTCTTTTCTTTTTTGCTACTGTGTATTTTTGTTTATAACTTTTTAATATCTGTCGCAGAAAATCTCCCCTTTTTTCAATTCTAAAGCTTTAATTTAGATCAAAATTCAATGAACCAAGCTTAAATGAGACAAATCTATCTCCTTCCTGACAGCCGGAACAATGAAATAAATCCAAAAGAGAAACTTCAATCAGCGTTGTAATGATAAGGTGCTTGGATGGACGAACGAGTTAAAGAACAAGTCGAATGACACATCCTGAAAGTGCTTGCGAGAAAGACGAGCACACTCAGAAAAAACAAGGGAAAGAGTGTAGGGTAACAAGAGAGACAATTATGGAAACAGCGGAAGAGGGTGTCACCGTAAAAAGATTTCAACAAAAAACGAAGACAGAACGAATGGAGAGAATTACGGTGAAATAGACGGAGTAAAAAAATTCAAAACACAAAAGGAAGAGGTGCTTCAACTTACAAAATTTTTTCAGAAGAAACATTACCACGCCTTCTTCGATGTCACGCGTGCAAAATGTCGCTTAACTTTTAAATTATTTGGCATCAAATTCCACTTTTTCTTTCGTGCGATATCCGAATACAATAAACACAGAACGCCCTTCGAAATTGTCATCAAAAATCGAAGCCGTATATCGGAATTCCCGACTTATCAAATTGGGCCATTCAGGCTGCTGCAAACGACTCCACTTCCTCCCCGAACGACAAAAGGGGTGGACTCAGAACATCGAAATAATCTTCAATTCTTCCATTCCGCGCCCATAATTCCCACCCGAGCAATAACGGCATTCGAAATAACACCTCTCTCCGATAAAACACCCCCAAGAACCGTCCCGAGGGGGGGAAGGAATATTCGAACCACCCTCCGGAACACACCTGAACGAATGATAGTAGACGTAATAATGGGAATCGATGTCGAAAAGAACGGTTTTCGAAAAGTACGGGAAATAAACGTTATCGCCTGCCCACCCCCGATCGTCTGGATCCGCTAAGTACCCAGAACGGCTTCTGAACGAGCCGCCTAATAGCACTGCGGTTAATATTTCACGCCCCCCTCAGTGATACACCCCCGATATAAATCGTCTGCTCCTTTCTTTGGCGCGTAATGACAAGAAAAGGGATTTTTTGATGCGGGCCTTATTGCGGGCTGAATTATTCAAACACGTGTATGTATTATCGTCTGTGCGGTTTTTGCGTAATAATAAAGCCCCCCCTCCCATAAAGGGCGATCCGTGTGGTGGGGCCCCCTGCAGAGAGGGTTAATGGCGAAGCCCCCCCCCCCACCTGCGAAAAAAATGAGTGTCGGAAGTGCTTCTTCTGGAAATGTCTTCTTTCCGCTTATATACATTTTGATGAGCTTGTTCATTGATATCATCTTTTATTCTTGAATCGGAGTGCCAAGGATAGGAGAGTTAAATTTTAAGGCTCATTTCTGTATGCGTGTTCCTCTCCTACGCACTCATCAATACATTTTAACTTATAGTAGTGAATCCGGGGGCGTCAAAATAATAAGGTAGGGTTTTTTACAAATATCCATGTGTTAAAATATCGAGAGTAATATATGGATGAAGAAGTATCATTTATTTGGAGCTTACCCAATTAAATCCGTATTATCTTTTTATGAAGCAAATACTGAAGTTTCCTACTAAATCACAAAACCTATCGATTTATTTTCCAATAAAATTAATTTGTTAGATAATTTTTTAATAAATAAGAGAATAAGCTAGAATGTTTTTCCAAGTTTACAAAACCTACTTGTAAGTAATACAACTTTAATAAACGTCAACTTTAATCTTAAACCCAACAAAAATTTTCTGATTTTTCTAATGTTTGCATTTGTTTATTATGTTCTTTTGTTCATATTATCTTTCTTTTGATGGTTGTTGAGTGTTACTTTTTATTATTATTATTATTCTGTATTCGGACAATGTAATTGGACCGAAAGGTCTGTTTTGTCTTAAATAAATAAATAAATAAATAAAATACCCATTGAATCACTTTCTTATAAATTTTAGAAGTTGTCACATTTAAAGGTAAATAGGTAATCCTATAGAAGGATATATTTCAAGATAAAAATTGGAAGTTTGATCTAGTGCTCAGCATAAAAATATTTAAATAATCTTTATGCTGATTTTATTTTATTTGCCTAAGTCGGGATGAATTTGGATATTAGAGCACTAGCTTATTAAAAAATGGTAGAAAGAAAAATCTTTAAATTACTATAAATCGATAAATATCCTTTCATGAATAATTAAAAAAATCATCTTTCATTTAAAATAATCTTTCATTTAAATTCCCTTTCATGAATAATTCTTTACTTTTTGAGATCCAATATATCCTTTGGTAACATGCTGCATGTCAAGGAAGATGTTCGATTAAAGGAGATGAAACTCTGAAGAGATCTAATTTACGCCCCAATTCTTGGAAGGAATTTCGATGACCTTTATTGCCTGCTTTTATTTCCGTGCTACAGCCGAAATGACCCGTGGTTGAATAGTTCTCCACTGTTTGGAGAACCATATTTAACAATTATTAAAACAACAGACATCATTGTTAATGATGTTTTAGCTCTGAATTCCTGAATGATTTGCTGGATACATGAGTTTTACAATTTGATGAGTTGATTGATACATGAGTTTAGTTTCCGATTTAAATTCTACATTTTGTTTAAGATGGGAAATATTTTGACTTTTTAATCTAAGGTACTTTAATAAGCCTTATAAAATAAAACAACCCTATTTTTCTTTTATATTTTCCCCCTTTATTATACAATTACATCAACCTCACAATAACCTCATCTGATGAACTAGAACTACTGGTGAGTTAAAAGGAATCATTAATACAAAAAACATTAAAACATTTTCCAAGCTATCTACCTCTTACAAAATAAGAAGGAGGCGCCCTTGTAGCACAGTTCTTACCAAATATGACAAATTTACGTAATTGCAACTAGAAGTAAACGAAATTTGACCGATGACAAAAATTGAACGAAACTGGAAAGTTTGTGCTGCTTGGTGGAAATTTTAAAGATTCAGTTCCCAGGATAACATGGAATTATGTTTGAAATTTAATGTATTTATTGAAAAAAAAAGAATTTATTGGGTACTCGAATATTTATTCATAATAAATGGAATCATAATTGTTAAAAACCATATTGTGAAATGGTGTAAGTGTTAGAAACCCCCATCCAAACAAAAACCAAATATTTCTTAAGAATTTCCATCGTATAATGATGCTCCATCCCCATCATGTAATTAATCCCAGGAACAGAGACAGCGCTTCCCGCCCTTTGGAGAGCGAACCAGACGAGCGAACCGTTCTCAGGAGCAGCAACTGTTAAATAACAGTGTCGTGTCTGCTCCTGTGGAGGCTCCGGCGCATTCCTCCCTCCCACGCCCGGCCGTGACGTCATCGGCGAGGGAATCCCGGGTGCTCGACCGATTAGGCATCCGGAGGAGTGACCAGACGCTTTCATGGAGGCCGCTGTTGCTTTGGCGCAGTGGAGTTGGCGGCGAAAGGGTTATGCAATTCGATTTAAAGCCGTGCATTAATGTGGGGTTTTATTCCACTTGATATGCATGCGTTTTGAAACCTTTTAATGTTCTATGAGTCTGTATTTTGGTTGATGATGAAAGGATGCTCTGATCACTTTCCTTTGACCGATTGTGTTGTTTAAAATTAGCTGAGTATTATATGGTGGTATTGTCTGGCAATGGTGTGTGTAACAACTAATAAATTCATTTTTGGGGATATTTTTTTGTGGGTGGATGGCAGATGATTTTGGTCGTAGCCTCCCCACAGAGAAAATGTCCGACAATGAAAAAGGGCTGTTGTTATATTTCGAGGTCAATTTTAACTTCATTTTACCACTTTAAAAATACATACCACTAAAATAACCACAAAGAACGTTAGAGAAGATCGTTATTTTAGTTAATTATTTACAGGGGTTACATTTTCTGATTAATAACACTGCGGGTTCAGTAAAACTAAAAAAGAGTTGAAAATAAGTTTTTTAGTGCAACGAGAATTAAAAATCGTAAACATTACAATTCATGAGAAATATGAAAATATTTCGAATTTTTACCATTATGTGCTTTAATATCACTCAAATTCAAATTTATTAACAAAAGAAAGTCATAACAAAAATACAAAATACATTTATAAAGGCATCACACAATTGAATATAATAAAACAAAAAAGAAATGGAGATTATAAGTGATTTCCCAAAGGAGCCAAAAAGCTCTTCCATGGGCTCATAGATTAAAATGGCTCATTCATAGATCTTCCAATGGGCTCATAGATAAAATAGACTCCCCCAGGCCCCTTTGGATAAGGGTGGTTAATAATAATAAACCCCATTGGGATAAAGGTGTGGTCTAATCTGAATTCCCCCTCTCTTAATAAATTTCAAATCTTTCTTCTACTGGTAAGCTCCACCCCCATTTCTTCACTCCATCCAACTCTCTCACCCAAAAAATCACTCAACTATCTCCCTCCTTATCCCAACTCCCACACGAATACTCACAAACCATTAATCAAACATTTCCCGAACCTTTCATCTCCACACACAGAGCTTATCCTCGCCGAAAATCGCGACCACCTCTTTGATCGCCCCTCTTGCGCAACGAGCAATCTGCTGAAGAAAAAGCCCGACAGAGATTATCCGGACAATCGTCCCGATATGGTCGGAAATTAAATTCTGACACGAGACGCGGCGCTTTACATCGAGATCCATCATGCGAGCGCAGATAATGGGGAGTAATTGAATGAATGCCCGATGAGATACCGGCGACGATGGTGCCCTCACTCTCTCTCTCCTGTGGGAGATGCATGCTTGTTTAATTGTCCGCGACAGGAGGCCCAGGTGAGATACTCCGGAATCAAGCTTCGAGAGATGTCTGCCTCGAGTGTAGAGATTCATGCTTGTGATTTTATATTAAGCTCTGATAGTTTAAAGTCTGTTACGATTCAAGTAACTCTTCAATTCAAGGCTCAAAACAGGAGCTGAATGGCAATTTGCAATTGCAGTAGGTTTGTTCCTAAGAATTCAAATGTACTAGTTCTGGTCTTCAAGTGAATATCCTCTAGTCTAGATTCAAGGGTCCGTCTTTCTGTCTGTGGTTTACTGTAGATCAGCGGTTCTCAAACTGTGCTCCGCGGAGCCCTTAGGGCTCCGCCAAGCATCTCCAGGGGCTCCGCGAAGAAATTTGAAATAAATACATTTTTTGATAATTTCTAATTTGCTTTTCTCTGAAATGTTATAAATAACTTTCTGTAAGGTGTTGGTAAGGTCTGCTGGTTTTTGCCTTTATCAGGTCTTTTTTGGTTTACCAAAACAAGTTAAAACCCTGTTTTTAGGGTAAAATTTCCAAAACTTTTCTGGGGGAGGAACCCCCAGGATGGGACGGTTTGGCGGTGGCCGTTTGGGCACCGTTCCCGTTTCGGCACCAAATTTTTCTTCTTCTAATTTTTAGAAGAATTATTAGAGTTCTATTTACTTTCATTTTATTTCTGCCGCTGAAACGGCCGCGCCGAAAAGAAGCACACCAAGGAACCCCATTCCCCCACCACTCAAATTGATTACTCAGCACCTTTTTTTATAAAGTTCACCAAAACCAAGGGAAAATCTGTTTTTAGTAGAATCAATTTTCCAACACCCCCTTTATAGCATTTGGAACTTAATTACACAAAACTCTTCTTATATTAAGTTCTTTAAGATGCAAATTCTGCCAAAAATGTATAAAAAGCTAACATTGATCCTATGGCATGGGAGGGGATAAGGATTGATTTTGGGCCCATGTGTAAATAAATTTCGATATGTACCTCTGACGTATGGTCTAACAGCCCCCCAAAACAGCTCTCGATTTCAAGAGAAGTAACTTTTAGGAAAACAAAATTTACAGATGTATAGATTTCCGTATGAATCCTTTGTTCATGCATCTCCGGCATAATGATTAAAAAGTGATAGCTTTAATATTCAGAAATTTAAAATAAAGATTTACATTGTATCCAATGATAAAGTATAATCGGTAAACAAAATATTCCATATATCCCGGGGTGTATATCAAAGGGGCGAGGGGGCCCTGCCTCTCCTCCGGAAAATCGGACTACGTATAACAAAACAAGTTAAAACCATGTTATTTAGGGTCAAATTTCCGAAATTCTTTTGGGGGAAGACCCCCAAAACCCCCTATTGTACTTGAAATTTTATTATTGTCAATTTTTATAGTAAGTTCGTTAAAATTAAAATCCTACCTAAAAATGAATGTCCAAAATTTGGACAATGATGTACCTAAAACGAGTTAAAAAAACTGTTTTTAAGGATCTTATTTCACAAAATCTTCTGGGGAGAAAGGACCCCCAGACCCTTCTATTGTACTTGGATCTTAATTCGTCACAATTTACAAATAAATTATCTTAGATGCAAATTATACCTAAAAATGATTTTAAAAGCTACGTTTAACTGTTAAATATGCATGGGAGGGGCTGAAGAATAATTTTGGAGCCCTCCCGAAATAAATTTCTATTATGCTTTTATTTCTAGAAGCAACGGGTTTTATGTAGTGATGGGCAGGTATCGATACCAAATACTTAAGTACTCGATACCTATAGGTATCGAGTGTATTCGATACCAACAAAAGTATCGATACTTTATTGACATATTTCATTTTAAATTTTTCAATGAAGTAATCTTTATAATACCTACTGTAGATCAAACGCAGCCTGTTTCCGTTTCCATTTTGCAACGCTCAAACCCAAGTCGTTAATCATCCGCGAGAGAAATTTGACGCGGCTAGGTTTTCCCCCGCCAAATCCTTCGCCTCTATCCACCTCCAGGCCCGTAGCTACGGGGCTTTTTGATGGATCGCTTTTAGTTTTTTGAATATTAGTCTGATTATGGATAGGCCCTAAAAAAATTGTCCCTTCAGGTTCATTTCCCGACATTGAAAAAAAGTACTCGATACCTAAAAGTACTCGATACCTATAAGTATTCGATACCAAAGTATTCGATACCTATATGTATTCGATACCAAAGTATTCGATACCTAAAATTATCGATTTTGCCCATCACTAGTTTTATGTAATTTGTTTTTAAACCTTGAAAAATTTATTTCGGAAAAGGGCTCCTCGAATAATTTGTCTCTTGAAAAGGGCTCCCCGACATAAAAAGTTTGAGAACCCCTGCTGTAGATAAACTGTTTTGTTGAGCTGTAGCTGGTGGGGTCTTGTTGGGCAGTTTGAGAATTTTTACGATTTGGTTTGCACTTTTTCTTTTTAACATACCACTAATCAACCACCAAACCTCTTTTTATCTTGATATTTCGACTTCTTTCTCTATTTTTTCTTCTTTGGATCAACAACCCTGGGTGGGCCCAGACCATCTCCAGTCCAGGTAACTCTGCTTTTAGGGACTGTCTTCTCTGTTTCAGGCCATTTTTTGAAGAATTTTCACTGCGGAGGCCATAAGTCCATAAATTTTCGTTGATGGTCTATTTTAGATAGAAGTTAAAGAGGCATCAAGCAAGAGAGTGATGCAGCAGGGACCCCCTCTAGGAAAACTAGGGACAGCCATATACCATATACTTGGGAAACATTTTGAAAACGAGATGCAAGGCGTTATTAGGCCCGAAATGAGACAGGAAAAATTTGTGGAAAAAAGGTTGGGATTTTCTTCGCTTTAAATGTAAATGTCAACACACCAAAAAAATTATAATTGATCGAGTATTGGTTTAAACTACTTTTGGAACAGTTATCAGTTTACCTTTTATGCTTTGGGGGAAACTTGGAAAATGTACAACAGTGGAAAATGTATGAAACAGTGGAAAATGTACCACTGCGAGGGCATTTGGCCCCTAACTTCTTACTTAAAAAATGGCCTGCTCTGTTTATTTAGACAAGGCCAACTTAAAACTTTAATGTATTCGACGTATGAAAGTATTTTAAGTATGATTTTTTGGTACTTTCGGATTAATAAAATTAACACTTACTCAACTTTTCTAAAAAATTTTCAAACTTCATTGCCCTTTTTATACACCCTCCTCTCTCTAGCTACAGTTATGAAATTAATTATACGTGTACTCAGGAAAGGTTATGGCAATATTAAGGAAATTTTTCTTTCCATTTTCAACTCGTGAGAGAAAATAGTTTGATCTAAAAGGGAAGTACTCTGAAAATTTTGAAGTGAAAATAATTATAATTCGGGTAATATACTAATTCAATACATTTTGAGTGAGTGGGAAAAAATGCTACTTATTTCTTTGATTAAGACGCCCTTCTACAAAAAATCCCAACAAAGTTTCAATAATCTCTCTTTGTTTATTTGTTTCTACTTTTTATCCAGCTGAAGAGAGAAATACTCCTTCGAATGTGCGGGTCCAATGGCAGCAAATCGCGCCCGGAGAACGCCCGGGTGGTCATCGCTTCCGTCAGCCGACCACAGATCCGCTTTTGCTCATCCATGGAGGATGAACTCGGAGGAGACGGACTGCGCCGCGGCAGCCATTTTTGCCCACGTTTCTTCCAGCCAAAAGCATAGCTCACTTTTTTTGAGCTGTTTGCATTTTCAACCAGAAGAAATGTTTTAAGACGATGGGGGGAGGTTTTAAGGTACCAATCAGGGTCAGGGACATAGACAAGGAGAGATATACCCTTCCCGAAAGGGCGATAATTTTTTTTTCAAATTTAATATTCTTAGAACCAAAGTTGGTGTTTTCTACACCGTTCCGTAGCTACCCCGTAAACCACTCTCTGGTTCCATCTTTTCTTTAAAACAATGATCATCTCCATAAGGAAACCCATTAAAAGAAATATAGAGTAACTTATATTGCCAATTTTAATTTAATAAATTTAAATTATCATGCTGTGTTCTATTTCGATAGAACATAGTTGAATTAAACTTCTAACTTTCCGCTCAAGGGAATACATGCCAATATTTCTCCTTAGTAGCATACTAATAGTCCTTTGTTTTCGGTATCATAATCTTATAGAACATCTCCTTCCTTTAAAAATTTGGCTAAAAATGAGAACTGCTTGGATTGAAGTAGTTAATGTCTGAGACAAACTAGAGGATCAAACATTTAATAACCTCAATTTTGTAACAAACTTTTCTGCTCATCAAATACGTGATACAAAAATAACTAAATCCGGCATTCACATTTACATAAAACGGTAAACTGGTCTGGACTAGTCAGGAATTCAATCAATCAGAGAAGAACACTCAATGCAAATTAGTATAATAAACGACAGTCGATCAGTCGAGGTAAAAGCCATCATCAGACACGATAGCTTCATCGGGAGATGGACGGCTCTCGAGGAAGTCCGAGAAAGTTCAAGCATCCCGCTCCGGCCGGCCCAAACGGGTTTATCAAAAGACGGAATGTTGAGAAAGAAGACAAGTTGAGTCAATCGGGTTGATATACCCTGCGATTCAGAAAACCATCAATCATCTCTTGACCATTCGGCATTTCCAAAAGCAGCGGTTTTGCATCCGTTCTTCAAGAAAGACGCATCGGTTCCTTTTGAGCGTGTTTTGGTGTCTTTTAAAGGAAAAGCAGGAATGAAAGTTCGTGTGCTACTTTTTTATTCTGTGGAATACCACACGTCTAGGATGAAGACTGTAAAGAGGATGTTTCTAATTTTGCATCACGAATTGTTGGAGGCTTATGAGGAAGTTGAGAGACCACACACCGCGGTGCAATTGTGTATCAGTTGTTATGTAAATGGAAAGATGTCTCCAATAGGAAAGTTTCATAAAGTGATTCTAAGGATAGGTATAATTTTCAATTAAATAAAATTCAGCTTCAAGTTACACAAGGTTTCCTCAATTATCAATCTTATCCCTCAATGTTCTTCATGGAAATATTTTAAGACACCAGTGCCCAATGCAGGGGCGTATCCAAGAAAAGGGGCTTAGGGGTTCACTCCCCCTCCGAAATTTGGTTATCAATTTTTATAGTTGAAAATTATGCACCTTACTAGGAGTAATCCTCTTCGGGTGTAACCCAAACGGTCCCAAAATGAGTTAAAAGACTACTTTTGTAGGTCAAATCTCAAAAATGTTCCTGAGAAGAATCTCCAAGCCCCCACACCAAAATTCGATAACCCAAAGGGTCTCCCAAAATGAACAAAACACTACTTTTAGAGGAAATTTTTCAATACTTTTCTGGGGTGACCCCAAGCCCCTCCATTTTTACTTGGAGTAAATTGTGAAATTTTGACACAATGTGTAACATAATGCAAATATGTACTATTTTTAGATGATCTAAAAAGTAACGAATAAAAGTATTTGTGAAGGATTGCCTTGCCTTAGAAATAACGTTAAGTCACCCCCCTCCGAAACAAAAGTCTGGTTACAGCCCTGGGCTATATACCAACCAAAACCTTGATTTTTTTAATAAATCAGTACCTTCCCCTTAAAATATACTATAGCATCTACAATATTCAGATATGTTTGGGTTCAAAATGGAGTCTGGAGAGCGGCTCTGCAGAGCATGACCCTCGGCGGCTCTCTTTGAAGTGATGTGGGAATTCCCACCCGCGGCACCAAAGCGACTCAAGCGGTCTTTACCTTTTGAGAATGAACTGTCTGGCAATCGAGCAGCAGAAGAAAGGGTTAGGGGATTTTGAGAACGAAAGGTTTTTGGTCTCTATGCGAGTTTTCAGTTTTTAGAATTCGGAAGAGTTGCGGTTTAATTTACGCTTAAAACTAAACTTCTCACTGATATATATTTATGAACTTATGCTCTAATGAACGTGTCTCTCTTTTATGAACGTGTGCTCTAATTTAAATGTAACTATCAAAGAGAGACATGTGCAAATAAAAGGTAACGAGCTTAAGGAGGAGGGCTTAAGTCATTAAAAATTGTATGTTTCGAATATTTTATGATAATGAGTATCAGTACGAACAGATGTAGAAATAAGCATGAGTATTTGGTTTGGCTCGGGGAGCGGGGGTTACAACGCCCTTCTCCTAGTTTGGCCAAAATATTGTATAATTCAAAAATTACCAGTTTTTATTTGACTCTGATGACTAAACAGGTGAAAATCCTTCAATTTCCAAAATCAGCTTAAAAGTTTGGATAGCCTCAAAGTAATAATGGGGCATTCTTTAAACGAAAGAGGTACTTTGCTTCATTTGTTGGGGATTTATCTTGGAATCACAAGGAAAATAAAAAGTCCCACGTTTCAAAAACGTCCTTATACTCATCATGCAGCATTTTATTTATTTATTTATTTATTTTTTGAACATTTGACAGTTGGAACAAACACATACACAAAAAAAACAGGAAGACATATGAGTTGCCCAGGGGTCAGAAACCCATAAGGGCAACCTAAAGGAGTTGTATCTAAAAAAAATAAATTGAACATACAAATATACAATACATACAGACATTACACATATAGATATTACACATAGAAAATGGATAATAGTGGCATCGCAAGGCAAGCTTCAGAATGACTAGATTGGAAATTAGAGAGCGTTTGTTCTTTTTTTTAAAAAGTTCTTCAATATTTTCTATTGTAAAAATAAAAAGCTTTAGTAATTTTTTAAACTTAATAGGGGATTTTTCTGTTTTTATGTCATTGGGTAAAATATTGTAAAACTTAGGTGATAAATAAACATAATTTTTATGAAGAATTTCTTTTTTTTTGCTTTAGGTACAAAATATAAGTTTCTTGAATGTAAATTATAAGTTAAATTTCGTAGGTCAGATTCGTTTGCTTGCTTAGTAAAATAAACTATTGTTTTAAAGAATAAAAGGTGACGAACTGGTAAAACGTTAAGTTTTTTGTAAAGATCAATTAAAGGGAACTGATTGTTACTGCTTAGAAATTTAATGATTTTATTTTGAGTTTTAATTACTGGATTTATAATTTGTAAGTAATCCCCACCCCAGGCCAGAATACCATAGCTTATTATTGAATTTACCCAAGAGTGGTATAGTTGAAAAACCACTCTTACCTTAAAGTTTTACAGCACAAATATACGATGTGATCTTAAATTTTAACTGATTAAAAATTTGATTCATGGTAAAGAAAAAGGAGAACCTTAATAACGTAAGAAACCATGTCCTCCAAACTAAATTAAAAAGACATTTTATTACGCTAAAGGTCAGCAGTTACTCGCTATAGGACTCTTATCCACACCTGAAAGTTGTCCCTGACAACTGAACCACACCAATGATTCTCATTCCAAGACTGACTGAGTGACTGAGCAATATTTTCCAGACACGGGAGGCCCAACACCCTTGGAAAAACAAACGATGCGACTGTTGAATTACAACACAACTCCGTCGTCTAGGAATCAGGGCTCTTTTATAGTGGATCTGGATTTCGGCTGTGCTGGAAAACTATAAATCACCTGAACCTTGACCTGTTCGGCACGCGCCCCCCCTCTAAGCGTTCGTTATACAAAAAAGGGGGTGGAAGTGTCCGAGGGGAGATGTGTTTACGTTTCTGACAGGGAAGATCATTAACGCTATCTCCCCCGTTTTTGTATGGCCAAGCTTGTGACGGAACCACGTGCGGGAGATCGAATTACTCCAGCCGGGATTTTGTGCTGGGAGTATGTAGAGGCCCTCACGGCAAACTCAAACACACGGACTTATCTGAAGCGTATAAGGGTAACGTCTGCCTGGAATCATGGACGGGCGTATCTGGTCGAGCGCATCTTATCGGCTGCAGTTATCTACCGCACTCAATTAGTGGACAAAGGGGTCCCCCTAAAGGGGGCCCCTGCGGAGAGCGAGAGAGTCCCCCTTTTGGGGGACCCCTTTGTCCACTAATTGAGTGGGGTAGATAAACTACAGCTGATAAGATGCGCTCGACCAGATAAGCCCGTTCTGCGCTTGCCGTGACGTTTGTTGGAGAGGGAATACTCCAATAAATAAAAAAAATGATTATCTATTTTCTCAACCTTAATTTTCCCTATTTTTTACTTGGCCGGATCTTAGTGTAACTTAATAGGACAGCACAGAGAATAAACACACCAGAGTTACTATTTACATCAAGATTTATTAAATTAAGTATGAAAGATATATATACAATAAAATACAATTACAATATTAAGAATAATGGTATATTAAATTTTATGCTCCAATCAATTAATATCATACTAATCTACTTAATAATTATTTGGTATCAACTCTTAATTCTTCTTCAATTCATATTAAATCTCCTTGCATTACTTCAATCATGCATTATTCGTTCCAAGGGCATAGTAATAATAAGTTCCAATTCAAATCCACTATATTATAATCAATCATATACATGCTAATGAGAAAATTATCTTGAGAATATACACATATATCATATTATCTTAAAGGACCAAGTGGGAGCTTTTTTTATAGAATGCACATACCATTTGTTGATCCGAAGATGCACATAATCCTTATAGGCACTCACATTGAACATGGTTATTTTTTTTATCGCTTTTAGGCATGTTGGCCCTCGCGGGCGTTCTTTGCCAAACCGCACCCTCGCACTTCACTATCCGAAAATTTTTATATTAAGAGCCCCGTTTCCTCGCCCCCTTCAGTTTTATATCTTGCTACCCCCTTCTGGGTGGTGCTTAGGTTAACCATTCGGGTGGTGTGTCCCCGCCCAAGGCCTGTCCTGGGGGCACATCACCCAATCTTGGTGTTCCCTATTGTGTCTACTATAGCCTATGGTAAGCCACCCTTTTACTTTGGTATCCTTAAATTTATAGGTGACTATCACCCTGCTTGCCGCTTGCCCCCAGGTGCGCGTACAAAATTTCTCATTATTTAATCTAACTTTGCCCTATTATTCTGGGCCGCCTTGTGGCGCCCGCCGTCCGAGGCAACTTTTGTGAATCCCAGACTCTTTGTAACCCCCTTCTTATTCCTGTGGTCTGCTTGTCTCATAATTCCATCACCGTGTTTTCGTGCGGCTCCCTTTTCTCTTGTTATCCCAGAGGTGCAGCATTTTTGCGCCCTTTCGCGGGGAGCTTTTTTGTGTTCTTTTCGAGGGAAGGTGATGCAGGTGGCCGATGGAATGTATTTTAATTCCAGCTGGCCAACAGAATCTACCCTACTCCCGCCAAAAAAAAGGTTATGCTAGGGCAGAAACTTTTTTTTTTAATTAAGAAGATTTGAAAGTGCTTGTATCTGTGTTCCCCACTTGGTCCTGAAATATTTGTGCAAATAATACATTAGAAATAATCATAATACATTCAACATTTGGACAAACAGTGGTACGTGCAAAAAGGATAAAGTCAATATTATGGTAGCTGAGAATGATCTAATGTAATCAAAAGAAATAATTTATATCCTGCCGTGGATGTCCATCCCCTGGCGTCCCAGACGATGGCCTCCACTGGCAAGGCAAAGTTAGGGGTGTTAAACTAATCCTCATGTGATGGCCGCCCATCCCCAAGCGTCCTTGGCGATGTGAGTCCATCCATGTCCGGTAAAATTTTGAACTAATTTAGATATGAGCATATTTTAATTTTATTCTGAGCCACCTTTGCACCATCCATTTTTTTATAACAAAATATATTCTGGAAGATTATATAAGACAAATAATAGCAAACATATATATGTGAGTAAAACACATGCAAGTAAGTGTACCGCGTTAGTTCAAGAAATTGTAATTCCAAAAGCAACATAAGCAATCCTAAAGATACTCGTACCAGGTAAAGAATGCTAATATACCAAAGTAATGAAAACTTACATAAAAATGAAATAAAATTATAAGTTGAGTTTTCTTAGCAATGCACCTATTCAATAGAAAGTTAGGCCTGGGTGCTCAAAGTCTGTGACAGTTCTAAGTGCACACATTCTACGAAGAGTTATACAAACCAAAGCAAAGTGACGCTTGTCGGCATATTCCTAGACCCAGGTAAAGACGACCCTTCCATTCACAGCAGTGTCCTCGTCTAGGAGCTGTAGGTTATAATGATTCAGACATCAGATCGCCAGTGGGTGCCATGCCCACCGGGCTGGGGGGGACCTGGCAGTCGGTGTGGGTTTGAAGGAGATCCCGAGTTTGGGACCCCTGTCAGGTTGTAGCTGTCCCATGGATTGTGGGACGAACCGGTCCGACGACGATTGAGAGGCTCCTGATGGATGGCCAGGACCTCATGTTGGGAACTGGGTAGTCCCGGTAGTGATGTAGCGTCATACGATGGGTCTGTTGGGGAATTGTGGTCCGTTGGTAGTGTTCAACGTTCTGCATTGTGCACGTAAATCGGGTTGGACACTTTGCGAATTCGTAGTCTTAGGCATTTGTAGTCCAGTACATGCCTTTTGAATAAATTTGTAAGCACAGGCGGTGATCAGCTAGTCATCAGCTAATGTTACTAGTGCGAATTCATGTGCGATTTGTATTCGCAGAAAAAGTATTTGAGTTTCAGTGCCATTCAGTACTGTTTCTTTAAAGGGGCATTGCAATCAAGTTCTCTAGTGCGAGTAGCATGGGGCAGGTTCCTGCACCCTTTTATATAGTCCTGCTTTTTTTCCAGCACTGGCTCTAAGGTGTGTCCCTGTTTCAACTTAGGTTAGTGCACTCATTTTTATAAACTCACCATTGGTCCATATAAAAATAAATTAACCTAAAAGTTTATGTTTAATTGCTCTACTTTATTAGGTTAGATACTGCGAATTTTTTTAAATCGCCTTATTCTAATACTACATTTAAACACGTTATACACTTTAAACACATTATCTTATATACCTAAATTCATAGAACACATCATGTCACTCTTTCCGTTCAATTACATATTAAAACATTTCTTAGGGTGCCTGCATTCTACCATATAACCATGTTAGAATGGAGTTCCCTGATATGCGATCAAGTGTCCGATGCACTTCCCTTTAGTATGCCCATTCCCATACTCTTTATATTCATTTTAGGAATTGGCACTATCTACTTCTATACATATATATTATATATGCAGCGCTAATATTTACAAACAATTTTACAATTCCTCGATAACCAATTTTCCTTCAATTATTCATTTATTATTTTCGTCTCATATCGACGTTCCATTTTAACAACGAAATATTCCTAAAAATCCGTTCCACTGAAAGTGCTCCAAGTTGCGGTGTATAGTATTTTTCACTGTTTTACTAATTTTTTTCCTTGCTACAAACTAAGCTATCAGCCATATTATTTTTGAATAATATGCAATCATACCATCGAGAATGTATCTTTCTCGAGGCCATAGTGATTGTCTATTCGTAGAGCTGATAGTTTGTCGACAAATAAACTTGATTTATCCATTTTACTCTTTTCCATTACCTAGCTCCCTTCGCATTATCATTCAACAATTCCCTTATAAACATTATTTTTTTTATTCATATTACTATCTATCTATCTACCAATTCTTCCAAGTGATTTGAACTCTCGTTTGTCGTCTACTTTATATATAGGTACTTTAACTTTAACGTGGCCTTCTTTGTTTTTTCACTAATTAGCATTTTAGATCTCCGTCTGTATTACAAGTATTTATAAATTACGCTCACATTTATAGGGCTTTCCCCTCTAGCCGTCTAGAATCAGGGTCTGTTAAACTTCTCCGTATTCCTTTTATACCCTCGCCCATCGTTTTCCTTGTGGAGTATTCATTTTGGTTCTTTAGCTGCTTTGTGTGGCGCGAAATCGTAATGCAATCCCTCCGTTCAAATCATCACTCAGTCAAAATATTTGCAGAAAATTAATTTAATTTAAGTTAAGCCTCTTTTAACAACATCTAAATTTTTAGTTATATATCTAACACTAACTTAAAAATATTTCAGCATCAAAGTTGTATTATGTGGTTATCAATATTAGTGTATCACTCATGTCATTATATCAGTTATTATTCATTTTTACGCAACAATATTTCATTATACTTATTACTATCAACTTACATATCCATACAAATTTTATTTTTCAAAGGCAATGCAAAATTTTTTTTCAATACGGTATTCTCATACTGGATTCGCATAGTAATTCCAGTAAAATCTAATTTCTGCTTAATTTACAGTTTTAACCTCTTAAAACATCCGTGCGCTTTCTTTTCTATTACTTTCAATTTTTTTTTTCGCCCCTATCTCAATTCTCATTTTGTCCGTTTATTTCGCGCGCCATGATCCCTTTCCATTACTATCATCTCTTTTCTATGCAATTTTACATTCTGAATTTCTCTCAATCTATCTTCAACTCATTTTCACCGTTTTTGTTTTCCCATTTCGCGACTGTGGGGAGTAGGACGAGTTACATGTACCTCTCATTTCTACGTATTTGTATCAATCCCTCTTCTCCGTGCATAATTTTGTTACCGAGTACTGTAAGTGTCTCGGATCATGCTCTGAATGTCGTTTGATCGGACCACCCTCGTTGGTGTGGTACTGCCCAATTACCGATTCTGTTTGTCGCGTTTGCTGACCCCCTCGTTTTACGATCATTTTGTTCTCGCCTGCAGTATTCCTTTTGTGTATTGGCGCACACCTATTCGACACTTTCTCCTTAGGGGTTTTCTTATTCTGCTTGTCCTCAACTCTTATGGGCTTTGCGTGGGGTTCTATCAAAAGGGATCGTTTTATTATATTTTGGACAATTCCACCCTGTTTCACCGTGGGACATTTTTTCTATCTCGATTTTCATTTTTTTATGCTACTGAGCATTTCTGATTCGAATTCGATGCAGGACAGACCGTTGTGCCTTTTGCCAGCTTGGTAATTTTGCCGTATCGTTCATTTTTTCCATTTATTATTCCCCATTATTTTCCTCTTTCCAGAAATATTGTTATAGATCTGATGGGGGTTTCTTTTCTTAATTTTAATTAGTTCTCTTTTAAAGCATTTCATACCTATTATTTTTCTAATTTTATCTGCTTGGCCATTTAAACCATACATTGCATGCAAAATTTTGAATTGGCAACTTCGTTTTCTCGCGTGAATTATCCTCTTTATTTCCATTCTTGTAACGCGTTTTGATTTGTTTTAACCTATCATTGTCTGATGTCTGTTTCCATTTTTCTAGAGATTATATACTACTATGCATTTCTACCAAATTATCAGATTATTACGGTTACTGAAAGCCATTAGAACGCCATTTTATTATGCATTATTATTGGATTTGTGGTATATGTGTTCACCGCTTGATTTTATACAAGGACGTCTTTGACCCTTTGTAAGTATCTTTCAATTACATTTTACCTTTTTTTTTTTCAATTATCTTTTACATATTACATTATTACACATTACATTTACCCTTATATATGTTACATATTTTATGTTATGATTCACTCTGTTTTCTTACACAGTACATTTTACATTGTTGTTTATTTGTTTTATATTAACGTTATTTTTTTATTTTACAAAGTTTTTTTTTTTACTATTTACATTTGTTTTTATTATTTCACAAAATTTATATTTATATTAATTTGACATTTACAATTATCATATTGCTTTATAGTTTTACCAAAACTTATGTTTATATATATATTTATTTATATTTATCCTATTTTTTCTCCGTTACTTAATACTAAAAAGTGCTTTTATATTGTTTTTCTAAACTATTGAACTACTTTGCAAATTTGGTTGATATTTTTTTATGTTATCTGATTATTTTGTATCTTCCTTGATCTGATTTTGAAAAGTTAAGTGGTTTTGGTTATCTATCTTTCAAAGTTTCAGTCGCCCCCTCATTAATCGCCCGAAATTAGTTGGTAGAGGATTTATGGTCCTCCCCTAAAGGTATATTTTGGAAAAGAATTGGCCTGAAATTGGATTTACTTTCCATATTTCTTTACAGTGCCCTTATTCTATTCCTTACCCTTCTGACCTTGTGTACACAAATTTTACCTTGGTTTACATGTTCTTGATTGAACTTAATTACGTTTTGCTTAATTTTTATGCTTCACATATCCGTTTTACTCTTTCTATGATTCCCTTTTATTCGTACACAATATGATGTCCTACTTTATTTTTACTGCATTACTCGTAAATTATTTGTATCCCTAGTATTTATTACTCCGTAACTTAATAGTAGAAGGGGTTTGGTATTCCTCCCAAAATTAGAATTATTATTATTTTATATTTGTTTTATTTTTCCCTTAATAGGGTTTTGGAAAAGTTAATTCGTTTAGATATTTTGCCTTTGTTTACTCAATATTTATGATTTATATAGTTTATATATTGCCATATAATTACCCAACAGTCAAAAAAAAATTTCATATTTAATACTTCACATAGTTTTCCTACGCGGTTATCATTTGTGTTACACTTTCATCTTCCTGTATTCAATTTTATAGTGTTACACAATATCATTATATTTCACATTTTTCATGGTTCACATAGTTTGCATAATATTTGTTATAGTAATTTTTTTATACATTTAATTATAAATTTCTCCGTATATTAGTAAAGATGGGTTTGGCCTATGAGTTTTTTTTTAATTACTCCTTTTCCTTTATATTTTTTTTTAGTTATTTTGTTCGAGATTTTAAGCACTTTGTATTTTATACCCCTAAGGAATAATGAACACAATTAACCATTCACTCCCGCAAAGAATTATTCACTTATTAACATCCCCATTAATTTCTTATGTCATAGCCCATTTTCGACTGTGTCCTATTCTTTTATATATATGTTTTTTCCTACCCTATATTATTATTATTAAAAAAAATTTCCGTGGCTGCTTTTCATATTTTGTTTCACTTCGTGATACCCCTTTCTTCTGATATTTTTCCCAGTCATTAGTCATCTTTAAGCTTATCCTTCAAATTATTAAGGAGGGTTAAAATTTGAGACTGCGGTCCGTGATTTTCTTCCTCCGTTGGACGGGTGATTTGCTCCGCCCAGTTCCAGAGTCGCGTGCCTAAATTGTCCGTGCTTACTTGCGAAACTGATGTATTGGGTCTTGGCCTAAGCGAAAAGTCCCGACGTGGCTGATCCGCCCAATTTTTACGCGGGATCTTACTCTTTTTACCTCCCGTTTGTTCCGTATCATTATTTGTATCGGCCGCTCCCGTTTTTGATGTAGTTTGTGTATCCCTTTCTTCGTCAAGCTGTGCGTTCATACCCGTACTTTGTTGGTCACCTGGCCTTGCATTTCCCGATATATCGTTTCCCCTCGGTTGGTCCCCCGGACTTGTATTTGGGGGGTTTAGCATGCCATGCGCCTCAGGTATGTCTGTTCCCTCCATGCTTTGATTACCGGACTCGGTACTTTTTAAGGGGGTTGCCGGGTGAATTGTTCTCGCCTGTTGAGGATTTATGTTCCTCATGAAAGCGAAATAGGCGAGTGGGAAATCTTCATCCCATTCGTCCTCGGGGGGAAGGGTTGGTTCTATGTTGGCAGTCGCTTCTGTGTCTATGTATTTGGGGATAGTGTTGGATATATTTTCTGCTAATAGAAATTCTGGGACCCTTTCATAGTGCGGTAGTAGGCGTTCAATATGCACGCGTTGCTGTTTAGCGCGTGGGTTTCGCGTGTCCCTAATCGAATAGTTAACGTCAGTATGTTTTTTCTCTATCGTGTATGGACCGTCGAAAAAGGGTTTTTTTATAGAGTCTTTATTTCTTTCGAGATTTGGAGTGTGCAGATATACTTTTTGGCCGATTTCGAAAGATCTGTGTTTCGCGCCTGTACTCAATCTGTATTCCTGTTGTTTTTTCGCTGCTTGTTTAAAATTTTCCTCAACTGCCTTTTGCGCCTGTGCGTATATTTTTAGTCGATTTTCCACATATTCGGGAATTGAGTTATATTCCTCCTCGGACAATTTGTGATTAATGGTGTAGGGAACATTAGGTTCAAAACCGAACATTAAATAGTGAGGGCTATACTTTGTTGTACTGTGCCGTTGAGCATTGTACATTAGTTGGTAGAATTCAATACCTTTGACCCAATTGTGGTTTTCCCTAGCAAAGATAGCTAGTGAAGTTTTCAGTTGTTTATGAGATGCCTCGTTCATCCCATTTGTTGAGGGTCTGTAGCTTGTGGTTTTAAGTTTATTTATGCCTAATTTTTCCGCCAGAGAGGTTAAAATGGTTCCCACAAAATTTGACGCGCAGTCCGACAGTAAATTATCAAAAAGGCCAAAAATAGATATGAAATTAAGCAATTTATCTGCAACTTCTGTTGCTTTTTGGGTCTTAAGAGGGTAAATTTGCATGTAGCGGGTAAAGTAGTCGTTTACACAGAGAATATATTTGTGTCCGCATGGACTTTCATTTAGGGGTCCTACTATATCAATGCTCACGTATTGTAAAGGCTTTGTGGCTAAAATATTATTTTGTAAAGGTGCCTGAGGATATCTCCTGGGAGATTTGTAGTGTGAACAGTCTGTACACGACTTCACAAATTCCTCAGCATCTACGTACATGCCTTTCCAATAAAAATACATTGTCATATTTTGGTACGTTTTTTCATGCCCAACATGGTTCGCATGAGTTAAATGTAGGATGTTGGGTCTATACTTTTTGGGGATTACTAGTAGTGTATTTCTTCCATTATGTTGTGGGTTGCTTACCCGACGCAATAGTAAATCATTTTCTAAGAGGTAGTCGCGTTCGGATAGTTTTAAGGTTTGGGGTCTGAATTTTATCTTCTCAATGATTTCATTCAATTCTACGTCTTTCTGCTGTTCACGTTGTATATCCGCGATTGAAGGAATTTCTATAGTGCATGCATTTATGGGGGTGACTTGTTGTTCTTGGAAAGGATATCTACTGAGAATGTCTGGCACAATGTTTTCTTTCGATCTAATGAGTTTGAAATCAATATCGTACTCCTGTAATTTTAGAATTTGCCTCGTCACTCGCGTGGCTGGGTTTTCGAGTGTTTTTATTTGGGAGAGGGCTTTATTATCACATTCCACGATCAATTTCCTTCCGTAAACATAGTATTTAAAAGCGCGAAGATTTTCAGTTAATGCGTATAGCTCTAATTCATAGATAGGATATTTGGCCTGCGTATCGTTTAATTTTTTGGAGTAAAAAGCTATGGGTCTTTTTATTCCAGTGTTCTCGTCTAATTGACTTAAACAGCCCCCGATTGCTCTCGTACTAGAGTCTGTGGATAGAATAAATTGTTTATGAAAATTGGGGTGTATTAAGACTGGGGCTTTATCTAATGCTTCCTTTAAAATTACAAAAGCATTTTGTGCCTCTGCGTTCCATTTGAATCTTCCCTTGTTTTTCAGTAAATCAGTTAGAGGGGTTGAAATTTTAGAGTAGTCTTTTATATACCTTCTGTAGTAGCCCGTTAGACCCAGAAATCCTCTTACTTGTTTCAAGTTTTTAGGAGATTTAAAATTTGAGATTTTGATTAAGTTTTCATTTGATGGTTTGGACCCTTGCTCGTTTACTTTATGCCCTAAAAATGTTATTTGTTTAGTCAAGAATTCGCATTTCTTGGGATTGATCGTAAGATTATGCATTCTTAATTGAATGAAAAATTGCTCCAATTTGAATAGCATTTCATTTAAACTACTCGCTCCAATAGCGAAGTCGTCAATGAAATTGGCAATATTTAAATGCCTTAAGGGTGCTAGTATTTTGTCTGCTAATTTTTGGAGCGTAGCACTGCTAAAGCTCGATCCCATGGGCATAGTTTTGAACTGGAAAGCACCGAAGGGTGATTGAAAAGCAGTGAACCGTTTTTGTTCATCTCTTAATAAAATTTGGAAGAAAGATTGGTTCAAGTCTATAGTTGTAAAAAATTTAGATCCGCTAAGTTTATCAATCTCTGCATTCATTAGGGGTAAGGGGTGGTTTGAGTACGTTACTAATTTATTTAAAGCACGAAAATCAACGCAAGTTCTATATGATTGCGGCGTTCCGGGATTATTTTTCTTCTTCACCATTACTAGTGGAAAGGTGATGTAACTATTCGAAGGTTCTATTATACCTGCTTCTAACATTTCATCTAAATGTTCCCTTAAAATATCCTTTAGAGCATGTGGGACTGGGAAATATTTGGCTGATTTTAGTTCGTCGCTTTTAACCGAGAACTCTGGCTGAACTAAATTTGTGCGCCCCAGCGTTCCCAACCGTTTGCTGAAAACATCCGCGTATTTCATGAGTAGTTTCAGCAACTTAGACTTCGTGGGATTATCTAAGTGTTCCAATTTAAAGTCCGATTCGTTTAGTTCTTCCCTACGGATTTTTCTAATGCTCTTTATGTCGGCGTCTTCTGTGTCAGTGTCTACTGTCGCGATTCTTGTGTTTTTGTTTAGGATTATGTTGTTAGCAGTTAAATTGGTGATTAATAGATGTGTAGTTCTGTTCTTACCGATAGATACTACTGCCGGGGTTACTTCAATATTTTTGTTGTTTAGAGAGGGGTTTAAAATTACGTCTTGATTAAGATCGAAATTCGGTCCTATTTGTAAAGTAATCATGGCCGTTTCATGTGGGCTTAGATTACACTTATTTACTAATTTTGCATATGTATGAATACGTAAGTTGTTTATATCTGCGCTATCTTTGCCCGATATTTCTAACTTTTGTTTATTGTTTATTAGCACATTACGGCCAAAATCTAAAGTAACATTATTTTTTTTTAAGAAGTCATAACCCAGTATCATAGAATAATGGGAGAACCGTTGGTTTACAATATAGAAAGGGTGTTTAATTATCATGTCCGCAATATTTATGGTTATCTCATAACACCCGTGAATTTTAAGAGGCTCGTCATTTACTGACTTGATAATTACCCATGAAGGGACCCGTTTTATGCTAACCTCATTTTTTATTTCTTCAAATTTTTCCCTAGTGAGCAATGAACATGCTGCTCCACTGTCTAGTAGGGATAGAATGGGTGTTTTTCCGATATTCAGGGTCACTACCGGCAGTAGATTCTTTGTAGCGAATTCTGTGCCATGTTGTGTTGTGTTGATGAATGTGACCGATTTCTTATTCGCATTAGGTGTGTGTATTTTTTGCGTACGGTGTGTGTTGAATTTTCTGTTAAATTTCTCCCCGTGCGCGCGCGTGTTTACCTCTCGTGGTCCCCAGAATTCATATCGACCTCTCTCCCCACTCGTGGCATTATTATAGGCGATGCGAGGCCTGTCTCCCCAACTCTCGTAAATTTCCCTTTCGGTGGGCCACCTGTATTCTCTATTATTATATCGCCTTCTTATATCCCAAATGGGCTGCGGTCTACAATACGTGTATTCGTATTGGTAGGGGGGTATTTCGCGCTCCCGGGGATGCCAACGATGATTTCCGAAGTCATGATACAGTTGGGGTGGGGTGTACTGTGGACAGTAATATTGGTAGCTACCTGCATATTTTCTCCCTCTCGAGAAGTTGGGATGCTCTCCCCTCGACTTTTCAATCCCATACGATCTATACTTTACTTCCCTAGACTTTATGTGGAGGTTTGCGATCTCCTTTGTTAAGTTTGTTGAATCTTCGCTGATGAGTTGAAAGTTATTTTGGGGCAAGTTTAAGTTGTCTGCGCCTAGAGCACTCACAGTCTGCGCGATATATTTTTCATTTGCCTGCAGTAGTTGAATAAATCGGACGCCCTCTTCAAATGAGGAAACATCCTTATTTAAAAGTTGTGACTTATATTGCGGCAGGACACTCTCAAAAAGACGTGCTAATCTAATTTGGTCATATATTACCTTTATTTCGGGGGATTCAAAGTTAATTTGGCCAAAAAATTCTCTGGTTACCTTAGTGAGCCTAGCGGCGAATTTTCTTATGTCTTCCTCCGGCCTTTGCCGACAAAAGGAGAGATTTTGTTGCCTAAGGGCTAGATTTTGATATTTTTGAAAGAATTCCGTAAATTTTGATTTAAATGTTTTTAAGTTGGTTTCATGTGCCAACTCCACATTATTTATTAGGTTAGTGAGAGCTTCGCCTTTGACTTTAGATTTAAGTATTGATATTTTTTGAGAATCCGGGATGTTTAGTCCTTCAATAAGATTGTCAAAGGCGTCGAGAAAATAATCTAGCGTAACCGCCGATTTTCCGTCGAAGACGGGTATCCAATTTTGGATTATGGCTAAATTCTCCATTGTGTTTACCAATTACAGTTTGAGTGATGTTTAATTTACAATTATGTTTCTTATCTAACGCGATATTTTATTTATGTCCCTTAAATACACATCTCGTGACAAATCATATCCCCTTTTGTTAAACAAATATATAATATACACTTGAGTGACATCATGTTTCATATAAAATAATCTATATTTGTTAAAATTTTATGCCATTGGAACTGTTGGACTCTAGTCATGTTTGTTCTCAGAGCTGTCATCATTATACTTGTTTTTTTACTTCTTCCCCAGTTATGTTCGCGGGTGGTCACGGATACCACTTGTTGGAGAGGGAATACTCCAATAAATAAAAAAAATGATTATCTATTTTCTCAACCTTAATTTTCCCTATTTTTTACTTGGCCGGATCTTAGTGTAACTTAATAGGACAGCACAGAGAATAAACACACCAGAGTTACTATTTACATCAAGATTTATTAAATTAAGTATGAAAGATATATATACAATAAAATACAATTACAATATTAAGAATAATGGTATATTAAATTTTATGCTCCAATCAATTAATATCATACTAATCTACTTAATAATTATTTGGTATCAACTCTTAATTCTTCTTCAATTCATATTAAATCTCCTTGCATTACTTCAATCATGCATTATTCGTTCCAAGGGCATAGTAATAATAAGTTCCAATTCAAATCCACTATATTATAATCAATCATATACATGCTAATGAGAAAATTATCTTGAGAATATACACATATATCATATTATCTTAAAGGACCAAGTGGGAGCTTTTTTTATAGAATGCACATACCATTTGTTGATCCGAAGATGCACATAATCCTTATAGGCACTCACATTGAACATGGTTATTTTTTTTATCGCTTTTAGGCATGTTGGCCCTCGCGGGCGTTCTTTGCCAAACCGCACCCTCGCACTTCACTATCCGAAAATTTTTATATTAAGAGCCCCGTTTCCTCGCCCCCTTCAGTTTTATATCTTGCTACCCCCTTCTGGGTGGTGCTTAGGTTAACCATTCGGGTGGTGTGTCCCCGCCCAAGGCCTGTCCTGGGGGCACATCACCCAATCTTGGTGTTCCCTATTGTGTCTACTATAGCCTATGGTAAGCCACCCTTTTACTTTGGTATCCTTAAATTTATAGGTGACTATCACCCTGCTTGCCGCTTGCCCCCAGGTGCGCGTACAAAATTTCTCATTATTTAATCTAACTTTGCCCTATTATTCTGGGCCGCCTTGTGGCGCCCGCCGTCCGAGGCAACTTTTGTGAATCCCAGACTCTTTGTAACCCCCTTCTTATTCCTGTGGTCTGCTTGTCTCATAATTCCATCACCGTGTTTTCGTGCGGCTCCCTTTTCTCTTGTTATCCCAGAGGTGCAGCATTTTTGCGCCCTTTCGCGGGGAGCTTTTTTGTGTTCTTTTCGAGGGAAGGTGATGCAGGTGGCCGATGGAATGTATTTTAATTCCAGCTGGCCAACACGTTAGCCTAAAATGTAGCAATCCTCCGACAGAGAGAGGAAGCTTAGAAACGCGTCGGGCAAGATAAACAGACCGAAATTGCGAAATTTTAATCTCGAAGAAAAAGAAAGTACCATCAAATCGATTGGACGATCACGATGGACGAGAGTTGAGTTGCTATGGGGCTGCTGTGGAAATTATTGGTTTTGGGGCGACCCAGATTGGAACCGAAGCCTTTTAATGGGAGGGTAAGTTTAATTGCGTCTGAGGTTTTGGAGGCTTTTGCAGAAAAAAATTAGGTCGTGGGTGATACTGAAAAGTCGTTTCAACGAGAAGTTACGAGATCTAAGCGCAGCTATTAACTCCAATTATTACTTGAGATATAAAAAGTCTTTTTTTAATCTTTTTTGTGTTATCCTTTATTTAAAAACTAAATTAGATTAGATGTCTATAATCATAATTTAAGAGCTTTAAGTTAGAAGATAATTACAATATCTTGAAGGATTTTCAATGTCCTCCGAAAATATAAGGAATTTATGTTTCTTAAGTCATTCCTTCCCATTTTTTTCTCTGGTTTATACAAGGATCAATCTTCTATGGCAAGTAAATGAAGGATTTGCACTATTATCTTAGGACTATAAGCTTTAAAAAGTTCAGTACACACAATTATAGGTAGCATTTTACTCTATTAATGCTAATGAACACTGTTATCATGTTCAAATCAAATAAAAGTGACACTTATTTTCAAAAGCGTTTAAACCCGATGCAAAATAAGTTTTAGTAAAAAAAATATGCAATATCCTAAAGAAATTTCCATAATGAATTCTGAAAACAAAAAAATCTTTAAACTCTGAATTTCAAAGTCATCGGAAAATAAAGACCTATTGGAAAAATTAAAAAAAAAATTGGTCATTGTTTTTGAAAAACCCATAAATTTAATAAATATGTTGCAAAATAGATAGCTTAAATATGTAAAAACAAGTAATAAACTGAAATATGCAACAAAAATGGTCTGAATCGATCAAAAATCCCTTACAACACGTGTTAAAAAACTAAGCAGTATCAGATTTCTTAAAAGATATGTAATTAATACATGGAAATTCCAGCCCTACTTATAATCATGCTCAAGCCAAGCGAAAGTGACACCTCCTTCCTAAAGTGTGTTTAATAACCGATGAAAAATCAATTTCACATCAAGAGTGTTCCTTCCTTTTCTAACGACATCACACACAACATCAAATCCCTCTTCACCATCATCATCCCCCTCTGCATTGTTCTCCACCGGACACTCCACCACGCAGAGCATCCGCATCCAGGAGCAGCGTCGATGACACATGTTCCATCCCCCCTCTCTTGGCGTGCTGCCAGAGGGTGATTTACGGCACAACCCGTTCGTTCCCAGAGATCGCTGGCCCCTTGTTATATACGAACACGGAATGAATGGGGTGTTAGGAGCGGCCTTATTGGTATTAAGGTTTTATCAAATTTCGCGTATCGCCTGTCCCGAGTGTTTTGTTCCAGGGTTTAAGGGGGTTTTTTTGGAGAGGGGGAGGGGAGATGTTTGGGATGGTGTTCGTTGGGGGTATTTTCTCTAATTTTTGGGGAGGGATGGTTCCTACGAGGCTTTGGGGATTGTTGTGTTTTTAATTTTGTGATTTTATTTTAGAAGGGAATTAATTAGTTATATACAACAGCTTGTTAATATTCTCCGTAAGATTTTTTTCCGTCCAATAGAACTATGTACTAGCCAAGTTCATCTAGAATTTTGAAAAGAAATTATTTTAATAAAATCTGGTACTATTTCTCTATCTATCTCCACTGATAAAAATTGACAAGATGTTTCGGGACGCCTTACATTCAAATATCGTAAAACTTTTGTTGTTGGTAGTACCACAACTGTATATTTCAATCGATTAGTTTTGAATTTTTAGCTATATTTCTAATAGATAAATGAAGTTTCCAAACAATTAGCTCTGTTCAAAATTTAACTAGTAAAGTGTTAAAAAGTTTCACACACCCGCATTATTACACCATTTTAACACACAAAATCTAAAAAGCTTTTTTTCGAATCTCAATTTCACTAAAAGGTGCATGTCAAGCTTTTCTTGCAATAAAATTTCCACTAAAATAATAGTGTTTAAGGAAAATAAAAAGGTATGAACGTTTCGTTTGAATTTGAATGATGAAGGAAATATGCAAAAAAAATTTTTGTTCATTAATGACAGACCACAATAAAAAAACTGTACCACATACGAGTTCAAAATTAATCATAAAGTGAAGGATTCGCTCACACTCAATGCATAAAAAACCGAAGAAAAAAATAATCGTACAAATTACTTTGAAAAATGTGACAAAGAACGAATAAAATGGCCTGGTTAGAAGATTTTTTATTGATTTTAAACAATATGATTTTTAAGTAAAAAGAGTTCCATAAAAAAACAATCCTTTCCCACAAAATGTATTGTTCAAATGGATCTACCTAATTTTACGTCTTTTTTTTGCTATGTGGCGAATGATTCAGAATCACGGAATTCAACACCTCAGGAAAATGGGTGGCCCAAGGGAAAAAACATTCGACAGCGGGGGGAGAAGGGTTATCAACGGGTTTAGCTCTTCCGTTACCAATAGTAGTTCTTTCGAATTTTTTCATGGTACCTACTATTTTCGCTAGAACTTCAGCTGAAGCGTATCTGACAGGATAACGAGCCCACCTGCGTTCTGGAACAACAATGTCCGATCCCCAGAGGGAGCAAACGATCGAAGATCATCCCCCGACAATTACCCTCCCTTGTTCTCCCTTCGTTTATTTATGATCCCTCTCACTTTTCACGAAAATCAACCCTTTTCGAACAAAAAAGTCATACGAGATCGTACCCCCTTCCCTTCTAAAAAAAAATCCCCCCACGCGGCCGAAGAGTGATCATTTATCACACCAAAAACACAATCCCGTAATCTGTTATCGATCGAACGAAAATCGAATAATGAAAAGCATGAAAACGAACGAAACGCGCGCGCGTGCGATATTGTAAAAATTCGAATGCGTCGTTCCGAAAGGGTTTGGGCACCCGTGATTTCCCCTGCGAAGGTCAGATGATAACTCGGGGTTCGGGGAACGATCTTTGGAACGTACCCGATCCTTGTGTGATCGCTTTTGTGCGAGATGATGCTACTAGTTCCTTTCTGACTTCCGTCATATTGATGCGAATATGTGTTGGATTGAGAGGATAGCTCGTGTGTGTGTATATTAAGCGATGATAGATAAGAGGCTTCACTTTGGAGGGCCGTTGCATAATAAACAAAGAAGACATAAATGAGCACATCCTTTGGGAGAGAGATAGTGAAGACCTTATTAAAAGCGCATTAGCTCTGTTTAAAAAAGCCGTTGTTGTATATCCTGTTCTAGTAACACACCGTAGATGGATTTAAATTGAATGTTGTCATGTGTCTTGTAACGGACTTTCTTCCCCTGTTTGTAAATATTGGAGTGGAATTATTTTGGCGGAAGGGGAAGTAGTGACATAGTTACTATCTTTATTTTTAACTCCCAGTAAAGACTGATAAATTGAGAAACGAGAGGGAAAATTGGAACGACTAATTTTGAAGATCTCTCCAAACTTTAATATGAAATTATAAGTTTAAACGTACTTTTTTGAAATAAGAAAGTAAAGTAAAAGTAAAAAAAATTATAGTACATAATTTTTTCCTTTTAAGTTGTTTTAAATTTTTGTGCTTTAAATTCTTTATTCTTTAAGAAATTATATCGTTCAACATACTTTCGAACTTTTCGAAAATCGAACTTTTGTATAAAAAATAAGCACTTTTGTTTAGTATAATTATTTTTTTGAATTTTACTAAGTGTGCACATTAGGGTGGGTCAAAAATATTTTTTTCACATTTTCCCAGGGGCACTGCGACAAAAGGGTGCCAAATGGTCTCAAACTAACATGTGTAAAATATTATTCGATTATAATAACTCTTTTTGCCTCCGGATTTGCCTCAAAGTTTCGATTAATATAGTAATTTCATGCAAAAATGGACGAACGAAAATCAAGCTTTTACCTCGATTGCACAAATCCGTCAGGAATATAAATGTGCACAATGGTATAAAAATCATCATTGAAGACTATAAAATTATTATAAATGAAACCAAAGGAGAAATACTTGACTTGTAATACAACATATTTTGAAATATCTCAATGGTTAGAACTGGCAATCAAAAATTTCTTGCTGGAATCATAAAAATTTGCGAAACCTTTATTGTCGGTTGAGTAGGATGGTAAAAACATTAAATTTTTAATAAAACTGGATATGTCAGAAGGTGGATACCTTTTTTGGGTTATAGGTTTCAACCCCGTGGAAAACATTTGGATAATAGTTTAAAAATTGGGATTTCCTTGAAATTTTTTGGCATATTAGGAATAGTCCATCGCAAAGTGTCCCCATGTGATTCCCTAATGTCCAAAAATAAATTAAAACCATATTTTAAGAGTTAAATTTTGAAATATTTTCTTAAGAAGAGCGGTAGATCCCCGTTTTCAGCATAAAGCTCAGTATTATCCCTTAAGTTTTTAAATAAGCTTCATTACTTTTCAAAACTTACTTGTAAATATCCTTAACAGTTAAATTTGCTATATTTTAACTTTTATGAACGCATAAGGGAATGCTAAGAAGCTATTTTGAGTCAATCCTCAAAGAAGTATAATTTCATGGGCCTGGGTTTCAGTCAATTGCTATAGTAAAAAATTAGGTAAATCATGACTGAGCGAATCATAACTGATATTGCCTATGAACGAACTATCCATTCGACAGTTGTTTCAACATATTTTTGCGATCATATTTGGATCCCAAGACCAGTCAGTGAAATAACTGTCCGCTGAATTTCGAAAGCGCGGCATATTTATGAAAAATACAACTGTTTCTATTTTGAAAAATTAAATATA
Source organism: Tetragnatha versicolor (assembly GCA_024610705.1). Taxonomy (NCBI): domain Eukaryota; kingdom Metazoa; phylum Arthropoda; class Arachnida; order Araneae; family Tetragnathidae; genus Tetragnatha; species Tetragnatha versicolor. The sequence goes on along the minus strand of JANDEH010000001.1, from coordinate 50,604,468 downwards.
CCGTTTTATAATGACCAAACTTGAGGGAGAATGTATATGAAATACCAATATTTAAAATCTGTACCACTGAAAATCCACTATAAAAAGAGATTCATATTCTACGGCTCTTGTTAATATGATTGTTATGTACTAGTGCTAGGAGTATTTTATACTAGTGCTCCTAAGAAAGATATTCAAGATTATGGCACGTGATTTGCTATGGTGTCTCGCGACGAAAAAAACAAATTGAACTTCAGTTTAGGAATGTATCTAAATTCATTGCTTTATATATTTTGTTACGTTTGAATAAATAACTTACTTCAACAACTTAACAATTTGGCGACGAGGATGGGATCCAACATTTATTTTGAAGCATACGAGCCCACAACGGAGGACTGGTCCAGCTACGTTGAGAGATTGGAATCTTACTTTAACGTCAATGGAATCCCCGATGTGAAACAAGGACCAGCACTATTGAGTGTGATGGGTGCCTCTACTTACAAGTTGTTGAAGACGCTGGCTACACCGAAAGCACCGTCTCAACTGAAATTTGAAGAGATGGTGAATCTTTTAAAAGATCATCTGAGTCCAAAGCCATTGGAGATGACCGAAAGATACAGGTTTTATAAAAGATTGCAACGAGAAGGTGAGTCAATAGCTACCTATTGTGCAGAAATTCAAAATTTATCAATTAACTGCAATTTTGGCACTAATCTGAATACTATGCTAAGAGATAAACTTGTAATGGGTGTAAAAGATGAAGGGATTCAAAAGAAACTCATATCTGAAAATAAATTAACGTACGCTAAGGCTAAGGAAATTGCTTTTGCCATGGAATCAGCTCAAAGAGATGTACAAGAAATACAAAGCAAAACCTTTTCTATTAATAAAGTCCATAGTTCAAACAGTGTTGACAAAATAAGTAAACAAATTGTGCCTAGGAAAGAATCTCAACCTCTTAGGAGGTGTTATCGATGCGACAGTACAAGTCATTTAGCACACGAGTGTCCGTTTAAAGATACAGAATGTCGCTGTTGTAGGAAAAAAGGGCATTTGGCGAGGCTCTGTCGGTCTAAGGGGAAGCAAAATAAAATGAATCAGAATAGACCGGTGAGACAAATTGAATCTGAGACTGAAGAATCTTCGATGCTCAAAGTGAAATCGAGTTCAAAAGCAAGGGATCGCATTATGATTGACATATTTCTAGAGAACCAGAAATGTCAGTTTGAGTTAGACACGGGAGCGGCAATCACATGTATGAATATCGAGGATTTTAAGAAACTATGTCCTAAAGTTTTAATTAATCCTACAACTATGATTCTCCGAAATTTTGATAATTCTGCCATTATACCTGCTGGGGAGGCGGATGTCAAAATTCAGTATAAGAACCAAAGGAGTCGAGGAACCATATACTTAGTGAAGGAAAGAGTAAGTGCAGTGTTTGGGCGAGAATGGTTGAGGATGTTCACTCTGGATTGGAGAGAAATTAAAGCCATTCACTCGGATCAACAACAGTCCCGAACCAGGGTCTTGCAAGCATTACTGCAGAAGTATGAGAAAATTTTCACACCTGAAATTGGTAAATTAGAAAATTTTTCCTGTCGATTACAAATGAAGCCAGGGTATACGCCAGTATTTTTCAAACCCAGACCAGTACCATTTGCTATTAAGGAGCGAATAGAAGCAGAACTGGAGAGACTGGTGTCTGAAGATATAATAGAACCAGTTAAATTCAGTGAGTGGGCCACACCGATTGTTCCAGTTTTGAAAAGAAACGGCAAGTTGAGGATATGCGGAGACTATAAGGTAACAATAAATCCAGGACTGAACATAGAGCAGTATCCTCTACCAAGAATTGAAGATATCTTTGCGGATTTAGCTGGAGGAGAAACTTTCACCAAAATCGACTTAACTGAGGCTTACCTACAAATGATGGTAGAAGAAGAAGATCGTCATTTGTTAACGATTAATACGCATAAAGGTCTATTCAGGTATAAAAGTATGAATTTTGGAATCGCGTTAGCTCCGGCAGTTTGGCAGCGCAGTATCGAACAGGTGTTATCTGGAATACCGGGAGTACATGTATTTCTAGACGATATCACCATAACTGGCTGTAATGATGAAGAACACTTAGGAAGATTAGAGTTGGTGTTGCAAAGGTTAGCAAACCATGGATTAAAAGTTAACAAGAATAAAAGCGAATTTTTCAAAGAATCTGTAAATTACTGTGGTCATCGAATCGACCGATTTGGGCTCCATAAAACTCAAGAAAAGATTGAAGCAGTTTTGAAAGCACCAGTTCCGAAAAATGTGTCAGAGCTAAAGAGTTTCTTAGGAATAGTTAATTATTATGGAAAATTCATACCAAATTTAGCAACTTTAACTGCACCAATAAATAATTTACTCAAAAAGGGAAACAAGTTTATTTGGAACAAAGGTTGTCAAAATGCATTTCAAAAGTTGAAGCAAGAAATAGCATCTGAAAGAGTCCTGTGCCATTACGATCCAAAGTTACCCTTGGTTCTTCAAACAGATGCATCACCAGTTGGTATTGGAGCGGTTCTGAGCCATATAATGCCTGATGGGTCTGAAAAACCAATACTGTTTGCTTCAAGATCGTTGACAACCACAGAAAGGAATTATTCGCAAATTGATAAAGAGGCTTTAAGCATTGTATGGGGAGTGAAAAAATTTTACCAGTATCTATTTGGCCGTCATTTTCATCTTGTAACTGATCACAAGCCATTAGTATCAATTTTCGCTCCGAATAAGAGTTTACCCTCTCTTTCTGCAACAAGAATGGTACACTATGCCTTATTTCTACAAGCGTTTAGTTACACCATCAAGTATCGGAATACCAAAAAGCATGCGAATGCCGATGCTTTATCCAGATTGCCACTAGAATCAGACGAAGGGGAAAGAGTAACTGATGCAGATATCGCAAACATCGACAGAATAGAAATGATGCCAGTAACTTCCAAGGAAATTGCAAAAGCTACCAAGACTGATAGTACGCTGGTGGAACTTTATGAAGCTTTACGTACAGGATCTGACTTACCGGTTCCATGGAAAGGAAGAGAATCGGAGTTATCTTTGCAGCAAGGTTGCGTCATGTATGGTCATAGGGTGTATATTCCAGAGAAGTATCAAAAGTTAATTTTAGAAGAACTACATACAGGACACCCAGGAATCGTAAAAATGAAAGCTCTAGCAAGGAGTTACTGCTATTGGCCAGGAATCGATGCAAGCATCACGAACTTTGTGCAAAATTGTTCTGCCTGTGTTTCAACGAGAAATGAACCACCAAAAATCAAAAGACACCCATGGGAATGGCCAAATGGTCCATGGCAACGGATTCATATTGACTTCGCAGGACCATTCGTGGGGAAAATGTTTTTTGTCGTAGTTGATGCCTATTCAAAATGGGTAGAAGTTATTCCAGTAAAAAATATGACATCCAGGTTGACGGTGGAACTTTTACGTCATCTATTTGCACAGTATGGGTTACCACTGACTGTGGTGAGCGATAATGGTGCTAGCTTTACAAGCCATGAAAGCACACAATTTTTGAGAATGAATGGTATTAAGCACATTACATCAGCACCTTATCATCCTGCTACTAATGGACAAGCAGAAAGGCTAGTTCAAGGTTTTAAGGCATCTCTAAGAGCGAGTCAAAAGGATTCCGGAGATATCAACGCGAAACTTCAAAGGTATCTACTGCAGTACCGAATCACCCCACATTCCCTCACAGGTGAAACCCCGAGTTTCCTATTCTTAAAGAGATGTATCAGAACCAGGCTAGATTTATTGAAACCTAATCTAAGAGAGCACGTTATGCAGAAACAGGGAGGAAGAGAAGATAATGAATCATCTAAACGTGAATTTAAAGAGGGGGAAAAGGTGGCGGTAAGAAATTATGTGGGATCAACAAAGTGGAAAATTGGCACCATCTTGAACCGCGATGGAATGCTCTATTACAGCGTGCGAGTGGGAGAAGAAATTTGGAAACGACATGCCGATCAGATAAGGAAGTGTGGACAATCCGTTGATGAAAGCTTCAAAAACAATGAGGATTCCATGGAGGTTAGTACATCTGCTGCACTAACTCCAGAAGTGAACTCTGATCCGGATCCAAGCTGCGAGATACCAACTAATACATCCACACATAGAAGCTCTTCCCGTTTGCGAAAAACATCTACGCCATCTCGGAACTCAACATCTTAGACGGGGAGGAGTGTTATGTACTAGTGCTAGGAGTATTTTATACTAGTGCTCCTAAGAAAGATATTCAAGATTATGGCACGTGATTTGCTATGGTGTCTCGCGACGAAAAAAACAAATTGAACTTCAGTTTAGGAATGTATCTAAATTCATTGCTTTATATATTTTGTTACGTTTGAATAAATAACTTACTTCAACAACTTAACAATGATAGCATATTAGATTGCCACTTTGGCAGTTATTTTTGTATTAATAATGCATGAAGGTGACTAATGTGATTAAAATTGCTTTTAAATACCCTTATTTGTGAACTTTAATAAGTTTTCGACAAAAAAATTTGATTCATAAATTTTTTTAAATATTAAAAATTACATATTTTTGTTCTATTTGAGGCCAATCCGGAGGCAAAAAGAGTTATTATAATCAAATAATATTTTACACATGTTAGTTTGAGACCATTTGGCACCCTTTTCTTGCTGTGCCCGATAGAATTTGCAAAATTTTTTTTTCGCCATAGGAAAATGACCCACCCTAGTGCACATGGAAGCTTTAGTGCATTTCCAATGTCCTGTTTTAAGAAATATTTCCTCCGAGTAATGGTATTATTCACAGCCACTTAAACAGTGGTTAACCAGTAGCTAAAGAGAGAAAAGGTGCTTTTTGCTGACTTTGATTGGTGGAATCCTTCTTTAACCGATGGTCAACCGCTGGTCAAGTAGCAGTGAATAATACCATAATATTTTAATAAGGTTTAACTTTGGCCCTCTAATTCAGTAATATTTCTATGGAATTTCATTGAATATTCATAATTGCTTCCCACTTTTCTTGTCATATTTAAAAGATCTATTTTTTTCTTAATTATGCATTATTTTTTAAAAATGTATTGATTAAATGTATTACCATTAAATAAATTAATGTTTAGATGTTTATCAAAAATTTTATACGAATTTATTCAATATTTTATATACGAATTTATTATTTAGCTATTATTTTATTTTTGAAATAAAGTTTTTTAAATGAATATTTTTATAAATAAATTAATTTTTACAATTAAACCTTTTTTTATTACAGGAGTTGGTTGGAATTTTTTTATTATTGAAAATTACTTTATTACTGAAAGTTTCGGTTTACTACAGAAGGGTTTTACTAAAACAACTTAAACATGGCCGTTCAACCAAATCAGTGTTGGCAACAGCGCGCCAATTTCATTCACTTGCAGGTCGCGCGGGGGGAGATGAGAACGCAAGGCATTCTGGGCGCGAAACCCACCCATTTCCGCCCGATGTCCTTGAAAACTGTTCCAAAGTGGGTGCAGAACTCCAAACACCCAAGAACACCCCCTGCGAAAAAACCCAAAACAGAAACCGAACAAAGGCGCGCGTCATGAGAAACGTTTCGCGGGCAACGCTGCCATTGGTCAGAATGCGCGCGAAAAGCGCACCAGCTGTTTCTGGGGAAGACCATCTGCGCCATGGTGGGGAGGGGGGCGCGGAGAGGGGTGTAGCCGTCGTAGTAGAAATACTCACGTTTTCTTTTTGTGTGTTTACTTTCGCGGCCTCGAAATTCGAAAAGTTTCCATTGAGCGTTCCTCTCCACTCGCGATTGGTGGAGTTTTCGAAATTTCGAATGTTTTGGGGGGCATGTTTGGGGGGTCGAGAACGGAATGGCGGTTTCCTGGATGGAAGTGCACCGACGAATGTAAACAAAGAGCGGTGGTGCGATCGTGGTGTACAGGGTCGTACCCTGTAGTGTGTCTAGCGTCCCCAGACTACCCTAGTTTTTTCATTGAGTGTACAGTGAACCTCGTTAACCGCCCTACTTTTTATGGATTTGAATTGAATGTTGACTGTGGTAGCTATTTGCTGTTTCTATTTATTTCAACAATAATATGGAAGAATATTCGTTACCTTTAATAAAATAAAACCCGAAAAATCATTTTAACCATGCAAAGATGCAAATCACCAAACATCACTAGCTAGTAATAATGGTAAAGATGCATTCAAAATCATAACGTTATACTTAAAGAAATTTTACCATACAGTATGAGAGGTCTTTTGTCATGATAGTGTCTGATGATCCTTGCCAAATTTTATAATGAAGTTTAAAGTTTTGAACAAAGAGGACACAAGTTCGATTAACGTTAATTCTGATTCATAGAATGGGGTGAGGAAACTAACGAAGATTTTAATTATGAACTTACAACTATACGCACTCTTACAACCAAATAATTGCCTTGAGCAGCTTTTCCTTATAAATGGTAATGCTACATCTATTCATGTTCCGTCATTTTATAAGAAAGGAACATAAATCATTGGGCTAATATGTAGACTGTAATTATATTTAAGGGTCAAGTAGGGTAATTTAATTGAGAATCAGAGGTAAATATAATACGCGTTTGATGCTCATGAAGGAGATTTATGAATAAAAACCCCTTAACAGTAGTTATAGACTTAAAAAAATAAGCAGGTGACTTAGCCTACTAAAGTATTATCAGTCACCATCCACCCTTATCCTGTACCTTTTTGCTTCTCTGCATCCCTTTTATATTCAGGATCTCCTTATTTACTTTTGATCCTCACAAAGCTCATCAGCATCTCTTTGTGCTCTTTGGCCTTTTTTATCACAAATTTAACCCTCAGCATTCCTTTTCCTTTCAGAATTTCTTCATCCCTTTGCACCTTTCTGCAATTGCTGCTCTCTTTGCACCTTAGCATTTATTTGTATTTTAGCATTTCTTTCTTTTCAACATCTCTTTTTCCTCTTGAGCATCTGTTTGCACCTTAGCATTTATTTGCTTTTTAGCATCCCTTTCTTTTCAACATCTTTTTCCTCTTGAGCATCTCTTTGCTTTCCAGCACCTGTGTCTGCTCTTCAGTATTTTTTTACCTCATGCATTTTGAATCACTTTACACCCACTATCTGTTTCACACAGATATCTCAATTTTTCCAATTTACCTTCTATTTTTTAATATCCTTTTTAAAATGTACCCTTGGGCGACCATTTCCAATGATCTCACGGACTCACGGGCCATCAGTTAGGATCCATTGCTCAAAACACTTTAAAACAGGCTTGAAGGCCGCAGTGAAGTAGCCAGTTAAAACTTTCGAAAGGGGGATATAATACATTCGGATTTTCCTAGTTGTAATAATAGTTTTTTATAGATATAAAACGGAAATCAAGGTTAAGGGGGTATTCTAAACCTCCTTGTTCTCGCATTTACGCTCTAAATACAGCCTTAATTTCATATCCCACCGTGAGAAAAGTCCACATAAAAGAACAAAAATTACACCACAGAATCCGACCCACAAATTTTAAATCCTTAAGCACTTTTCATTTTCTAAGAAATATAGCGCTCACAATAGGACCTAACGTAGCTTCAAGGCCAACCAAAGCAATCATTAATCCAAATTGCAACCACTCTCAGATAACCATTCAAATTGCTGAGGTAAACTCCTTCTGCTCCCCATGAAATGAAACCCAATATTAGCCCACCGGAATACATCAAGACGCAAAGTAGCCCCTCAAGAAACCGCTTAATTCTGCCTCTCCGGTTGCAAAACACCGGTTACCTTGGTTTCAGGGCTCCCAAATATTCAAAGAAGCCCGTTCTAAAAATGATGGATGACGCTGAAGAGTTCGTTTTCACGCTTTCTCGATTGCGGGTGTTCCGCCCTTTGGGTACTGGGTTCCTGTGGACCGACCTACAAAAGGGTATATCTCAGAATCGAACGCTTAGATGCCGTGGAACACGCCTCTTTATTCGAAGAAAGTTCTAAATTGGGTCCAGTTTTTTTTGTCTCATGTTATTTAACAGTTTGTGAAACTGTTAGATCAATTCTAGAAAAATGTTGTTAGATTTCTTTTAAAAATATGACGAGCTTTTTTCCTGATTCAAATATTGTTGCAAAATGATAAAGTCAAAAATACAATGAATTAATGCACCACTAAATAATATTTACTTTTTACCATTTAAAAAATTTAGATTTTGGATAACACGACTATTAAGTAAGAAAAACTTAACATATTTCTTTTGAAATACTATTTTTATTAACTAACCTATTTCTTTTGAGTAACAAACACCTAAACAGTGTCTTACCATCTTTGACGTATCTGAACAATTTGTTAATCACATGTTATTTAAATGAGCTTAGTTAGATTTACAAATTAAGTGAACATACAAAACGATGTTTTTTATTTGTTTAATAGGTAATTTGAACTTTCAAACTAGCAAATCTTTAAACCTCAACCTCAGATGCAGAAAAAATATTATAATAGTTTTAAAAAAAGGATTTTCATTATAAATCTTTGAGAATAATGTTCAATTTAGTGTTTCATATATTAAAGTTTGAGCTTTGACAAAACCTAAAGAACAATAACCTATATTAAGCTTATAATTATGTTTTTACTCAAAATTTTAACAAAGTTTAGAACATTCGAGTTAAATAAAACGGCTGAGTGAAAGGAATTTTTTCCAGAAAATATAAAGGTTAACACCAATGCTGTGATCATAAAGATCTAGCTAAAGGTTAAACTATTTCTTTTAAAACCTCAGGTATATATAATATATGGTACATGGTTATATCAGGTATATGGTTAACCAGCATTCAAAGAAGGATTCCAATCACAGCTGGCGATTCCTTATTTGATTGCAGGTTAACCGTTGGTAAAGCACAGAATACGACCATAAGTTTTGTCAGCATATAAAGATGTAAAAGTACTATTTGATCTCTAATGAAAATCTACTAATTATTTTAGGATCTAATAATATATTAATAATTAGATCTCTATGGTTGTCGTGCATTGTTATCATTTGAACTGTGGGTAAACATGGCGTCTGGAGGACTCTTTCTAATCATTGAACAATCGATCAACTACAACGCGAAACCACCTACTATAGCTTTTTATTACACTGAAAAATCATTTACTAAACAAACATTTTTTTAAGTTCAACGTTTTCATTTAACCCTTCAATTTTAAGCTGCCAGAGTTTGTTTTGAATTCTTTGGTAAATTTGGGGCGGCCAGGATTGAAAGGGTTAAAGTAGTATTTAGTTTTTGCAGTAAATAAACTAAAACTGACCTACCTTTTAAATTTAAAGTTGTCCCGCACTTTACTTCTATAGGAACGATTCACATACATAAAAAGAAAATAGGAAAGGAAGCATTACTAGCACAAACTTAAATGTTCAAATTGAAATTTGCATCTTTTTAACACTGGTGATTAAATAAATAGAAGTTTAATGACGGTATCGAAAACTGGCCTTTTCTGTTGTCGATGCCAATTTCTTAAAACAAAAATGATAAAATTAAACCGTAATTAAATTAGCCATAAATAAAATAAATGTATAATAAAACGTTACCAAGGCAATTTTGGCTATGCAATAATGCAATATAGTTCTAATAGTTTCAAAATGTTTTGTACATAATAATTTTTGATTTCTTAAAAATGAAAGCTAGTATTGAATGATAAAACTTGCATTTTTTACTGGGCAAAAAGGATATAAAAACAGACAGTTTTTCCACATTTTCCTCACAAGTAATTTTCATTATAATTCTTATCAAGTAATCATTAAACTTACTTTTAATTTAAATAACCAATCCCCCTGACCGCACTTAATAGGTTAGAGACTGCCTTATATTGGCTAGGAAATCTTTTTCTCCTTAAATGAAAATGAAATAGTTTTAATAATTATAATTAAATCTTAAAAATCAGTTTGGGAATTTTAAATGTGTACACGTTTAAATGATTTCACACGTCGTTCTAACACATTATGAAGAGAACACATTCAAAAAGAACTTTAATCACAGATGATAGTTCCTACTAGTTGTAAACTTTTCCCTTTTTCTTTTAGTTTTGCATCTGTGAGATATCAAAGGAAGTTTTTATGTCCTCTTCTCCTCTATAAATTTAGGAATATTAGATATTACGTCTAAGATATTTTAATATGTATTCCAATTATTAAAATATTAAAACAAACTAGGTTTTATTCAAAGTTCATTTCCCACCATCACTACTTTCATTCATGATAGTCTTTTTTTCTTATTTCAGATAGCAACTCCAGACACGTGAACCCAAGAGATCAAAAAGAAACCTTCTCAAAGCACCCAGAAACATTCCATTATTTCCCAATCGAAACAGAAACCACAGTTTACACAAATTAAAATAAACACGCGCGAAGGAGAACCCCTATCTGCGTCCTCATCGGAGGAGGTCTAGTCTAGACTGCACTGACCTCACCTGGGCCGTGAGAAAGTTTGAATCGAACATTGCTGCGGTTGTGTCTTTATGCATCGGACCCTTGGACTCACTTCATTCTCATCTCCCGGAAAATTCTTTTCCTTGCGTAATTTCTGCGCGGGACTTGTGAGGCAACGGTCAATCTATCTAATCGGAAAAATCAGCTGTCCATTAATAAATACATGAGAGGAGAGTCAGCGCAGTTTTCTCTTTAAAAAAATTGAGTTGTTTAATTTTAAGGACACCCGTCGTCATGTGCACGCGTTTTACGTTGCTGGGTCATTGAGAAAACTAAAGATTATGTTCTCTTCTATATAGGCTTAGTATTGACTTAAAACTGATTTACACACACGGTCATCTTCTCTCCTACCGACTATTGAAGAATTATCATTATTGAAATTGAGGTGCTTGCAGCAATAAGGAGCTAACTCCAATGAAGTTGGCTCATTGTTGTTGCAAGCACCTCATCGGTCTATCTAGAGATGAAGTGCTACGATTTTTCTAAAAATATTGACATCCATATTCACAGCCATCGGCGGCGGTGTTGATCAGCTGCTAAAGGAAGAAAAATCAGCTTTACGCTGACTCTGATTTAGTGTAATCCTTCTTAGACCAAGTATATACAGGGTGTTTCAAAATTGCGTTGCACGGCTTTTATTCGGCACCAGCCCCTCCTAGGGTCATGGAAGTAAGGTCTACCCCTAGGTAAGTCACCCTGGAAAATCCATAGAGAGGACTTACAGCGCCCCTAGCGGCGAAATTAAAAAGTTAAAAAAATTAATTTAAAAACTAAAGGAGATAGAGCAAAAACCTCAGTGAGAGTATTGTTGCCAACGTCAAGAAGAACTCATTGAAAAAAATTTGATCAAAATATCTTGCATATTTGCGGAGATATTAGCATGTGAAAATAGCACTTTTTCAGGGGTCAAAAAGTAAAGAGTTCGCATATTTGCAAATTTTTCAGTGAAATTAAGTAGTTTTGTGTTTTTTTAGTTGAAAGAACACAAAATTTAATCAAAAAATCAAAAAAATTTGCAAATATGCGAACTTTTTACTTTTTGAACCCTGAAACAGTGCTATTTTCACATGCTAATATCTCCGCGAATATTCAAGATATTTTGATCAAATTTTTTTCAATGAGTTTTTCTTGACGTTGGCAACAATACTCTTATTGAGGTTTTTGCTCTATCTCCTTTAGTTTTTAAATTAATTTTTTTAACTTTTTAATTTCGCCGCTAGGGGCGCTGTAAGTCCTCTCAATGGATTCTCCAGGGTCACTTACCTAGGGGTAGACCTTACTTCCATGACCCTAGGAGGGGCTGGTTCTGAATAAAAGCCGTGCAACGCAATTTTGAAACACCCTGTATATACCGACGCTGAAGCCTGTCAATATGACTTGAAAGGGTCACCTAAATTTCCGTGTAATAACAGACGATTTTGAAGAAATCAAGTCATCAAGTCAAATTATGCTGAGTATCATTAAAATAAAATCAAAAGGCATCAAGGTCAAAAATACCGAAGATTAAAGGGAACAGAAAAGCAATCGGATGCTGAAGGAAGCTCAAGAGCATGGGTCATCCTTAATAATCCTTAATAGATCAATCGAGAAATCAAGAGTAAAGCAATGTTGAAGTGCAGATGGAGACTCTTTGTCATAGGGCAAGTAAAGGGGATGATGAAATTAGTACTGATGAGCGGAGATGTGGGTTTTCCGGAAAATTTTGAAACGGAAAATTGAAACGGAATTTTCATCAATTCTGGATGATGTTCTTTTGAGATACATTATTCAAAAATAAAGCATTGAAATCATGATTTTAAATTTTTTAATCATATATTTAATGTTACAATATAATAAATGTTGAAATAACTAATATATAATGTATATAAAATGCCCCAATATTTAATTAAAAGATGCCACATAAGGAGAAATTATTTCATTATTCATTTACTAAATTGACCTATGAATAAGTGAAATGAAAACAAAATAATAGTATTCTAAAATTACAAAAAAATGAAATTGATATTTTATTACTATTTCCGAGTTCCAATATACCACAAAGAAAGAAAGTCACTAAAGACAATGATATCAATGCAAAATATAACAATAACATTAATATCAAACTAATTTTGCTTCTTTGAATACAAAATTGGATACAAAATGGAACTAATAAAACAAAGAAAAAAAATTGTGGAAAATTTTCCGACCCACATCACTACTGAAGAGTAATGATAGTTTCAAGAGAAAATAAGGTGAGAAGTGAAAATTAATATCTTATGTCATTTGATATAATAACTCTTTAAAATTAATTTTAAACGTGATATTTTTTATTAATTTTTCTAATTGCGTTATTAGTGTGAAAGAAAAGATTTATTTCAAAATTTGTGGTGAAAGATTTAAAAAACTACGGAGAAGTTTTGTCAAATTAAAAAAAGTGTAAAAAAGTCTACTGGGATATTTTATATACCTGCTCTTCCTCAATTTTACATCAAATATATAAAAAATAAATGTATCGTCAAATTTCTAAATATAGAAATATCCACATACGTTTCCGAAATTTTAATATTTTAAAGCTACTCTATCTTCTGAAGTTGATGAACGATAAATCATGGAGCTTGCAATTCTAATAATAGGCAAACCTCAATTCATCAGTACTACAAAAAATAGTAAACAAAAGCTTAACACGAGATAGATAAGTTAACAAAATAGATAGCTAAGCCAATCTCTCCTGTCGGTGCTAGTAAAGCCATCTGACTATTCCAGCACAAAAAACCAATAGCAAAAGTAGTAGCAGCGCCATAGCAACAAGGGAACAGTGGTTTAGAACGAAGAGTTTACATTACATCCTTTTCACTTTGTACCGTATCGTATACAGATGAGGATATCAACAAGTGATATTGAAAACAGATTCGATAAACTGCGCATATTAAGTGACTGCGATGCTTAATCTTCCCGAAAAGACATCGGGTATTATTTATAAGACAAAATAAATAGCTACTGCGAAATCAAAAGCACAACTTCTTAATAAACATCCATAAATAGTTTCACAACGTTTTGATAAGCAAGCGGGTTATTTAGAACACGGTGGTAGCCGGGAAAGCTTATCTCGAATGAAGAAAAAAATGTTCGTATTCACGGAGTCAAGTCGTGAAACGAACTTGATTCATTTTTAAGATTAAGAAAGTTTTCCGCATCCTTCAGTTTTTAAATAAAAAATGAAAGGTAAGAAGAAGGAGAAAATAAATTTTTAAAATATTTTATTACCGTTTATTTTTAAAAGTTAAAATGGAGAGCTTGTTCCCGATAAGAAATTAAAACTTATGAACATTTTAAGTTAATAGTAACATGTGAGAAACTTTTGAGAAATATTACTCACATCGTAACTTCAATTTCAAGAGTCACAAATGATAAAAAGAAATAGATAAGATTCCCTTGATAGATAGAATAGATTCCCTTGTAACTGATGTAAATCCAATGAACTAATAATAAATATGATATATTTTTCTTTCTAGTTTTTGTACGTAAGACAAACCTCAAAACCACTGTACTAGATTCTGATAAAATACAAAATACCAGATTTTAATATGCTGATTCCAAAGTCTTTTTCAATTTATCTGAAAAAAAAACATCAATAGATCATATGATTTTAGGGATATACCCCCCACAGAGATTACATAGATAAAAAAAACAACATTGTACTATTATAGGTATACGTATAGTACAATATATTTAGGCATGTGCAATGTAAGAAAATAGGCCATCTAAAAGAATAAGGGCGCAGAGTTTCTGTTTGACCCCATTTCGAATTTCATATGCTAACTATACTCTGAACAGGAAATAAAAGACGATATGAGGACAGATATCATATTTCCAAAGAGACCTCATGTTATTCACTGCTTTTAAATTAAATTAAAGTTCCCTTTTATTATTGTAATGATCCCATGACGTAAAAAATGGTGCAGTGAAGTTATGGGGATTTTTTTTATTTTTAATACCCGAAAAATTAGTTTTAAAATTCACTCCATTTTACTATAATAATTAGTTTTTGAATTAATTTAAATAAAAAACATATATAGTAGATAAAATATAGATGATAGTATAAAACTTAAATTTATACTTAAGTAATAATCCGAAGTAAAAGTGTAATTATAAGTACCCTAAGTATGGAATGTATTTAAAAAAATTAATTTGAATTTTTTACTGATCTAGAAAAAAATGTTTTTAAAACCCTATTATGTTTAGCACTTAATCCCAAGATGCCTTTTTACATCCTAATGTTTGCACGCATAAGCTATGAGTGTTATTTGTGATTTTTTCGTAAACATATCAACTTTCTCTTTATTTCGACACGAGATACAAAGTGGAACGTCTTCAGTGGTCCACTAATGATTATTGACAAGAAAGACCCCGAGTACTACAAACCAACAACAAACAAGAAACTTGTGTTTTGCAAGAAAAGTAACTAAGGGCCGAATGCAGCAACGTTCTGCGACGTGCTAAAGAACCGTATTTCACCTAATAATGATCGCCCAAGAACGCCTGCTCCAGAGGTGGCGTTTTACGGCGATCGGGGCGGATCGGGGATCGTTTTCCTCCTGATTGGTTGAACGCGCAGAGCGCGGGAAAGGCAGGGTACAATCAAATGCACGTGGTGCATTGACGTAGTTCGTGACGTTTTTGAAAACCAATCAGCGGCATGCCGGGAAAATGACTCAGGACAACGTTAGTTGAGTTGTTTGGAAGTAGGATTCGACCGGTCCCAAAATCGCCGCAGAACGTAGCTGCATCCGGCCCTAACATCCCCACTACAAAACGAAACATAATAACAAACAACAACAACAACAACACAGAAAAGTATCCTCGTTCAAGACCAATTACTCAAGCTGCTCATAACCTCGCAAAGTAATGGAGGATATTGATCTGAAGCTTTGTATCTGGCAATTATAACATGCAGAAAAGGTCGCCCGTGAATAAGGGAGCGGTGTCGCAAGGATTGTCAATGCGTCTCTGCTTGTAAACAGAGCCAACGTCACCGACCCGTTCCCTAGCAACTGTTCTCAGGGATCCGCGTGGAGAAGTGCGTAAATACCAAACGCCAATCTCCGCCGGCCTGCCCCTTGATGTGTTGTTATATATGAAACGGGAGATAGGTTTTGCCTTTCTAATGGCGGTCAGTAGGGAACAAAGCTAATGATAATAGTCACAAAAGATTTCGGTGGAGGGAGGAATATAGTATAATTGGTGTTTTCTGTTGACAACAACAAATTGTGATTGGGCTCTCTGTTTGTGTTAAATGTCAATGGTTTTGCCTAATGACGCAGTTGGTGTCTTTAGTTGGGGTTTTGCATTTTGTAGTTTAACGATTTGAACTCTAATTTACCTGAGTAGGCTGAGTAGCATTTCCAATCATCCTTTTTGCGTTCTTGTTATTTTAGTTATATAAATAAAAGATGAAATTTCTTTCTACAATTTTTTTTGTTAGGGGAGTGGAATTCAGGTTCTGTCAATATTATAATTTGTTTCAATATATGAAATTGTTTTATTTAACCAATATAGAAAATAATATTTTGCGTAACTGTACTGAGATTATCGTCAATAAGATAGTTATTAAATTCGATTATCATAAACACATCTCAAGACCTTCTTTGTTTCAATGAAAACAAACTACGCACTTTTGTAATTGAAACATTTTTGAAACTTTTCAGTATAGAAAATAATTACTTTATACTCACCGTGTTCTTTTTAAAGGTAGTTTTTTTCCCACGACGCTTCCATAGTGCTTGCTGTGACTTGCATATTTTTTCAGGATTTAAACATTGAATGAAGAGCTGGAAAAAATAGAAAGAGTAAGTTGAAAGACTCTAAGCTAAGCCTTCGTTCATATTTTTCCCTGCATTGATTTGCGTGAAAAGATTCATCCGGAGGAAAAGAGAACACAATCACTGTAAAACGGTTTTTACTGCGATAGTACTTCTAAGGCAGAAAAGCTATGTTTTATTCTCCGGTTTTACAACGTTCAACTTTTCCACCCGAAATCCTTTCTTAATCAAATTTCCATAACTTGGGTTCAATCTCACGTCGTTTACTAATAATGGTTAAGGAAGGATGGTCGAAAAATCACTATGATTTTAAAGCTATTGCTTTTATCCATTATGATGTATTTTATTGTTATCTGCTACGTAACTCTACATTGTTTTTTATGAAATCGTAACGTTAAGGGATTATTTATTCTGCTAATAGGTGAATCTGCTTTACCTTGAACATATTTCTACTTCGGACATTTTTTTTCAGGACTTTTATCATCACTTTTTCTGTAAACGGATATCGTTAAAGAAATTATAAATGCGTTACGTAAGTTTTTAAACATACCGATAAAAAAAGGTAAAGTTTCCTTAATAATTATTTAATAATAATAATAATAATAATAATAATAATAATAATAATAATAATAATAATAATAATAATAATAATAATAATAATAATAATAATAATAATAATAATAATAATAATAATAATAATAAAATAATAATTTAATAATAATAATTTTATAATTATAATTCGTTTAAAAATAATGAAGGAATAATTAGATTAAATAAAAAGTTCTGTATGTAAATTACAAAATTAAAACGTGCTACCACATTGAGGAATCTAAAAAATTAGGGAGAAAAATTAATATTCAACAGTTTACTTTTCCAATAAAATTGCGATTCACTATAAATACAGTCTAAAATAAGCAGCTACCGAATAAAACAAATTTAACCTCATATAAGTTCTATTTTTAGAATTTATATAAAATAATTATCACCATACCGAAAAGTATTACAACTGTTAGTCTCTAACTCCCCATCGTATGATGAACCATGTGTTATTCTCCTATCGAAAATGCATGAGAATGATTATTTTTCTTTGAAACAGTCTCTAAAATAAATTTCACACAAGAAAAGGAAAAAAAGTCACTGTAATAACTTCAGCTAAAAAGGTCTAAAAAATTAAACAGTAGAGACCTTTTGTTTACAAGCAACAATGGTCATTAAGAATTCATTGTTCAGCATCTTTTTATTTTGTGTTTCTAAATTCCATAAATAAAATTATGTTCAGTGTTATATTCATTGTTTCATTTATACTTTTTTAGGTATTTATATAAATTTCATTATTTTATTTGTTGGTATAGCTAATTTAAAACATTTAACAATCTCTAGAAGAAAGAATCTACATATATAATTCTATTACGTGACGCTGATATTTGGCGATATTTGTTTTCTCCAGTTGGCCACAGTTGGTTTGTTTTGTTTACGTGTCGTAAATTCTTTTTCATACACTGTATTTAATGTTTCCCTGCGGCATAATACTATTTATAAAACTCTATTTTCACCAATAAAATTAGTTGGCAATGAATCTCAGCTAGGCTGTACCAGCGTATGGCGAGCGAGCGTAGCGAGCACAGGATTGCGAAGCAATCCTAGGGGAACTGCGTTAGTAGTTCCCGGGGGTTTGCGAGTGATAGCGAGCAGGGGGAGATAGCCCTCTAGTTATTTACGAAATTCTTTAAAAACAAAAACTTTCTCCATCTTAAAGTGATGTCTTGCCTCACTGATAAATTTTATTTCAAAATATCTTAAATTTACAACTAAGTTTTCATGGTGATCAAACCTATTTTTCTTTCAAATAATGCAGAGACAATTTCAAAGAAAAATAGATATAGGTAATTTATACGTGAAATGTTAAAATGGTAAGTTGGATACTTAAATTACGAAGTACGGTAAGATTGATGATAATTTTAAGTTAGTTTATTTAAATACTTCAAAAATTTTATGAACTTTCAAAAGGAAAACTATTACAAGTGTGCGTATGTATAAGTTAAAACATATTTATTTATACTGTTTATCAGACTGGATTCTTTATATCACAAAACTATTTGAATTGACTGTATTTTAGTTCCCTCTTCTTCGGTGATATATTTTGTACACTTTAAAAGGATATGGTCAACATTTCATTTCCACCTATTTAGCAGTCACAGTGAGCTATTAAACTTAAATTCAATCTGTTTCAATAATTTTTAAAATTTAATAGTAATAATTACTATTATTATTATTATAAATAAATATTACAATAATAATAATCAATTTTAAAATACATATTAAAAACAAAAAAAAACATTAAACTGCATTTTTTGTTAGGGAATTTAAGTATAAAAAATAAGAATAAGTAGGATTTTCTTTTTCGTGTTACAGTTTTTTTACATCGAAACAAAAAATAGTTTATAACTTAAAGAAGAATGCATCCCTCAGAAGATCAAATGATATTTACAGAATTCCGTAAGCATATTTCTTTTATTTAGCTCCTTCCTAACTACTAAACCATTTACCGATAAATTTACAGAATATAGAAAAATACTCTACATTTAAACGCAAGCTTTTTAAGTTTATAATACATAAATAGTAGTTGATATAGACCTTTAATTTTAAATTGGTGGATGCAACAGCTACAGAGTCAGCAAATTATATGCCAATTATTATTTTTCCAATGTTATTTTTTAAGTTTAAAATTTTTTAAAATTACGTTATGTATAATTTAAGCTAATATTTTTGTCATGTTTTCTTATGCTCTCGGTATCATAACTATGTGGTGCCTGGACGGATTAAAAAAAAGTCAAAACCCGTTTGCAACTAACGTGTTATCATTTATTACTGATTCTTTGTTTTTCACATTGTAAAAAATACAAGTGTTTTTATATTGTCTCAAAGGAAGGATTCCACAGTTTACGAAAATATTGTCCAGGGGTCCACGAAGCAAAAACGTTTAAGAAGCCTTGATTTAAATATTGGCTAAATAATTAATTCTATCATAGACTACTTTATGTATTAGGACCAGGCGCGGATCCAGCACGGCTCCAAGGGGGGGGGGGCACTTTTCCAGACAATATCCCCTTGCCAAAAGTGGTGCCAAAACGTCGCCAAGAAGAGTGGCACCCGGTTGTATAATAGCACCGGGGGGGCACTTTTCAACACCATTACCTTTACTTTTTGACCCTAAAAATTTTCTTTTCCTATAAAAATTATCACTGTAGATCCCCTTGTGGTACTAATGGGGTGTATGGGGGTCCTCCCCCAGAAAAACAAATTTGAAATTAGACCTGTAAAAGTAGGGTTTATACTCAGTTTGAGAACCTATTTGGGTTCCCAAGGGGGGCACTGTCCAGAGTGCCATCCCCTGGATCCGCCACTGATTAGGACAGTTATATTAGTTTTTTCTTTAGAAAACGTTGAAAGACTCAAAATTCTTAAAAAGTTGTGGTTGCTTTTCACTTAGTCTTAACACACACCGTATTCTCCTCGCCCTTTCTAAAGAAATTCCTCTTTCCTCTCACTTTGCTGTTAGCCTTTTTTATACAGGGTGTATCTGAAATGGTGCAACAATCTTTCAGGGATGATAGTACTCATCAAGACGAACAAGAATCGGTATAGAAAGGGGGGTCCCAGACCAAATCCCAGGGAGTTAAAAATGGAGCGACACCCCAAAAAAATCATTGAAAAATTCAATTTGTAGAAGAACTACTATTGGTAAAAACTTAATTATGGTCTCAAAAACTGTGGTTTAATATGATCTTTAAAATTACCTCAAAAGTCTTCACTTTAAAATTTGTTTTATTATGAAAAAAGTTAAAAAACACAAAAAATGTAAAAACTCTGCCGAAACCTTATTTTGTATTTCAAAATCCTTTCTTTTGATTTGATAATCTGAAAGATCATAGTTGAAAACCCTTAAGTCCAAAGTTTCACGTAAATACAATCAATTTTAAACGCTTGAGATCCTGTTAAAGTTTGTTTTTTGTGTGCGCTAACAGCTGTTCTGGAAACAGCTCTAAAAAACTGCTTGGGCACCCAAAAAACAAACTTTATAAGGATCTCAAGCGTTTAATATTGATTGTATTTACATGAAACTTTGGACTTAAGGGTTTTCAACTATGATCTTTCAGATTATCAAATCAAAAGAAATGATTTCGAAATACAAAATAAGGTTTTGGCAGAGTTTTTACATTTTTTGTGTTTTTTAACTTTTTCCATAATAAAAAAATTTTTAAAGTGAAGACTTTTGAGGTAATTTTAAAGATCATATTAAACCACAATTTTTGAGACCATAATTAAGTTTTTACCAATAGTAGTTCTTCTACAAATTGAATTTTTCAATGATTTTTTGGGGTCTCCATTTTTAACTCCCTGGGATTTGGTCTGGGACCCCCTTTCTATACCGATTCTTGTTCGTCTTGATGAGTACTATCATCCCTGAAAGTTTGTTGCACCATTTCAGATACACCCTGTATAACAAATGAAGGGTCGATTTCATTTACACAAAACCGTTCTGTCCGCATCGGTCACATAAAAAAGCGTTTCCCAACTCATACTTTAATCCACTGTTGCCACAATCTGGAGTCCATGGTTCAAACTCGAGTAGACCAAGGCTCGGCACTGGATCACTCCTCACTCTGATAATCGTGAGAAATGCGCAAGAGCTATACATGTAGTTGATTCATGGCTTGGGAGAGGAGTATATCACCCTCATTAGAGTATAGGCTGCTATCGCAGAGTTATCTTGCAGCTACCAAGTCAATCAGTCGCGGGAGAAAATTGGGATCGGAAGTTTGTTTAGCTCCTAATTGGATCGACTTCTGATTGCCGAGGATTCCACTCTTGAGAGGAATTAAAACGCTAGTCTGAATTCATTGAGAACAGCGTCACACGGTCTGCGCAGCCTTTTGTCTATGACGAGATATTGCAAAAGTATCTGCGTTTTGGGTGTATGAGTGCGTTTGGTTTTTCCTTGCGAGTTTCCTTTATAATGAGGCTACTTGAGAGTAAAAACGCTGAATAATAATCTCCTAAAATTTTCTAGGTTAGGTTAGGTTTTTATGAATGATTTTAAAAGAACACAAATGAAATTTGAAGTCCCACTACATATTTCAATGCATCAAACTATGACGGGGCTATCTAAAAACACAATTATTGGACAAATTTCATAAAAAAACATTAAATGCATACTCAAAAGAACTGAAACATTTTTATGGTTCCTTTAAAATGTTTATAAAACTTTCAAAACAAAATGCAGAATAAAAACTTTAAAGAGTTCCTCTTTCAGATAGGATAAACGCAAACACAAATGAAAAAAAAACCACTTCGAATGTTTGTCGTACCATTCTTAACCAGTATTTATTATATTAAATTAAAAAAGTAATAAGGAAGTTATTTTAATTAATTTCAAAGGATAATTATAAAGGGGGTTTCTTTAAAACATTGATTATGAACGACTTTTACAAAATGAAGTTTTCCCGCCTAAGCAGTTTCACAGCAAAAATGGATTTACAGGATTCACGTCTCCCCCCTACAAAGCATCCAATACTTTTAAGGCAACTTCTACTGAAACTAGTGCTAATTTGTATACTAAAATTCTGCAACATTTCCCTTTATAAATTTAAAAAAAAACAACAATTTCAAATAATGTAGTGATATTAATAAATTTAAAAAAGGAATAATTAACTACATGGAATTAAGCTGGATATACTTTGACTATCAATTATCATAACTCTAAACTAGATTATTTGGATACTAAAACTGGTAAAACTTAAATATCTTAATGTTGGAGAACAAAATTAAATTTTCCAAACAGTTGAGTTGAGTTGAGATTGATTTGAGACATTTGCTGACAAAAATTTGTCGCTTCGTCTTCTCTTTACGTCTTTCGGTACTCGTACTAATACTTCTTAATTACATATTAACTTGGGAATTCCTTGAGAGGGGGAGAAATCTTTTCTTCTTTGTTATTCAACTATTTCCTTTAAGAATCTTGCTATTGCTTGGATTTTAGTTCTTCTATTAAAAGTGTCTTCTGTTTTACAAGTATCACATAACGGATTTTGAATGAGGTTAAATTTATAAAGTTTGGAGTTAGTCATGAATGCTTTAGTTCTTAATCTGGATATTCATACGTCTGCCTTTTGGTTGCCTATAATGAGTTGGTCTGTTTGGTTTTTGGAGTCCATATGAAATTATTGAAGTTATTATACGATCATATTGAAGTTTCTTTCGATCAAAAAATCTATATTCCGTGCCTAAATCAAAAAAAGAAATATTTCATAAAAATTTTGTTTATTTATCACCTAAATTCTTTAATGCCTTACCTGAAGACCTAAAATCAGAAAGATCTTTTAAATTTAAGAAACAACTAAAACTCTTTGTTATGACAATAGATAAAATTGAGGATTTTTTTTTGATTTTTCCCCACAAACGTTCTTTTAATTCAGAGTTATAATACTGAAAGCTCACCTCGCGATAGTTTTCACTTAATTATATATATATATATTTTTTTAAATAAATATCTTAAATTGTATTTATAATTCATGGGTCACTGCGCTGACCCCTGAGTAATGCAAACAACTCTATTAATTTTTTTCTCTATTGTTTATAGTAGATATGTATTCTTATGTAGATTTTTAGTTTCTGTGTTTTGTTCGTTCCTTTTATGTTCCATGTAGAATTGCAATATAAAATAATAAACGTTATGTTTTATGTTTTTTATGTTTTATAACTTTTCCATTGATATTCGTGTTCCTCTTTTATTTTGCTTGATATACTTCTTATGGCATCCTCTGGTGATATCTCGTTAATTAAAATTTGATCTGGTGCTTTCCCTGCTTCCTGATCTGCCTTCCAAACAGTTATCAATTTATAGAAATTGTTATAGAATCAAGATTTTATCAAATTACTAAAACTTTTACAGATAAAAGAAAAATGTTCTGTTAATTGTATAAACAAATCATGGAATAAAATACGCCCATGCCCATGACATTATTGTATGCAAATTAATCTTGTTTGATAGCGGAGTGGCCAAAAGTTGCTATAAAAAGTTGCTTTTCCATCCTAAAAACCACATCATAAAGTTCAACCAGGGTCACCAATTCCTCTCATTGCCGTTTCTTTTGAAAGGAAAATATCTAATTAAAAGCAATAGACTTCGTTGTTTCCGCTCAAACTCTCCCCATAAAAAAGAGCTTCAGTTTCAGTTCCAAAACACGAAGAGCACGAGGTTTTCTTCCTGCTGCCGTGGAGAGCATTCGTGTCGGTATTGATCCGTCGCTAATTGTGCTCAGTTATTGGAAAGTTGAGGAGAGATGTTTTCCTTCCTTCTTTTCTCGTGCTTTGGTTCCGCTCTTTTTCTTTGTTTACCGGCTGGGAGGTTCACGAGGATTTGTTTACAACAGTGTACATTCCCAACTCCGCCCGTGGACCACTTCTTTGCCTCAAAAAGCATCCTTATCGGACCACTCTTGGTTAAAAATCCTGTGTTATTTTCTGTTTATTTAGAACAGGCATGGCCAACCCGCGGCCCCCGGGCCGCATGCGGCCCTCCGGGTCATTTTGTGCGGCCCGCGAAGCTCTCTGAAAACTCTCCAAAAAGTAGCTTCAAAACACTTTATAGCACACTAAAATTCAAAATTTTTTCGGGGGAGAAGCCCCGACCCCCCATATATACCTCTTCGATCAGGCTTTGCCAACCCGCGGCCCGTTTTGAAATAATTTTGTGGTCAAAAGTTTTAGTCAAAAGTTAAAGTTTTAGGGTAAGTTAAAGCCCCCCTAAATTCGAACAAAGGGTACCAAAACAAGTTAAAGTCTGTTAATTAGAGTCGTATTTCCAAAAATTTTCTGGGGGAGGACCCCCAGATCCCCCTTTAGTACTAGGAACTGTATTGTTTACAACTTTTTTAGGATATTAGTTCAGTCAGGTGCAAATCCTAACTAAAAATATATTTTAATTTATGCATTGAATCAATTAAATATGCATGGGGGCATGTACTTTTTCCCGATGCAAAAATCTAGCTGCAATTTTAATTTGGTTCCTCCCAAAATAAATTTCTTTAAGCTCCACAGGCTCCTTATAGTTTTGAGTGATTCCAAGTGTTTTTAACGGCACCCGTTTAGTTCCTATGGATATACTACAGAAGGTATTCTTGGGGTTGCTCCTTAAGGTAAATTTAAATGAATATTTTATATAGGAATCTGTCAAACTAAGCAAAGCATCTAAGAAACTCCCTAATTTATATTCCTAATTTATTCAATTTACTTCACTGTCATTCTGTGCACCTAATATCCTAAAATTTTATATGCGGCCCGCGAGAGTATTGTGGTTTTCCAAAGTGGCCCTCAACAACATTTGGGTTGGCCACCCCTGATTTAGAATAAGCGGCTGAATCAGGATCAAAAGTGCTCAATAACGCAACCTCAGTGACCGATTATTTTTCAGTATTTCAACTACTTCTGCTTAGGCTGCCTAGTAGCTCAAGAAAATTTTTTGATGATAATTATAATAGTAACTGCTTCTAATACATTACGTCTCAGCTGCCATAGTGGTATCTAAAGCAAGGTATTACTTCTATGATTATCCCTTTTTATATATTTTACATAAATTTATCAAGGTTCTAATATAAGTAACTATTTTAGGTATTATTTTGCTCAAGTAATGAAAATTTTGAGCTCTTAACTTCCAAAGCAATACTCAACTCGTTGCTTACTAAAAATTGAATTAAGTTCTAAATTGGATTAGTAGACTTTATTTAGATTAATCCAAATTATTATTAAAAAGAACAAATTAGTTTAGATTTAGAAAAGAAGGGGGCATGGGTCAATTTTAAAATTTCAAATGCTGAAATCATTGTATTTGTTGCTAAATTTTTGAAGTTTAAAATAATATACTAATATATTTTCTGCTAGTAATTTTACGAAACCGTCTTAATCTTTTAAATACTAACACTTAATAGATGTCCAGTTTATTATCGAATATTTGTGTCAATTTGGGAGAGGAAATCTCTACAAATCCTAGTGGCACCCCTCACAACCAATCACGACAACCCCATTGGGTATCCTTTTTTTTAACGTTGGCACATTTTAAATGACTTCTACTATATCTATCGAGTTCGAGATTCTTTTGTTTAGTGTGATTTAGTAATAATTTCTCCCCCAGGAAACTCTCATTGAGACCATGGTATTACCCTGATGATGACCATGTGACAGAACAGTCATTTAGACGCTCCCAGCAGCAGAGAAAGGGGATTCCCGGCGGACGGCATGTCGGGCACTTCCGACACCGAGGAGGCAGTGAGAACGTCCTTGCCGTGATTACGAGTCAATTAAAAGGAGCGATTAGCGGCTTCCTGTGCTACCCAAATGCCAAGGACGCAGCCCTAGGAAGTCCCGTGCTCTATCTCTCTCTCTCTCTCTGGACGCTTCCAGAACGACAGTCCAGCAACCAGGGACAAGAGATTTCCCGTTTTCTTTTTATAATATATTTAAATTTTTCCTATCCTCCATAAACACCATTTTCCTAATTAAAAGGTTTTTGATTTTAGTTAAAAGATGGTTTAAATTGCATTATCATTCATTTCAAAGGATCATTCACAGTTTCACTTTTACTGTTCACATCCCTAATGATCCACTCCTGTGAATCTGTTTTATTTTTGACTATTAGCTTGTTTTTCTCCACTAAAACAACCTTTAATAAAAAATAAGAGAAAAGGAAAATTGCCCTTTACATTTCTCCATCTAAAAAAAGATTTAAGAGAAAAAAACAATGGAATAATTTTTCAACCCTATAGGTTTTCTGAGGGGTTAATGAGTTCATATTCACACGGTCCGGGTATCTATATAATAAATAATTACGGGCGTGCCTACTACATTTACCTTACGAGTCATACAGTGCAGTACTCATAAATATAAATACGCTACTCTACGTTCACCAACCGGAAAAGGCCCAACCCTACTTCTGATGCCTTGTAAATAACCATTCCCATGCAGATCGAACTAGTGCAGCGGACTCTCATGCAAATAGTATGGCCGCTCCGGTTGCCTAGCCATCAGGGGCAGGGAATATATATGGGAGATGCATATTTTTTGTTTATAGATAGAGCGATCACACTTTTTTTTGCTGCTAGCTTCCATTTGCGTGACCAGGAGGGTTGTTGGTTGAGGTCTGATTGATGACACGACATGGTTAGGTTTCAATTAAGGCGGTAATTTAATATAGGTAGTGAGAATCGGATCATCTTGATTATTTTTTTTTTTATTTTTTTTTAAGAATTCTTATTATAAGTAGGTGTCAGAGTTATATGATTGTTGAAATTACTACTACATATATTACTAGACATTCCAAATGGAAGATTCAGTAGGATTTAATAAAAAATACATACTGCAATTTAAATTTTAACAAAAAAAATCAATTTAGAATTGTTTAACGGGGAGGGTCCCACTTACACCGTAATTTTAGCCTAATGGAATAGTGTGGGGCCCCTCTTTATGGAGTAAGTCGTGAGACCCCTTATTATGATGTAAGTGGTTCTAGATCTAGATGGTCCCAAATGATATAGGAACTATTACTGAAGACATGGGCAGATTTAAGGGGGTTATAGAGACAATTTCCCCCAATAATTATCAGAAAATTTTGATTGATAGTATAGCAAGACCTTTTACTCACCACTTCAAAATTTATAAATAATTTGACCGACATTTGATATCAAATTTGCGTTTTAATTTAAGTTATGGTGAGTAAAGTGACATATCTCATTAATAGTGCTCATTCTCTTTTATAGTGTGTCCGATTTCTTTTTATCTTACAATGTTTACTAATGTGCCAAAATAAATCTTAATCAACCTTATTATGTTTTTTCAACACTATTTTATATGTTAAAGTAAAACATATCCCTTTGGCCTCGGTCCTAGAAAAAGTGCCCGAACCTGCGAACCTGGTTCAGGGGAAGCCACTGCCAGCTTCCATAGGTACAATACATAAGGTTCGTGTAAATTTCGGTTTGGTTCGGGGGTAGGTTATAACTTTTTCCAGTTCCGTTTGGCCTTTTAAAACATTCTTTAAAATACTTATTTTGTTTTTCATTTTATTCTTTCCTTGTCATATATTTTTAAAAATTGTAGAATTTGCATATTGCTTCGTAAGAAATATGCAAAGAAAGAGGCAGGACAATTTTAAGTTTGTTGTGGGTAAAACATAAAAGAGTTTTATTTGGTACTCCGCATCAGTACACTTTAAAAACAGCAAGATTCTTTCTGATATAGAAGTTTTAAGGTTTCTTAGAAATCAATACCTTGCCAGGGCTTTCCAGTTAATACTTTTGTTTACCAACTCGTCTTAAATTGTATTACGAAAGAAATCCTTCGTTACTGGTGGACACTAATTCTTTTAAAAATTTCCCTGCAGAAATTGCAATCTTGGAGAACAATAATCGGGTCTAGTAAAGCAAATATGGTTCGTCAAATTCATCACAATTTCATTTACACATATACCAGCTTAATTTAACCTTTTTTTTGAAATTTTATTCATAAATTATAATCTTAATGGCGGTTAACCATTCAGATTTATCTATATACTAGGGATTATAATATAAACATACCCAAATAGCATTGTAAGGATGCAGCAACCTTAATACAATGTTGCCGCGCAACCTCCTTTCAGGTTTATCCAAGGTTGTTTTGAAAACCTGCTAACAGTGTAACAACCTAATGCGAAGGTTCCCTAGTTTACATACATAAGGCTGTTCATACCTTAAAACAAGGTTAAGCGAACATTGTTTTAAGCTTTACGTAAGCTTGATACAAGCATAGGGATTAGGTTTTCGTAAGGTTAGCGAAAACACGTTTTAGAAATGTTAAGATCCAACATTGAAAGGAGGTTAATTTCAGGCTGTTTTTAGGTTATTTCAGGTTGTTATAAGGTATGAGGAACCTTTAGGCAAGGTTAACTAATCATTGTCTGGAAATGGTTTTTTTGAGGTTTATGAATCACTTTTTATTATTATTTCCAGGAATACTTTTCACAACAGATTCTTCGAGACTTAAAAACTGTTTTAAAATATTCCTGTTAGTTGTATAAATTACATATTTTTAGCAATATTTTTATTCATACACAAAAAAACTGCAGTTAGGTATAACAATTTTTATACCTAGCAGCAGTTTTTTTCCGGTATGATAAAAAATACTGCTAAAAATATGCATTTTATACAACAAACAGGAATATTTTAAAACAGTTCTTAAGTCTCAAAGAATCTGTTGTGAAAAGTATTCCTGGAAATAATATCAATGTATTACACTAATAATAACGGTGTTCCTTTTAGAAATATTATTCCTATAGGTTGTAAAAATGTACATTTTCCGCTATTATTTTTTAACATACAAAAAAAACTACTAGCATTAAGCGATTCTAAAAAACATTAGATCAGGTTTGAATAAATGTCAAGAAAAGCTTTTAAATATTAAGGATCCATATAAAGACTGAACAGTTATTGTTTATATAGTTCGTGATTATATATACAAAAAAAGTTTTTTTAATATGAATACACATAAATATTTTTTTATTTTCTATACACATCTTCACCAATGATAAAGAAAACCCTTACCTTTGAAATATTCTTCTTTCAGCTAAAAGATATACTGGCAAACTTAATTATTTCTTAATAGTTATTTCAAATGAAAGAAAACTCATTGAATGAGACACAACGGGATTTTTTTAGCAATTTATTTAAACAGAAAATGCAAAGTAAATACAATATTTTTTATTTAAAATTTATTTTACAACTCATCATGCTCCACATGGTATAAGAAGAGGTTTTCAGATAAGTGGGCTAAGTACAAAATACATTTTAAAAAAAGAAGCAGAGCAAGATTTAAAATATTAAACTATAATCAAACTGCACAGAACATTTAGATTTTTGGTATACTTTAAACAATGGCAAAACAGGTAAGCAGTACACAAGAAAAACCGAAATTTCTCAAATCCTTTTAAAACTTTTTTTTGCTAAAATATAAATTATACAATAAATATAAAATATAATTTGTTCTACAGTTTCATTGTCTTGACCACAGGTACAAAGATTATTATTTACTTAATTAAACCTAAATAAGTAGCTATTAAAATTTCCATGTCGTGAAAAACACTGAGGTACCTAACGAACGATGAAGTTTTTTTTTACACTTTTGTAAAATAGATGATAAAAAAGGCACAGTCTTGATAAGTCTACCAGCCGCATGTCTGACAACCATAGAGATTTAATTATTAATATCATCCCCCCCATTATTAGATCCTAAAATATACCAAACAGGGTTGTTTGGTTTAAATCACTTGATTTTTCATAAAAAACCATTGATATAAATAAAAAATGTTTAACTGACAATTTAAATAAAAATTAGTTGTGTGCTTTACAATGGTTTGCAAGATTATTTGCATTACAATTTTTTTTAAATTTTGCTAAATATGTAAAACTGAGATATTTCAAGAACAAATTTTACTACCAACAAAAATCCTTATGACGAAAAGGGGTAAATAGCAGGGTTTGGAATCAATAATTGTGATAAACTGAATAAGAATTAAAATATTTTAATTTTTTTATCTGGTACATCAATATTTTAAAATACAACCATGTTAATGATTTTTATCGTAAGCTTGCTTTTATAGTTAGTCATGTTTTCCAAACTATTGTTTTCTTTTACATAACTACAGTGAATATAGCTCTATTCTCTATATGCACCATGACTGTCAGTAAGTTGCTTATTTGATTTTATTTTTATTACTAATTATTATTTTAAAGAAATAAGTATAAATAATACTGTTAGTAAAATTAATTTAACTGACACCAAAATGAGGCGTAGGTTTTATTTTAGAAATCAGTCACAATTTCTTAAGCTAATATTGATTTCACAATTGGGCAAAAATAGATACATAGAAAAGATAAAAATTTTAGTAACTGATAGTATAATTGGTCATTCACCATTAGGATGGTGTGGTAATACTGTTTTATGCTTATTATTAAATACTAAAATTATATACTTATTATGGTAAAAATTAATGATGCTTAACAAAATAAGGTAATACAAAATTATTATTCAAATGGTTAAGTTAAATTACTAATTAAATTTGAAGAAGAGGGAAATAGTTAAGTTAATGGTGCCGGAGAATAAAGACAAAATTGCACTGGTTATAGTTAATGTTGTGGCCGATAAAAATAAGAAATGAAATGATCGTAAGTAGTGGGGTCACCCAAAGTACAATCTCATACTAAATATTAAAAATAATTATATTCTATAATTAAAAACTCTTAGTCAAAAAATACCTGCAGATGAAATCGATGAATGCACCCAAATCGAAGAATTTGTTGACGTAGATGATGGAGAAAAAGGCCATACACACCCTAAGAATTAGTTTCATTTATTTTGTAGAAGGCACTGCAGATGACACACATGTAGAAAGAAATCGCGATAACGACACAATAACGATGCACTGCAGATGACACACATGTAGAAAGAAATCACGAGAACGACACAATAACGATGAAGAAGATATATGTAGAAATGTAGTCGCAATGAAGAATTGGTACAAGCACTGGAAATTTTGTGACACTGTCGCTGAACGTATTTTTGGGGATATCTGAATGAAGCGGAATGGGATGAGAAGATACTGATGACTATATTGTGACACTGTCGCAGGACGTATTTGTGGGGATATCTGATCTGAAGCGGAATGGGATGAGAAGATACTGATGACTATTGCATATGTTTGACAGGATGAGGTCACGGACAGTACCGCGCGAGCACCTCACATTGGATTCCTCGGCTGACCCGCGTGGGTCTTTTCGGCGAGCAGAGCAGCAAAGGTTTTGGGGAAAAATGGGAGAGAGCGGAGAGTGTCTAAAAAAATGATGTGCAGCAGGTTAAATACCACAACATAATCAAGGATGGCGATCGCCATAAAAACCACAATTAGCCAAGCGCTAATTAAAGAAAAGGCAAGAGAGGTTACCGAATGGTGAAGTTATCTCTACTTAATTTTAAATATTTGGCTATAGTAAGATTACGTTGGAATGGAAAAGTTATGTCTCGGCCGGCGACAGAGAGAAGAAAAGCATGGGAATGTTGACAGAATTATAATCTAACGGCCGCAGCAATCCACTAATTACGATTCAGAAATATTCATGAATGCGCGTGATGCAAAAAGCGAACCGTTGCGATGGGAAAAGAGAAAGGAGTGTCTTTAAGCATGAAGAATTAAAGCGATAATTTTAAAAGTTAGAAAGGTACGAATATCGTTGAAACATACCTTAGATATTCCAGTTTTCATTATCAGGTCGAAATCACAGTCATCAATATCAGAACTGAAGCTGAAAGAGATGGTATACATAGATTAAAATAAATAAATAATAAATGAATTTTGCTTCCAAAATTGAAACATTTGCTGAAAAGGAATTCTAACAACCGAAAACATATAAAACGAGGCCTAACAACCTAAACACATAACTAGAACATATACCGGAATAATGCAGAGAAAGAACGTCTGATAATCATACAAAACATATCAAATCGGGATCATATGTGTTCTAGAGCTGAAAAAAAATAAACTTTAAAATAAAAAGAGGAATATTTCAGTCAAAATGTCGGTTGAAAACGAACACTCTTGCTGAAAAGGAATTTTTACAACAACAAAGATAGATAACGTAAACAAATCAATGCCCATCATGCATCAAACGAAACGCTAGAAAAAAAGCACACAGCATTACGACATGGTGTAAGTAAATAATTGAAAATGAATAAAATGTTAACAATTATTACTCACTTAAAACGCCGCTCATTTTTCCCATGTTCTGATGTCCTCGTAGCTCACAGTGTTGCCAGACAGTTTGACGAAAAAGTCGCGGATCAAAGCTCTAAAAGTAGCGAATTTGAAATTTTTGGAGCCCAAATTTTATTTCAGTGGTAATTTTGAAGTTAAACACACTTTAAACATTGTTAATGAACTATTATTATATACTCTAAAACAGTGGTGCCCAACCTACGGCCCGCGGGCCAAATGTGGCCCGCGAGGCTGATCTATGTTGCCCGCGGACTCGTTAAATCTTAAAAACGAAAACCACTTTCAGAAATCTTCCAACATCGTGCGAGACATTATAGCACTTCTATCTAAAAATAATGATAAAAAATAAATTCTTCAACATCCAGTAATATTTTTTTTACTTCTCCGTTTTAGTTATTTCTATATACGGGGAATTTGCCAGTGGATAAATATTTTTCAATATCAGTTAGCCATTTGAATTCAGTTTATAAGGATCTTTTTAGAACCAAACTTCAAAAAGATGTCGGATCGTAAAAAGTTGAAAATTCACTCGAAATGCCAAAACTTTCAAGAAAAGGTGACAAATTCATATTTCTTCATTCAGTGAGAAAATAAACCGTACCGTATGTAAAGAGACTGTGGCAGTGTTTAAAGAACACAATATCAAGAGACATTACGAATGAAACAGATAATCATCTTAATTCAGTTTCCTCGAAACAGATGCAAACTTCTCATTGAAAATGTGGGTATGCAATTTTCTTCATGTTTAGAAAAAACCTTAAAATTGTTTTTTATGTGGCCCGCGAGATAAATCTTCAAAAGCAAATTGGCCCTCGGGTAAAAAAAGGTTGGGCACCACTGCTCTAAAACTTAAAAAAATAATCCTTTAATTTTTTAAAGCTATTTCGACTTGAATAAAGCTAATTTTTCAGATTCTATTTTAAAAAATGATACTTTTAGAATGAAATATCATTAGAACTTTTTAGATTTCAATTAGTTAGATACATTGTTAATCTAAAAACGAATTGAAAGTAATTCATCTATTGCTATTAGAAAAGGAACTCTTGCATAACATAAATATTTCATTATACTAAAAACCTTATAAGGATATGATCAATACTCGTTTCATAAATCGCATATCGGAAAATTCTTGCCCTTATCTCTACCCTACCCTCTTTCTTCTCTTCCAACTCCCTTATTTGTCCCTATAAAATGTCCAGGGCTTCGAGGCGGGGATTGAAAAGGAGTTGGAAGAGTATTACTTATGAAGATGAATTACTTATGACTCACCTTTCTGCACTAGAAGTGTGCATTTGTAATTATTATGTCCATTTTTTTCAAAACACAAAAGTCGCAGATTAAAAATGCTGTAGCCCAAATTTAATTTTTAAGTAGCCCAAAAGTAGCCTGTCGCCCAAAACGAAATTTTTGTCGCAAAGGACCCACAAAAGGAGCCCAATCCGCTACTTATAGCCCAATCTGGCAACACTGGTAGCTCATAGCTTTGAACTCAGTGATTGAGTGATTTTCGCAGCCTTTTTCCAGTATTGCGCATGCGTCAGTAAGTCATTCGCGCCAATAGGAGCACACTCAACACTTAGTTAACGATATACTCGTTAGATGGCACTGATAGTTGTTGTGAGAAGAATATGTGAACAGTACTGTAAGGTTACGTTAGTTATATTTGCAAAAGTAACCTTGATGCAATAACAGTTCTGAGGTTTTTGAGGCAAACGTTCATTTTTAAAGCCTATACCAATTCAAATTAAATGTTCTCGTAAGGTTACATGCTGACTGGGTAAATATTATCTTTAACACTGGGGTGTAAAAACTATGAAAATTCGTTTGAAAGACACGTAAAACCCTTAGGAAAAAAAGAGGTACAATCAGTTCACTGTCTGACCTATCTTTCTCACGGAAAGTTACGGAACCCATTTCACCAGTCACTTCCACAGCAATGAAAACTGCATATGTTATGCGTTCCACTTGCGAAAAACAGCCATAACAAACACGAGGTCCCGAGTTTCCCTCCGTCCGTCACAACAACATTGACTGACCATCCCTATAAAAAAAACACGCGATGTCTTCCACCACTTCCCCACGGGACGCGCGTGTGTCACAAAAATAGCCACGGAACCAAAACACGGTCCATCCCGCCCTGAAAAAAATCGATTGTCGTCGTTTGTTTACATCGGCTGGCCTGACACAGATCGAAGGGAAAGTGAATTGGGGTCACTCTCGCTCGCTACCTGCTGGACATAGCCGGCAGGTGGCGCTTGTGGTGTGTGTTATCCCCCTTTGTGTCCGAATGAGTTTTCTTTTGCTGTGGTGTGTGTTTGTTTTGAAGTGGACGTGATGAATAATGCCCTGGAATGATTGATTGAAATATGATTGACCGTTTTTGTGAATGAATTCAATTAAGAAAATTGCAATTAGTAGTACGATGTAGTGCTCATGGTCGAATTTGTGTTTGCATACTTTATCGGGAATCAGATAATATGCTTATCTAAATATGGTAATAGATATTTGTTAAATATTAAAGATTTTTATGGGAATATACTCATTTAAAGTAGCGTAAAATATTGCTGTACCAAATATTCGATACAAGTGTATATTTCTTATAGTTGATACGCGTGACAGAAACCACGAATTACAGACATTTTAACGTAAACTACATGAAAATAAATATAGATGTATATTTAATTTGCATGTTATACAAACTTCGATATTTGATATCGAAGGATAGACAAAATGGTATTCTCTCGTCTCTTCTGCTCCTTATCCTCTTTCCATCTCTAATCTTTTATTAATATACAAACTATAACTCCTAACTATTATCGCGTGAAAAATTAAATAAAATACTACACCAATGTTTTTAAAAATATCATACATAAATAGTGGCCAAAAAGAGAGAGGCCTGGAAGAAAATTCTTGAGAAGGGCAGGGCCCACCCGGGGCTGTCGTGCCATTGAAGAAGAAGATACATAAATAGTTTTTAAGATTTCTTTAAAATAACGAGACTACTTTCAAAGCATCTGTGTGGTTAAGTAGTTAACCCTATTTTCTATTCATGATATTAAGAATACTGCAATGGAAGATTTTATCAAACGTGTTCCCATGCCACACACTCTCGACGATCTTACAGTTAGAGAAATTAGCACCAGAAGGTATGATTTTCCATACGGCAAGAGCTAATTTTCTTATAAATTTTGTGGCTTCTTTCTAATACAGGAAATGTTGCGAGTGAATCTGGGATATTTTGGTAATACATCATGTAACTTTAACTATGTACTGCTGATGCTGATGACGTAACTGAAGTTGACTATAAAAGATAATAATGTTGTTATTTATTGGAGGAATTTCAGCTTGTTACTTTTTAGAGTTTCGTTCAGATGCCTCTGTGCCGTGTCTTAATAAATATGTTTATATTTTAAAAGACTGACTTATTTTACGAACCTGATCTAACAGGAAAGAAAATTTTAACAGTTGCCTATCAATACAGAGAAAGAAAAGCTTATATGATTTACTCACAAAGGTGCTTCGCAGCCTACTTCTCTCCGAAAACCATTCCTTGATTAAACGCAAACAAGGGGATTAAAAGGTACTTAGCGCACGGAAGAGTCAAGAGATCAGTTGACAGCCCCGTAAGAAGATCAAGTAACTTTTAATAGAAAGGGCGTTACTTAATTCGATTGCGCGCAGGTGTGTTTACCTGACTCAGGAAGGGGGTCGAGGGTGATGCTGATGATGTTTCAGAATTAAAAGTCGTTGGGGAAAGCACTCAACGCCGCTAAGTGGGGGGTGGAGTGAACCGCTATCGGGTTTTTAACTTTTTGTTGAAACTGAGCTACTGTTCTGCTTCTGTTTGTATATGGATGAGAAATCTTTGCTGTAAACCCATTGAAGAGGGGAGTGATTAGAGGACGTGAGAGTTCTTAAAAAGTTAGGCGTCCCCACCACTTTGAGTGTATGTTTAAAACATGAGGTATCGGTTGTGGGAAAACTTTTGAGGGAGAAATGGAATTGGGGGAAAAGAATAAAAGTATATGCATACGGAATGACAAATGAAGGGATTCCATATCTTTGGATTTTAGGTTTTGGATACTCTTTAGTCTTTCTGTCCTAGCGCAAAACTGGTATTTTTGACTGTGTAATATTTGAAGCACGAGCGGGGGGATTTAGTTTTCGATTAGTTATCTACATTTTAAAATGTACTTGACAAATTTGACGTAAAATCAATAAAGCTGTTCTAAAAATTTTTAAAAAATTTTGTACCTCTAAACTTAATTTATGTTTAAAATTTACTGTATTTATGTATAGTACTTTTTTCAAGTATTAAGGTTATAGCAGTTTCTTTTTTGTAAGAAGACCTATGAAGCAGACAGACGGTCTCCTCTTAAATATACAGGAAGTGAAAAAAAAATGAGTGCCTAAAAACAACAAAAATATAAACCCAGACGCCGTCGGCGCCGTGATTTTCTTTTCCAACTGTTATCAAAATGATTTTTTTTAATTTCTAGACTTTATATACAATGAGCAACTATAACACTAAAATATTAAGGCTCCTGGTCCTATCCTAGCTATAGTTCTTTATATTTCGACCAAAGGTATACATACTACAACTTAATATGAGTGATTCACAATAAAGAATTTTTTTCCAGAATGTGTGGAAGAACGAATCTCATGAAATTTAGGGAATCTGCTCCCATACAAACTAAAAAAAATCCTTACTTTCCAAAGACAGATAGAAAAATTGTTCTCTGGTTAATATTATCGCGTACATTTTAATAAATCAAAGTAATGCTTCTGTAAAAACCATTACTAATAACAATATAAGGCAGCTAATTAAGCTTCTCAAAAGTTAAGAGCACAGTGAAACACCGTTCCTATATCCCCATAACTATCCCAAGGGCTTCCACCAACTCAACATAATTACAAGGGATATAGGCCGATATGTGTTGAGGTTATGGAGAAGGCCGTTGAAAAGTGTCCCACCTCGCCCTGTCGCAGGTGACCCATTAACATGTGACAGCGGAAGGACTCATTAGGGTGGCTCATTAAACGGTCAAAGGCAATAACTGCGACCGTGTGGAGGAGGAAATGCTTGAAGTGGTCGGATTTGTCATCGCGGGCACGTGGCTGCACTGAATCACATTGTGCATGGGGATGCAAATTACAAATTAGTGGAGTATTTTTCAATGAACAGAATTAGGGGTGTTACACAAAAACATCCTGGTCATTGTTATTTTCGTAAAAATATTACATTTAGATACAAAAGTAGCCTCGAAATCAATTCCTTCCTTTTCTAGAACCAGTAACAGGGAAAATACAGGTAAAATATCTGTTGAGAACTGTGATTCTGGATTATTTATCACCGGTAAAAAAATGAGCAATATTTTGATATGTTTAAGAAATTATAGATCTGGTATACCTTCCATTTAAGGTTTAACTCCTGTATCTTTATTTGTATTGTATTGTATCTTTATTTTCTCTTGAGGTTATTCCACAATGCCACCTTTTGTTGTAGAGGCTATTCATAGAATAACTTATATTGCGACAATGAGCTAATTTGTATGAAGAAATTGTTTATTTTTTGTTACGATAAATAGGTTTTTTTAATTCATTAAAAATGGATAGTAAGTAACAAGCTTTTACTCTCTAATTTCCACAACTCTATTTAGTCCTTTTGATATTTTGCATTAAATTCTCAAATATTATCACGTAAGAAAGGTTTCATAGGTATAATTAGTGGTAAAACCTCAAAACCCCTGCACAGCACGAAAATGTGCCCATGTGTTTTTTTGCAAATAAAGAATTTCTAAAAATTCACAAGAATTCATAAAAACATTTAAATCTTTCCAAACTTCAACTTAAATCAGATGTCTTCAAAGGTTCTAATGAATTACAAAAATATCACCAGGTCTTAAATACATCTTAATATTCCCGCAATAGCTCCCAATTTGCTCCATTTTCCCCCAAAACGGAACAGAACCTAAAAACCTTTTCCATCTCAAATCGGGACGCATGCCAAACCCCTCCCTCTCTAGGCCCCCTTATTTACGGGTCCACAGCGGGGGTGTCGAGCGGGCCCTGGCAAAGGGTTGACCCAGATTCGGAGTAGGTCAGCAGCAGACGCCGGTACAATCGCACCTTGGGTGGCGATCGATGGTGACGTCACAGACACGGGTATCCTCCGCGCCCTCTTCTGGAAAGTGATGGATCAAGATCGCCGAAGTGAGCTTCCATTCTTCAGATCGATTGCTGGGGCAACTGTGGCCCCCTAAATTGCAGCCCGCGGGCCGGATACGGCTCTGCATCAGTTTTTATCCGGCCCGACCGGGAGCTTTTATAATGCATTCATTTATTAGCAAATGAATTGTAAATCATTCCTTAGTTGTGTTCACTCAAGATTTTGACTTCTTGGAATCCATTTGTTGTTAGGGGAATGGGGCAGGGTTGGCAAAAACCCGGGTTTTTTTGAAAAAACCCAAGTGGGTTGGGTTTTTTCGGGTTTTTTCAATAAAACCCTGAAAAAACCCATGTAAAACTGGGTTTTTCGGAAAAAGTGTGGGTTTTTTCAAAATTAAGTGGTTTTCTCCTATAATGTAAGTGGGGTTTTTCAAATTTTAGTGAGTTCTTTCTATGTTAAATGTGTTCTGACAAAATAATGTCAGTTTTTCCACAGTTAAGTGGGTTTTTTCAAAGTTTTTATACTTTGAAAAACCCACTGAAATTGTAAAAACACCCCTTATTTACTGGATGGATGGATGGATGGATGGTTAGCCATTTGGCTATGTAGGGACATTTGCCTACTCTTTCGAGTTGCTTCGTCCTCGTCTTCTTCATTTGTTTTCTGTTTTATTTAGAAAGATTCCATAATTTGGTTTAACTTAGCTGTTTTTCTATGCTTTTTAGAAACTCTGATAGTGCCTTTATTTTTTTGTCTTTATTTTCGTTATTTATGTCCAGTATATCCGAAACAGCATTTGATTTGACGTTTATGTCTTCCATAAGTTTTTTTCTTTGTTTGCTGTACTTTTTGCAGTGTAGTAGTAAATGGTCATTTGTGTCTATGATTTTGCATGTATTGCATATGGGGTCTGGGGCTACTTTTACTTTGAACAGATTTGCTTTTGTTGGAAGGGTTTTGGTTCTTAGTCTGGCTAATAAAGTGTCCATTTCCCTATTTTTTGCTATAAGTTTGTCTTTGTGTGTTAAATTATCAATATGTTTAAAGCTATTGTAGTATTTGCTTTTTCTCCAATATTCGTCGTTTTCTTCCTTAATTTTCCTTGTTATTTCCTTTATTAAATCTTCAGGGGAAATGGATTTTCGTATGATGTTGTCAGGTGCGTTTTTTGCTTCGTAGTCTGCTTCCTCGTTTTCTTTTATCTCCATATGTCCTGGGGTCCATACTAATTCAATCTTCTTGTCCATTGCTGCAATTTTGATTAATAGGTTATTAATTTCCACTATTATCTTTGGGGAATTCTGTCTTATTTGTTCTAGTGCTTTGAGGACTGATAAGCTGTCGGTTAGAATGGCATAATTTCTTTCAGTTTCCCTGTTTAGTTGAATGATCTCTTCTAGTGCTATACCTATTGCCATCGCTTCTCCAGTGAATATGCTGTTGATGGGATTTATTGCTCCGGATTTTTTGGTTTGATCTTTTCTGTTTATTGCTGCTATCTTGGTGTCAGTTTTAGTTTTAGATGCATCTGTGGCGTATATTATTTTATTCTTTAATTCATTCTCTCTGTATTCGTTGAAATAGCTTTTTATTTCATCTTTAATTTTTTTTTTGTCTTGAAACTCGTATCTATCCGTTATTATCTCGACATTTTTCCTTTTGGTTTCGTCCATCTTTGCTGCGACTATTTCATTGCTATTTATTTCGTATCCTTTCATTATTTCCTGAAATGTAAATGTATTGGGTGGATGTCTCTTTAATCTTGGTTTTGAGATTTTGAGGAATTTCTTTGCTAAATCCGACTCTTCTCCATTGGCGATCTGTTTTATGCCAAATTTCAGTAATTGCCCTTTGTATCTTAGAACTATAGGAAGTTGTTCTGATTCTCTTAACAGTAATGGGATAGGTGTCCATTTCGGTAACCCTGTAGCTATCCTTAGTGCCTTATTATATAATATTTCTATGTTG
Source organism: Tetragnatha versicolor (assembly GCA_024610705.1). Taxonomy (NCBI): domain Eukaryota; kingdom Metazoa; phylum Arthropoda; class Arachnida; order Araneae; family Tetragnathidae; genus Tetragnatha; species Tetragnatha versicolor. The sequence goes on along the minus strand of JANDEH010000001.1, from coordinate 50,564,220 downwards.
TTTAGTTGTGTTTTGCTTGCCGAAATCAACACTTGACTTCCGAATTCTAGATTGCTTCTGATTGTGCTGTTTACGATGTTAATTAGATGATATGATCTTGCTCCCCATCTTTTCCCTGAGATCGCTTTTAGTGCGTTTATTTTCCTTGTCACTTTCTTTTTTAAGTGCTGAAAGTGCTCGTTAAAGGTTAAATTTTTTGTGAAATATACTCCTAATATCTTGATACTGTCCGTCCATGGGATTTCCAGTTGATTTAGCTTGAATTCCATCGTGGGTCTTTGTTTTTTATTCGAGAAGTTTATTGCGTATGATTTCTGCGGTTTTATTTCCAATTTCCAATATTTGCACCATCTATTTATTCTATCTAAAGTGTTTTGTATATTTTCTGTTACTTTGGCTAAATTTTCGTGTTTTGCATAAACGTATATGTCGTCTGCGTAGGTTAGTATCTTTGTTTCACTGTATGCTGTTTCAAAAATGTCATGCATATATATTGAGAATAGGTAGCTACTCAATACGCTGCCTTGCGGTACTCCTCTGTTTGTGCTTATTTTTTCCGATATGCAGTTTCTCCACCGGACTTGGTGTTCTCTGTTGTTTAGGAAGTTCATTATCCATAGCGCTGCTTTTCCCCTTATACCAAGCTTTAGTAATTTCTGGATTAGACCGTCATGGAATACGTTGTCGTATGCCGATACTATGTCTAGATTTATTAATATAATGAATTTTTTTTCTTCCTTTGCTTCAGTGATGTCGTTGAAAATTATCGACTGTACATATGAAACACCTTTGCGGGGAATGAATCCTGCTTGACATTTATTAAATTTATATGAGGTCTGACTTTTTATTCTCTTGAGAATCATTTTCTCAAACATTTTGCATACCGTCGAAGTGAGAGATATTGGTCTGTATGATTCTATTACTTTTGGATCTTTACCTGGTTTTAGTATCGGTATTATTGTGGCAATCTTCCAGTCCTCTGGAATGATCCCAGTGTTCCAACTATTATTTATGATGTTTAGAAGGACGACTCTTTGGTTTTCTGACAACATTTTAATAAGCTTGCTGTTTATCTGATCTGGACCTGGAGAGGAGTTCTTGAGCGTGGAGATTGCTTCGTTAAGTTCGTCTATTGTGAAGTCTTTGTTGTAAATTTCTGAGCCTTCTGGGCTGAGGTCGAGAGGGATTCCCTCTTTTATTTCGTGCTTTCTGAAATGCTCCGCGAAGGCTGTAGCTTGTTCACGGGGTTGTGTTAATGTGCCTTGTACGCCTGATAGTATGTTTTTAGATGTTTCGTTGTGTTGATTTCTTGTACTTAGTGATTTTAGAATTCTGTATATACATTTCGACTCTTTTTCGTTTTTGCACAGGTTGTCCCAATAGGTTCTTTTGCATTCTTGAATGATTTTCCTGAGTTTAGCCGATACTGCTTTATATTTTATCCAAAGATTTTGTGATAGATTTCTCCTTGATAACTTTAAAAGTGTTCGTTTTTGTTGTAGCAGCGCTTCGCATTTGATATTCCACCAGGGTTCGTTTTGCTTAGTCATTTTTATTTGTATCGTGTTTTTATTTATGGTTTTTTTGCATTCATCTAATAAATCTTCTTCACCAAAATTTTCCTTTTTTATGTCTTCTTTGATCTGTTGCCATAATATCCGCTTCCTTGTTGACTTCCCTATATCTCCGTTTCCTTTTAGTGTTATGCTGACCGGATAATGGTCGCTTTCATATAGGTCGTTGCTAACCTGATACTTGGCTACTGGTGCCAGATCTTGTGATACTATGGAAAGGTCTAATAATGATGAACTTTGATTTTGTTTGTATGTTATTTCCTTTGTATTTAAGATTACTCCGTTCAACTCATCTATCCAATCGACGAGTTTTTGAGCGTCTTTTGACTCTTTTTTTGCTCCAATTAATGGGTGTTTTATATTGAAGTCTCCTACTATAACAAACGGACATTTAATGATTTTCTTTAGCTCATTTAGCATTTCGTCTTCAAAGTGACCTTTGGGAGAGTATATATTATATATTTGCAATTTATTTTTCTCGAATATTACTTCGATTGCCTGGATTTCGTTTTCAGCGATTGGTATTGAGCTTAAATCAATTTGTTGAGACGATAGGTTGTTATCTACTGCTATTAATATGCCTCCTCCTCTTCTAAGAGTATGCCTTTCTTTTTTGTATATTACTTTGTTTTGAATTTTTATGTGATCTTGGTTTTTCAAGTATGATTCCTGTATTGCTATAATGTTTGACTCTTGGAATATTTGATCATTTAACCAGTTTCTTTTATTTTTTAGACTGCGTGCATTCCAGTGTACTATGTTTAGCATTTTCATTTCTTTGTGCGAGGTGATTGGATGGGATCAATTACTCTTGATATTGTTTCCTTATTAATAGCTTTAGTTTTCCGCAGTCTCGCGAGCTTACTTTATCTTGATGATTTATAGTTTTTTTATTCCTAATATTTCTTGCGTTCCATTGAACTACTTGAAGATTATTTTGATTTACATTCCTTGTGTTCTTCATAATAAATTTTTAAAATATAAACACTGATTTTTTTGGGGTTGATCTTTCTCTCAGGGTCCGGTATTTTACTGTTTAAATTTGTCTAGTAGTACATTCTTCTTTAGATTTTCTAAAGATATAATTGGTTGATTGCCATGTTCTTTCATATTCTGGAGCAATGCTTCATTTCGCTTATTTATTCCTTCATCTTTCTTTGTTTTCTCCATTAGTGTTGACATATTATGATCTGGAGTGTATGATTCTGTAATTTCCATCTCAGGATCTCTTTGATCTATTCTTGGTTTCTTGTTTGAGATCTCTTGATCCGGGCTTGTTTCATTTTCTTTTTTGTTTTTTGTTGATTGCGAAATTTCCTTAGGGTTTTGATGAGTCCTGTTGATCAGTTTTAAGACCATGTCTTGAAATTTCGAGAACATATCGATGATTGTGTTTGTTATGAATTCTTTTAATTCCTTCTTGTCATTTTCTAAGATCTTTGTTACCTCTTCTTTGGGAGCAGTGTTCTCTTCCTTAGTTTGTTTTACAGCTTTAGCATAGTTGTATTTACTTTGGGTGCCCCTAAATCTTTTCCTTGCTTCTATGAACGATAACCCATTTTTTTCTTTAAATTGTAGGAATTCTTCTTCTTTTTTGTAACTTTCACAAATTTCATTGTTAGGATAGTGACCTTCTTCACCACATACAAAGCATTTTACCTGATTGGATTCGCATTCATGGTCTGAATGTGGTAGTCCACATTTTAAACATTTCTTCTGGCTCTTGCAAAACTTGGTTGGGTGATTGAATTTATGACAGATTTTACATTGTCTAGGTTTTTCCACATATTCTATAGTGTCTTGTCTAGTCATCCATAATTTTATCTTATTAGGTACTGTTCTTCCAAATACTGTTATAAGGATAGTTTTTGTTTTCACTATGTTTTGGTCTATTTTTTTGGTGAATCTTTTTATGTTTTCTATTTTGAGGCCATTTTCTGATTCAAAATCATCTTTTATCTCTTCAAGGCTAAGTTCAGTTGGGATGTCTTTTAGTATGATCTTCTTCGTGTTACATTCTCTTTGGATGGATATGTTAACTCTTATTCCCAAAATCAACCCTTTTGTAATTAGTTCTTTTGCCGTTTTGAGGTCCTTTGTTACTGCTAATAATTTCCCTTGATTCGTTATAATTAATTCATCGATGTTCTTGGCATTTGACAGATTTTCTGTGAAAAAATCCTTCATTGCTTTGGGATGAGATTTGGGAATTTTCTGATCTACTGGAGAGTACACTATTACAAAAATCCTTGTTCCATTGTTAAATCCAGCTTCCAATTGGTCTTCCAAGTCAACTTTTACTTCTAAAAAGTTCCCGTTTTGAGTGCTCATGCTTAAAGGGTGTGGGCTTCCGCCTGTGGGCGTTCCCATCCTTAAAGCTGATCACCTCTCAGACTCTTTCCAAGGTAAAATCAAAATAACCAAGAAAGCTTAATAATTGGAATTCAAGTTGTAAACAAAGTATAACTAAACAAAGGTAATGTTAACAATGTATTATCGTATGCGATGTTACAGGCGTAAATGCTTGGAAATACCTTTTGGATAATTAAACTGCTTCTGATTGATGGATGGCGGATTTTAGATTTTCGGTGCTTGCTTAACCGCTGAATAGTTGAGATATTACCACTTATTTATGTATTTGCATGAAATATCACTATTTGTAAAAATATGTCTGTGTTATAAAGCAATCTTTGCTGCATGGGAATTCAGAAAATATCCCTTATTTACTGAAACCTGGTTTAAGTTTTGAAAAAACCCACTAAAATTTAAAAAATGTCCTAAACTTTGAAAAAACCCACTGAAATTTAAAAAATCTTCCTTATTTTTTATACCTAGTTTGAACTTAAACGTCCTAAATTTTGAAAAAACCCCATTCAATAATGAAAAAACCTATTTAACTTTAAAAAAAACTCCCTGAAATTGAAAAAACGCCATTTCATTTTTAAAACCTAGTTTAAATTTTGAAAAAAACCATCAAAATTTTAAAAATATCCTAAACTTTGAAAAAAAAACACATTAAATTTTAAAGGAACTGCCAAAATCTTGATTTTTCTTGAAAAAACCCAAAAATGGGTCCAAAATGTGGGTTTTCTCACATGGGCTTTTTTTGAAAAAACCCATTGGGTCCAACCCAATTGGGTCCAATACAGCCAACCCTGGAATGGGGTGACAAAGTTTATAGACTTGCAATACAGAATAAATTTTCAAATTTTAACGCTTAGAATGTTTACTCGTTGCGCAACCTGATGAACTGTACCCATCTAATAAAAATGAAAAAGTGGGGGAAGAAGTTAAAAAAAAGACTGAAACTTTGAGCCTTTTTTTTTGGATGGGGAGCAATAATTTGCAACGAAATGACAAGGAAAAAATAATAATTAAAATTACCCAGCAACCTACCCAGCTACAAGCATCATTATTAGTGAGAGACTAAAAAGTTTTAAGCATGGTTAATTTTCACATTCAATTCAATTTTCATTTAATAGTCCTGATTTATCAGAAATACGAGGAAAAACTTTCATGTTGTCTTCCGATAAAAATGATTTAAAATTTTGAAAATCTATAAATCCTATGAGTAAAACCCAGGTTATGAGCATGTTAAATCTGGTACTTTTAAGATTAGATGGAAGCAAATGCCAAGTATTCTGATAAATCACCAAATATAAACAAATATCACACACAAAACAAATAACTTTATTAATAATTCCATGTGCTATTTGTAAAGCATGGCCAATTTGCGCCTGGTTAATCTTCAAGTATCTTAAAACTATCAGGATTTGTAACTAAAATAATATAATTTTTTAGAAATAAATATCTTTAAGACATTCATTCAGACAAAAAAAAGGTTCTCCTTAACGAAAAACCGACTAAACAGGAAGCTAATGGTGCCAACTGTCTGTCCTTTCGTTGCTATGCGCTATGCTGTGATAACACACTCATTGCCACAAAAAATAGCGCACCAAGAAGAAAAAGGGATATCAAAGCTAAATTTATTTCCATGATTACCCATAGTATGAAGGTTAGTTGATAAAAAAATTCAGCCTTCCTCGATGTAAGGGGGCCGAGAAAATCAGTAAAAAGTGTTGACTCCATAGGTGTCCATAACCGCCACCACAGGCCATGATATTGGGTGAGAGGGGCTTTAAATGGGATTTTGGGGATTGGAGGACCATGCTGCCTCCCCACGTTGTCAAATTTCATCTGGTTCACTAGCGGACGTGGCATACCGGACGTCGCATGCTTTTCCTCAAGACCGGACTAGTTTTGTGAGCATTGGTTCAAGAGAACGTGAAGGCCGGGGTGAAAATGCAACATAGGGGGTAAGAAGAAAGCTTGGACATTGCGTGCAGCATGTGTTTGTGTATTTTTCTCTTGAAACTTACCGTTCAACTGTGGTTGGTCAATTTACCACTATATCATACTCGGGAGATGCGGCAGTGTAATGGATGTCGTTTGCAGTACTGTGGGTAGTGCGTTTGGTCCGCATAGCTTCGTACATCTTTGTCTATAAACATGGGACTTACCATAGGCCTTTCTGTTTGCAATAGTGCACCAAATAAGGAAATGATCATCTCAATTTCATGATATTGTGTTTATGAGAGAATCCCGCTTCGTTCTACAGCACATCGATGGTTGGATATGAGTTCGAAGACACCATGGAGAGAGTGCGCTCAGCTGTGGATATTATAATCATCACAAGGAGTGTTGATTCAAGGTAACGGGGTGGGGGTGCATTGGATTCCATTTCTGCAACTCCTGAGGAGTATGATTTACCAGTACATTGACCAACCAGAGCTGAACGGTTGAGGTTTTGCAACTGATTGTCCGTCCTTACCTTCAGGCCTGGCCTGTGCACAAGTTTCAAGAGAAAAATACACAAAAAAATGTTGCACGCAATGTCCAAGCTTTCTTCTTACCCCCCTATGTTGCATTTTTACCCCGACCTTCCCGTTCTCTTGAACCAATGCTCACAAAACAAGTCCGGTCTTGAGGAAAAGCATGCGACGTCCGGTATGCCACGTCCGCTAGTGAACCAGATGAAATTTGACAACGTGGGGAGGCAGCATGGTCCTCCAATCCCCAAAATCCCATTTAAAGCCCCTCTCACCCAATATCATGGCCTGTGGTGGCGGTTATGGACACCTATGGAGTCAACACTTTTTACTGATTTTCTCGGCCTCGAGGAAGGCTGAATTTTTTATCAACTAACCTTCATACTATGGGTAATCATGGAAATAAATTTGGTTTTGATATCCATTTTTCTTCTTGGTGCGCTATTTTTTATTGAGTGTATACAGGGTGTATCTGAAATAGTGCAACAAACTTTCAGGGATGATAGTACTCATTAAGAAGAACAAGAATCGGTATAGAAAGGGGGTCCCAGACCAAATCCCAGGGAGTTAAAAATGGAGCGACACCTAAAAAAAATCATTGAAAAATTCAATTTGTAGAAGAACTATTATTGGTAAAAACTCAATCATGGTCTCAAAAATTGTGGTTTAATATGATCTTTAAAATTATCTCAAACGTCTTCACTTTAAAATTTGTTTTATTATGAAAAAATTTAAAAAAACACAAAAAAAATGTGAAAATTCTACCAAAACCTCATTTTGTATTTCAAAATCCATTCTTTTGATTTTATAATCTGAAAGATCATAGTTGTAAACCCTTAAGTCCAAAGTTTGACGTAAAAACAATCAATCTTAAACGCTTGAGATCCTGTTTAAGTTCGTTTTTTGTGTGCGCAAACGTGTTTCCTATAGCCGTTTTCAAAACGGCAGTTAGCGGACGCAAAAAACGGACTTAAACCATGCTTTAACAGGTTCTCAAGCATTTAATACTGATTGGTTTTACGTGACACTTTGGACTTAAGGGTTTTCGTCTATGATCTTTCAGATTATTAAAACAAAAGAAAGGATTTCGAAATACAAAATAAAGTTTTGGCAGAGTTTTCACATTTTTTTGTGGTTTTTTAACTTTTTTCATAATAAAACAAATTTTAAAGTGAAGACTTTTGAGATAATTTTAAAAATCATATTAAACCACAATTATTTTAAAAATCATATTAAACCACAATTTTTGAGACCATAATTAAGTTTTTACCAATAGTAGTTCTTCTACAAATTGAATTTTTCAATGATTTTTTTGGGGTGTCGCTCCATTTTTAACTCCCTGGTATTCGGTTTGGGACCCCCCTTTCTATACCGATTCTTGTTCGTCTTGATGAGTACTATCATCCCTGAAAGTTTGTTGCACCATTTCAGATACACCCTGTATAAAGCATTGAGTGTATATAAATAGCAAATGAAGGATTTCTTAAACCCTTTTATGTATCTATGAGTAAAATAAAAAAATGAAGAACGTGGGGTTAAGTAAGATGCATGTTGCATTTACGATAGGCTATTTTACAGTGATGCTCAACCTACGGCCCGCGGGCCAAATGTGGCCCGCGAAGCTTATCCATGTGGCCCGCGGACTCGTTAAATTTTAAAAACAAAAACCACTTTCAGAAATCTTCCAAGAAAACCACGTAATCGGGCGATACATTATGACACTTCCATCTAAAAAAAAGATGATATATATAATAAAAAAGGAATTTTTCAACATCCAGTAAAAATTTTTCCTTACTTCTCCGTTTTGTTTTTTTCTAGATACGGGGAATTCGCCATTGGATAAATATTTTTTCAGTATCAGTTAGCCATTTGAATTTAGGATTTTTGTTAGGATCTTTTTAGAACCAAACTTCGAAAAGATGTCCAATCGTAAAAAACTGAAGATTCACTCGGAATGCCGAAACTTTCAAGAAAAGTGGACAAATTCATATTTCTTCATTCAGCGAGAAAATAAACCGTCGTGTCTTATATGTAAGGAGACTGTGAACAAACTGTATGTTCGAGAACAAACATTACCTGTTCTGAAAAGAACAAAAACTAGTGCTCGATCTCGACTTATAGCCCAGTAAATTTAGGGTTTTTTAGCGCACTAATTTATAACTCGCTGAAAATTTCAGAATAAGTTCTCTATGACGTCTATAACCAAACCTCAAAAGTCCCCTAAGTTCCCGCGCCGGCTTCATTCGAAAATGGCGATCAAAGATGGCCGCCAAGGGATGCGCAGTCTTTCATTCATAACTAAGGAAAAAATCAATATTTTTTAATGCTGTAAAAGGTTATATACTCAGAAAAAGACCCTTTATAAGTTTCAATAAATTTTTTTTCATAAAAGAACTTGTAAATTTGGAATACAGATAGATAAATGACATCAATGTGAAAATTTGCGCGTTTTTTCACCTGTTTTTCCTTATAACTGTAACCGTATAAAAATCCCTTAATCTAATTAGAATGTTTTTAAAAGTACTATAAACCAGGATTATTTTGTAAAAATTTTTTTGAAAATCCGTTGAAAATTGACTGAGATATTCCATTTTAAATGGAGGCATGTTCAGTAATGATGACTATAAAATATTATTACTAACGTTAATAGTGTCCTTGGTCTCTTTTGACAGATTTCTTTTTAATAGGTTCAAGCTTTTGCGAAAACAACTAAAATTAAGGTATTCTATTTTACTTTAAGAAGATTATTTAAGAAGCTTTTTAAGAAAGGGATGTTCTGGAATAAATATATTAAATTAGTACATATAACAAAAAAGATTTATCCAAAATTGTATTTATTTATTACTAAAAATGTATTTAGAAATAAAAATTCTATAAAGTAAGAAACTTTAATCGTTTTCTTCATCATTTTAATCATTTTCAGTAGATGTAGGTCCTGATTTTTCACAGATTTCTCCTAAGCAAGATCTCCTAAGAAACTATAATAGAAACATTGGAACTCTGTGTTGAACCTTCAGATATATATGCTGATTTATAGTAGAAGGAGGATACCTTCTGCATGCATTAATTTTGAATGAATGTGACACAGAGATAAATGTCTTAAGTATGTACGTTTTTTTCAAAAACGTTTCTCTCCATGCGATGCTATTGTTTTTGATGGGTACAGTTCCGTAGGATCAACCAAAAGTGTGGAAAGGGAAAGAAGGGTCATGATCAAAATGTCTGCTACAGTAGCTTTTGAATGAAAACTTGGTTGCTACTTACAAACTATCTAATTCTTTGTCAAACTCTACAAACAAATCCTGACTTATAAGAATGGTTATAAGTTACTTTCAAGCTGAGGGCATAACTGCCTTGCAAGTGTAGGATGACGCCGATACTATTATCTGTTCTTCTGCAATTGAAGCTAGTCAAGATACGAACAAACAAGTTATACAGTCGAGTCCGCTTAATGTGATCGCAATTGTCCGAGACTAAACTGATAACATTATCCGATCGATAACAATAAGCGATCTCATATCAAAAGCAGCAAACAGTGTAACTAGATTGTTTGAATTAAAATCAAAATCAGGTAATCGTAATAAAATAAACCACTTATTTATTTAACACAAGGTAAAATTCAAATCTCTTATCAGACATCTGCAAAGCATCGTCTTGGTGGTTTCTTTAACCAATCACAAGCATGGATTCGGACCCCCCCTCATAACCGTTTTCTTTCAATATATGCCGAATGTTTTCCTTATTTCTTACTCATACTTTGTTTCAGAAAAAAGAAGCGCCAGATGTTTCATGGGGCAGATGTTAATTTGTAAAAATTGACCTCCAAAATTAACTCGAACTCAAAAGCTGTCATTTTAAAGGGAATGTGGTAAAGTTTTGATAATATTAAGCGGAATGTTGATTCATAGTTGATCACATTAAACGATGTATTTTACATTAAATTAAATAGGAATGATCGGGACCTGTTGATTTCGATAACATTATCCGATTGATAACATTAACCGTGATCACATTAAGCGGATTCCACTGTAGTAGTTGGGAGCGATACAGACTTATTAATTAATCTAACAGTGCGATGTTCTAAAAGGAAATCGCTGTTTTTTTGCGACCCCAAACAACCAAAAGAGCACATAAGTGTTTCGACATAGCTAAAACTCAAGAAATTCTGGGCCCAATGAAAGATACAATTCTTTTCATACATGCAGCTACTGGATGTGACACGACCTCGGCAATTTTTAGGAAGGGTAAATCATCTGCTTTCAAGATAATAAGGAAGTATCTTCATCTGCATTCCATAGTTTCACAGTTTAATATTCCTTCACTTGATCCCCAAAAAGTTATTGAAATTGATGAGATATTTATAAAATACCTTTTCGGAGGAGAAAAGAATAATTGAGGCCCCTAGTTTCAAAACCGGACCTTTGCATTTTGACACAGCTTTGATAAAAGAATCGACCATTTGATGACCGCGAATCGGTCGCCAAATGGAAGACTAGTTGCCGCTATATCACGGCCGGTCTCCTTTCCGGCCGCCATGTTTTACCACGACTCAAATAAAGATTAACCCAAGTAAAAGGATGTTATAACAAGTTATTTCAGTATATCCCGCTGGATCTGCGGTATGGTGCACGCTCTGCATGCGGGAGATACATATTTCAATCCCCGGTAACTGTTTAATTTAAAAATAAGAACAAAATTATATTTCGTAACGCACTTAAGTGTTATCATTTGAGTCGGTGTAAAACATGGCGGCCGGAACGGGAGACCAGCCGTGATAATATAGCATGATACCGTAATATTCCATTTGGCGACCGCGTCGACTCTTACTGAAGCTGTGTCAAAATGCAAATGTCCGGTTTTGAAACTAGGGGCCTCAATTCTCTTGATGTGTTACGCTATACTCACTACCTTAGAGAAAGGAGAAAATTTCGAATTTTAATCTAGTAGTTCTTCCCCCAACTAGTGCAGCAAATTCTCAACATTCACTTCGAGTTTACCTACAGGTATTGTAGTGGTTAGGAAACAACCTAAACCCAACTGATTGGTGTCGGTTCTACAAGGATGGCAAGTTACACCCGGTTCCCTCTACTCTTCCTGCAGCTCCTGTTGCACTTTTACAGCTAGCTTCATGTGACTGTAAAGTTAGTACTATTAAAGAATGTGATGTGGAAATGTCCATGCAAAAAAGCTGACCTTCAATGTACAAAATTTTTCACCTCTTGCTTAGGAGAAATCTGTGAAAATGCAGGTCCTACATCTACCGAATTTGATTAAAATGATGAGGAAAACGATTAAAGTTTCTTACTTTATAGAATTTTTATTTCTAAATACATTTTTAGTAATAGAGCAAGAGCCCGTGAACCCCAGACCTTCGTTATTTTGTAAAAGCTGAAAACTTGTCAGCGCATGCTCCCAACTCAGGTAAGAACGATGGACCATTATGAAGTTTGGGTTACCCTGGCTTTGGCAGGTAAACGGTACTAAAGGTGTGTAAAATACCGATCTACTTTCGTCAAATTGTAAAGTATGATTTTTTGGTATTACCTTCAGAATATTATAAAAAATCACGTCATTCATTCCCAGACACTTTCCATAGTGGCAACCCCTTGCCAGACACCCCTAATGTTCATGAAATTATAATTCTACTTACGTTATATTGTAAAAGCTGATTTTTATATATAATACTTGGGTAATAGTTAGATAATGTTTCCTCATTAGCCAGACATTTTTGATAGTTCCAACCCCTTGCCAGACAAGCATGTAGGGTAGCTGTAGGAGCGAGCGCGAGAGTGTATACTAGGGTGTATCGCTAGCAAACTTAGAGCAAAAATGTGCACCTCAAAAAACTTTTGAATTTAAATATCCGTGCTCGCGACAATCTAGTGAACAGGCAAATATAAAATTTAAAAACATTAAACACGTCTGATTAAGACCTACGAAAACAATGAAAAAAATGAAACTTTGATGCTTAATAATTCCAAAACTAATTAGAATTTTGTAAAGAATTAAACGCCAATCTCTTTCTAAAAAATAAGAATATAAGTGCTTAAAAATCATATTGATACCGTGATTAGTTTTCATTTTAGGTAGAAAAAAAACGAAAAAGTGTCAAAAATTTCGAAAATTAAAAAATCAATTCCTCTAAACCAAATTCGAAATTCGAAAAAAGGGCAACGTAGTGCACATCTACATACTTCATAGTATTAGGTTGCAAAAAATCATAGTTCTGCTGCTAATAGATTTTGCTGAACTGGATTACCGGCGAAAAAAGAAAAACTTCAACTTTGACCTTAAAAATACCCCAGAACTAATTATCACATCAGTTAGCTTTTTGTTCTAGAATGTGCCCCAAATATTCCACTACAAATATTTCAAATTTCATAAACTTCTATCTAGTAGTTTTTGCGATATGAGAGTTAAAATAGTTGAAAAATTAAATTTTCTGAAACAGCGGCGGCGGCAGCAGCGGCGGTGACAGTAACTTTTTTTTAATATAGAGAGAAAAAAATTAAACTTCCGCCCGGCCGATTTTGGCCGATTTTTAGTATGTTATTATTGAGGTCATTCCTAAGTGAAAACCGTTGAGAAACCTTTTATTGCAATTTGTCCGAGGTTCAACTCTATTTTCAGTGGACTATTATTTTTGCGTGAAAAATAGATTAAAAAACTAAAAAAAACTTATGTAGTTGTAGCATCGAATGTCTTTTCTTGAGATGTTTTTGAGATTTACACAGATTAATAGTTGTATAAATCTGTGCCAAAAAGTTAATTTTCATAAGTCATTGTAATCATGCCATCTCACTCGCACCCATCCATAGGATACTGTCTCGCGCTCGCTCTACAGCTACCCTACATGCTTGTCTGGCAAGGGGTTGGAACTATCAAAAATGTCTGGCTAATGAGGAAACATTATCTAACTATTACCCAAGTATTATATATAAAAATCAGCTTTTACAATATAACGTAAGTAGAATTATAATTTCATGAACATTAGGGGTGTCTGGCAAGGGGTTGCCACTATGGAAAGTGTCTGGGAATGAATGACGTGATTTTTTATAATATTCTGAAGGTAATACCAAAAAATCATACTTTACAATTTGACGAAAGTAGATCGGTATTTTACACACCTTTAGTACCATTTACCTGCCAAAGCCAGGGTAACCCAAACTTCATAATGGTCCATCGTTCTTACCTGAGTTGGGAGCATGCGCTGACAAGTTTACAGCTTTTACAAAATAACGAAGGTCTGGGGTTCACGGGCTCTTAGACTATAATAAATAGATACAATTTCGGATAAATATTTTTTGTTATGTACTAATTTAATATATTTATTTATTCCAGAACATCCCTTTCTTAAAAAGCTTCTTAAATAATCTTCTTAAAGTATAATAGAATACCTTAATTTTAGTTGTTTTCGCAAAAGCTTGAGCCTATTAAAAAGAAATCTGTCAAAAGAGACCAAGGACACTATTAACGTTAGTAATAATATTTTATAGTCATCATTACTGAACATGCCTCCATTTAAAATGGAATATCTCAGTCAATTTTCAACGGATTTTCAAAAATTTTTTTACAAAATAATACTGGTTTATAGTACTTTTAAAAACACTCTAATTAGATTAAGGGATTTTTATACGGTTACAGTTATAAGGAAAAACAGGTGAAAAAACGCGCAAATTTTCACTTTGATGTCATTTAACTCTCTGTATTCCAAATTTACAAGTTCTTATATGGAAAAAAATTATTGAAACTTATAAAGGGTCTTTTTCTGAGTGTATAAACTTTTACAGCATTAAAAAATATTGATTTTTCCTTAGTTATGAATGAAAGACTGCATTGCTTGGCGGCCATCTTTGATTGCCATTTTCGAATGAAGCCGGCGCGGGAACTTAGGGGACTTTTGAGGTTTGGTTATAGACGTAATAGAGAACTTATTCTGAAATTTTCAGCGAGTTATAAATTAGTGCGCTAAACACCCCTTTTATGCCTTAATTTACTGGGCTATTACAGATAATCATCTTAACTCAGTTTTAAGGATTTGTGTTACAAATTTGGAGCTGAATTTACAAGAACTAGTATCCTCCAAACAAATGCAGACAAATGCATTGAAAACGGGTAATTTTTCTTTATGATTTCAAAAATCCTTAAAAGTGTTTTTATGTGGCCCGCGAGATAAATTTTCATAAGCAAATTGGCCCTTGTGAAAAAAAAAGGTTGGGCACCACTGGGCTACTATATTTTTGTTGATAAATCAAATGAAAATTTAACTAGCAGAGTCAAACTTTAAGTGGAATGATGCCAATTATAGTCAGAAAAATGCATAAATGTACGAGTTCGTTCGGGTACTACGTCGGGTACTCGTAGTTTAAACCGACTTTGTAAAATATTTTTCTACGTTAAAAACACATACACAAAAATAACTTTATTAGTTTTAAGTATTCTTCTAAATAAACACGTTTTTATCAACTTCTAAGAAAACTAGATCATAATTGGATTTCGCATTACCATTTATTTAAGGAACATCAGATAGAAACATGCCCTTGTTAATAAAACGCTATCATTCCTCAAAGGTATTTCTCTCAATGGGCAACATGGTCAGTATCTCTTATAGCTCGACACATACAAAATCCCTCTTCTTGACAACTGTTCTCACTATCAATCACTCCATATACAAGGAATGCCACTTGTGGCCATCTTGTTACCGATCACAATGCCTTTATCTCGTTAGCCCCTCCCAAACAGACGCACCTGTGAGCCATCAGCTGACACTGATCAAAATAAATGTCCAGTTAATGACCGTTGGTCAATATAAGAGGGAATCGGCCACTAGGGGTTAGTCATATGAGGGGTTGGAATGGGTTTTATCAGGGACACTGTCGCAAATGGGATAAAAGAACAATGTTCAATAAATAAGGAGATTTTCTTGAATGAAAGATGCTCTTCTCTTCATTAAATGAAGTTATTTAAATTTCAGTCATCATCATACAAAGTCATCAGTCATCAATGTTCGTTGCTAGAAGCATCAGGGTCCTTTTTATTAGCTCATCTGAGATTCTTTAATTCAAATGAAGCATTTCAATAATAAATTTTAGTAAAATTACTCATAAAAAGTTTTAATTTTGCTTTAATACTTATTTAATTATAAGGTTAATTTCCAATGTACGAACATAGTTAAAAGGTTTACGAGACCATGGGGTGAATTCTAAAGAAACAAGAATCGGCCTCCCAAAATGTTTTTACTTGTTTTTTAAATCAACTGTTATACTCAATTCGGTATTTTTAAGTAATTTAAAAGATAATGACAGATGATAGGTAGGTTCTTTCATCCAAGCTAAATTTGTAGATGGAATTACAAATAAAACTTTTCAAAAACAGTTCCCCTCCAGACCGATTCCCTACTCTTTGAGGCAAGCTGCACGAAGAACGCTTAATACATTCATTTGTATCCACGATTCTAAACACGATAATAACACGAATAATATAATAACAAAAAAAGAAACTTCCGTGCTCTAAAATCCTCCGCCAGTTCACGCCGCGTACATACAAAAATGAAAATTCCTTTCCGCGTCAATTACAGAGAGATTTTCCTCCAACCTATAAATATAACAAGAATCTCGTCCGCATCCCTTTGATGCTCCGATTCTGTGGAATCATGGAAAGTGCTCTCGGCCCACTTCCCTGCTTTGAACAACGCGAAGAATAAAAGAAGCTTTTTTTTTAAAAGAGGGTCACCATCACAACAGAAGGCATCCAAATCGGGATTTAATCCCCGCGCGTGTGTCGTTGCACCCGATGAATGCCCATAACGCACAGTGGTCGTCGCCTTAGTAAGGTCTTTGGTCAGCAACAGATTTGATTAATAACGAAATTATTGTTTGATGAAGTGTTTGTTCCAGATCCTGGAGATCTGAAAATGAACGGCTTTGATGGAAAGTAGTTTGAAAACAGATGGACGATTTTTTTATGTAGAGCAGTGGATCCCCCAATGCGTTTCCAGATCAAAGGGCATTCATTAACTTATGGCTTCTATTTGTGATACATATAGGGGAAAAGTTTCTTTAGAGTCTTTTATGCGTTTTTTCGTGGTATTTGCAACATTTTGTAGTGAACCTTTGGGGCACATTTGCAATTTTCAGAAAAGATCATTGCAAATGTGCCCCTTTCCTCTTTCTTTTATAATTAAATCATTGCACTACCCTACAATATGTTAGAGTACTTCAATAAACGGAAACTAATTACAAATAAAAAAGATCAAGAAACTGCGCCATCTTCTCTTGTAGCCTTTGAAAGATCCTTAGAAATCAAACTTCCTGACAGGAACATGTCTCCGAACGAGGAAGAAGCCCAAGAATTGACAACTAGAGGATTTCGATTTCATGATGATGGAAGGTTTTTCATCAAAGCTCATCACGCACATTGGATCTATTTATAGATATTGAATTAAGGCGTGCATTCCCAATTGCGCACCAGGATATCTTAATTATGTTAATTACTTGGCATTTCAAAGATTTTCTCTGTTACAACATTTCTCAATCAACCAAGAAAGTTTACTTCTCTCTTTCGCTAAAATTTTTAAAAGTTATAACGAAATTGCACATTTTCTCATCATTTACCTAGGGTCAGGGGTCAGTATTGCAGATCAAAAGAATAAGTTTAGATCGCAGAATCTGTTCACGAGTTTATAAGTCCGCTTCAAGCTTTTTACTAGCAGTAATGCCACCACGAAATTTTAAAAATTCCTCCCGAGAAATTGCATCGGGTTATTTTCAGAAAACATAACAAACCTAAACCGATGAGTATAAAGTTTATTCAACCTTGGCTGCAATAAACTAACTCCCGTTTCATTAAAATGTATATTTCACTTGCACGAACTCTTTAAAAGCATCCGTTTTATTAGTAGGAACATAAATATCAGAATAACTAACTCCCTTGCTCCTAATTTCTAAATGGTGAAGGATATTTCGTCACACATGAACAGAAAAACTAACACTGGCTATTAAAAATCCATTAGTCAAGACTGGTACCAGCTGTTTAAAACCAAGGCATTTAACTCGAGTTGAAGTCAACCAACAACCTAAAAACGAGTTAAAGTTACGAGTTAAGTTACGAGTTAAAGTTAACCAACAAAGTCTGCCTCCCTTTGAACTTTTTTCCATGCGGATAAGAACGCTTTTATTTTTAATTAACTACCTACCATGTAGTTTTGTAGAAGGTGTAAAATTGTTTACAGTTGAGTGTATTTACCACCGTACTTAAATTAGGATAAAAATAGATAACTATAGTCTGTTCATTTAGAATAGGCGCCTGAACCAGGATCAAAAACGCTTAATAACGCAACTTCGGTGACCAATTCTTTCACAGTATTTTAATTACTTCTGTTTATGCTGCCTTGTCATTGAACAAGAAAAATTTTTCAATGATAATTACAATAGTAACTGTTTCTTATACATTACGTTTCAAGCGCCTATTCTAAATGAATAGAGTATAGGTATAGACTATACCGAAGCTAATGAAAGTAAAACTTCGAAGCTTGAATGAAACTAAAACATTACACTACACTACACACAACTAAAGAATTCAGTTCATGTATTTTAGTTCATACAAGGGATAAAAGTTACTGGTACGGAATTGTTTTGTTAATGAAACCATATAGAAAAGGGGACACTTTCACTGCAGATGTGTATAATATTCTCTTTTTTTTCGATTTTAAAATATCACGTCTGCTGATTTATTTATTCTATTTAGAATCCGTTACCTAGAAAAATAGAAAGAATATAATTTATAAACAAATAAGTAAAAGGTTTGAGATGTCACAACCTCATAACTGTTAAAAGGCAGCATTAAAAAGAGTTCAAATTACATATTTGTTCATTGATTTAGATTCGTACTTTCTTATTAAACTGTACTGAACAGGGGGAGAAGCATCTTTTGAAAGTTTTTCCAATATGCTTTAAGCTTGAATTTTCTTACTACTTAACTTGTACTACCTTTAACTAGCATATCAATATCAGTATTGCTTTAAAGCTGAGAGAAGCTTACAAACCAACAGTAGGGAAACTATAGCCTAATTAAATAGTTAAAATTTTTAAAAATTAAAAAATTCACAAAAATCCCTTTCCGCTTGTTTGCCCGAAACTTTGGGTGAACAAGAGATGTGACGCATAATAATGATATTGAGAACTAGAAGTGTTTAGTAAAAGACAACGACACAAAATACTGACGTAAAATAATGAATTTGTGGACGTAAAATACAAATAGTATCGAAGAAGTTCCACAGCTATGAAAAGGTATCGAATTTTGAGGTGGAAAGGGCGGGAAAATGATATCGCGGAAGCAGAGGCGCCGTCGAGTATCGGTTCAAAAGTCAAGTAACCGTTCCGTTCTCAGAAAAAAAACGATTACAAAGAAAGAATGGAACAGTAGTACTACGATTCGTTCACATACACCCTTGTGGCATTGTTCGAACTGTCGCAATGACCTTTGCCATCAGGTAGAGAGAATTGAATGACGTCTCCGATTCCATTTCACGACGAATTGGAATGCTATCAGAAAAATTTGAGGTTCCTTCTTTCTCGCCTTTGATTGATTGCGATTGCGATAAGGACCCATAACAATACCAGAGTGAGTTTCGTATGTTAGTCTATCAATAAAATCGTTTAAATATCTAATGAAATGATAGGTTATTATCAAGGATTCCCGGCTTTTGTTGAAAATTATCTCTATTTCACCTCGAAAGCTAACAATACTGCACAGAATTCATGGTTTAGAACGTGTCAACGTGTCATGGTGTCAACGTGTTTTTAATATCCTCTGTGAATGCCTATATGAGGTCATTTTTTAATTTTTGAAACATAAATTCAAATAATCGAGCAGTTATTTTCTTTCTTGCACACTATTAACACTAACAGCAACAGAAATAAACGTTTTATATTACATCGTATTTTATTTTCAGCAAATCACTCATTAAATGTAGAAAAAATGAAATAAAGCCCTAAGAGTGGTTTATTGATGATTGTTGTACCAATACCAATATATTATCCTATCCCTTGAATGAGTGTTTGAGTTCAGTTGATTGAACTTCCATACATAAAAATTCAGTTTCACTTAACCGTTAGGTTAGAGAATCGGGATGAACACAAACCACAGAGTTATATAAACACAGTAGATTCATGGTTAAACTGTTAATCAAATAGTACTTGGTTTATACCCCAACCTCCAACGCCCATTCGTTTAAAAAATATAAAATCACAAAAACGCCGTTTCACCATACAAATTCCAAAACTGACTTTGATCCAAATGGTTGTTAGGGGACATCCATAAATTACGTGAGGTCAAAAAGGGGGAGGGGTTTGGAAAAATCTCACCAAGGGGGGAGGGGGGTCGATTAAAATCTCACGTCAACTTTTTAAGTAAGAAATTATACGATTTTCTTTATATTAAGCACAAAATGTAAACGAAATTATTTTTAAAGGTTGCAGGTAAATCTCACGTGGTGCGGGAAGGGGGGGTCCAGCAAAATCTCACTAAATCTCACCAAGGGGGAGGGGGGGTCCAGATTTTGGAAAAAACACCTCATGTAATTTATGGATGGCCCCTTAGGTATGTGAAAAAACTGTGTGAACTGTCTAAATCAGTGTTTCCCAACGTGGGGCACACGCCCCACCGGGGGGCAATATCATTTTCTAGGGGGGCAATTTGAAAATTTTCAACCAATTTGCCCCCCAGGTGGGGCCAATCCAGGGGGAAAATTTTTCAAAAATATTTTTCAAAAATAAGTTTATCAAAATCTGATCCTATTCTAATCTGGACCAGTATGTATCAAAACCAAGTTGAAACCATGTTTTTATAGTCTTCATTCCAAACCTTTTCTGGGGGATGACCCAAGATCTCTTTGTTTTTAGAACGATTTTTTAAAAAACTTTTTACATTAGGTTCATCAAAATGCAAATCTTATCTAAAAATTTATATCCAAAATTTCCCAACTAGGGGTACCAAACTTGTTGAAAACCTGCTTCCTAGAGTAAAATTTCTAAAAATTTGCTGGGGGAGGACCCCCAGACCCCCCTTGGTACTTAGAACTTCGTTACTCATAACTTTATTTAGTTCTTTCGCATGCAAATTGTACCTAAAAATGTTCTGAAAAGCTTCATTAGACTTATTAAATATACATAGGAGGGAGGGGCTTAGATATAATTTTGTCTCCCTCTCAAAATATATTTCTATATATGCCACTGAGACCGGGGGGGGCATGGAAAATTTAGAAAGGCTTTGGTGGGGCATGGACCGATAAAGGTTGGGAAACACTGGTCTAAATCAAATAGATTTTCGGGAAAGAGTTATTTTTTCAAATGAAACATCCTTCTACTGAATGGAAATTCATTCATGTTCTACTTCTGTCGCAATTCCTCGTACCATGCAAATGCTAGCAGTCTGGGCTAGTTACTCATTTTGCAAAAACGCAGGTTTTCAATGAACCGGCAATAGAGTCGATGTTACAGTGAAATTACATAATAGTCTCTATTTAAGAGTTCTTAATTAGGTTATGAATTTCGTTATGCAATTCATTTTGAGTGTATTCCTGTTACTGAAGTTCTGATTGTTGCAGAAATAAAACCATCCTTCAAAAGGTTTTTTTATCTTGCTGAGACTAATTAGAATCTGAGTTATTTTTAGTGGTTGAACGTGAACGCGCACGCAGTTTTCAGTTATATTTAACTATGGGGTTATATTTAATTATGGAAAATAAACCATTGGTTTTCATTCAAAAACCACAAAATTTTGTTAACGTTTTTCAGGGATTTTATAAGCTTCCAGTTACAAGTTGATGCGTCCCTCAGAGAGGATTTAATTGTTTTAAATTAAAAAACAAATACCACAAATGTAACACATTTTAAATCCCATTTAGTTCTTTACTTAAAAATTAAGAACTTTTATTTACTATTGAATCAAACTAGCATAGGAAAAATACATCTTTTAGCATAGTAACCAGCACCAGCAGTGAAATAACTTAGCAATGAGTGATGTTATAATAATTTGAATTCATCCTCCCCCCTTTTTTGTCACACACAGAACGATCCAGACGGTTTTATTTTGAGTGAGAGAGTATAATTTATATTTAATAAATAAAAAAATTACATTATTGAATGTTAATTTCCTTTAACGGGCTTTATACTGTTAGTGATAATAGCCATAAACTGATATTTGTTATAAGTATTTTCGAATCTTCACATTTAAAATGAATTTGAATTTTGGGTTGGTTTAGCTTTAGAGGGTCAGACGCTTATTGTAAAATTAACATCGTGACGTAAAATTTAAAATTTTTAATATTTTTAAAGTAGGGTGGGTTGGGGTAAAATGGGTCAGTTTTAATTAACTCGTTATGAATCAAATTTAAATTGAATTATTTTCGCTCATTTTTTTGTATTATAATCTTTTATCTGTTGGCAACATTTTCCGACTGTCAAAAATTTAGATTAATGAATTTAAGAACTGAAAAAATATTTTATTTGAAAGGGAAATGGTGTTGTCGAAAAAACAGGGTTTACCAACTTCCAAAAAATCTATATATTGTTATAAATTACAGCAGACTTTTGTAATATTTTTCCATTAAAGAAAGTCTGAGAGACATTTTAAGCCAATCAGCTTAGAAAAATATAAAATATTTTATCTTTTATAACAATATTTTGTACTTGGGGTAAAATGGGTCATAGTTAGGAGGCCTTCTGTATTAAGTAAAAACAATGTTTTTAACTTATTTCCTTCAAATATACATTGAACTGTCAAACAAATTTATTTTTTCTCCAAATACAGTATTTTAATTGCTACATTTGAATAATGTTCATTAACTTCGGAGCTTTACAATTTCATTAAAGTACAACTTAAAACAAATTTCTTCACATAAAAACGGCTTAACCGATTGCCTTTTTTCTTATATTCATGTATATTTAGAAATAAATGTATTTTTGACATCTTTTTGCAATGAGACCCATTTTACCCCAAGTTGGGGTAAAATAGGTCATTACTTTTGATGCTAAGTTTAACCGACTTATAACTAAAAAATATTTTATAAAATTAGATGAAAATGTTCTGAAGGATTGTAATGTCAAGATCCAATTGAAAGAAATCATTAAAAAGTAATAGTTTTGATGAAATAAAACTTGGAATGTGAAAGTACCTAAAAATCGACCCATTTTACCCCAACCCACCCTACCTATTGTCAGAGTCACAGTGTATTAAATCACTGCCTGCAATTTAAAATTATTTCAAGTGATTGAAAATCAAGGTCGTCACTTACTAGTGAAGAAAAATAACATCGTAAAAGAAAAAACCCTTTCAGATTTTGTTTTGTCCATTGATCTCTTACCTGATTTCTACTGAAAGAGAAAAGCAAAGAATAAAAATACGGTGTATAATTAATTTTTTATGTATGAATAATGCTTGCAAAAACTTCTAAATATACAACCCCCCAGAAGAAAAAGTGAAAATGATTTACCTTCCAACATCCATGTATTAAGAAAGGATAGGATAAAGTTAAAAATTTGTTCATACCGACACGAATTCAAATACGATCAAATTGTGGAGTTATATCTGATTTTTTCACTTGAATTAACTCCGCAGTTATCAAAAAGTTAAAAGGATCTCTTAAATTTGAAGACAATTACGGTACCTCTTTTTCTTATGTGAAAATAAATACACAAATTACGATCATAAACCAATAATCCCAGTACTACTAAAAAGCCTACGTATCATTGTGGTTTTTACATAATGCTGCAAAATTTGTTTTTGAAAGACAAAAGTTATTTTGAATAACTGAATGTTTTTTGCTTAGATATTATTACTATGCAACACTTTACACATTTTTTAAAGCCCGTATTTATTTTAAAATATGCATATCTGGGATCTGCGAATTTTTACTAGGAAATAAAAAAGTGATTGATATGTGGTTAAAAGTTTTAACTACTCTGTGGTTTAAACATTGAATTCAAAATATTGTTGTTAACACGCTGAATCGGTTGTAAATTCAAACCATTGTTTTGTAAACCTAAAAGTCAAGTATATTTTTAGAAACATGCCACTCTTATTTACTGATATTTCATATACCCATCCGTGATAACTCGTCATTCAAGTATGGATAACATCAACAAACTCCAAATTTCGAAACTTTTTTCCGGAAGGGGATTTGATAGGTTAAAGATCAGAACTTCTGATGCTTCTTTTTTATTATGTTTATTTTTACAAACACTACTTTTCTATAAGTAACTTAAACTGGCTCAAGAACATCTTTTAGGAAAAGCGTTTTATCGTAATTCTTTTACCATTGAACAGTTTTCGCAATCTATTTTAAATAAGTGATGCCACATTCTATTTGCATCAAATTTGATATTGTAGGAAGGAACTAGATAATTGTATTTAAACGAGTACGTATATCCACCCCCTTATATTTGGGTTCCTATATTTGAGATTATTTTCAAATTTGATTATAGAAAGATAATTTGAATTATCAGTTTGATGGTCCAAAACATGGCAAAATTGTGTGACTTTTTGAGCTCAAGAAAAAAATCTTCAAATATTGCTCTACACATGAGTGTAAAGAGGAAAAAAAATAGCTACTCCATAAATTTCATTAATCTTTTTATTTTTTACTTTTATACTGTGAACTAAGCAGAAATACATAAATTGTTAATGAAAGTGGTTTTAAAGATTTTTTCCCCAGCTGAAATTTTTATTAGTTTGAAAAAGGGAAAAAGTACATCAACTTTTTCAGTTAAACAATTTTTCTGTCTGCATATGCTTACATTTTTTAATGATGTTTTTGTATTCTAAATAAGGTCCTGAATTTCCATTTAAAATTCAATGGTTATACAATGGAAATTCTATTTTGTTTATGATATCCCCCTCCATTTTCCCAAACATCTCGGTTTATTGACCCTTTTACAAACTGACAAGATTTCTGAAAATGGAACCTGCAATGTCATAATAGTTAGGCTATCTTCATTTTAATCAACTTCAGTTATTAAAATTATTCTTGAGAATATTTTTGCTAGACTGTAATTAAACACCCGTTTTAGATTAGATAACTTTTGTGTTGTACTTGTTCACACGCATGATTACATTCAACACCTCTTTAAGTACTTTCTTTACTTAATATTCTTTTAAAAAGCTTCCTATGCAAAAGAAAAGTTGAAGTGGACAAATGGTTCCCTGAAGTAGCATTTGCATAAGATTTTTATATAATATATCTATTTCAATAAAATTATATTGTATATAATTTTTGTATAATATTAATTGCTAACATTTCTACATTGAAGTGACTCAGCTTAAGTAGCACACTTGATCCTTTTCTTTCCTAGTAAAACATTACTTGTCCTCACAAAGAAATAGCTAATTGTTTAATAGTAAAAGGTATCATTAATTCTTACTTGAGTTCATCATCATTACTCTTACCTATTTCAGTAATTCCTCAGTCCTAATATTTATTAAATGCAATTAAAGAATATTCTATTGCCCATTCAATAAATGATTAATTTGAAAAAATAAGTTCATGAGATAATTTTGAAATTGATTATTACTTTAATACCTAGATTTAAAAAAGTTACTTACTCTTTCTTTCTAAACTGTCCTCTCTGTAATTTGTCTTGCTATTTTGAAAGCTTAGTATTTCTCACTTAAGTTAATCCATTTTTTTAATAACTTACTTTAATTCTTATTATCAAAATCATTTCTTCAGAGTTAACAAATAAATTCTTTAAGTAGCTAAAGGCTCATTCAAACTTATCACTTTTGATATTAATTATTAAATTTGGAGGAATGATCCTAAGTGAAAAAAGTGTTAGCATTTCACAGCTTACTTCTTAACTTTTCTATGAAAGCTAAAAAGCTATTCATAAAAGTGAATCACTTATGATTAACAGTGAAAGTGTGAATGAGCCTTGAATGATGAAATGAGTGAAAATGAAGTTCAATAAAAACAAAATAAGTAAGTTTACATCTAGTTTATTTTAGAATTTCCCTGCATAGAAAAATACCTCTGGTTATCAATAATTATTTTTACATATGTACAAAATGCCTTGCAGCACATCTGGCCCAATAAAGGCACAGAGACACATAAATACAATTCTTTCAAGAAACTGGGTCTCAGATTTTTGGCCAATGAGCTGCTTTTCTTCTTAGAGCTAAGAAGCATACTGCAGAAATAAAAATTATTTGCAAATATACAGAGTCTTTCATATATTTTAAAGGAACTTTGCAGCTCAGAAGCCCTATGTACATATTTACAGTTCAATAAATAGACAGGTAATGAACTAGAGAACACAGTAACTTCTCTCTCTCTCCCCGCAATACAGCCGTCCACTCTAGGGACGTGTTCATTTCCACTACGGCAGTGTTGAGCAACCTTTCTCCTCTCGGGGCGATGATACTACGGGTTCCCACCACCCTCACAAGGCTTTGTTAGAGTAGTAAAAAATTGCATTGCAGCCGTGATGGCTTTCGTTTAATTAAATTAACACAAAAGAGGGACAGCGCCTGAGCCAATAAATACTGCCGAGCATTTGCCTCGACACATTCATATCTATTTGGAATGTAATCTTCCCCTGACAGCATTGGGACATTGTTCTAGGTCAGAACAGTACATGACCAAATACAGTGAACAAATAAGAAGGAACTCATAACCGTTCAAAATGCTGACCAGTACAACCAAGGGTGTCATGGCCCATTAGTTGCCTAGGTCCAACAAAGGTTTTCATTGTTAAAAAAGTAACTGTTCTTGGATGGAGTTGGGGAGGCTTCCAAGTGAAGCATAAAAATGCAATACTGAATTGAACACGTGTATTGCATGTTTTATGCAAATACCAAATGCAACTCAAATATTTTTTTTGAAGAGATAAGATTAATTTCTCATATGGGCTAGATTTTTAAGTTACAAATTACAATCTAGAAATGTTGGAAAAGTTTAAAATTTCTGCATTTTAAAGACTTAAGTTCAATTAAGTCATCAATGCTAGTCACCATTAATAACAATATCTATTGTCTTTTGAACAAAAATGTTAAATTCCAGTATTTGGACAAGTTAAGTTTTTAAAAATAAAATTTGCTAATCATGCCCTCAGCACTAGAGGGTCAAATCAAATATTAAAAAAAATTAAGCTTACTAAGCATCATTGCATTTGGCTCTCAAGTTAAGTACACTTCATGAGGATGTTGAAAATAATGACATAACAGTGTAGTCTACAATGAAACTGCTCAATAAATAAAAACAATAAATAAATAAGAAATAAATATTGGTGAAGTGGGAACCCTCGCCCCGCTCAGCCTCCTTCTCCGCCGGACATAGGAACCATTAGAAACTGATCAGAAACAGCTTTTAAGAGTCAACTAAGAGTCAATTTCTTCAGATGCTCTCCTGGCTACTCCCAGAGGAAGAGTCCAAGTCTGAGCAGTGCTCTGCCATGTGAACATTGTGGCGCACAGGTATGCTGGGGGAAGGGAGGTTCTCTAGGGGCATCGTCATCCAGGGGTGCCGTAGGATCTCTTCGAGGGTGGGGCGCTCGGAGGCACGCACTCGAAGGCACTTTTTGATGAGGTCTCGACACTCTAAAGGAGCAAAGAAACACTGGGTTAGCACCATAATTTGCTTAAAATAATTCTACATCGGTACTCAACATTGTATACTCGATAGTCTGATATCAAATTAACTATTAATTGATATTGAGGGAGGTAAGTTTACAAAGATGAGTTTTTACAATAATTAATTTTTAAAACAAAAGAAAAATTCTTAAAATACTAAACTAGTAAATAAAGTAAAAAAAATTTAGAAGATTATTAAATATTATTAATAAAAGAATTTAAGTTGCAATTAACTGTGGGAAAATAGGGATAAGAAGAATGGATGCTTACCAAATGAGAGGATTCTCTTAAATCTGATGTCTGCCCTCAGAATTTGTTCATCTTTTTCAAAAGGAATGTCACCACACACCATGTCATAGAGCAGGATGCCTAAAGACCAAACTGTGAGAGCATGACCATTGTATTGGTTGTGTCTGATCCACTCAGGGGGACTGTACACTCGTGTTCCTATAGAAGATTAAAAAATAAACATAAGTTTCCAAATCCCCAAAAATGAACACATAAATCAAAGCATTAAATTAAAATTCTCAAAAAAAAATCAATTAAAATTCTAAATTAAAGTTCGCAAAATCTCAAAGAGGGGAAATCAAAAGCTCAACATATGCTAATAATAAATAATGAAAAGTTGTTGAAAATTTACTATTAACACATTATCAAAAACGCGCATAAATTATTATCTAATTCCTCAACGCTCGCGACCGCAATACATAAACAAACGCACGCAGCTGCGCAGAAGCGGGAATATACCACAACATCCGGGAACCCGACCCCTGCCAAGGATATTCCCCCTCCCTGCTAGGATGGAGATGAGTAATGTCGGAACGTAAATAAACAAAGGGGGAACGGGACGGAAAAGCCACACTCCGTTTATAAAAACTGCATCTAATTAAAACGTAAACACTTCAATTTTAATTACAAAAACACGCCAATAATTGGTTAAATTTATATAAGAGGTTACTGGATAATATCAAATAGCAGACATCAACAAATCCGTAAAGAACCGTGAGAACAACTTAACATTTCTTAAGTTTTTTTGCTGCCCCGAACTCTTAACACACGAGGAAAAAAGTGAAGGAAAATAATACAGAATCTTCCTGCTGGGTTATGGCATTCCTTCCAGTCTAGAGGCCTACACGTGCATGTGACCTAGTTGCTCGCGACGCGAAACTGAAAAATCCTGTTCTCAAGAATGTGGCACTCGAAAAGAACTGCTTTACCTTGTAAGGAATGCGGTTTTCTTTTGATCAGAAGCAAAAAACAAGCAAAAAGGGTTGAATGGCCAGGATAATGAGGCAACGCGCTCTCGCGGGATGCGGACTGGACGGGGAAAAGTTCGGGGAATTTTCAGAACGAAAGGGGAAGGAATTCTTTTCGAGGTACGCCGCGAGCGTTGCGTTAAATGCATTAACTCGTTTTATTTAATAACTGCTATCCGTGTTTACAAACACTAGAATAAAAACTAGATACAACACTTTCTAAAATGTAAGAACTACTAGTCAACACAAAATCAAAATTAATCTCGGAACGAATTTTACGGATGAATAATTCGTAATTATAAAATAATATTACTCAAGTGTTCGAAGTATTAAAATTTATGAAGCGTACGAGCACTAGGAGTTTAACCGTACGGGGTGGAGCGCAAGGACAAATCCCAAAAGCGCGCCATTCCCCCAAGCCCGGGGGTCGATGCACCCCTGCAGGATGGAACTCCATGCGGGAGGGGGGCGTAGGTCTAGAGAAAATCTCCCGCCATCCACCGATCGATGACTTTTCGCGCCAGACGCTAGGAGTTGGCACGGTGCCAGGACCCTCGCGCGTCTACTGACGACTGCCAGACAGTTCAAACGAACTGCGCATGTGCAAATCGGGAGAAACTCAGTCGTTACCAAGGCTAGACTGGATCTGGCAGCGCTCTCTCTTGCATACCAGGCTGTAACATTTCAATCGAGAACAATAGCAAATAGGTTCCCTCGCTAAAGAAAATTCTCGCCGCTAGATGTCGCTGAGTCCCGACTGTTATTTACTCATATTTACTATTGGTTTCAGTTAGAACAGTTGATTGTTTTTGTAATTTCTATTAAAATTTTCATTCTTTCGATGATGTTTTTTTTGTAAATTGAAAGCAGGGACTTCCTTCACCATGCCGTATTGTTGTGTGCCGTTTTGTAAATCAGATAGGAAGAGGGAAAAGATTTCATATCATGAGTTTCCTTTTGACACATCTCTGTCAGCCTTATGGTTGAAAGCAATTTATCTATGAGCAGTATAGAACCGCTGGATTTAAATAAAAACTAATAATATTTTAGTGGATTTTTTCCCTCCATATAGTTTTTATAGCATTTTATTACAATTTTCAACTTTTTATTTTACAGAAATTTCTGAAAATCTAGCCCTGTTCACTTCTAAATATTTGGGTTCCATCACATTAGATATAAATGATCTTATAGCATTATATCTTAAATAAGGTGTTTGATCTTTCTAAAAAGAATCCTTGCTATTTGGTTATAGTCAATTCAAAATACTCTTCTAGTGATTACAGGCTTGTGTGGTGGGAATGAATTAGTCTTTACAATGTAGATCACAGTCTCAAAGATTTAAACAGTACTTTATTTTTATTGAGTATATTTATATTATCAGGCAAGAGAAATTTTTCCAATTTTTATCGGATTTTCCGACTTTTTCAGCTTTCTTAGAATTTTCACTTATTCTGATTTTTCCATAAATTTCTGATTTTTTTTACCGAAAAAGAAATGCAGACGAAGTGTTCAAAAATAAGCTAAAACCTTGATTTTTAGGATAAAATTTGCAAAAATTTTCTGGGAGACCCCAAGACCCTTTTTAAGTTCTTGGAGCTCTATTTTTCAAATCTTGTTTTATATTAAGTTTATTAAGATGCAAATTCTACCCATTAGAAAGTACATTGAACCTACTCATGGGCATATACAGGGCTCGATTATATTACAAAAATATAAAACAGGAACGTTAAACATGTAAACACGCATAAAAGGGCTTAGAGGGAATTCCAAGTCTCCTCCCCCTGTGCAAATATATAACTTTGGGCCTGATAATTATCTATTTTCTAAATTTAAATTTGAAAATAAATGCTTTTTATATTAAAAAGAATTTGCTTTTTCAGTTTTGAGACCCCTTAGCCCAAAGTAACAAATTTTTTAAGCTGAATACCCATATTTTCAAATCTCGAGCACAGGTGTCTGCACTAAATAAAAGGTTAAAATATGCAGAAAAATCTAATTCCGGCATCATTAATTATTTACAAGAAGCTTTTCCCTTTTAGTGTGAATGAAGGTGTGAAATGTTTCTATGAACTTCTTTAGACTGTTATGACCGTTGATTAAGACTGTTTAACAATTAATTTCCTTAAAAAAGCTTACCCTGTTTTTAACACATTTATAAAAATTTATTTTTGAACCGTTTTATTTAAAAACATTGTTATTTTGTTATCTTATTTTTAAAAATGTATAAAACTTGAACATGTTTAAGAAAAATTAAAAGTTATACTAAAATGTTTGAAAAACATTTCAGTGTGTGAAATAGTCCTTTTTTCATTACATAATGTCTGTTATGTGTATATAAGATTCAATAAAATTTTATTTCACAGAGTACCTCCTATCTTGAGATTTATAGTCATTATTTTAATTTTCTTTCAATATTTAACTATAAAATATAATTTTACGGTTCTAAAACTTTCAGTTGTGTATGAAGTTAATGTCTTTCAGAAACACTCAAATAGTTATTAAATGAGGTTAAATCCTTATTGCCTGTGAGACTAAAAACACGAACAGTCGTTTCGATCTTGTTATAGGTAAAATATATCCTAAATTAGCTCTTTTCAGGATTTATTTTTATAAAAAATTAATATCTTATCTAAGAATAAAATTACTTATATTTCCGATAATTTTAAAAACATTTATTTAACAAAAATAGTTAAAATACAAAAAATAGCAATGATGAATGTAAACTGTTATGATAATGCGCTCTAATAGGTTTTAAAAATATTATTTACACATTTGAAAATAAAAAATTTCATATTTTTAATTGAATAGGTTAAAATATTTTAATATAATTAAACAATTTCAGTGAAATTGTAATCGTTTTAACTCATAATTTAAATCCGATTCTATCTAAAAATGGTTCTGTTATATTTATTTTGAGAGAAAAAATGCCCTCTGATAAGAAAACTTTCAAGCCTCATTTTCCAAAGCAGACGCAGCACGGAGATAAAAAACGAAACTACTTTTAACTCTCGCTTCCACCACAGGGAGGCGCTGAGTGCCGACGGTTTTCGAACCGATTCTCAGGTCCCAACTTTTGAAGCAAGTGTTATAGCCTGTTCCCCACGCGCACCCCACAGCGCGCAGGATCCAGTTGAGCCTTGGTCGTTACTATAACAAAATTTTACTCCCCATTTCCAAATAGAAAAACTTATCACTACAGATATGTACTAATAGATCAAACTATAATCTAGAAACATACAAGCATTTAAGAGGCAATTACGAAAATTCGTATTAAATAAAGAATTTTTCTAACTTAGCAAGATATGAAACAGATGGGATTATTTAAATTTAAATAAGTAAACAATCTAACTTAAGAACACTTATACATAATGCATTATACAAATACGAGATTGATTCAGCTTATAAATTAAGATTTACTACAAGAGCCAAAAGTAACACGACTTTTAAAAATAGTCACTACTGGCAACAGTTCAGATCAACTCTTTAAGTTCCGACTCTATACTCAGTTTGATAGAAAGCCAAGAGAGTAAAATTAGCTAGATTGTTTGGGAGAGTTCTGCCCTAATAACTTTGCCACTCTGTTTTTACACAATTATGCCCCACAACACAGAATAAGCTGAATCTAACTCCATCACTCTAAGGATAACTTAAAGAGGTACTTACCATCATAATCTGTGTACAGCTTATCCTTTAGGTATGCACCAGAACCAAAGTCTATTAACTTAAGATTTAGGGATTTCATGTCCACAAGAATGTTCTCGTCTTTGATATCACGATGAATAATGCCAGCTTTGTGACACTCGGTAACAGATTCCACAATTTGGTGAAAAAACACACGAGAAAGTTTTTCTTCGAGGAAGCCTCTTTCTGTGATGTAGTCGTACAAGTCTTTGGTGGATTCAGGACGCTCCATGACAATAATGAAGGAGTCGGGACGTTCAAAATAGTCAATGAGTTTCACAACACCCTTGATGTGGCTAACTTTCCGCAGAAGGCAGATTTCAAGAGGAACTTTGCTGCCATTTAACTGTCCCCAACCGGTAACATCACTTCTCATCACAAGCTTTATGGCAACCTGGAAGAAAATGAAGACATAAGACACTGAAAATACCAATAACAATACAATTTAAATACTTACAATTTCACGATTAGAGTAACTTAAAATTATTAAATTTTGACAATTTTATTTTACTTTACCAAAATTATCGTTTTTTATTTTAATTAATTATATTCGGTCAAAATACCTGAAAAATTATCATTTCAGAGAGAATCACGGTGAGACAGATTAAATATTAGTAGATTCTCATAAGGAAGGGCGATCGAGTAAGAATAAGTAGGTAAATAAACTCAATACTTACGGGTAGATTGTCACGAATTCTCGTTCCTGCGTATACTACTCCAAAACCACCATTTCCAAGCACTGGACCAACTCTGTAGTATTTATCGGGGGATTCTTTCACTCGAACTGCAAAGAGACGAAAAAACGTCCATTAGATTAAAAATTCGAAAAATAATCCAGGGAAAATAAGTAATCCATAATGTGCACGAAACACTAAATTCCACACACGAGTAGTAATCCTATATACCTGAGGTAGAAGAAACACTAGGCGTCGAAAACATATTGAATGGTAACTTCTTTCTCGCTAACATTATCCAAAAGCAATGTAAACACAGTCCGTGGCGGGATGCGGGAAATCCTGTAGCATCCACTCAAACACAAAATATAAATAAAGACGATACACGACTTCTCGCTGTGAAATCCTGCAATGTTTTGCTGGCTTGAACGTTGACCGAACAGTAAAGTTTCCCGCAATCTGTATCCCTCCGCCAGTCGGAGGCGGGCTTTCGTTTGTATCTCGGTGTCCTTCAAATTCAAAATTTACTTCGTTTGAATATAAAATTTGTTAAGAAAACTGATGATAAAGATTATATAAATATTTGGATGAATTTTTACTGCACTTCCATCTTAAAATTTTGAATTATTTTAAATTCTAGACAGGGACTCGTTCTCCCAGTCGGCGGATACGTCGAAATCGAGAAAGATGTGAAGCTGCCCCCGCTGTTTTACTACCAGTAAATTTGGGCCAATAGGAGAGCAGACGTTGTGTGCTTTTCCGTAAACCTCATCCAATCGGAAAGGGCGCGTGAGCGTTGGCGTACTCCGAAAAACCCCAGACGCAATTCGCAATGTGACGCTGGGAAAATCATTTCAGTCGATCGTCTGCTCTCGTAGGAGAATCTTGGTTTCGTTTTGGATTTTTCTGTTTTGCGCGGCAGTTCAGTTTCTCGTTCCTTTCGAATGGGAGTTGGATCTTCGGAACAGCGCTTCTTGATTTCTATGCTTAGTATTAGAGAAACGATAGTTGAAAATTTAAGAGCATCACGGCTTTGGGCAATTCTTTTTGCGCACACACACTCACTCTACCTTCTAGTTATATAATTTTTAAAAAGAACATTTTTATTTTGCGTAAAATTATGGCGTTTCTTGGATACGCTTAGCCAATTTCAAAGCTATTATTTTTTACCAAGTTTCATTTTGATTAAGATTAATTTAGGGATTTTGTACTTGTATTAATAATTTCATTAATTTAAGAATAAGCCTTTTTCATTCGAGAGGAGCTTATAGTAATCGTTTTTTGAACGGCATTTCGGACAGAGAGAAGCTTAAAGAAAATTAATATTAGAGAATATAAACGCTGAGCGTCATTGTAATTATTGACTAAGGGTAAACACACAAGAGTTTATTTAAAAGTTTACAAACACTTCGTTCGATCTTTTGGATTATGATTCCAATTTTCGAGCGCTCAAGAATTTTATTTCAAACAGTTTTATTTCTATATTCTTTCAGTAAATTTGGCGGCTTTTTAAAAAAAAGGGGGGGGAAATATAAACTAATTTTTCAATTTACTCCATTTTCCATCTACCCAAAACATATTACAAGCATTCAAAAATTAGCTGCGAATTGTTTTATTTTATTCCTATTTTAAATAATTATGATATAATTTGTATTAAATATCTATATCAAATAAACATAAAGTTGGTTAAAAATTGTGGAGAAAAACTCATGTGTTTATTTTGGAACGACTTTGTATCTTTCAAAATTCTTATTAAAAATCAAAATAAGTTCTTTTCATCCTCAGCAATTTTTGAGAAATAAATTACATAGGTACACTGCTACAATATTTTCAATCCCAAAACATTAATCATGTCTAACAAATTAAAAAAAGTATCAATATTTCTGAATCTAAATCTTTTGGCACAGTTCCAAAATCATCTATTTAGAATTGAAATGACTAAAATTTTGATAAATATTGATAGAATTTTCTTTCGGACGCAATTATTTCCCCCCACAAAAATACAAAAGTAATAAGAAATCAATCATGGGGTATGTAAGAACTCATTCTGGGGTTCGCTCCGAATGTTTTTCGAATTAGAACAAGCGGAGCGCGGATTTGATTTCGAACGCTGGCACTGTGCCAGGAACGAGGGAGATGGTTCCCTGCCGACGCGACGGCTCGAGAGGAGGAAAAATGTACCATCTGTGGGATGACAATTCGTATAACCTGCTCGAGTTCATTCTTTCATATTTTGGATTATTTAACGGGCAGAAGAATTATTCTTTGGGTCCACTTTTCAATTCGTCTAGTTTAATTTTTAGTCGATAGCCATTGATTTTCCATGAAATAATTTGCTTCTTTTTTAGGAACAGTTCAAGAAAGATAACTCATTAAAGCTATTATCCTAAAGCAGCTAAATAGTTTTTTGTACTAATAAAGAAGAAAATAAATTATTTATTATTATTGTTGGTGAATGCAGAAATTTTAAAAGGAGAATGAATCAATAAACTTTAGAATATTCCTCACTCAGTTTTCATAGATGTAATCTTATGTTTATATTACGATTTTTACATAATAGAGAAAATAACTTGGAATAACTTTAAACTTTAAAATTGGTATATTGAGGTTATAAGAGTTCTCATTTCATAGTGAAATAAAAAGGGCACCGTTCATGGAAATTAAAAATGTTGTGGGTTTTAAATCTAACAAAATGCTTATATCCAAAGCAAGTAAAATAAAAGACTAAATTTTTAAATGTTTCTACTGTAAGAATTTTATTTCATCTCAAAATTTAATTTTATTTCACCTTAAATCATAAACTAATTCAAATATTTTTTACACAAATATAAAATGTATGCAGTGCAATGCAATTATTTTATATTTTGTTTAAAATTATGAGTGAATTAGCTAAAGTTGGTTCGTATAGGATGTGTCCAAAATTGTTTCGATCTTTGATTCAACGATAAAGGAGGGATGAAATTGGCGGGAACATGTGGAACAGGGCGAAATATAAAAGCGGAACTTTTTCGCCTACGAGGGGGGTCTGGCAAAGGTAATACTCGTCACGCCCTCTATGGGAAATATAAAACACTAATACTATATACGCACTGTAGCTGAAAATTTCGGATGTAGGGTAGGTGATTTTAAGTTATTAATATCAAGTTAAATTCTTAGAGACAACATATTTTAGTATTGATCAAAGAAAGAATTGTCTCTTTTAAAGCCTACTGAGCAATTGTATATTGAAAAGTATTTTTATCCAAATAAACAATCGAATTCTTGATTTTAGAGTAAATTTAAAATTCCCTATACCAAATGAATAGTTCAATCAACGTTTTAAAATTTTTTTTTGGAAATCACAAGACCAAGATTTTAATCTGAAAGGATCATAAAAACTTCATGATTTTAAACGACAAGTTTTACTTGCGCCAAGGTCAATGGCATTTTCGTAACTTCTTTTATAAATATTATGATCCATCAATCCATCATCCTCTTCCTTTTTAATTTATAAAATGTTATAAAAATAGGGTTCAGTTTAAAAAATTATTTAGAGTTGGTGTGATAGTGTGTTGGCTTACTATACGTCCGAAATTAGTCCTTGTAGACCAGTTTTTAGAGCGTGTTAAGGAGGACTCTGGTACTGGTAAAGATTTTTAAAATGTTTGTTGACCTACTATAGTCTCTTTACACGGAATATGGGCTTTAGTCACAAAAAATTTATTATTTTTAATGATAGCCTACACAACTTTTATATACTTGACACCGCCAATTCATCATCTTATCATGAATAATACAATATAATTTATGTTTTATTTCAAAATCAATAGGGTAATACAACTAATACATTTGATTGGAATACTGAAAGAAATCATGTTTATAAAATAATGTGTTTTGTGGGATTGTGAACGATTAGTTTATTATCATGATATTGTGAAAGATCAGTTGTTACTAGGTAATTCTTAATATTAATTTAGATTTTTTTGCATCTTTTCCTGTTATTTTAGGTCTAAGGGTCTTTCAGTTGGTCTCTTTTTGTAATGCATTAATAGTTTTTTATGCTTGCAGTATATCTTAGCATTGTTTATAAAGTATTTCTTGGGGAGAGTAAGAAACATAACACTGACATGAACTTTGTCATCAATACGAAAAAAAATTGCGGAATAGCTACTTAACACGGGGCGGATCCAGGTTTTTTTTTGGGGGGGCTAAGAATTTTCATAATGCAATTGAATCTTCTTTATGATCTTAATATGAAAAAGGTAGTGAATTAACCTGCTCCAACTACAGAAAGGGGGAGTCTGGGGGTCCTCCCCCAGAAATTTTTTAAAAATTTAAGTTAAAAAAACAAACTTTTTCAACTCGTTTTGGTGCGCCGCATCCGAATTTTGGATATAGATTCTATGGTAGAATTTTTGCGTTTTGACGAACTTAATATAAAATAGAGTTGTAATAATAGAGTTGCAAGTACCAAGGGGGTCTGGGGGGTCATCCCCCAGGAAATTTAACCTTAAAACAACAGGATTTTAACTTATTTTGGTGCATTTAAAATGCCATATTATTTAGTGCAACACTTTTCATTTTTTTGGGGGGGGGCTAAAGCCCCCTAGCCCCCTCCTGGATTCTCTAGTGACTTAACAGGCGTAATATTATAAACGAGTCTAATTAAAAGATAAATACTTTATGAAATTCTTGCTCCGTATCCCTTTGATGTCTTAGATTGGATAGAACTCACGTTTTAAATTCTAGAGTAAAATGGGAATATTAAATTTAAGATACTTTAAAAAAACTTTGAAAAGTAATCTCATATCTCCGAGGGGAAATGAACTATTTGGGGATTATTTTTAGAAAAATGGGGGTCAGGGTGCACCTGCTATCTACACTCCATATTGCTATTGGGAGGGGGAGTTTCAAACCTATGGGGAGTTTCCCCCGATACTAGGCCCCGAATTATTGGAACCGCTCAAAAGTTCAAAATTACCTCATTTCTCCCCATTGACAATTTGACAGCAATTTCACAAAGGCAAGAAAAATTGCTACATGGAACACATTTTTATTAAATTTTTTCAGTTCTAGAGTTGGCAGCTTTTTCTGCATGCTGTCTACTTGATGAGGCTATATTTGCAAGAGAACTTAAAGCAGAAAATAGGTTAATTCTAATTTACCTCGCACAATAAAAGGAGTATTTTTTATTTTACAAATACACTTTTTTTTTGCTTTTCGAAATGTGAGGTTTTTTCCAACTTCATTTTTTGCCAACTTAAGTTTTATCTGAATAAGTAACCAAAGCTTGTCATTAATTTTCTGTTTCAACGATGAACATAACACAAAAATTTCGAACTATATTTTTGGAGTCGCAGAAAAAAGGTTCGAGAATTGTTTTCTAGTCTAGAAAGACACGAAAAATTCTGAATATCTATAAGGAAGGACCAAATATCTTATTTCTCCCCATACGCAAAGAGGAATCCCAGGGACTGTAGTTTGGGTAAGACCCCTGATACATTCTATTCTTTGAAGGTTCTCTATAACTGGGTTCGGCCGTAAAAAAGTGATAATCATCAAAAAGTTTCAATAATAGCTCATCCAATCTGTTATGAACTGGCCATTGATAACGGATATAGTATATGAAAGCAAAAGGTCTGGCACCGCAGCCGAAACAAAACCTGTGCCGAGCCCTACTTCTCCAAAACAAAGGCGAAAAACAATTCCGAGACACCCCAACAAAGAGTGCGTCATCGAATGTTCGGAATACCAGCGTTCCAATCGAAGCTACCCCCTTTCCTTCTTCGAACAATCAAGTTCAACGCTTTCCGAAGCTCCATTGTTGTAGCGGCCCAACAACAATTGATATTAAAATGCCTCCTTTTAGAGGAGATCCATTGAGGCGGGTTTTAAAGGACGCTGCTGCTGCTGTGTTTACCACTGGACGCGAGATTAAATTTTGTAACGGAACTCTTTTTGGGGGAGACTGACGCAATGGGATTGAGCAGTTGTTGGAGAAAATATTTGGCGAGGAAAGCGAGAGGGATATTTATTTTCTTTGAGGTGAGAGACGCAATAAAGGTGCGTGTTTGTGCCTGCAGAATCGCTACTCTTTGCTGAGATTCATTCACTTATGACTTTTTTGAAGTTTGAGTGAAAATTTGTAAGTCAAACCTGGGACTATAGGATGAATATTAGTGTATACTCCTTGTAAGAGTTTAAAAGACTTAAACAATGAAAAACACATGGAATAGCTTTTTTTCTGATAGAAAGTTCCAAATATTACTCTGTAAACCTGAAACATATGGGATGAAAGTTGTTCCATGACTATATCACGCTCAGACCTTAGGACTTAAGGGACTTAATAGAAATCTCGTGTGGTCTAGAATTGTAAGGGATAAACTTATTGAATTCATTAAAATATCTTTATTTCTATTGTAGCAGAGAATTTAATATTAGGTGTAAAGAGATTTTAATAAGATTTTTCTAAGTTGGAAAACAAGTGAATATTCATAGATGGTTTGGGTATTGTTTTATGGCGCATGATTCAATTTTGATCACAATGCGCCAAATATTTTTCAAAAATCCAGAAAGCGATGTAAACAAACCAATAATTCACTAAAATCGTAATAACTTCATTCTGGTCACCAAAAGTTACAAAATAGGTTAACGAAGTTGTTCCTAAATGCCTTTTTTTAAGGAGAGTATTTTTATCATGGTAAAATTAACGTATTAAAAAAATACCTTTTTTGTGAATGAATAAAATAATCTAAACTGCTATATTAAACTACATCATCACAGTATTTACTATCTTTTAGGTATAGCTTTTAAAAGAGTTCTCCAACTCCTATGTTTACCCACAGCTCAAATGATGACACACGACCATGTAGATCTAACTATTAATATCATTGTTATTGGATCCTAAGATAATATTTAGTATATTATTATTTCAGGATCTAATAATGATATTAATAGTTAAATCTCTATGATTGGGTGAGTCATTTGAGCTGTGGGTAAACCTGGCGGGTGGTAGACTCTTATCGAAGCTGTGCCCATCATTATTATATCCTAAAATAATAATCTACAAAATATTATCTTTGGATCTAACTATTAATATCATTATTATTGGATCCTTATGGTTGTGTGTCATCTAAGCTGTGGGTAAACATGGCGGCTGGTACTCTAATCGAAGCAGTGCCAGATCTAATTATGAATATTATTATTAGATCCTAAAATAATAATCTTCTTAATTATTATTATTACAGCACAGCTTCGATAAGTACCAGCCGCCATGTTTACCCACAGCTCAAATTATGACACACAACCATAATGGATCTAACCATTAATATCATTGTTATTGGATCCTTAAGAAAAAAATTTAGTATATTATTATTTTAGGATCTAATAATGATAATAGTTAAATCTCTGTGGTTGTCAGTCATCATTTGAGCTGTTGGTAAACATGGCGACTGGTAGACTCTTATCGAAGCTGTGCCTTAGTCTTAGATCTTTATGGTTGTCAGTCATTATTTGAACTGTGGGTAAACATGGCGTCTGGAAGACTTTCTAAAGATTTTTCATCTTTTACTATACATTTTCTATGTAGAACTTGACGTAATTCGGGACCCACCTGAAACTCTCTTTCTCGCAACGAGGCAGAAGACACCATCCCGTCTGCGTCACACGCTCCTCACCATCCCGTTTCGGAAGATAAACACTAATCTCTGACGTCACGGAAGCCGGAGATATCTCGGGATCAGGAGAAAACGTGAGTATCGCATTCGGGATTAGCAGCAGGTGGCCGGATCGGGAGCGTGACTATCGGGAACAAAAAGACAAGAGTCCCCGGATAAGGTCCCATTCATGAAAAATAAACGGTGTCCAGATTTCGGTATCAAACGATTGGAAAAGGTGGGCGGAGGTATGTCGTAAATTTTGGGAATACGTCTTCGGTGTGTTCAGATTGTTGAGATTTACGAGCTTTTGAAATTGGTTTTGCTTGTCTTTTCAACGAAATAGATCCAATAATTTCGATGTTTACGATCGAAACGTCTGAATTGGATAAAAATAGGGTTTGTTAACGATACATGTATAATAAAGTTGTGCGGGAATTTTTAGACATGAAAAAATGTTTGTTATGTAAGATAATATGGGGAAAATCTTTCCTTTAAATTTAGTGTCTCTAATAATCTTGTGTCTCTTTTTCCCGATTATTGTTTATTTACCCTATTATTAGTAGAACTGAATTTTTTGATGGAACACGAGAAAAGAGGAGGTTAATGAGGAGGGTTTAAATTTCCTCAGAGTATATACGGGTATTTTCCCAGTAACAGTCATGGACCTCGCATTACTTTGAAGTTTGAATGTCAGCAGGTCAAAGAAATTATTGAAAACCCAATTTTGTGTTTTAACTACACAGTTTAAAAACAAGGATGTTCTTTAAAATTTCATCACTTAGAATTGGTTTGATTTGGTTTACATATTAAAGACGCAATTTGGATGAGCATGAGTGATGACATTATTCACTCTCACTTAACCAGTGGTTAACCAGCAGCTAAAGAAAGAAAAGGTGCTTTTCGCTCACTGATTGGTTAAATACTTCTTTAACCAATGGTCAATCGTAAGTTAGGTGGCAGTGAATAATACCATCAGTTGATCATACATTGAAAATACTGATTATGCATAAAATATGGATGATCAATAAAACTTTTTAACTTCGACTTCATTTTGAAAATTCCAAGTTTCTCTATTTTTTTGTGTAAGAAATCAAGACATAATCAGGTTTCTTTAAATAATCAATTACGCTCAAAATACATAAAATCACTTAACTATAAAAATCTATTACTATTTAATTACTTTTTTTAATACGCGTTCAATCATTCTTTAAAAAGGTTTGTTTATTATGGCACAAGAATCGGAAAATATCATATCGCGCCATCTTTAAAAATGTAATTCATATTTTTTATCAATTAAAACTTCTGCATCCACTGGTACAACAGGGTTTTTGGCACAGCTTCGATAAGAATCGATCAGCCACTGTTTACCCACAGCTCAAATTAGATCTATATGGTTGTGTGTCATCAATTGAGCTGTGTGTGAACATGGCGGCTGGTCGACTTTATCGAAGCTGTGCCGGGTTTTTCCATAGGTATAACAGCTTGTTGTACTACCCCAGGATACAAATTTTCTAGTTAGTAATTAATGCTTTTTAAGGATCTACTTTTCAAAATTCAAGTTAAAAAATATCACTTTATTTACAGAGGTTATATTGTAGGTTGGGCATTTTACAAGGTCGAAATGTGTTTTGAGCGTTTCAGAAAAATTAAAAAATAATGTTGTGCATGTATGACAGTTTCCCTTTTTAAATAATTAAGATTTAAGTACTTAGTGCACAAGGGATTCAAAAACGATTTCAAGACAATTATAGAGTAATTATAATTATAGAGTAATTATAATTTAATAGTAGAGTATTTCAATTAAGCCCGACCTGTTTTACTTTGAATAAAACATGGATTCTTTTTAAAGATAAAAAACACTACCTGGGACTATAGAATGAATATTAGTGTATACTCCTTGTAAGAGTTTAAAAGCTTTAAAGAATGAAAAACACATGGAATAGCTTGTTTTAGATGGAGAGTTCCGAACATTCCTCTGTAAACCTTTAATGATTATACGTTCCTCTCAATACACTGGATTGCACTGGATTGATATTCGTATAGTAGGAAAATGTCCTGAAACTCATTGGCCATTTTGTCCTCTTCTTCCTTTACCTTCATAATTTTAGTTAATTTCCGAGATTTATTCCATGTACTTTATTTTAATTGTCATTAACTGCCATATTGATTTTTCTCTGGACTTCAAAAATACACTGGATCCTCTAACATTACTAGCCTTGTAAAATAAACAAAGAAATTTCGAAATTTGAAATTCCTTTTGCTAGAAATAAGTTTAAGTAAGGATAAGTGTTCTTTTTCTAAGCATAGTTTATTTTGTTACTTGCGCACTTTGCTATACAATTTATATGTGTTATAATATGGTTCACTTAATCACCACTCTCATAATTTTAAAACAGCTTAAGAATACAATTTGATTTAAATGA
Source organism: Tetragnatha versicolor (assembly GCA_024610705.1). Taxonomy (NCBI): domain Eukaryota; kingdom Metazoa; phylum Arthropoda; class Arachnida; order Araneae; family Tetragnathidae; genus Tetragnatha; species Tetragnatha versicolor. The sequence goes on along the minus strand of JANDEH010000001.1, from coordinate 50,521,521 downwards.
AATAATGATTCCGATGGGTATAACCTGAAGTTATAGTCCTCCGCTTTAGAGTTTATACGAATGTTCTTGAGGGTGGTGATCCGAGAGAGAAATCGAAGCAATTTTGTTCGAAAAGAACCAAGCGTGGACACAAGGGGAACCGAAGAAGGAAGTCGTGACCTGGGAAACCGTGCGTTTCGCTGGTCTCACGAGGAGCAGTAGACGCGCACCTCAACTCCGTGGCTTTGTTGGTAAACAAATAACGGCTTGTGTTTGTTTGGTTTTTTCCAACGTGATGGAGTAGGCCATAGGTCTGCCTTAGGTAATGTTCCTCAACAGTATTGGGGATCCATGGTGTTTAGTGAAAGTGTTGTCGGAAATCGAATTGCTAGAAAGTGCAAGCTACAACTTTTACCATATTGTATAATTTTTACAGTATACTCATATTAAATTGACTCTCTTACATTTGCTTGATAAAGTTTAGAGTACAATACCCCATTTAGATTTGTTTTAAATTTTGTTGAGTTCTCTTAGGAACATAAAATGATCTCCCTTCATTGGCTTATATAAGAGGGGCGCAGTTACTAAACTGAAAATAGGGGATTTCATAGCTGTCAGAACCAGCTTGAATCCCCATTTTAAATTTGACAATGCCTCCAGTGTTGGGGGAGTAGAGAATCACACCCCGTTTTGAAGAAAAAAAGGACGTACAATATTTTATTATAATGCAGGGAAAATTTATTGGAAAAATGATTCTTTTGATATCTCTTGGAAGAAAATTAGAGTGTGAAATGATTTCTAAATTCTATATTTTTTCTTTTGGTATTCTTTTGGACTAAAAAAGTGGAATCATATATATTCAACTCTTGCCCTCTTTACACTCCCTATAGAAACAAATACTTATCAAGTTTAAAAACTTTCCCTCTCATTTTAACTCAAAGTCAGTACGCAATAATTTTTTTATTTTACAATATCTACTTTATACTATCTGCCAAAAATTTACTAGCTGAAACGAGTTAGTTTGATGATCTCATTTTTTTCTATATTTCTTCTTAATGTTACCATTTATGTGTATCTGTCTCTTTAGTTGAATAATTATGGTTATATTGTGTTTTCTTGTATGTAAATTATATTTATTATTTTTTGTATGCACGCGCATCCAATGCGATAAATTTCATGTCATGTCATAAATCTCAACTAAAAAGTAAGCTTTTGGATTGTTGTTACGAAAGAGACAATTAATGATTTATCCCATTTCAAAATCTAAACACAAACAACGCACCCATCTTATTCAACAGTTACGACGCAATTTTTTTATCCATTCTGAAGATCTCGAAACCTGCAAGCTCATTGAAACCTTCTGTCGCGATTTCCTTTTTCGCTGGAAACTCGACTTTTAATTCCCGATAATTGGCAACACCGTCGAATCGGAAACCAAACGATTTGAAGAACGCACGAGTTGGCATTTCCCCAGCGCAAAAGCACGCGCTCGCTTTGCCTGCACGAGTGCTGAAGCTTTGGAATGCTTTATTAGAACGGAGGCGGCTTGAGGAAGGGATTAAAAGGAAGAGGAAATATTACGATTTCTTGAACATAAGTTAACCCACTGGTTGTTTATATTTTTTTCAGATGAAACAATGGTTTTGCTGAAAGTCATTTTTTTCCAGGGGTGCAGAATATACTTCAGGGTGCAAAATTTCCCCAGAACACATTTTTTTCTCCAAAATTTCCCCCAAAATGAGGTTTCATTAAAAAAATGTTGTTTTTTCAATTATTAAACTTCTTTCAGATTCACTAATTTTCCCATAATCCATAGATTTAAAATTTAATGTTACTTAGACTCTCCTTTTCAGTCTTCTGAGCTATAAGATTATAAGTCTTATAGCTCAGAAGTGCCTTTTCTTAAAATATAAAAAAAAACTGTATTTTTCTCAAATTTAAGCTACATGTAAGCTTCTCCTCAATTAACTTAAACTTTTTAGAAAATAAATTTGGTACAAGAAAGTAATTATTGTGAAAATTACCCATACTGCCACAAATATTTTGTTTTTTCTGCACACCAATCATAAAGCAAGGAAAAGCCAACTTTCAGGTATTCACCTAGAAAACTAAGATTTTTAGCGCAGATCCGTAGTTTTCCGACACAACATCCGTAACTCTGCAGTTTTCACCTGATTTTCGTTGAAATTGGAGGTTATGATGCAGTCACTACCCAAAATATTTATATGTCAGCTAATGATGATTGGTGTTTTTTAGATTTTCTTTCTTTCTTGGGCAAAAATTTCCCCAGAGCTGCTTGAATTTCCCCCGAACCTCGTTCGGGCGTTCGGACATATTCTGCACCCCTGTTTTTTTCTACATAGAAATTCACATTTCTACATAGAATTCACACAGGTCACTATAGTCTGTGCAATTAGAATCGGCGGTTGAAAAAGTCACGTAATTTCCCCAGTCTCCCCCACCTTTCCCTGTGCGTTGCCATGGTTTCTACCAGTCTTATTTTTTCCCACATCACGCCAAGCCCACAACCCCCCAAGATTGTCATTGAATCTAACTCGTGTGGCAAAAGCCAATGAAATAATCGTAACCCTTTTTTTGTTATAAAAGAAAAACTAATCATGGTAGAAGTAGAAAACTTTAAATAAATATACAATAATTTATTTCAAAAAGATTATCGTTTCGTTTTTTAAAAAATTCGAATTAGTTTTATAATTACTAAGATTCATAGTTTCAATTTAATTTTACGCCCTGCCTTAACTGATGTGCAAAAATAAAGCAGAACCGCTTACATTTTCTCCTTCGTTACCATGGCGACGAACTTCAACTGATGACGTCCAACGTCCAACCGCCTATTTTAAAATTACACAGACTATAATGATAGTTGACTGATTTACCCTTGCTTGTTTGTTAAAGAGCAATGTATTGGAGATAATTCTATGTTTGATTTCAATAAGGTACGCTTATTGAACGTTGATTTGGGTGAGGAGTTGTTATTTGCAATTTATAATGGGACCATAAATGGTTTTAGCTAAAGAGAGCATGTCCAGTGATGCAGAGATTAATAATTAGGTTTTCAATGTTCCAAAATAGTAATTATTTATCTTATATTAGTATTTTCCTCAATACATTTTTATGAGAGGGAATTTTCCTTTTATATTTTACTTGGTTTTTTTTCAGATAAACAATCAGTTAACTCTGAAAGACCAAGCAGGAGATTCGATTTGTTGAGTTGTTTATGTGAGGATCCAAAACCACGATACGGCATAAGCCCCTGTTCTCAGCCTTTTGGTTTTCGCAATAGTAACACTGCGCTTGCGTCGAAAATTAAACCTAGGTTCTATCCTCGGCTTTTATTTTATTAAAAAAACTGACATTTTTCAAGAGACATTTCAACCAACCAATCAGAGCAGACTCTGCTAAAGCTGAAAAGCTGGGTATAGGATCTTGTCGATACGACGGACAAGTTTTAGACACATTTTCTAGATGTTTGTTACTTAATAATTCGCTGGGCACAAAAGAAAGCGATTGGATATCGCCTAATTTGGTAACCTCGTGCAGAAGTAGTTGAACCAGAAGTGACTAAAGGCCGTATTCACTGCTTCTTGACCAGTGTTTAAATATCGGTTAAAGAAGGATTGCACCAATCAGAGTCAGCGAAAAGCTCATTTCCTTTCTTTAGCTGCGGGTTAACCACTTGTCAAGAGTAAGGCCGTTAGTGCCTTTCTCTTGCATGTTGTGCAGCCCAGAGTAATATGAAACTGTCAGGACTATACTCTATTCATTTAGAATTGGCGCCTGAGATATAGTGCTTTCCCCCACGCTAGAAGCGTAACCATAGTTACGCTCTTCGAGCAGCCAATAGTAAGCCTTCTTCGTCACTTTGACGAGGATAGTTGCTATGGTTACCGATTGGTGGTGGGGGAAGGAAATATTTCCAAGCGCCAGTTCAAAATGAACAGAGTATAGTGGCGAAAGGGTTAAATAACAAAAAATAGCTCTCTCATTATCTTCATATCCTCTAACCCTGTTACACACGTCATGAACCACCTCAAGAATCACAATAACTCACCGTAGGGGCAAAAGGAGTGAAAGGGTTTTCCGCAACTCATGTCAAGGAAACACCAACAGTGGCTACTGCGTGGGCTTACAAGTCTTGAACCACTCTTCCAGCAACTCCCGAGTTCCTCCTCTCCACGAGCATATCTCCAGGGCGAATTGAAGCAACTTATCGGGGTTACTCCCGGACATTTTTTCACAGTTCTCCGGACTACGCACAGGCATTTGCTTGAGCACGTGGACAAACTCCGATGACCGCGACCCGAAAATGCGGTCCAGGAGAACGTTATCGGTTCCATTTTTTGCCGCAACTCGTGCGGATCCTTGTTGGAAAGTGATCGGAGTTTAATTACTTCGTTATAAACAGGGTTGGGAGTTTTATGGCACTGGGTATCCCTTTTTTTATGTTCTTCCAAGTAAACTAACATGGTTGAGATAAAAAGTGCCTTTCTTTTTCAGCGCGTGTTTGGAAGTAATATGTTGTCTTGCATTTGTGATACAGGGTGGCGTTGAGTTGAGTTGAATATAGTAGAGACATATGCTTACCGAAAGTGGCTGTTTCGTCTTTTTCCTTGTATTTTAGTTTGGCTGAAGCGAGGATCGTTACTGATGAGTCGTGAAAAAGACGAGACTTCCAATTAATAACAAAAATGCTTTGTTTTGGACATACTTTCAGAACCAAATAACTAACTCCTGTAAGCAGATATAGTCCCTTCAAGTTCTTCATAATTCTTAATACGAGGGAACACTAGACAACTATGCCCCCCACTAATTAAGGTATTGGAAGTTAATTATATTTAACAATTTGTGTTCTAGCCTTTTTATTTATCACCCTTGTGCAGAAAATTTAGCAAAAATGCACCTAATTTATTTTAAATTTTATCCAGTGGAGAACAGCCTTAACTGATTTTCAGCAAACTAAACTTATGAGTTTCATTCTTTTTTAAATCTGAACTTTTCTTTAGTCTGTCTATTTTCTGCAATTTCAATTGCGTTGTACACTAAGAAATTAAATTTCAATTTATAAGAAAAAGTTTTTTATTATAGCATATTTGAAACCACATGAATTTTACACCATCTAAGGACTTTGTTTTTAATTAATGTTTTGTATTCTATAGAGAAAGGTGAAGCACCAGTAACTTAAAAGTAATGTTTGATGGTTGTGGAAAAAATTAATTAATTATATCAGTTTTTTTGTTTTCTTACATTTAGCTTTACGACATACTTAGAATTCACTTCTTAAAACAGGTGAATCTATAACAATTCTTATCTATTTTTTAGAGTCTTTAATGTCGCTTGTGGAGTCGAGCAATGTAAGCGAAAGTTTTAAGGTACCCTCTGAAATATCAAATAGGTTTTAAAAGTACTGTGATTGTGAATAATTGTTTAAGCAACTAAGATTAAATAGAAAATTAGCTTATCTCTTCTATAATAATCTTATAAAATTCAAGAAAAGTTCGAAAATTGTTGGAAAAAGCTATTTGAGAACTTTTAATCTCTTGCTTTTGGCTGCAGGCATAACTAGGTCTCGTGAATAGGTTTCTTATAAGACACTTATGCAACTAGTAAAAGCTTTTTGACAGTAATTTTATTACGATGTTACTGTAGCAGATCTATAAAATGAATCAACCCTGCCCCTATCTGAACCTAACTCGGATAAGAGGTCACTTTCCCTTCGACGTAAGAGACCATGAAGAGTTCAAAAAATGCATAAGCTTCGGCTGTTTCGATTGTATGTCTATAAAAAGCTGGGACAATCCTGTTCAGCTGAGATAAAATGTAAATTAAAGTTACTTATTTTGAATACGAAGTAATTTTAACTTTCTCATTTGACGTCATTCGGGCACAGTGTCAGGCTCTATATCGGTATTGCCTGGGGTTTCAGTTTCAGATGCAAAAAAGTTTTGGTTCTGCCTTAAGGACCTATAAAAACTAATTCTGATAAACAAGTGTAATTTCACTCGTTTGGATTCTTATAGCTTGATATTATGTGCGAAATATCTGCTTTGAGTTGATTGTAAGAGTATTTCAACCAAACTAAGGTTTATATGGGTTCGTCATGAGGTTTTTTTCTGTTCGTTAAAAGGACACGGGTGAAGACTACATATTGCTCCTTGTTATCGTGCGTAGACGTTTTGGCAAAGGTTTGTGACAATATTTAAATATTTAACACACTTTTAATAAAGATACTAAGTGATTAATAGATTTTCAAAGTAAGCAACTAGGATGGAAATCTAAAATAGGGATGACTAACCTCCAATCGTACTGTGACCTCAACGACGAAAGGGGTTACAGACAAATTATAAGGAACTACGTATTCTTTGATCTGGAATTTAAGAAAGATCTTCAAGTGGTTAATATGTAATACCCCTTTATGTGAATTTTTCATACTCTCACACTAAATATCTGTCCTAATAAGCCACATTATCTTGCTTAAATTTGTTACTCATATGATATGGATATTTTTCATTAAATGGACATTTTTTAAGATAATGTTTATTTATTTGCACATTTATTTCGAAAATACTTTAAATAGACATTGTTTTAGAGCAGCGAAAGGAATTTAAAATGAATTATTTGCCCCTATGAATACAATTGAATTAATATTTTCTTATGTCCTTATAAAGTAATACAGTATGGTGACAATGAATATGTTGTTTTTTTCTGTAATCTTCAGAACTCCCTACAATGCCGTCTGCATTTACTACTTTTATAGAACAATCAAGTCCGATTATACAAATCCCCCAGCAGAATTTCCATCAAACTAACAAGAAAGGATCCCTACTGTCCATAACCGATTTGGTTCATTTTTGGAGGGCGAGGTGTGCATGACTAGGACATCAATTTTTGACAAATATTAAGGAGCACTTTTCAGAAATTTTAGAGAAAATCGCGATTAAAAAATTTAACATCTACTTATATACAGGGTGTCCCATAAATAATGGGACACACTTCTAGGGGGGATAGTAGACACCTAGACGAGTCAGAATCACATAGGATTTGGGGGTCCTAGACCAAATCCCAGGGAGTTAAAAATGGAGCGACACCCCAAAAAAATTATTGAAAAATTCAATTTGTAGAAGAACTACTATTGGTAAAAATTTAATTATGGTCTCAAAAATTGTGGTTTAATATGATTATTAAAAGTATCGCAAAAGTCTTCATTTTAAAATTTTTTTGTTATGAAAAAGTTAAAAAAACACAAAAAATGTGAAAATTCTGCCAAAACCTAATTTTGGATTTCGAAATCATTTCTTTTGATTTTATAATCTGAAAGATCATAGTTGTAAACCCTTAAGTCCAAAGTGTCACGTAAAAACCATCAATATTAAACGCTTAAGATCCTGTTAAAGTTTTGTTTTTTGTGTGCGCAAACTGGTTTCCTATACCCGTTTCCAAAACGGCAGTTTACGGACGCAAAAAACGGACTTAAGCCATGCTTTAACAGGATCTCAAGCATTTAATATTGATGGTTTTTACCTGAAACTTTGGACTTAGGGTTTTCAACTATGATCTTTAGATTATTTAATCAAAAGAAATTATTTCGAAATACATAATAAATTTTTGGCAGAGTTTTCACATTTTTTTGTGGTTTTTAAACTTTTTTTGTAATAAAAAAATTTTAAGCTGGAAGAAAGCTTTTAAAATAATTTTAAAGATCACATTAAACCACAACTTTTGAGACCATAATTAAACTTTTAACAGTTACTTTTTTTGTAGTTCTTCTACAAATTGAATTTTTCAATAATTTTTTTGGGTTGTCGCTCCATTTTTAACTCCCTGGGATTTGGTCTGGGACCCCCAAATCCTATGTGATTCTGACTCATCTACTATCCCCCATAGAAGTGTGACCCAACATTTATGGGACACCCTGTATAATAAGATTCGCATTTTGCAAGCAGATCGTGGTGTAGCGGAAAGAGCTACGATTCCCAACCCAAAGGTCCCGGGATCGAGTCTCGCTGCATGTCATGTTTTCTATTGTATTTTTCCACGCAATTAAGAGCAAAGATGTGAAATAAACTTTTAATAATATTTATTTATTAATTTTAAAATATTTTTTCTTCCGTAGAAAAAAATATTTGGTAAATATATAATATTTACAATAAGATCATAAAAAATTGGATATTGGGGGAAATAAGGAATGAAAATATTTTTTCAAAACAAACAAATAATTTTTATTTATATAAATGAAGCTTTACCTGAATTTATCCCTAACTATCCCCAAGAATACGCAATTTCGGTATGCAAATGGTGTGTTATGTGTCTGATTTGATAGTTTAAATAAACATTTACCTTCTTGAATTCCTTTGACTGCCCGAAGTCCAAGGGAAAAATAAGATAAGTTAATTAGCTAACACGTTTTTTGTTATAAAAAATCCCGTCCCTTTAAAATTTCAGATTTATTACCAATAATTTTGTCTGTTGATAATTTTGAAATAGGGTCGTTATTTTATATGACTACACGATATAATGAACTCCAATTTTTTCATTTTTCTTTGTTTTTGTTGCGAAAAAATCGTCTTATATCTGGTTGAAGATCCTACTTTAACACTAATCAGTCGGGAATGCAAATAATAATGTATTTATAAATATAATTTCCATATTATCCAGATATAAAAATTGTATAATTTGCAGAAAATTTTATTTTTCCCACAAAAGGAAAACATTTAATTTTTTTAGAATTGATAATTAAATATTAGTATGTATGTACTACTTTATTCCATATCTGTACTCTTAATTGTGAGGAAAAATAAAATAAAAAACATGGCATGCAGCGAGGCTCGATCCCGGGACCGTTAGGTCGGGAATCGTATCTCTTACCCCTACACCACGATCCCCTTGAAAGATGCGAATCTTATTGGATATATAATATAACTAAATATAAAATTTTTTAATCGCGATTTTTTCTAAAATTTCTGAAAAGCTCTTCTTAATATTTGTCAGAAATTGATGTCCAAGTCATGCACTACTCGCCCACCAAAAATGAACCAAATCGGTGACGGACAGTAGGGATTCTCTCCTTGTAAATTAGCTCTTCACACCCAGAAATTTCTCCAACAAGTGATATAGGGGCCGAAAGAGTTAACCAATTACGCAGGTTACCATTTAACAAGAACCCAATTACGCAAAGGGACACGCGCGATCACAGGTGATGACAAGCGACCTGATCAAAATACCCGCATCACTTCAGCAACTTCCAGGAAAGAGTTTCGTCTGTGCCTTCAACCTTGTTTCCAATCTGTTTCAAAAGAAGATATAGCATTGTCAATATGGCTATTCGATGCCATGGAATTCCTACTTGTTATTCCCGCATTTTCGACTCATTGTTCCACTGCCCATCAGTGCCAATTAGCGGGATGTAATCTGTGCCCTTTAAGTTGGACATTGATTTAATGCCGTTTGTTAATGACAAACTTACGGATATGGGATTCTGTTTTATGGAGGTATTTAGGGAGAGTAGATTGAGTAAGGAGTTCATGGAACTGTTTCATTATGTTTGTTTGGATCTGTAATTTTGTTTTGTACGTGATGATAATTTTTCTGAATGATACCTTGTTGCTAGTTCTAATAAGGAGAAAACGACAGGGATATAGATAAAAAAGGCTTACAATGAAAGTAAAAATGGCAACTTATTAATACTTCGAGAGGTAGGGCCAAGTTAATAGAGAGAAAGGAGAACATCCTGATGATGTAGATTTTTAATGCAGATATTTACGTTTGGCACGTACTGATTTATTAAAAAACATTATTAACTGATGGCATATGGGATAACAATTTACGAGTCACGTTTGTAGAGAGAAGAATATCTTAGTTAAATAAAAAGCGAACAAAATTTTTTCAAATTTATCAAACTGCACTTGCTTTTTTGTTAGCCAGTTTTCTTAATAAACTCCTAAGTATTAAGAATTTTAAATAATTCCTCTGCAAAGATAAAAATTAAGGCATTGTGTTCTTCTAATTTCTTTTTGCGTGCCTCATGGCCTTGCAAGTGTTCTTTTAAAAATGCCTTTTCTACCAGATTTGTACTCCTGTTTTCTCCGACCAAAAATTCCATCTTTAAACTGTTTGCGACGAAATACTACCCCCGCAAACCTGAAACCAACCAAAAATTAATTTCCATCCCTTCTCAAAAATCCCTAACTATGTCATATCGCTTTACATAACCAGGCTCTAAAACGCAGTAGTTACCTTGCATTACGCGTTACGTTACGGCAGCATTCCAGGAGCGGCCTTTCGCAAGCCGTGGATGGCATCTCGAGCATCGGTGCACAATCGGATTGTCGGGACCAACCAACAACAAGTGGTGCTGCAAGAGGGGGGTTTCCCAACGGAGGAAAAGAGTTGTGCACCCAACCGGCAGCTCGGATTTTGATGGGAATTTGAGGAATTCCTATTATGAGCCAACCTGTTCCGTTCATTGCTTGCGAGATGAGGTGACAAAGGAACAGTGCGACGTTGTTTTAAAGTGTGTGTGAATTCTTGGTATCCGAGGCCGGAGGCTGTAAACATAAGGTTTATTAGTTTGACTGGATTTGCAATATGTAACCCAGTTTTGTTTCAATATTTATGTTATGTATCATTATTGCATCTCGGGGGTTTAAGGATTGAAGGGATGTTTTCATCATTGAAAGCATCTTCAAACAGAGGACAACCATAGCTCAGCAAGGACTTTTGAGCCATTAAAATGTGTTTAGACATGAATCATACAAGGTATGCTTTGGTGCCCGTATGCACATGCAAGCTTCAGTCGCTTAAATCGCCTTGTCCCAAATCTTTAAAAATGCTGCTTTCACAGGAAATATTTTCCGATGTGACAAATCCAGTACCTGATAGTACGAAATTTCATGAAAATACGGGCACCAAGCAAAACAGGCCTGGTAATAGACTTTTTTTGGAGGGGTGGCAGAACATTATAATGCATTGTATGTAGTATTTTTGAACATGTATACGTACAGGTAGGATTTTAATCTTTGTACACTTAGTGTTAAAATTTGAGTTTCAAACAAAGAGAGGGATCTGTGGGTTCTCCAAAGGAAAACTTTATTTAAAGTTATAACTCTTAAAAATAGAGTTTTAAATAATTTTGAACTTCTTTGGGTTACAACATAAGAGGGCCGCTCCTTGTGAGCCGCAGGATTTTCATGGAAAAAACAGTATAAAAACAGACGCCAGATTTTGAAATTGAATCCCTCCCAAGGCCCATCAGGATCAGAACTTAAAATTCTGAAATAATAGAAACATTTTCACCAGATAATAATGAAGTTAATGAGAAAGTATTTCAATGTAACAATAAAGCTCTAGTTTTTAGAAAAATAATTGTAAAAACTGAATTTCTCAGTCCTTTCCCAGATTGTTTTTCAACTCTTTGGTTCTTCACAGGTTTCTCGAAAGTCACCCTCGGTGTGTCATCTTCAATTTGTATAAACAGGGCAACGAACCGAGAGGCTTCACAAATACGTTGCATCGAACGGCCTGTTTCATCCCGACAAAAAGAGAGGATGTCACAAGCTGTGAAGAAAGTGGTAGAAAGCACTCAATTCCCTCGTGGGCAAACAAACCGTTGAAACGTAAACACAGAAAGAAGAATCGGGTGTTTTATTTTGACGCCTTTCCTTTTCTTTCTACACTGTTTTATATCCCCCTTTCCTCGTAATCAGTTCCTTTACATCTTTGCCCCATCATCCCTTCGTAATCTTTTGTGTTAGGAGACCGTAAAGTGTGCGAGTTAAAAATAAGACGTTTATGTTTTGAAAATCTCATCCCAACACTCCTCGACGTCTTGTTTGTATGTTCCGACAAATCGAGGAAAGATGTTCCGAATAGATACGACGGATCCGCTTCTCCATTCCGCTGCAGCAGTTGTTGCCAGAAAGCAAAATCATAATATTGTTATTATTATTCCGTTTATACCTCTACGCGTCCCTCATAAACACATCCCTTCAAGTTCACTCACCTTTTCCCTCGTTTTCCCGAAACAACTCAACTCTGCTGCGTCTGGTCGGACTGTTTGTTTGTAAACGCTCCAGCAGGAAAGAAAAACCCACGTGCCTACACCTGTAGGAAAAATCGTCTGTGAAACGGGGTCGGGTGCATTCCAGAGAGCTTCGTTCTCAACGGTTCGCTTCACCGTTCGCGAAACAAACGCGTAGAAAACGTTCCGAAATAAACCTTCTTTTCTGGCGAAAATGGGGCTCCGTTGTGTGTTTGTTCCATTCTTGGGGGATGGAGGAGGAAATAAGAACGCATTTTTTCCACCTCCTGACTTTCACCTCGGTGGTTTTTGGAGGGTCAGTGGCATTGCGCAACGCCGCGCGTGGCCTGGGAAGAAGGCTGCGTGGAAGGATCGTGTGTGTGTGTGTTCCAAACGGGCGTTCGATCGTAAATAAACTGTAGCGAGAGGCTGTTTCGATTTTTGCCCCTGCTAGATACTTTTTTTTCTCTTGATCGGCGTTTATGGAATGCTGACGAGTTTTTCCAGTTTTTACGACGGACTAGTTTCTGATTTTAGTACAGTGAGAATGCGATAGATTGAATAATAGAGAGGGTGAAAGAAAGAGGAAAATGAGGGAGAATTGGAATGAATTGGAAATGAATTGGAATTTGTAAAGATATAGAAATGATTGTAAAAAAGAGAGAGAATGAAGAAAACCTTCCGAAAAAGAGAAATAACGTGGAGAAAAATAACAGATAAAAGACCATTGATAACTATTTTCACAATGGTAGAAACCAATATGGCATTATTACGCTTACAGAAGCTCTTTAAGTTTTCGATGAGGAATAAACACACTAGTCAAAACATTTATTTTTCCACAAATACGAGAGATTTACTCTGATAAAAGGAGTAGATTATAGAAAAAAGATAATAAGTTTAAATGAACATCTTTCATATGAGGAGTCTCGGATTTTATTCCTTGAAGTCGTTTTTTTTCATAACACCACACAGTATTGAGTATAACCAACTTAACAAGTGAATTATGGAAATTCCTTTATTTTTTTACGAAAATATTATTTTTCTGGCATCACTGAAGAAAATACCTAAAGACTACATTGAAAATTTTCATTACTATTATTCCACAAAAAGTAAATTCCATTACAAAAGTCCTTGGAAATAATGACCTCTGGGACCTCTTAAGTAAATTCAGATACGCACATGAGCACTAGTTAAAAGGAGAGGCGCAACTAAACTAGTTACAACTAATATACTGAAAGCACAATTATAACACACAGATAGTTACTTCCCTTAATAATTAAAGCCAAGGCACCATTTTTCAATCCCATAATGCCCTCTCATCACGGGCGTCTAAATGACGCAGACACAGCATACACTCCAATACCCTGTATACTCCATGTCTGTTGTAATGTCTTTTCAATATGCTCCCCTCGAGTTTCATAATGATACCAAGCGGTCATTAAAAAGCGTTTTGTGGATTTTTCTATTACGCCGGTGTTGTATGACATGCATGGGAAACAATTTGCTCTGGTTGAGCCACGGGAAAAGCGCCTGTCCTGCAGTCTCCCAGTTAAGTCAAGTGAATATGGGAGGGAATTTTGATGTTTTCTAGTTGAGGGTGAAAAATTTATTTGGGGATAATGGTTTGAAACTATGGTAATACACTTTTCTTGAGCTGAAGATGTAAGGGAATTGTTGGAATTGCATTTTAATTTAATGAAATATTCATTAATGCGCAATACTACCTTGAAAATACAACATTATGTGTTAAGGAGTTCAGGTTTTAAGTTTTGAATTAAAATAAAATGATTTAATTATCTTTAGAAAAATTTAATGATTATTTCCTTCAAAAATCCGAACTTAGAAAAGTCGGATTTTTAAATTCCCCCAAAATATGCATTCCTAGACCTGTTATGGTAACTTTGAGACAACCTTACCTTTCAAATTTGCAAAATTCTTGCATTTAAGAACTAGTGGATATTCGGTATGTGTAAATGAGATTGTAATGATAATTAAGTTGGAAAACTTCAAGGTTTTATGGTACGACGATCAAATTTTATTTCAAGACCTTCTGATCTATTGATGCATTTTTCAATCAAAAGTGAAAAAGGATGCTTCAACATATACTCTTACACAATTTTAATCCAGTTTTTAATTTTTCTCATCAGAAAAAAGCTTTTAATCTCTCTATGAGATACTAAGAAAATATATTTCATTGTGGTTGCTGAAAATACCGCATTTAATGCTGAATAAATGTTATAAAACATTAAGTTATAACTATGTTAGAGAGAATCTTTCTTATCAATGAGCAATTGTTTGCTCAACTAGTATCTTACTCCAGTGAATATAAAAATGTAAAATTGTGACACCGACTAGCGTCATTCTTGGTAATTACTGTTGAGAAAAGAATTTCTTTATGTGGATATATGTTTTTATTATTAGTAGTAAAGGGATTGTGAAATTAAACCTGACCTTCGTTACTCGGTTTTAAAAACTCTATTTCATGCAGGTTTTTGTATCTACCATTTGATCTTTTTTACACGATGTAACGGATTTCTGGACGTATGTGAGCTAACTTAAAAGAGATAACTAAATGAAAGAAAGTATATTTTAATATTCATCATAGAGTTATTTTTTTAATATTCATTTAGTGCTCAAATGCACTAAATATAAAAGAAGATATTTTGTAGATTGAAATTTATTGTTATTCATATCTAATTATTTGTTGTTGAAGATAACCATTCCGAGAGCTGTTCGTCTTTCAATCTTTTCATAAACAAGTTTCAACAAAGTAAGCATCCACTTATGTATATTGACGTTCTTCCTACCTTCATCTAGGTCAGAACCTGAGCAGCAGTCAGTAAAAGATGACAAGTATGACATCTAAATTCCATTGAAACTGACAAAACATCTCATTCATATTATAACAAAGATGCCACACAATGGAAGGTTCCATTAGCCAACTCAGCAAAGCTAGCATCTTAATGGGAGTTGGTTTACAAGCACTCATACGGTTAGTTTTACACGTGTGTGTTCTAGAGAACCGAGCAAGCGAAGCCTCATTTTCAGAACCCAAAACATTGCGATATTATGATCGTAGTACATAATGACAACTTGCCAAACGATACGGATCAATCGAACACCGTCACGGCCGTGATTTCCCGATCGCATAACTCTCCACAAAACAACACACATTCCACGCGCTTAACGTTCTTCTCCCGACGACAAACAACGCACAAATTGCAACACAACAAAAGAAAAGACATTTAAAAAAGCTTAAGGAGGCAGCCTTGGACGGAGGGAGTAGAGTTTTCATGTAGTAATTATTATTTCACTTAAAACTCTCGAGAAAGCGCGGTCGGTTCTTCATGAATGAACGACCCGTGTTGCCACCGGACGTGGAAACTTCGCCCATTCATGACTTTTCGCGAGACAATGACTCAATACGAGTGTTTACGAGTCACGGGATTAAGACGACCAACTTTTTCGGGGAATTCGCATCTAGTGTGGAGTTAGTTTGTTTTGATATTTTTTCCTCTCGGAGGATTAGGCAGGTTATTTTTAATACCCGTTGATGGTTACGCAGAAGGTGTTATTATACTCGATCGGGGTTATTGGCGGTAATCGGGAAATGACGGGTCATGTGACTGTCGTGTTAAAATATCCCGCTTCTGAAAGCGTAGCTATCCGCTGCTGGAAGGAAACATCGATGGATCTGCGGTTGCTCAACCTTCGGAAGAGCGTTCACTTTTCGGTGTAAAGGGTGACACAATCTCTCTCGGCATCGATCATGAGACCTTCGGGTGAAAAAACTGAGGGCTATATCAATTTTATGGAAAGGATGTCGTTTTAAAATTGGTTGAACTGTTCGCAGTTGGATATGTTGCGAAACCAATGGAGAAACATTGTAAGGTTTCGAATATGCTTTCAAATTGTTTCATTGCTCCTCGATTTTTTGATGAAAACGATGGTTTGGCCTGAACTGGTTAGGTTCAAGGTAATAGCTATCTACTTTTTTAAAACCTTTAAACTTTGTAAAGTATTGAATTAATTTTTGAGTGATTTTGAATGAATTAAAGATGTATGAAATGGTTTTCGGGTGTATTTTCCCAATTTCATCTGTGTGTTTCCAAACTGCGCACTTCCTTTTAAAATATCTTGACAAACATCAATAAGCTAATCGTTTATAAGCATGAGCAATTGGGGCATAACCCTTTCTGGCCTAGCCGCCCTAAATTTACCATAGGATTTAATGGAAATATCAGGCGAACTGAGAGGGAAATGAAAGAAATGTCACAGTTTAGTAGTAAGTGGTGTTAGGAGAGTTCAGTGAGACCCTTCTATGATTGTCATGTCTTTTAGTTTTATTTAGACATTTGTAAAAAAACTTTGAAACCTCTACTAGAAAAAAACTGAAACATATGCTAGCCTCAGCTGAAGAAAAAAGCATTTTCTTGTTGTTAATCACAGTGCTTACTTATCTGAAAAAATATTATGGGAATTTTTAAGGAAAATAGGGAGTATAAATTTTGCAAAGTTAGGATGAATACATATTTAAGAAGCTCCATTAAAGCTACACTACATCTTTTACTCTAATTTCAATCTAAATAAGCATTACTGATTTGATGCTCCAGTTGTGGATAAAGTGTCCCACCCTAAAAAGTCCCTTACTTAGTTAGTTTAACTTTTGAAACTGATTAGTTTATTAGAAATGGAATAGAAATTTGAAAAATTTCTGTATCTAGTGTTAACTGGACGGAAATATTACCAAAAGGACTTTATTAGCAATATTTTACAAGTTACACATAAAAAAATATAGCAAAAATTAAAACCATCACTAACTAAATGAGATATTTTATTGCTTTGTTATTTTTATACTCGATTATTTTTTCCATTTACCATAAAACCTGGAGCTTGCTAATCCTAAAGTACTAAAATTCGTTCATTTATTATCAAAACAATCATTGTTGGAGACCCAACTTCTTTCAAATTCTACCTACAAGCCCGCTTCCCGTTCGCAGCAGCAAACTTGTAGCAGCCCTTAGAAACAGTTCTATCAAGCAGGTAGGGCAATTAGTACGAGCGTCGTTTCCTCCATCTCGCCCATGGAAACAAGAAGAAGCGGAACAAAGCAGCGAGGCAGGCGTCCTTCGCAAGGCCGACCTCGGCGAGCACCCAAACACTGCCGATGTGGAGCAGCGAGCCTCGGGGCACTCGTTCACTCACTTGCACTGCATTCGCCATTTTCCGTTTCGTTTCCGTTTCGTTCATCACTGATGATGAAGGTGATTCACTAGTTGCAATGTGGTTCACTAGTGGTAGTTTACCATTTGCTATTTGCGGATAATGTCCAGTAGTACCCGCCCATTGGAAAAAAACTTTACTTTTTGCTACCTGGACGAAGTGACTCTGTTTTAAAATTTCAAATGGTGATATAATTGTTTCCTCGTTTTATTAGGAGCATTTTTATATAGAAAAGGATCATTTTAGTACAAAATGTTAATTTTTTTAGAACAAAACTGTGTTGGATTATTCATGTTTTACGTTTGTTTATGTAAACTGATTGTAAACTGCTTGTATGTCAGTCACTAGCACAGTATTCTAAAATAAAGGCGTAAGTTGGATGAGACACAAAAGAGACATTTTTGTAAAAAATTCCATTTTTCAAACAAAATTGTGATGACTTATTCATATAGCACATTTGTTTATGTAAACTGTTTGTACGTCAGAGACTTAGCATAATAGAAAACAATCCGTTTTTCTATTATTCTGAAATAAAGAAGTTGTTGGATAAGACTTATAGAAGAGGCATTTTTGTACATTTTTTGAACAAAGCAGTGTTGCCCTTTTTATGTTGTACATTTATTTATGTAAACTGATTGTAAACTGCTTTTGCGTCAGCCACTAGCATAATGTAATTCAATCTGTTTTTCTCTTATTCTAAAATAAAGGGGTAGGTTGTATAAGATACAAAAAAGCATTATTGTAAAAAAATCCATTTTTTTCTCAACAAAACTGGTTTGGGTATTAATGTGGCACTTTTATTTATATAAACTGATTGAGAACTGTTTGCACATCAGTTTGTGCATTTCTAAGTAACTAAAAAAATGCAGCAATCCCAAGTGTTTCTCCGAATATGATAAGGTTCTACAAAAACATTCCAATAAATTTCCCAAATCCATTCTGATAAGGTTCCAATTACAATGAACGGTATACGGTTTACTCAGAATCAGAAGTTGTTCCATCGGGAGGGATGATCAGGCCACGAGTTTGTTCTCACCAAGGCCGTTCGAAGGCAGGGTGGTTGGAACGAGGTCAGGGAGCTGCAGACGTCTGGCGGTCCACCTCTTCGGAAAGAGTTGAGATGGGTAATTACTGCTGGATATTATTTAAAACACTCGATGATTGACGTATCCATCCTGGAAGTGATACCTGCACCGATAGAACCGAGGGAAAAACGCCAGGTATTTAAGGTCAGCAGGTTTCACTGCATACATTAGGCTGATGAAGAGGATGCTACCAAGGTGTTTAAAGGCGGTCGGAAGGTTTCTTAAGTGTCCTGGAACAATGCAAGACAAAGTGTTGCGTTTAGGGAAGAGTTTCTGAAAGGAGAGAATTGTTTCATACGAAAACTGGGGATTTTGAAATGAAGGTTAAGTGGTTCGTAACCATTAGGCCATTTTGAGATAAATAAACAGACGTTTTCTTTTGTCGGCTTCCTATCATAAGAGTAACACCTAACTGCATTAAGGCGTCTACAAAGAACAAATGTGTGATTATAACACATTCAGCTGAAGGCGATTCAATAGCAATTTCTTTCAAGGCTGTCCTTAATTTTTTAAAAATTTTAGTGTAATGAAGGGTTTTTTTGCTGCAAAATCAATTACGTTAAATTTCGTGAAGTAACTTTCTCACTCCATTAGTTGACTTCTTTATTTGTAAATTTTGATTCTTTATTTTCATTTGGCTTACAAAGTCATTACGCTCCCTCCCGAAAAATATGATATAATTTTACTTAAAAAATTAAAAAATAAAAATATGATTAATATAGGTACATCTATTATGTTCGTCACCATACATGAAGAAAGTCTGTAAATGAAATTTAAATAATCAATAAATTTACACGAGGATTTTTATCTTAAAAATTTTGATCTAAAATTACTTTAACTAAGGTATCCTTGGCTCAACGGGTTCCTTACTTTAATGCCTGGTTGGTATTTAAGACATATGGTAATTCAATTTCAATTTCCTCTCCTTTTCTTTAACAAATAAAACCTTCCTTTATGAAGAATGGTACTACCACTTTGTGATGCTATCAGTCCACTTCTCTTTTAACACTTCGGATTCCAGTAACGTTTTCACCCAGAACAACTTGATAAATATTCAAATGCATGGTTAAAATATTATTTTTGGAATTTTAAAATAGATGCAGTCCAAATTTTTATGCAAATTTTCCAAGGTCGTTTCTGAGAATGAGGGTTTCCTTTGAGAATCACGTATAGGGAGATACTTCTTAATATATGGGTTTTAAGAGTATATGGGTTTTAAGATTTATACTTTAAGCCGCATAATTTTCAATATTAGTATTTTTAAGTTTTGTGAACACTTTGAGAAAAAGAAAGAAAAGTTCTTTTAGGCATCTAACAGTGTTTTAAATTTATTGCCAAATTTAACGGTTTTCGTACTTATTCTTCCTATATATTTTCCATTTCTATAACTACCTTACACTTAAAAGCTACATGTTTTATATTAATATATCTCTTATAACTCATTGAAATCCCCTTTACGTTCTAATGTTACATTTTAGAAAAATATAGTACAGGATATATGAGTTTTGTGTGCAAGATACTATTTTCTCTAAACAATTGCAATAAAATCCTTGTTTTCTTTATTGAAAATAAAATTTTTAAAATTAAAAACATTTTACATCGCTTATAAATATATTCTTATTTTAAAAGCACTTTTATCTGTATAAATTCAATGGGCATTTATTTCTATAAAAATCAGTATCGCCAGTGTTAGTTTTCTAACCCAATATTTAATACAAAATTAACACTAATCGTTAAGAAATCAAACTAAGAATTTCTCATCTTAATGGTACAATTTCTAAAAACTTTTTAATGATACATTAGAAATTATCAATTTTAAGAAAAATTTTCCATTACTTAATTTGTTTACATAAAAGATAATTTATAAATTTTAAAACTTAAAATCATACAAATGCTTTATTTTATTTTATGCATTACAATACCTTTTATTGGCACCTCCTCATAATAGGTAATAAATGAATATACATTAGGAAAGATAATTTGATATTATTTATTGAATACTTGTATACTAACAGTTAATCAGCCTCATAAAAACAAAACGGATTGAGTTCGCAATTTAAAAACCCATAACCTTGAATGTTATGTAAATAAAATAAGGCTTAGGGTGGTGTGGTGAAATGTGGAGAAGTGGGTGCCGTCTCATTTATCCCCGAGAAGCGAATTCCAAACGTAATTGACCTGGTTAACGTTTCTATCGTGAGAACTTGGCATCCTGATCGTCACGATTCACGTATATCAGAAACATGTGATTTGTAGGTTGAAAATTGGATGCAGTGATCTTGAATGATCATAAACGACATTTTAATGCCGAATATTTTGAAGAAATTTTCGAAAATAAAAAAGTTTGATTTCGTTTTAACAAGTGGACGAGATTTACGCAAAAAGTCATTAAAATAAATATTACGATTGACACCCTAACAACCCACCAACCACAGACACGGAAAAAATCTACAAGTTGTAATTTTTCTTGTAATAATCAGATGCAACTTTTGAATAACTAAAATGCACAACACAAAAAGTAAGACAAGTAATAAAACTGATTTTGTAATCACAATAATTTTAATAACACATTCCAATTTCATAGCTGCCAACCCTGTCCGATTTTTACGTTTTTCTTTCAATTTTCAACCCGGTTTTCCTTTTTTAAAATTCGGAACAATTTAATAATAGATAGTTGTATTCTATTCTCTACGATTGTATTAGTAAAATTTATTGTCAATTGCATTATATTCATTACAAGTATTGAAAATCAGTACGGTTGGCAGCTATGCAATTTACTTATTTTACGTTCCTCGTATTTTCCGACTCCCTATACAGATCCTGTGTCCCCCTGGAGGTTGCGACCAACGGGAGGAAGACCCCTGCCCTCACCCCTGGGTTTGGTGCATCCCTGCCGAAAAGCAACACTGGCGGCAAAACTAGTTTTACAGATGTTCTCTGCTTTGAAAGTGTTATTGCGGTAAAACAGCTTTTACAGAATTGCAAAACTGTTCTGATTTTTTCTCTTCAGAGGTTCTCTACCACAAGATAACTCTTCTAGTATAATAAAATTTTACTTTCTGTTTTTTACGAAGTTCCTTTATGATGCAAGCCTACCCCCGCAGTGTACCTAAAAGCAGGGCTCGATTTCTAAAAAAAGAGGTACCGGAACGGTAAAATTATTGATCTCAAAACTGAAAAAGCGAATACTTTTTAATACAAAACTTTAGCATTTAATTTTCAAATTTAAATTTTAAAAATTAATTCAAATGTGTTGTATACTAGATTAGGAAGAGTATTCTAACTTAATTATTGTATGAGACGATGAACTCTTTATTCAACTTTTTCTGTAAAACACCTTTTTTACAGTGGGTTATACTTGTTTTCCAAAAGGGGACCTCTTGTAGGAGGCGGGATGGCTTATCATCAATGAACCATAACATAAGGGTTGTATGTTTTGCTAATTTAAGGCATAGAATGAGTAGTTTAAGTTCTTAAATGTTAGAATTTAAGATGTCGCAAATTTTCTTTGCAAATTTCACCAGCAATCTGGCATATCTGGTTCAAATAAAAAAGAATCAACACCACAGGAGCGGATTGTATGTAGTTCAAATGGAGGTTCACAATTATGTTTTAAAAGAACAATTAAGTAACAACCTTACAATCAAATCACAATTATTGTTATTTGCAAAGAGACAAAAATGCATTTAAAATTATTTAATTTGAAATAAGGGAGAGTGGGGTAATAAGAAATTGGGGGAATAAGAAACATTTGATTTGCATCTTTGTGTTATTGGCGTAAATATCTGAAAAAAATCACAGAATATCATCAAGACATACTTTATATTCCATAAAAATTTTATTGTTTTAGAATGATTATTTCAGTTAAAAAATTCCCTTTGTAATAATGCGGCCAGCAAAATCATCCACCTAAAGTCATGATTTTTCAACTATTTCAATTTTTCTTGTTTTTTATGTTAAATTCTTATGGAATTTTATTAGTGAATTCTTAAGGAGGTTAAAGGGGCTAGATAATTCACCTTTTGTTCTTCAATTTAGGGTTGTGGATCATTCTTAAAAGTGCCATGTTTCTTATTACCCCATTTAAGCGAAAATATGGCTTGATAAGAAACACTAGCATTTTATCCATAAAAATATATTTAAAGAATTTTTCTCTTTATTATCTTAATACTTTATTGTTCTTATATCATTTATCAAGTTCAAAATTAAAATTCAATTAAGTTAATTTTTACTTCATTTTATTGAAAACGGAGAGTAATAAGACACAAAATCTCAATTTAAAAAAATTTAGTTCATTTATAGGGGAAATAAATAGTCAGAATAATTTTAGTCTCACAAAATGAAACAAGCGAAACAATATTTGATTTATTTTTTCATGATTTTCAAAATGTTAAATACAAAAATATAGAGTTGTTCAAAACTTTCAACTTGTAACTTTTTTAGACTAATTTTTAACTGGGCATATATCAAAAGTTTTTTAATGAATTTCTTTGAAAATTATTAGAGTTATAAAATACTCTAGAGTTATAAAATACTCTTAGGTTTGGGGGAGTGTAGATACTCAGGAGCAGGTACAAAATTTACAAAGGGATCTAGATATCATATCACAATGGGAATGGGCTGAAAAATGGGGTATGTCGTCGGTGAAGAAGTGATACCTCGTAAACGACAACCTGAATGAGCTTTACTTTGGATGGTGATTTTCGCCATAGCAACTATTGGTGCCGAATGAATTGCGCCAAATCCGAAATTCTTGATAGCTATCTACAAACTTGGAATTTGTGAAAAAAAAGTGATGAAAGTGTCATCCGATCTTTTATAAGTTTTGATCTCTCATTTATAGAATAGAAAAATTTATATTTAAAATGAAACGTTATCATTTCTATGATAGAGATAATATAATAAGCAAATAAATAATAAAAAGAATTCCTCCCAGTAAAATACACAGATTTTATTAATAAATTAACAAAAAAATTATAACAAATTATAACATCAATGCTTTTGAGTCGTAGTTTAATTGATTTCATCTTGTTTTTGATTTCTTCTTGCTTTTTTGGAATTTCTTTCTGGATCAAGGATGGGCAAACTGTCATAGTAAGAGTGATAATCTTTTGGAATCACTGATTTAAGCTCCTGTAGATGTTTATATTTAATTATAGAAATTATAGAATAGAGGAGATTAGTGAAAACGTCACTTCCGGTTTCTTGTTTTGTTTGGAAACGTTGATTCGATCCGTGATTGGTTACATACGGATCCGTACTGTCCGTACAGTTCACGGAACCAATCACAGACTGAATTTACGTTTCCAAACAAAACAAAAAACGTCACACTAATCTCGTCTATTATAGAAAATTTAACAGCGTAGTTAACTTTGAAGTTTAACTGCGTAGTTCGCAATGCCTGATAAAATTTAGGGATTCAGATTGACCGATCGATTTTTTTAAAGTTTTATAGAATTACAAATGATGAAACCACGCCGATACAAAATGATGAAAACTTAGTCACAACCCCCAAGTGTAAATTAAAAAAAATTGATTGTCGAGTTGGATAATTAATGAAATTAAAATCAGTGTACGCAATTATCTGATCAAAAACCCCACAGTAGGTATTGTTTGGATTTGCATTGATCGAACACCAGCTTTTCGCTCTAGCCATAATGCCCTTTCACCATATAGTCTCCACAGTGGAAATTACATAACTCAATTTTTAGAGAAATGATTAATAAATTGACGACTTTATAAATTAACCATTTAAGAGAAATTTTTAGAAATTGAGTTTCTCCGAAATTCAGATCGTCCAGGACTCTTGATCCAAAAAAAATTTTGTGTTCATTGTAATAACCAGTATTCCTAAATATTACAACTCTTTAATGATCTATTTTTTACATAAAACTATCCAATCCTCCAAAATATAGAGAAAGAAAAATGCACTTTTAAGTAAAATTAAAATTTCTTGTCGCAGATACCGATTTGTGTGTCTTAATTTTAAAAATCTCCGACTAAACTGCAAGCTCAAGTAACTTTATGAATATTCAACTTCTTTTTGGCGAATAATCGCCTTGGCGGAAAAGGTTCTTCCATAGTAAATCTGACTAAGGTTGTCGTTTACGAGGTATCACTTCTTCACCGACGATGTCCTTTAACATAAGGAAATGTCAGGTACTTCATATGGGTTGGGGGAATGGTAGGGCATAATTTTATCTGCAAGGGGACAAAGTTAAAGAAGGTAATATGATCAAAGATTTAGGGGTGATAGTAAATGAGGACTTTAAATGGGTTCATCAGTGTTCATCTGCTAGTAAAAAGGCTAATAGGATATTGGGATACATTAAAAAAACTGTTTCTTCAAGGTCCGAGGATATTATTTTGCCACTATACAGAGGCTTGGTGAGACCTCATCTAGAGTATACTGTTCAGTTTTGGTCTCCATACTTAAAAAAAGATATTGATGCAATAGAAAGGGTTCAGCATAGGGCTACTAAAATGGTCAAGGGTATATCCAGTTTAAGTTATGAGGGAAGATTAAAGAAGCTAAATATGTTCACTCTAGAGAGAATAAGGATTAGAGGGGATTTGATTCAACTATTTAAAATGGTAAAGCAAGGGGACACAGAGGGACTAGATTTCAATACGGGTAATAGAACAAGGGGTCACAATTTCAAATTGAATAAAGTAAAATTTAAGACGGATTGTAGAAAGCATTATTTCTTTAATAGGGTAGTGGATAGATGGAATGCGTTGCCTGAAACAATCGTAAATTCAAGTGGGGTAAACGAGTTCAAGGGGAAAATTGACAGATACTGGGATTCTAGTAGTTTGGGTTAAAAAGACTGGACCAACCTTGCTGGGCTTACGCCTGTAGTTGGTCGACTTAATTTGTATTTGTATTTGTATTTGATTACATTCATACCTTCATTTTATTTTTAATTGTTTTAATTAGTAAAATAACTAGCTTGTTTCTTATTACCCCTCTTGGGGTAATAAGATACAGTCGCTTGGGGGTAATAAGAAACAAGCTAAAACCCCCCTCCCTTTTACTTACGAAGTGCATTATTTTTTCAAAGAAAGCTGTTAATGATGTAAACATTCTGTAAAAAAATCAGCTTCATAAACTTAAAGGAGAATCCTGTAGAATTTTGGAATGTTTCTTATTACCCCATTTGAATCTTATTACCCCACCTTCCCCTATGCCTTTTTTAATATTTTTGTTAGGATTCCCACTTTATGATCGTCATGTGAAAAAAATGTAATTAGTTGAATTCTAGGTTCAAAAATGGGGGTCTGGAAATTTGGAAATTTGACTGTAAAAACAGGGTTTTAATTCATTTTAGGATTTTTTTCGTACATAGAAAGGTATATCCGCGGTAGGAGACACCTAAAATTTGTAGGAGTTAAAAATTTGGGGTGATATTTCGGTGTTTTTTCTATAAAAATACTTTCATACAGTAAAACAGTATTTACATATTTTTTTTTAAACTCAAAAGTTCTTTGCTGTCAGCATAGCGTGATTCTTATGTTAAAAAGAAAAGAGTTTCATAAAAAAATATCTGGTGTTATTTCAGTGGTTCTTCGACATAAAAGTGTTCTTTCAACTTCCTATGAAAGGACATTTACTGATATTTTTGTTACATTGCTTCTTTTGCTTCAAATGCACACTAGCAACAAAATGAACCGTCGGTATTAACCAATAAAACCATCATTATCGATTTAATCCACTTACAAATACCGAGAAAACATAAAATTTTACCCCATCAGACTCCACTACCACGAAAAACCCACCGAACTGTGACACAACACTGACCACACGGACATAACACCCCTGATAACACATTCACCGAATCCTATCACAGCATCAACGCACACGAAAATACGTATATACGCGTCAAAGCACCGACAACAGCCACATGCGTGGTCCAATCATGCGGAACGTATACGCAACGCAACGAGACTCGCACGCACCAAAACAATGCTTCACTGTGTCTTGTCTTTCGGAGACCCTCACAGCACGTGTGGTCGGCACTCCGCAAAAGGCATCGATAATAGCGATTGCGACAAATGTCGCGGTTAATTGAGCGCCGTCTTTTTTGTCGCCGCCGCCGCGGGTTCTTTTCAATGGTCTTCTCTTTTGATTTGATAAAAGTGTCCCGCTTCCGAAAGTGATCTTTTTTTTTCTCGAGCGGGCGTTTGGTAATAATCAACGGTCTAATTAGCTTTGAGTGGATGTGGTTGTTTGTCGATTGAAGGATTGGCCAATGCCGTTTTTTTGGACGAGGAGTAAGGGACTGAGTTTGGGAAGAAAATCTTTCACAGTCTAACTGGAAATTTCTTCCTAACAAATGTCTCCGCTATGTTTAATAAGTGACTAGTTATGAAATGAAAGTCTATACTTTGAAAGATACATTAGAAGGCATCTACATACCTCGAAAATCAAAACCAAATACACTTACATCTTACATTTAGTTTCAGCTAGTACTCGAATTCAGAAGAGTTATGAATTCTTAGTTCGAATGAGTGCTTAGTCGATACTTCAAAGCAGTAACATCTTCATGTAAAATAAGGACAGTTCTGATTTTCGTTCAATTTTTCTATCTTCTTTTCCTCTTGTTTTCTTACACGTTTGCATTTCTATGTAGTCCCACCTATCTTCTAAAAACTTTCACCCTCGTAACTTCTTTCTCTTCAGAAATGAAATATGCGGAGGTAAAAGAAGCTAAGTGTGAGTTGGTATAAAAATAATAATAAAAATAAAATTTCTACACTGCAGTTTTAACTACGTAAACGGACAACATAAATTACTTTACCTTTTCAGGTAAAAAAAAATTAGTTTCAATCCAAATGAACCTCAAGGTAAAAAGTGATTAATTTGCAAGCATACAAAAAAACTGGTGCTCTTAAGACGCAAAAAAACTTAAAAGACAAAAAAACTAGGCCTCCGTCAGATAGTCAGAAAAAAATAATAACACGCTTCAGAAACGAGCGATAAAATTATTCAACAGCCGATTCCTTTCAACCGTTCTTACGAAAGGAATTAAACCATGAACTGCGAGGTGACAAGAACCGACCCGAAGCTTCATCATCACACGCACAGAAGTAAACAAGTGCGCACACTGTCGCAACCCTCCAACAAAACAAAGACCGCATCGGTCAGTCGGAAGCACAATGGGAAAGCGACCACTTGACCGAAAGCGCGGATCGGTGGCGAAGTTTTCGGTTTCTTGACGGTGAAGAGAGAGAGAGAGTAAAGTAGGCCACGGGGATGTAGGTCTAGGCCCACCGAAACCGAATCCAGCGACCTTCCCGATGGAGAAAGAGAGAGAACAATCGAAGAAAGTGGACGCGAAAAGTACGGAGTAGGATTCCCTAGCAGCGGAAGAGAGACTTTAAGGAGACCGCCGACCCCCACTCTCTGGTGGTGATTGCAGGGGGGATGGATTTTCATGGATATGCGAAGATTGGGATGTTTTTTTGGGTTGTAGAGGGATGCAGATGATAGGGGCACTAGAAAGGCAGGAAGGGCAGGAAGATAGGGTCAGGAAGGGCAGGAAGATAGGGGCACTAGAAAGATCTTCAAGGGCCAGTGCCAGGGACAACGAAAAAGAGGAAGGCCAGTCAAAAGGTGGTTGGATGAGGTTGAAAAGGACCTTAAAATTCTAAAAGTCCGTAATTGGAAACAAAAAGCAAGGGACAGAAGGCTTTGGAGGAAAATTGTTGGAGAGGCCATAGTCCAACATGGGCTGTAATGCCAGGGAGTTAGTTAGTTAGTTAGAGGGATGCAGATGGATGGTGAAAGTGTTCAATGATTCTGTAAGATCTAGATGTTTAGGGTGTGCTGTGCAGAGATCCACCATAGCTAACAACCTTGAAAGATTGCAATGATCGAAAATATCGATAGAGAGAGAGAGAGAGAGAGAGAGAGAGAGAGAGAGAGAGAAGAGAGAGAGAGGGAGAGTGAGAGAAATTGAGGTGAAAAGAGAGGAAGAGAAAATGCACGTATAAATGGATATAGGAGTGAAGAGAAATACATAGGGTGGGAGTTTGAGATATAAGAAAGAATAATAAGACAGGGATAGAGAGTGAAAAAGAGAAAGGAAAAAGAGAGATAAAGAATTGATAAAAATACATAAAGAGATATAGAAATAAAAAGAGAATTGTGTTTAAATAGATAAAAGAAGAAATAAATAGAATAAATAGAAATAAATAAATAGAAGAAATAAAAATACATAAAGATATATAGAAATAAAGAAAAATAATTGTGTAGATAGAAGAGTGAAAAAGAGAGTTGTTAGAGATAGATACATATAGATATGGCCGTATAGAAAGAGAGAAGGAAGAGAGTAAGATAGAAGGAGCAGGGAGAGAGAGTTTATAAACAATCTCTTCGTAATACTTTTTTTTATCCCGTTTGATTCCTTTGTTTTAAATTAGTCGGGGAGAAGTATTTTATGCTACTCTCAAATCTAGGCACAAAAAAAATCCAGCTATTTCATCCAAAGATCTTTATTGATGTAGTTTATAATTTTTATTTGTTGGAAAAAAACTAAATATAAACAAGAAACAACACATCTTGTCATTTGAGTAGCCTCTAATATCGCTGGCATGAAGCATCTGCACTATTCTGTCATTCCCCACAAACGAGCAAAAAACAAACTACAGGTCAAACAGGAAGGTTTCCCTTCTGTGTTGCCACATTTTACCAGAATGTATTGAAAATTCAAGGAAATTCGCAGCTGAAGAATTACTAAACCTAATGTAAAACACCGCCCGAAATGGAATTCTTCCCTATGTCAGAAGAGTAGGATAACATTCAGTTTGTAACTGCAACCTTCACCCTTTCACGGCCAGTTTGGAATTCCCGTTCCTTGAATCAGTATACCGCTTGTGTTACAATCTTTTATAAATTCTAACCAGTGAGTTTCATAATCAAGGCTAACGAGAATCATCTGTACCAGAGAATCCTTGTTTTCTCCGTCATATTAGGATATATTAGAATAATATTTGGGGATTAAATTATTACTTAAGAAGGTGAACCTATCAAAAGTTTATGATGCAAAAAAAGTTATGTTATTATAGACAGACGTTTTTTTAATGTGTATTATTTCAACGGTTGTTTTATAAAGTTCTTATATATTGTATATTGAAGGTGAAAGAGGGCCCAAAAGATAAAAGTTGAATAAATTATATCTGGATATTTAAATAATTGCCATTAATTTTTTATCATATTTAAATTAATTAAAAATGAGTAAAATAGACAAGTGTAACCTCTAAAAGTTGGGAATTCTCTTTAGTTTTTTGGAGGAAGCGGGGAATACCAGTTCCCCATGTGTTCGTCGCTGATAAAATTTAAGTAATATATAAGGATTTTTTAATAAATAAAATATTAGTTAATGTAGTTTTTTAAAAATATAATTTATATAATATACAATATAATTTTTTAAATAAATTAAAAATATATCATCCTGTATATGAAAAAATACATATCTTAAACCGTAAAAAAACTAATAAAAGCATCAGATAATATTTTTTAGTTTTCTGCCGTTTTGCTTTGTAAGAAGTTTTTAAGTATAAGATACTAAGCTTAATTATATAAAGTTATTTATTTTTAAAAGTTTTAGTTTTATACTCCTTCAAAACAACAAAATGCAACATCTAGAAACAACAT
Organism: Tetragnatha versicolor; assembly: GCA_024610705.1. Classification (NCBI taxonomy): domain Eukaryota; kingdom Metazoa; phylum Arthropoda; class Arachnida; order Araneae; family Tetragnathidae; genus Tetragnatha; species Tetragnatha versicolor. Next base: position 50,491,544 of record JANDEH010000001.1, on the reverse strand, counting down.
AACACAACACGATATTACCCATCAACACATTTAAAACGCATAGGACTACTGAAATATTTACACTTCAAAATGACAAAGTGTCGAAATAACGAAATCTAAAAATAACCCTCAAAACGCAATTGAATTAACTAAGGTAAATTAACATCGCGAAGCAAATGGTATACAAGCTCCTCAATTCATAAACTTCGTCAAATTCTTTTATAAGATAACTTCCCCCTTTCATTTCTTAACGAAGCGAGATTGCCTTTTTCAATGCACGATTCATTAATAGTATATGTTAAAGCAATTATCTTCAGTCTTAACAGTGTAAGGGGAAGCCACATTTGCTGTTATATCTCTCAGGACCGAAAGCACCTTCAAAAGGCTTCTTCAAAGCATTTGTGAAGATTTTGAGCTCGTTCAATTTTAAAACAGGGAGCGCGTTTTGAATTAATTATGAAATGTTTCAATTTGCTTTCGGCGTTAAAGGGATTACTTCGGGTGGGCGTGCAGTGCTTGAAAAGCCTTTTTATGGTGTTTGTTAATTTATAACGTTTAAATATGCTTTGCAATTGATGTTTCAGAAATGAGGTGGAAAGAGATTTTTGAGGTGCTAATTTTGAATTGAGTGTGGCAATCAAAAATAGATTCCTTTCATATATTGGTTTCATTATTAAAAGGTAAAGTGCAAATATATTTAAGGGCCTATAAGTTTGAAAAATAAAAAAGTCCAAAATTAAGAGTATCACGGTTTTGCTTTACAGGTGTTCGAGAACAATTTCTTGATACTATTTCTCACTCGTTTCTAGAAATGGTTCTATTTGTAAATATGAATAGATTTCTTAAAACACCAAATAGTATTACTTAGTCATCAAGATACATATTTTCCAGTTTGAAAGAAGCTCCCATAAAAAAGATTTCAGAATGTTATAGGGGAAATTATAACAATAGAGTACAAATTTAATCTAAAAATTGAAAAAATGAGAGTAGTAGGCATTTTTTATCCAGTGTATATTTTTTCCTTTACTGGTTTTGGCTCCCGGTGCCACTCCATGAATCTGCTCCTGGAAACATACAAATATTTGACATAACTCGCTTAAATTCAGACGTAATATTATTATTAATATTATTTTGAGGTATAGACAAAGGTAGCTTTAAAGGCTACCCTGCAAGAGGTATCTTCATACTGCACTAGTGCTCTCTTATACTTGGTGATGAAAGATTTTTCAAAGCAGTCTGTATTTTCTAAGTGGACCTATGGATAATTAAATAACTCCAACGAAGTCAAGCTTGGTACCTTGAACTCCATATTTAGGGAATTTTATTTTTCTTATTTCTAAGTTTTAGATAATTTGGATTTTTCAGTGATCCGTTTCCTAAACATTATCAAAGCCGAACTGTAGATGCTTACCAGTGTATAGTTTCATTCATTGCAATTGTACCTCTTTTCTGGTTGGTTCTTTGGAGGTATATCATCTTTCCAGAGAGTAATTTAATATATTCAAACTACACTACTGTTCATAAATTAAGGACGGAACTGTTTTTTCAACATAACACCTAGTGAAATTATTTTTCATCAATGAAAATTATACCAAGAGATGTTCAATGGGTGGGAATACAGGGCCCGAGAGCAAATTTTCTCTACCAATATTTTAAGGGGGTAAATGGACCCTCCATTGATAATGGAGTCCCATTACAATTTGGAGCTGTGGCAGAAACGTCTGTGTAAGAGGTATTTTACCGAAAACTTTATGGTTATTGTAATGAATATGATTACTCCTGAACTCAGTGCATATTTTTAAAAGCCTGTGTTACCTTTAAATGGTATTTTTTATGTTTTATTGATAGAAATCGGTCTAATCAACATTTTTGGCAAGTTTTAGCTTCTGGGTCATTTTCGGTAATTGGTATCTTACCATCAACCATGTTTTTAGTAGTTCTTACATGTTCTAGATTATGTTTAGGTCTGGAGACCCTGAAAGTAAATTATTTCTTTCAATATCGTGACTTTCAAGAAACTTTGAGATAGCCAAATTGTGATTTTGTGCAACTTTTTCTCTCATAAAGAGAAATTCCTGACCTGAAATTTCTTCTAAGAGAATCAAATGGGACATGAGAACACAGGTACCCAATAGCAAACATCAGTGAAAATATCTGCGGTGTATACGAGGTGCTCAAACGGCACAACATAATTGTATAGTTTCACAGAAAGGGCATCTGTTATTAATGTTTGAAAAAAAGTATTTTTAGTGTTTATGGACGTAGACATACCTAAAAAGAAACATATAGTTGTAAAAATATCTCCATTACCTTTGAAATGAGTTTTTAAGAGATATAATTTCTCCATTGATACTCTATTACTGTTATAGACATTTCAACACTCCCTATACACGAAAAAATTTTTCCCTGATGTCTGCGATCACGTGCCTGGGTTCTCATGTCCCCTTTGCTTCTTTTAGAAGAAATTTCAGATCAAGAATTTCTCTTTATGAGAGAAAAAGTTGCACAAAATCACAATTTGGCTATCTCAAAGTTTCTTGAAAGTCACGATATTGAAAGAAATAATTTACTTTCAGGGTCTCCAGACCTAAACATAATCTAGCACATGTAAGAACTACTAAAAACATGGTTGACGGTAAGATACCAATTACCAAAAATGACCCAGAAGCTAAAACTTACCAAAAATGATGATTAGACCGATTTCTATCAATAAAACATAAAAAATACCATTTAAAGGTAACACAGGCTTTTAAAAATATGCACTGAGTTCAGGAGTAATCATATTCATTACAATAACCATAAAGTTTTCGGTAAAATACCTCTTACACAGACGTTTCTGCCACAGCTCCAAATTATAATGGGACTCCATTATCAATGGAGGGTCCATTTACCCCCTTAAAATATTGGTAGAGAAAATTTGCTTTCGGGCCCTGTATTCCCACCCATTGAACATATCTTGGTATAATTTTCATTGATGAAAAATAATTTCACTAGGTGTTATGTTGAAAAAACAGTTCCGTCCTTAATTTATGAACAGTAGTGTAATTACCACAACATAAACTCAAGCTTTAAAAAAGTAAAGCTATAACCCTCTTGGTTTTCCGAGATCTCATTCTCAACAGCTGCCGTCTAAACCTAAACAATGCGAATACTATTAAAGCCTCCGATGAGTGGGCGAATCGACCCGAAACTCGTTTCCATCCGCGTGCCCGGAACACGGGGAGGGACCGAATTAAAATGCAAAGTGGAGTCCGAAAGAGTTGTCCGGATGATCAGGTGTCGGATAATCGGACGGGCGTGGCGCCAGACTGAGGCTGCGCGACCGCATTCTTGTGGAAGAAAGTGGAGCGATGCAGAGAAGACTTCTTGGACAGCCAGCCAGCCTCTCCTTCCCACCCTTTTAGGAAAAACCCACTCCAGACGACCTTCTGATGCGATACACAAAAGAGATTCTTGGAGAGGTTGTGGTTACCATGAATTTTAATTGTGGTAGCGGGGTTTTCGGGGAATGTGTGTATGGGGTTTTGCAATGGCTTGACAACTGCGTGCTGGCCTTTCCGATGGGTTGATTTCGTCTTGACCGAAGCGACCATTTCCGTAAGGTACGATTGGAGTTGTTCCCACGATGTTTCGTTAACCAGGCGTGGGGTCATTAGTTCCACGCCCAAATTTTAACCTATGGGTAAACTGTTGTTAAGTTTAGAAGGTCTAAGTAGTTAGCGAACTTCTCAATAGAATGAATGGAGGTCCTCCAACACACTTAAATTTCCTATTACCCATTTAACTTTCAATGCAGGAAAAGAAAATTATTAATAAAAACTGAAATCTAACCACATAGTTCTGATATTAAACTCTTGAGATACTTTTGGCTTCAGTGAAGACGAGATTTTAATTTAGGGAGGTAAAAGATAGTTATTATTGAAAGAACGGAAATATTGGATTGGCCCTTTCAGTCCTAGCTGCCCCAAATTTTCCATAGGATTCAATGGTAATTTCGGGCGGCTTAGGATTGAAAGACTTAAAGAGGTTTTTTTGTTGGATCACACAGTTTTAGAGGAAAAAAATTAGGGGAAATTATATTACTAATATTGAATGCAATGGATTTTAAAGTAATTCAAGTACTAATTCATTTAACTTAGATATGTTGGTTCAGTTCCGTTAACGTTCCCGCTGAATATCGATAATCTCTTTTGAACGCCATTTATTCAAATATCGACAATTTTTCTAATTTTTAATGATAAACTAAACAGCTATTGATCTAATTAAAGATTTTAATCTATGAGTTTGAAACATTTTAGCAATATTTCTACTTTTTGGTATTCAAAAGAGCATGGTGGTATTTAGCAGGAACGTTAACGGGATTGAACCGATATTTACTTGGAGACCATTACAAATTCCTCCTTGTCTGTAGAGCATATGTTTTAGTATTTTAAGAAAGAACCATCGAGTAAAATCTAAAGATACAAGTTTCATGACCTCTTCTCCGAATCAAAATATCAGATTTCCCAACATCCATAATTTTTTTCAATATAAATAGGGGAAAGGAAACTACCCAAAAAGATCCCTTTTATCATTGGGAAATCCAGATTCTTAATAAAATGAAAACAAGAACTCATAAAATATTTGCATATAAGTTGCCCCATAAAAGGTTACTTGACACTTTTACGATAAAAACCATAGATACCTATGACACGCGCGCACTTATGTCTCTTTTTTTACGTTATACAAGTCCCTCGTTTGGCTTGTGATCATCCTTTTCAAAGTGTATGTTGAAATCATAAATTTTCCAAGATCAAAAGACGAGACCGTTTCATTCTTTATCTTAATCAACATTTCAAGAAAAATCCAGACGTCTGAGTAATTCCCTATTTGAATAAAAAAATATCAAATTAAAAAAAATATCATTGCTTCGGAAAAGTTCAAACATTTTTAATCTTTAAATCTGGAACAATAATTTCAGAAAGCAAATGAATATATGTTTTATGCTATATCTATTCAAAAATACTGTACTATATCTTCCTTTTGTATTTATTTAGGTAGATTATTGCTATAAGAACGTGCTACAAGCCCTTTAAAACGCAGTTTGGGTAAGCGAAGAACAGCCGTGCAGTACTTAACTTTTGAACAAGAACCTTTATCATGTCGAAACAAAAAGGACATTTTATCCAATAATGAGAGCATATTGATTAAAACACAAACAGAAGAAATCCCCAAAAGAGTTGTAACAATTGAATCGTCAGTTTTAAGAAGGGAATAAGTCCAAAAACCAAGTTTTGAGAAAATCGAAAAAAATTGTATAAGTAATGAAATTTTCATTGTACAACCACCAAATTTTTACTGGAAGTTCAGAACCCTATTTAGAAAACTAAGCAATCATCAAAACAAATATAAGTTTATTCAAAAATATTTTACAGTCAAAATAAGTTGATGGACCTATTCCCTTCTTCCACCTTATGAAATTTTTCTAATGAAAAAATCTTTAAAAAAAACCTTAAATTAATATTTAAATTACATTTCTCTTTAGTTTACGCCACAAAAGGGTGAAATAAAAAGAATACGACAGATAAAATTTAAAATTATAGTGAAACTGAGTTATTAAAGCAGTATCAATGGAGTGAGTGAATATGAATGGAGTCAAACAGTTATTGCATAAAAAAATTTGAAAAAAAATTGATATTAAGAGAAAATTTTATTTTAATTTAGTTTACAGCACAAAGAATATGAAAAGAAAGACAAATTAACTTTAATTCCAAATTAACTTAAAAAATACAATGAACGGATATCGATTTCACAACTTCAAGGAACCATATCTCCCTACAGGGGTTAGTTATTTCCCCCTCTTTTCACCAATGTGTAGAGCAAAGCTTGGAGATTGTTTTGATCACAAAAAGTCAATTTGTCATTTTTTGGACTTATTCCCTTCTTCAAACTGACGATTCAATTATTCAAATTGTAAAACCCGTCCAATATATTTACTTCAAATGTACCAAAAAGTTATGCTTTTAAAAGACCTAGACCCGGAGTTCTTAATTTCGTAAATTTTTGTTTTCACGAAGATAGCTTGATCATCTAAAATTAGCACAAACAATTTTTTACCAACTGTCTTACGTTTTTTCCTGATATATACTTCTCAATCTCTTACCATATTTCCCGCTATTAAACAATAATTAAGTGTTTCTTTCACCTGATTTTTTTCTGAAAAATATGTCACGACCCCTTTCACCATCTAACGAACCAAACCCCAACAAACACAAGAAAAAAATCCCTCAAATAAGACCGCCATCCACCCATCCTCTGAATCCGCAACAACACAATGTCTCTATTTTCATCCGGTTTTTAAGAGAGAGAGAGAGATCGAGGGCAGTTTCGAACGATGTCGGTCAGTCCCGGTCCGAGGGTCGGGGAGTAACCCAACACACCCTTCGGTCAGTCCAGGTGGGGCAAGGGTGGGGCCCTGGGAATACCCGCAGACTGGTCTACCTCTGGCGAGGGAGAGACTCACTGGGAAGAGAGAGATTTGTGCATGGTCGTTTTTCCTCCGATTCTTTTTTTAAAGAAGCTGATGTGGTTTTGTTGGAATCCGTTTTGGCTGTGTTCCAGGAGTAGCCAGTAGTTGAAATGGTTTACCTGAATGGTTTTGAGAAATTTGGTCTGGAGAAAGAGTCGTTACTTATCGTTATTGATATAATTATCATCAATTGGAGGACTAAAAGTTTTATTAAAACATATCTTTAAACATAATATATCAGTTTAGATCTACTATAGCAGGGTGGAGACTAGTAAGTAGTCAATCATGGCTGATACTTGGATAAATAATCCTACATTCAAATCGATAAGGAGTGCTTACCCAGTGGAGCACCTGTGGATCGAAGTCAAGGAGGTGAAGCACTGTTAACTACGCCCCACACGTATTCGCTTGCACAATCCTTTAAAACCAAGAAGAGACTAGACTTAAATTTCAAAAAAGGGTTCTGCTCATACATTTTTTGGCATAAATTCTTCGTCAAAAAAAAGTTAGAAGAAAATTAGAAAATATGTTATTTTTTATCTTTAATTGTTATAGTGAAATTATTTAACAATATTTTATTACTTTGCACAAAATCAATTTAAAAAGACTAAGAACAAACACCCAGACATGATACTGTCGCGGTCTATAGGAATTGAGTTTTGTGCAAGATTGTTGAAACGGTCATTGCTTCAATATATAATCATCTTTTAAAATTAATTATCTTCCCATCCTAAAAACCATCTTCATTAACAAGCATCTCGGTCGAGCATAAGATATAGGCATCTATAGGCATGTATACATTGCGTGTATTATTTGAACACGTAGTATCAAATGAAATTGCGTCTCAGCCTTGCTTATAAAGTCAACATGAAATTCTGAGGCGACAAAACCAAAAGGTATGAGATAAACACCATTGACTCACGCTCAGCCCCGTATGAATCTCGCCGTTTTCTGTTTTCAGAAATTTTTGTCAACAAAGAGGTGAATGAAGCTCTAGCGTACGGCCGTGTTTATTTTGGCGATAGGGAATTGAGGTTTGTAGATCATAAAGATAAAATTACGTTCCTTCTAGAAGTTATGGAATCTCAATGAAAAGTGATTAGCCCTAAAGAGTTCTGAACCCTTGTAGCGAAAATATTTACTTTATCTCTAAAGACCCTTCTCAGTAAAATGTATAAATTTGATGGACTCTCAAAAATGTTAAGAGAAAAACACTCTAATGTGATATTAAGCAAGGTTTATTTATCAAAAAGAGCTAATATTTAACTTGAATGTGCGTTTTAACTTAAAAAATGATGATACATCATACCTACTACGATAAATAAGATCTAGAAATTTTAATAATATAGTAGAAAACCCATATTGTACTACTTTTTCCACCTTTAAAATTCAAAAAATATAAGACCACATTTCAAGTAGGTCATTGTTTTTCTCGTTCTCCTTTTCCTTTTATAAACTCCAATATCATTTTAAGCTGCTATTTTCACCTAAGATAGGGTTGTGTTTTCCAAATAATGCCAACGAGAAGCACATATTCTTACGATTCCTTTACTTTTAAAATTGAATTCTATTTCTGTATCTTCAATTCAATTCAGTTTTATTTTTTGTCAGGAATTGCAACCTGAAAGAGTAACATCCGTTCATGATATTTCAGGCTATGCAAATCTTGTGGTGGAGACCTTTTCACGAGATTGAAATCCTAACACCATTTCGCCCTAACGAGTCTGCGAGAATCCGGATATCATGAAGAGGCAAATATGCCTAGCCTACCGCAGTTTCTCAACGTTGATGAACTTAGCCCAATAAAAAAGAAGACAAAAAAATTATAGGTAATTGAACCCTTTGTCTTGTATTACTCGTTAGTGAAACTTTCGTCTCAGATCTATTGACAACTGATTCCATTGACATTTTTTTTGTTCGAACCGCTGATAGATCTTCCTCGCGATGAACTAGTTTCTTTTCAATAGGAATCAATAACGAAGGATTGAATTGAATTCCAACACTCTAGGAGTCAACAATCACTTTGACCGATTCTATAAATTGATCAAGAATGGGATTCCACACACGAGATGAAAAGTCAATTGAAATAGATTGTAGCCCAGACGCTGAAGACAATGGAATGGGTATAGCATCTCTCAGTCCGTAGCGAGACACGGTTATGCGCTCTGCGGTGAAAACACGTTACAGGGGAAACAGGATATACCTGTAAATCTAATGATCAAAGAGACTGATCTCTAATTCTAATTAACTAAACTCGATAAGGGTTAAAATTGATAGAAAGAGTTTCTGGGGGAATAAGGAACAAATATATTCAAGTTAGGAAGGTTTTTTTCCTCAAAATTCAAGTCTTATCTTTAATATATCTTAGCCTTTTGAATTCTCATCTTCCCCAGATTACCATTACAAATACAAATACAAATTAAGTCAACCAACTACAGGCGTAAGCCCAGCAAGGTTGGTCCAGTCTTTTTAACCCAAACTACCAGAATCCCAGTATCTGTCAATTTTCCCCTTGAACTCGTTTACCCCACTTGAATCATATGAAAAATTTGGTGCGGCTAGGATTGGCGAGGCTATAGGGGTTATGAGTTACTGAATTTAAAAATTTTCTGCATAGATGGACCTTGTATTCCTTGCGCTGGACCAACATCTAATAAAGTTGGCATTGAAAATGAGCTCACTTACAATCAGAATATGTTTTAATAATTTTAGAATAAAAAGTAGATATTGAATGATGATTGATGAGGGTTGACTATTTTATTAAAAATATAGCTTTGCAATTATGGAAGGTTAGAGTGATTAACAAATTGAAATGAAAAAGAACCATTTTTGAAAAGGTGTAGATCGGTGATACACATTCATTTTTGAAAAATGTACTATTTCAATGCAATGAATTTGTTGGTTAGATTAATAAACATTGTACAATGATTTTAATAAAAAAGGGTTGGGGTTTGTAGGTTTTTTTAATTTCTGGAAATTACTTCTACAATTTATGAACAAAAAAATAGAACCTTGTTAAATATTTAGAATTTAATAAAAAACTCAACTAAAATTTTTTCATATTCTTAGTACATTTTGCTATTATAGAGTTCCACACTCCTTTTTTTCAAATAGTAGAAAAGTTTACATTGTCCTTAGGAAAAAGCGTGACGTCATTTGTTGCCAAACAAAAAGGCATCAGAGAACCGAATACCGTGAAAAAGCGATGGTTTCGACCGAATAAAAAGCGATTCCCGGTAAACTTAACACTCTATTCGACAAATCATAATAACGGGTAGGAGGTGAAAGTGACCCGATAGAGGGATCAAGAAACCATCGGCCGTTGGTTTTCTCCCATTTCAGCGAACTCGAATCTTCTTGTGGGCCGATGGTCTTTAGAAATGACGGCAAGGTATTCCATGAACACAGTCACAGTTACGCAGCCGTCCCACGCCGTCCGAAGGATGTGGCCTTGCAAGGCGAGGATCGTGATGCACCGCAACAATGCTCGTTACGTCACGAGAATGGTGCATCTTTTGCCGTCACGTGGCATTGTTTCGAACACAATGCAATGCGCATTGAGGTGCCGGAAATCGGGGGTTGTGGGACGAAATAAAATCGATTAACGAAGTGCAAACGGTTTTTGGACAATGGGCTGAGCTTTGTTTTCCTGCAGAAAAAAAAGATTCGAATTTCAAATGAAATCGATGCCAGTTTTGGGGAAATAAAACTACAATTATGGTTTTTGAGGGTTTTGCTGCGTTCAATTTTATTGCGTCGGTGTTTTGGGATTTCAAAGGAAATTAAAGGTATTATTTCCCTTAAAATGTGCGTCGTTTTCTTTAAGTATAGATAAAATATAAAGTAGTGCTTGGATTTAGGATACTTCAACTCTAATTGATAATTTTACTACAATCTCTCTGGTTTATCGTGCCGTTTTGGATTAAATGGGAATATATATTGCTGTTTAGTATCATCAGTGTTTTATTTATAGTTTTTCTATAAAATTTATCATGCTAAATGTTAAGAGAAAAATTCGTTTTGAACTTTTTTCCACCTACACTTTTGCCAATCCGGCGAAACCAATGTTTGACGAATCACAAACATCTGAAAAGGATATTACTTTTGTCACTGTGATTTCACCATTGGTTTAGTCAGATTGTGGTTCAGGTTCAGCGATAGAAAGATAAGTGGAATCACTTCCTTAGTGTTTTATTTCCGTATATTTTCAAAAAAAAAATAAATTCTGAAGCGCCGTAAATAAAATTGTTATTGTTTTTACTTTCATGGATTCAACATCCTTGACTTTCTTCCTTGATCACCTTTCCTTTTATTCCCGAATGAGAGACAAAAAAGACATTGATTATGGGAATTAGAGAAGAAGAAAATGAGAAAGGTGGACGAGAGTGAGAGAGGAGTATAAATGAGAAAGAAAATAGATGAGAGAAGAAGTGGAAGAAACCGAGAAAGGGGATGAGAATGAAAGAAGAAAGAGTCTTTCTTCTCTATTTATGTTGCTCGTATGTTATACCTCTCTATCTTATTTTCCCTTCGTTACTGAGATGTTTTAGACAAATTCAGCTAGTACTAAATTTCAATTCCAAATTCCTGAAACCTGCTTGGTTGATGAACAAGGTAAATGCACTTTCCCAATTAAATTATTCTGATAGTAACACTGTTATTTCCCGCAGAAGAAATACGACTTGTAATTGAGTCTTTCTGAAAACAAGTTACCCAATTCACCCATTGATATCTCTAACTAGGCCGATCTGAATGAACCGTTCTGCCAATCTCTTCATTCACAGTGAACGCCCGACAAGAATCACAACACCATTTCCCACATAAAAGATATTTTTTTCCTCATATCTCTCGTAACAATTCATTAAGAGTTCTTGAAACGGTATAAGTTTCCGCGTACGCTTCATGTTAACTCGTTACTGAGACGATCGCCTATCTCATTATCCACAACGAGGTACCGTAACCCAAAAGTTACTCGGTTTATGAATTACAAATGGCTGCGTTTAGCTTGAAATGTTCGCTCTATATTGTAATCGGGCTTCATAATTGAACTGATAAGTTCATGGGTAATTAAGTGGTATGGGAGAATGCTCGAAGATTTTATGTTATTGTTCTTGGAGTTTTTATCCATTCTCTTTCGTAGGGCAAATACTTTTGCGTGCTTGCTTGTATTTAATGACTGTGATGAAATTTCTTTCTAGACCTCGAATTTTTCCTTGGAGGTCAATAATTTCATTTATGTTTACTTTCCTTTTTATTTTTCTATTGCAGGTACGCTTCTTGGATAGTCTTGTTGGATAGCAAGACTTGAATAGTCTTTGGGAAGTTAATGGGTAAATTTTAGGATAATGAAGTCACGAAATGAAGATGATGTAGGGAGAAACTAATAATAATAAGGCTAAATTTTACTTTTTGCATTACTTCAAAAATTTAGACGGGACCGAATCAATAGCTGCGGTGGCCACATCTAGCCTGCAGGCTGAACGCCATAATTTACGGAACATATTTACCCACTATCCTCTTGATCATCAGCATATCTTTCCTCTTGAGCCTATCTCTTCTCTTAAGCATCTGCTTGCTTTTTAGCTTTTATGACCTTATTTTTTCTAATTCATCTTTATTCATACAAATGTAAGGTTGTCCCCCACGGATATTTTAATTTCTCCCTATTTTTAACAGACCCCTGTTTTTTTAAGTTTCGTAGCACCTCACTTTTCACGATCCATTTTCAATGAAGTCATAGACCACTTATGGACTTTGGATCCACCGCACCGGTTGGGAATAGGAATATTGAAAGAACAATAATAGAGATTACGGAATCATTTTCCAATAATTTCCAAAAAATATGTCTGGATGCATTTTTATTTTCAAGGATATCTTGGATGAATAAATGAAGGTATAAAAACGTGAATATCATTTTAACCATTTAGTTAAGAGGGCAAAACCTATAAAACTTTGGGTGCGTATTCTGTACCTATCAAATTCGAAATGTCTCTTTGACTCTTCTTTAGTACCACAAAGATCTCTGTTTTGCAAAGCCAAAGTTATTCTGCTGTGAAGATTAAGCTGTTTATTCAAGAACCTTCACAGCAAACTACTTTAATGAATGATCTCAAGGATAAGACATTAAGTTACATCCAGTGTACATTCCTCAACGTAGTATCGTGAATCCTCCGTTACAATTTGCTACAAAAACAAACGGTAATCCCACCACCGGCCTACCACGTTTGTGTACACCGCTATAACTCAAAGGACCGCCGCCGCTAGCAGGCATTGAGCAGCGATCTTCAAGGCCTCGGTCCATTGTTTCCGTGGCAGACACAGAGAAAAAAATGCGACTAAAAACACCGCGCATTGTTTATCTGCAGTTTTTGCCGCAGCGCCTATGGTAATCGCTCCCAGAGGAATGCCGGGGTGCTACCTGGTGCGAGACTGGATCTCTGGAGGAAAAAGTGTTCTCTAGGTTTTTTTCTTCAGGTGGTTGGTTGATGAAAGAGAGTCAATCTTAAGTTGTGTTGCGGTGGGATGGGGTACACTGGGATATTGGTTGGAAAGAATTGTTTTCGAATTGAAGGTTTTTAAAAAATGTATTCTATTTATATTTTTAAGTATTTACCTACATATCCTCCTTTTTCTACTTGCTTTCTTTTATAAACGTGGTATATTATTTCAGTTTTCATCCCTTGTTTTGAAAGAAGATAGATTGAAGGAAGGACTAGGGAGTGAGTGAGGAGAAAAATGAGAGATTTGAAAAAAGTGAGAGAAATTCGAACAAATAAATGGAATAAATAGATTGACGGAAAGATGATGCTTTAGTAGGAGGGAAAATATGAGAAAACAAAAGAAACTGGAGGATGGGGAACGAGGGTGGTTAAGGGATTGAAGATAAGTGAAAAAGAGAATGAGAGGAGAGATGATGTGCTTTAAGAGAGAAAATTAGAGAAAAAGATAATTGAAGAATGTTGAGAATGAGAGAAGTTGGAGAAAAGGAAGGATAAGGTAGAGAAAGAATATGGAAGATAACTTTTCCTTTTTTATTTCTACGTGATTTTATGTATTATTCATCCATTGTTTTTGATCAGACATTTATTTTTGTAATTCCGTTAACCCATGGACGAGCAAGTTGCTCCTTTGGGATAAAAAAAATTTATGGATGTATTTCCCGCCCTTTTTTCTTTTTTGTATATTTTCTTGTCATACTGTTTTGTATTTTGTTTAGTGTAATAAACTTGATTTGATTGATTTGATAACCCTATATCCTATTTTAACCATAGAGGTTGAAGAAAAGGTAATTTGTTGAACGAAATAGCATATTTTTTTCTGACTGAAATTATGAGAGAGTGCCAGTGAACGATGTAAACTGAATAGGGGAGAGTGGGGCACATTCGCACAAAAAGTGATTTCGCATTTTGGCATATTTCTCTGGATCTAGATGAGATATTGAAACAAACTCGGATTCAAATGAAAGTTAAGACCTTTCCCGATACTTTAGAACGATAATTCACATTAATCTAGAATTTCTAACCTATATCATCAATCTAAAAAACGATAAATTTCGTGCGAATGTGCCCCATGGGTGGGGCAGTTTCGCACACGTGTGGGGCACATTCGTACACCTGCCAAAAATTATAAAAAAATTATTTTTACAAACTAAAAAGTTTATGGCATTTTAAAGTAAGGATAATTAAACGAATTATTTGTCACTTTAACATATTTTTCCTCTAAATTGAAGATTTTTTACAAAAATAAAACAGCTTCAGAAAATATTGAACATCTAAGTTTTTGATGAGGAAAACAATTGTAGTAATGAAGAGTATATTGCATATTGACATACTTCACATAATATAATTAGTTAGAAAAAGTTCAACCAATATTTTAACTGTCAGGTTTTATTCCAAAGGAAAGTGAACCAACAGCTCGCTTATTAACACCTGAAACTGACGGTTGGGGTACTTTTAATACGATATTATCTTTTTGTATGAATGTTGAATCATTACTTACTGGGAAAATAAAAGTTTCGTCATTAATTTAAAGTTTTTCATCATTAATTTTAAATAAGCACCATTCAATTCCGAATTTTGTATTTGACCAACATAACAAAATTTACTTTTTAGTAGAAAATTCCACTAGAATAAAATCACTTAAGTCCAAGTCCATTGGTATTAAACAATTATCAGGGACATTTATTTATTTCAATGTTTAAATCTGGGGCTAAATTCCTTAAAACTTAAGCTTTCTTTAAGATGTTATTTTCTATTAACACCAAATATTGAAACAATTACAATAAAAAACAATTAAACTTCAAGTTATTAAATATACTGCACTTATAAACATATAAATCACTTTCATAATTAAAAATGGGAAAGATGAGGCAATTTCGCACTGTCCGAATCTGCCCCATCTTTTGGTGTACGAATGTGCCAAATACCAGTTATCTACCAGTTCAAGCTTACCACGTCCCAACACGATATTTATAATTAAAGCAGAGAAATAAAACCTTTCTAGAAACTTACTTTAGTAGTGCCTCTATTGAATAAAATGCTGAATGTCCCCTTGAGAGTTATTTTTTATTGAAAATTTACTTTGCTGCTTCTAACGCTAGAAAATTTCTAGTACGTATACAACAAAATGACTCAGAGCTTTGAAAATTCATGCAGGAGGTGGTAGTCATGCTTCCATCTACTGTTATTTTTTTCAGATTTTTAAATTAATAGTTACTAGGGGAAATGCCGTCTGTCCGAATGTGTCCCATGTGCGAAATAGCCCCACTCTCCCCTAATAGAAAATGAGAGTGATTAAAAGAGAGATTGTGAAAGAAAATAGTAAGATTTATTAAATGGATAGATGGCGAGTTAGAATGAAAAATAGAGAGAGAGGAAAAGGCTAAGGGATTTTTGAATAATGATCATACAAACTATGGCATGTATTTCCAATTTACGCAACAAAATCTCAATCTATAAGTTCCTAAGATTGAGTTAAATGAAAAGAAAGTTAACAAAACATAATCCCACTTCTCGTTTGATCTGTTAATAATAACCCAATAACAAGGAAGTTTTGGGAGTTAATCTAATTTCCCACCGTTTGCCCTTATTACTTCAAAAGACGCCCAAGTTCACACCCAGGATCAGTATGAAAACAGGAGGATATTTAGGTTAAATTAAATGGACCTGTCATCACACGAGCCCAAATCAAGCCTGACGTAGAGAAAGTAGCGCATACTTAACTTTGCAGATCTTTATTCCATCTTGAGACTGAAAAATAGGGTTTAGGGATGTTTTGATTACCACAGGCGTGATATAGAAAAAGATTAAACTGTAGTTTATAGGGCAGTATACACTCTGTTTAAAATAAAACGAACGGATGAAAAAAAGAAAAGGTAAAATTATCTACTGTGTGTTTGTCTTTTAAAACCAGGGTCTGAGGATTCGAAAATTACTGGGTCCAAAGAGTGTCTTTTAAAAATTGAAGGGAAAGTCATAGCGTGGCCTGATTTGAAATTTATCATATTTTTTGAGATTGAAGAACTGGTTCTATTAAAGAAAGGGGATACATTGTTGAAAGTTAAAACTTTGTCAAATTCTTTGTATCATCTGGAAGTAAAGTATACAGGGGTATTCAACACTAATGAGATAAAATTTAGGTAGTTGTAAACTACCCAAAAGCAATCACATAGGAAAGTAGGGTCACAAATGCACTCTTGAGACGCTAGAGGGCAAACAAAAATTTGCCAGATGCATTGAAAGATGAATTGCTGTGGGCAAACGGTTGGAGGTAGTTATGATTTTCTTGTATCAATGTTTATGCTTTAACTATTTAATAGTAGGTAAAGCTTTTGTTCTTAAGTGGTAATCTTCAAAAAGAGACAGTAAAAGCCTCGTTATTCTGCGTATATTTTAGCCTCACGATAATATCCTAACACAAAACTTGATAAAGTTGGTGATTTGAAAAATATATTATTTTCTATACCATTCCTCTCCAGGGCAATCTGCTACATAGCTATTACATGACATAATATCTTCTGAAGATTTCCCCACTCAAAAATTAAAATTTAACTATAATTTCCTCCCACCTCTCCCACCAGTTATGCCTTTGATATTCGTCATCATCAAAGATCACCAGGATGCACCTCAAGAGAGAGAGAAGACGCACACACACGATGGAAAACTCATCAGGATCTTAGGAGTGACGTCAAGGCTCATCCTTATCACCGAGAACCCAAGCACCTGCCCTCGTGAGGATCTCTAGCCATTTTCAGTACGACTCCGAATTACCTGCGCTGTGATAAATGGATGCGTAGGAAGCATTTTCCCACGCTCTCTCGATGCCTCTGTGCTGCGGCCTTCTCAAGGCGGTCAAAAACGAGACGGTATGTCACTGGAATTGACCTCCGCCGTCCATTCCGATTTGGGAGGTTTGGTGGACTAGTTTGGAGGTTGGGTCCTCTTTTGGATTGGTTGGATACCTTCAGCTGATGTAGTTATTTGGGGATTCATAGGTTTTTGTAGTTTGTTCCTTTTTTTCTCGCAGATAGTATTTTCTTTAGTTTTCTCTTATTGGGAAAATTACGTATTGTTTGTAAATGATACTCATGTTCAGATACATTCTTCGAACCTTTAAGTAGATTGTTTTTTACTAAAGGGAAATTTAAAAATTTCTTTTTGGTTAAAAAAACATTGATCTGGATCTAAGATATCAATTCCTTACTTGAGAATCAACTGGGGATCCAGCGTGGTGCTAGCAACTCGACCTGAACACAAGCCACAAGCTAAGTAATTAGCACCATATAGCACCCCAGATCTGAAGGCTAATGAAACACAGATGGGGGAACCACCTGATAGTCCAATTGACCTGGGCAGAATTAGATTTGAAGACATTATAGAGTTCAACAACTATATATTAATGTTATGTGGGAATGGAAATGTCAATACCTGAACACCTAATTCTCCTAGAGTGTAATTTTTTTCTTAATTTAGAAAAGTATAATTAAATAAAATATTGGTGTTGAAGATATGTTCATTACAAAATGAAGTGCAACTTCATGTTTGTATACTAGCTAGATGCTGGAAAAAGTCTTTCAGCCTAACTTTATGAGACTACTTAATTGCTATTTGTATGGGAGATTAACGAACTCGGGAACTGTGGCTTCTTTGCATGCAGGAAGTATTGGATCCAGCTAATTGGAAACAGATGGTAAAATTTGTTTCCAGAATGGAACTATAGAAAAAGAGGAAGACTGATATTGACGATTTTAATGTTGTAAGTACTAAATGCTGAATAATATATAACTGGACCAAGAGTTGAAAATTCAACTGGAAATCTAATCTATCTATCTCTATATCTCTTGCCGAGGAAGACGACTATAACAAGATCCATCCTCCTTTTCCCAATAAGCCACACGTCAAAAAGATCACCAAATACGATTACTCCTAAAGGTATTAAATCTCATAATTGATAACCCCGTGAATGGCGTGTCTGATGTGTGACATTAATTCAATTTCACGTGCGGCGCATCTCGGAAGTGGGGGCTCGGCGGACCGTGCTTCGATTTACGAGACAGTCCTTTCGGAGCGAAGTGTCACCTGTCGTACATTACTTGCGCACCTTGACACTTTCCGTCTGCCGCTATATGGTATATCCCAGCTAACGAGACTGAGCGGCATTGAATGGCAAGCGAAGAGACCTTGCGGGGAAGTTGGGTGGTTGTTAGATTTTATTGGTGTCTGTATGTTACGTCCTACGACTTCTTCTTCTTATCGTTTATCATGCGTTGTCATGCTCGATGGATTTGTTTGTGACCTAGGACTTTCTTATATAAAATTTGAATGAGTGTTAGGAGATGTGTCAAGCAAGATCCATATAAATTATTCAACTTTATCCACTAAATTACTTTTTTACCTATGCTTATTTGATACCCTTTTAAAATGGCAAAAACATAAATTCAATCAATCTTTATTTATTTAACAACAAAAGAAAATATAAAATGTACAAAAAAATATGTGATACGCCAAGGGGAGATAAAGAATTTTCAAATTAATTTCAATTTTCAAATTGGGTACCACGAATTCATCTAGATTGCAACAATATCTTATTTTCTTTATTCCTTTTTCCATTATTAAATGTATAGGATAGGCAACGTACATTTAGATCACTAACAATTTGAAGAGCAATGAAAAGACTCCATGTAGAAAATGTTTCTTTCAAAAGTATAAAAAAAGTAAATAAAAAAAGTAGTTAAAATTTTGGTTGATAAGCTGTAAGAATGTTTAAAACAATGATTAAATTTTAGATTTCTCAATTTGAAAATAGAAGTTTTATACCACATCTACTTGTGATATTGATACATATTTTATGTTACTTCAATAATCACATTTACAAATGAAGACTGGATTTCAAAAAAGATCTAAGTGCCAAATAGTTAATTTTCCGTCATTGATCATTTTAAATTTGATTCCCCATAGTAATACACATAAAAAGCCATCTTTCAGGCTAACTTTAAACAACTAATAATTGTTGTGGCACTAATCCGACTTTATAGGTTGTTGGCGATGGTACTTAGATTGGTTTTTAGGACTTAACTAGAATTATTCAATTTTGGCACTTAGCTCCTTTTTGAAGTCCAGTCCTCAAATTGATTTAGCTGAGGTTTATAACTTATCTCTAACTCAACTAAATAAACTCATCCATTCTTGTTCCAGATTAGTAAGCACCTCTTTAATGCAAGTTTATTTAGATGATATTTACACATTCTTAAAAGATAACAGCCACTCTTAAAAATATATCGAATCGCGGTTAAGAGAAACCCCTTCCTTAAATGGATACAAAATTAAAGAAACTCCAAACAGCTCATCTAGAGCTTTACGATGACTCAGGAATTCCACGTGAACACCTTTCACAACAGTCTCAGCATGGGCACGAGAGTCTCATCAACCTAAAGCTCATTCATCCCTCCAAATAAGAGCGAACGACCCCTCACTGACCTTTCCATCCTCTGGTGACCAAACAAGGCGCTAGAGAGGGTGCGATCACCCTCCAGCCAGGTATTCGGAGCGCGCGATCCTCGGATGCCAGGTAGGTTGCAACGCGGTCAACACCACTTTGTTTACATCCTCTTTCATTATCGGAATGCCGAGGAATTCAGTTCGGAAGGGTTGGTTGGTTGGATCGGGTTTAGGAAATCGCGAGTTTCCTCTCGATTGGAATTCCAAAGGTGTTGGGTAGGTTGGTCGCAGTTGAGAAAGTTTAGAAGTTTTTTTTCTGGGGGGGAGTGGTTTGAATATTTAATGGTGGGTTGTTGCTCGTGTGGTGGGAAATGTTTTCGAGAGTTTTTTTTTTGGTCGCGTGAATGGTAATTACCAGAAACAGCAGCTATATTTCACCGAGAAAGGACGTTTTATTCATGAAGGAATGGAAATGTTGTGGAACGAAGGAGAATTGTAAATATTTTTTTCCCAAGGAAAGAGAGATAGGAAAAAAGAGAAGAGAAGAGAATATAGATAAGTGAAAGAACAAAGAGAAAGGTGAGGGATGGAGAGAGGAAAAACAGAAAAGAGAATGTAAACCTTCAGGCTTTCACTGCCGGAATTGTCAATAGAATTCAAAAATCAAAATTATCCGGGATATAAGGCCGTGTTCTATTTTTGGTATCATACGTTTCGTCCATCTCTGTGGAAAAAACATATCCTCCACAGAGATGGACGAAACGTATGATAATAAAAATAGAACACGGCCTTATATCCCGGATAATTTTGATTTTAAGAAAAGAGAATGTTAAAGGGAAAAAGATGGGGGTGAGAGTCTAGCACAAAGGAGGGGAAGGAGAAAGAGAGAAAAGAAAGGGGACCGGGGGAAAGAGAGATTTATGAGAGTGTTTAGAAGGTATGGCCCAAACTTTATCTTGACTATTTTTAGTAATTTTACAATCTCAAGTAGGTACTGCAAAAAAGTATAGACTATTGAATGAGTGTAAAATAAGCACACATTGTCGATACCTTTTTTCTGATTCTACACGATCTGTTGTAAGCTTCGTATTCTAAAACAGATTACATTGAAGTGTTTGCACGCAAGCACAGATCTAATGCTGGAATTATTTTTGACAGCGGGTCTACCTAACAAATTAAATGATAAATTAATCTTTTCTCCAATAACCCACATGTTTTCCACATACCATCCCCCAGAAATTGCTATAATAACGCACCGACGCGACCCAAAGGTAGGACTCAAAATCGCCCAAAACATACCTTTCCAGGAAACAAATATAAATAATACATGTTCCAACCATTAGAAAAGAACATATCACAGAGAAAAACTGGATCTCTCCAAAAATGAGGTATTCTCACGTTTTGAGATTAAAATTTATTAAAATAGTAGATAAAAAACCATGAAGAATGACGTTTACATCAAGTATTTTCGTGGCATAGTTTCTGAGATATGAATTTTAGAAATTTTTTTTTGTTTGGGCGCGAAAACACTTTCGAATCCCAAATCATGCGCTGTGAGGTCACATCCAATAGAAGCCCGCTTTCTGATCACGTGACTTTTCTGACGTTTTGACAAAAATAAAATTGAATTTCAAATTATTTAAAACACATTTTTGAACTTAAAAACCTGAATTTTGGGAGTTTTAAACCAAAATGTATCAAAAAAGTATAAAATCAAGCAAATCCCTCACTCATGCAAATACCTCATTGGGACATAGATGGGACACGCCCCTCCAAATACGTATGTAAATAAAATGTCACGATCATCTCTCCTTCGAGAAGGCATTCCAGAATTTCCCACAAAAATGTCCCCCTCCTCATCGATGAGGCACTTTTACGACTCCAAACAGCAGCGCTTCGAAGAATCCTCATATTTGTTGGAGGGCAGAAATCATTATTCCTTGCGCCCGCGGCGATATTGCGTTCCATTCTGCCGCATATTCGAACAGGGCTCTGCGAATTTATTCGAAAAGCGATCCGATACCCTTCAGGAAGAGGGGCTCGAAATGGAAAACCTCCGGAATCCTCTTTTTTTTCCGGACATTTATTTCGCGGGATGTGGATGCTGCTAATATTGGGTTTCGCGAGTGACCCCGTGTTTATAGGGATGAAGAACGCGCGTTCCTCCGTCGGAGATGGTATCGTTTTTGGAAAGGAATGTTTCTTCTTCTCCTTTGGCTACCTGTTGCGGTTCTCGATCAGTTACGAAAGAAGGGCAGGGATTATGGGGATTTGGAGAAAATTTTCCATTTATTTATATAAGAAGCCTTGATTCTGTTGGGGAAATCCGGGCCATGTCTGCGTTTAGGGTAGGGTTGCTTTACGTAGAAGCCTAGCAAAATTTTTCACTTAATTCGCAATATTACCTTTATTGTTAAAGTACAAATTCTTATATTATAACCTTATATTAACTTATTTATAACCAAGAGAACTTAATAGAGTGGAATTTTCAATATTTTTAATAATTTTAATTATAAAAATGATATATATTCTTTATTATTAAAGGTATTTATGTATATTACCTTTCGATCGGTATTGTATTAATGCATTAAATTAAATATTTAGGAAGGTATTAAGTTGATCCTGCTAGACGTTAGAGAGAATCATTGTAATTTTAGAGCTAACCAAAAATAGTTCCCAATTACAGTTACAAAACACCCTATTTAACTGTGTTATTTTATTACGAAAAGACCATAGTTCCTTTGAACCATAGTCCTGGAACCATAGTATCTGTTCTTATTCATTATAATTCTTATTTCTCAGTTCTTTTTTATGCTTCTCTTAATACTCTCACACTCATTAATAAGTGGTAAAAAAGTTTCAATCACGTTTCATGCTGGCACTTGGCAAAAATGTTTCAACTCTATGAGTAACTTCATTGCAAGATGAAGAGCTCCTACATGGGATGAATAGTACTTTTTACCAGGAACCTTCTTGGTTTATCTGTTGTCTGTGACGTAAATCACAGAACTTTTAAAATTCATTTTGATTCACTGTATTTTTTTTCGTTTCGATAGGTTACGACACTGATTGATTAAACCACAGAAAACCTTCTCAAAACTTTCTTGGACTTACATAACGAGTTCTCAATGAATAATACAACCAAACTTTTTCATCTTAGAAAGTAATCCAAAAGCTCCCTCTGGGTTAAACATCTTTTGCATCATTTAAGCCCTTGCGTCACTGTTCGACCACAGATTAGTGCACTATATAGGGCAAAGAGTGCTTAGAGGACATTAGTATTCGGAGGGGCTCGTCGTTCTAATCTTCAGTCGTGGCTCAGAGTAGAGGACATGTGGTTAAAGAGCTGGACGACATCCAGTCTAGCAACGTTAAGTTAGAAACACGAGGTTCGAATAGGGAGTTAAAAGCAACGCATGCCACTACGTGGCTGATGCTGCCAATTTTAAAGCTACCGCTTTTAACTTCGAAGATTATAACAGGTCTCTGTTCTTAATACCGTTTCATGGTTATGACGCACGTTCTTGTACTATTTTTGATCTGATGAAAAATCTGTGACTAATTTCAAATGCAGCTATGTTGCCAAAGGGATTTAATAGAAGTAAAAAAATTTAAAATTGAATTTGCTCAAAAAATTGTCGATTATGATTTTAAAATATTATAATTTGCCGTGACTTAAAGTTATTGAATAAAACTATACTAAACAGCATATAACATGTTATTGTCCACATAAACTAAGATAAAATTTTCATTCCTTTAGAAATGCAATTGTAGACATGAGTTACCTTAAACTGTTACGGTGATCACGTGACCTCGTCTTTCAAGAACGCGGATTCACCTATCAATTCTAATGTTAACTTTAATTTTTTAGCAACAAAGCTAACAACATAAGCTAAGAATTTTTAATTATAAGGATTAATCTCTCTATTCCAAAAAAGTTTTTGGTGAACGTCCGTCAAATTTTCCTTTTTAATTAAACCTATGAAGTTTAAAGGTAAAGTAACGAATTGGGGTTTAAGTATTGCATAATTTAATCTTCTTGTTTTTTAAAACTTGATTTCAGTTTATGAGGAATAAAAAGCTGAACAGTTCTGTTAGAAATTGGGTTTTCAATTTTTAATATACAATAATTGTCGTTTGGCAACAGTAAAGTATAAAATAAATATACTGGTTAAAATTGGTTGAAATATCTTTTGCGCCGAAAATTAAAGAGTGAGAAGTTCTAATGAATAATTCGAATTTGAATAAATTTCTTCACGCCTCTAAAAAAAGGTAAGATAATTATTTACTTTCAAGACTAAAACTTTAAAAGGTTATGCTAATTAATGTTATATATTGATCTTTTCGTAAAAATAAGTTATAATATCCGAAGTCAATAAACGTAAAACAACACACATTCTATAATTTAAAAAATGTTTATTGACACAAAATACACATGGATATTGAAATGAAGCTATTTCTTCCTTTTTTAACCTACTGCTATAAACAGAAATCATTTCTTATACATACTAAAAAAAGTTGACTTGTATGTAGAAAAAGTTTTCTTATACTTACAAGTCATTTTATTTTCCCATTTTATTCTTCCTAAATCCCAAAATAGTTAAATTTATGTGGTTTCAAAAATGTATCATAATTTGAATATTTTGGTAAAAGCTTTTAAAGCTTGTTTTACCTAAAAGAAAACTGGTTTCTGTAGATGCTGTTTTGCTGCATTACAGTCTTGCAGCAGAAAAAGTACTGAAGAGTTGTTTTGGGAAAATTAATTTTAAGTTTTTTTTAATATGAGAAGGAAATTTATATCAAAACACAGTATTGCATTTCCCCAGTAAAAATTAAATGAAAACTTAAAACAATGAATTGCAGAACTATCTTTCGAAGGATTTCGATCTCAGACACATGGAAACAACGCAAGAATTTCGGAACAAATCAAAGCTGGTTTTGAAATTCCATTTAATTCACTTAACTCTCAACTTTTTGCACCAAGATTTCCTTCAACTCCCAGTATTGCCTCAACCCTTGTCCATCCATCTCCCTAAACGTCCTTTCGGCGAAAAGCCTCTCTGTAATCCTGCCTGAAAAACCTCGCGGCGCCATTCGAACGCAGTGTCGAAACAACGTTCGAAATCGAAAACCCCAACGGCCAGTGTGTGCCAACTGCGTCAACTCTTCTGCACAACGATTCTCCCTCACGTGGGGAAATCAAAAGACAGAAGAGAGATCACGAGGATCTCTCCCTCCCTTTTCTTTATCAAAACCCAAACAAAACAAAGGACGAGCGCGCCGATTATTTAAAGGTTTCGTTTCCAAAAGACGCTTGGCGCCGCGGCTAACCGCAACCGCGCGGTGACGTCACGGTATTTAAATGAAAAGAAAAAAAACGTGGGCGGTTTCCGATGAGCGGTTTGCTTGATGTTAATTACTCGGAAGACGGGCAACGCCGACCACGCGGAAGTCTTTTTTTTATTCTGTTAAAAATTACCCACAACGAGTTTGTTGTGAATATTTATTTACCAACATTTCTTGAGAGGAGTATGTGTATGCCCCAGTTTGAATAATCTACTTTAGGTGGATGAGGGGGGAAGGCGTGTAATTATCTAATATCGCGATAAGCACTCTTCAGGAGTTCAGGGAAGCATGGAACAAAGGTTTAATTCTTTCCAGCGGCTTTGGGGAATTTTAATTTTTTAACGTATTTTATTGTCCTGCGACGGTGTGTGTGTTATCACCTAGTTGATATGGATCTTTTTCAACCGCCACGTTTTCTTTTATCGCCTTGGTACATCTGAACCCAGACAAGCATGTCACATGGTCTGTTTTGCATTGTAATTGTCGAGTTGTTCTTTTGTGTTGACTGAAAAGTTTCACATTCACACTCTAGGGATGATGCAAAGTATTTAAATTACTCAACTCTTCTCGTTAAGGCCACTACCATGAGTGAAAACCAAACAGTAACATTGTTTCTCCATCAAAAGAAAAGTCCTGTTTTTCTTCCTATATATTTCTGAAACGCACTTTTGAATAGTAAGCTTTATAAACCTCTGCATGTATAGAAATCTAGTTGGTTAGGTTTTGTTATAAAATAAGAATAGTTGTTAAAATGATGCTCCTTAAAGCATAAAATTCGTATGAGTAAAAGATGAAATCTGTAGTAATCACTTTTATTTTATCTCTTTTCATCCTAGACTCCCCAAAGTTTTCATGGGATCCAATGGTAATCTCATGCACCTTAGATGTGAAAGGGCTGTGAAAAAAATCTTAAAACTTTTATTATAAAAAGCAACGCGTTTAACGTTTAAGAACAATACATTTTTGTGTGATAAATACTGACCACAATTGAATAGGCCCTTTAAATTATTAATTTAAATTTATATCAAAAGCCATTGTTTACAATTATTTGAGGAAGGAAGTATTGGAACATGATTTCCAAATTCATTCTGGAATCGTATTTCTGTCAAACTCAAGGAAACATAAATTTAAGACAATTGTTTATTTATTCACAGAAAATCAGTTTTACCTATCTCCAGATTGTTTCTACTTATCTACCGTTCTTCTTATTTGCCACATTGTTTCTATAAATCCTAAATGGTAAAAAAATATCTATGAAAAAAACTTAAAGCTGTAGTTGAAATTGGAACTTGCTCCTCCGTCTAAAATTACCGCTATAGCTTCTTTCTTGAGCAATTGTGGTAATTTTAGACGAAGGCTTCTTTCTTAAGCTAACAGTTCCGGAACCCACGCGAAAACGAGGCCCGCAAGCCTTCGCCGGAAGAAGTGGGATCACACCCGGGTAGTGTATCCCACCCGGCCTCCAACCCACACCGATATTAAACACAATATTTCTCCGCGAAAATTTCATTACAAACATTAATAGCGATGACCACCCTGAAAAAGGGCTATTTCTCCCTGAAAAGAGGCTCTGTTATGACCCTCATTAATCATGGAGGACGTGAGCCGTAAATCTATCAGAGGCTGATGAATGTATGACCCTAGGTCACTCGGCCTACCCAAAGGGTGCACAGTTGAGTCACCCAGTTGTTCTGACCGTATATTTGTTATTGTGCTTACCATGGAGGGGGTGAGGAATTTTCATATGGATTGATTGATATCTTTGGATAATATCATTTTATTGAGTGTGGGAAAAGTGTGACTTTTAATAATGTTGTATTTGAAACTGGAAATTCGTTGGACGGAATAGTAAATTATTCATTTGATTCATCATTACTGAAGTTGGATTGAAATTAATTTTATTTCTAAAAACCACTCGTATATCTGTTATATGAGAAACAAATGTCTGAGATATACTTGCTAATTGTCCTGACTGTCTCCTTGGGTATAAACAACTTTTTTACTTGAAGTAACAATTATAGGATTTTTCCTGTTAAAAAATATAACAAGGGGAAAATAATTGTTGTTAGTTGTCCAATAAACTCATTTTTTCTAAATGAGTTATATAAGAGACAATAAAAGAGGACAGGACCGGTATCGCCCATATGGAACCTAGAGATATCCACTTAATCAAGGCATCAAAGCTGTGGTAACTGTTTTTGAGGGATAAGCTCAGATTTACGTTTGGTTGGATAGTATACTTAACTATACTCTATTCATTTTGAACTGGCGCCTGGAGAATAGTGCTTTCCTCCACGCTAGAAGCGTAACCATGGCTACGCTCTTCTCGCTGCCAATAGCAAGCCTTCTTCGTTGCTGTGAAGTTGATAGTTGCCATGGTTACTGATTCGGTGGTGGGGGAAGGACATATTTTCGGGCGCCCGCCAGTTCAAAATAAACAGAGTATAGTATGCATCTGGGAAAAAAACCCTCAGCATTATTTTGAGAAGCTTAAACTATTTAAAATTAAAATGAGTATATTAAATTTATACAAAGGAGAGCACAATTTCAAAAATTTGATGTTTTTAGTTAGTTTATTCAACTCCTTTTAAGTGGCACTTTAAGCAGGTGGCGAAGAATTTTTGCCTTTCCCTGAAAGGAGAGCAATTGTTGTTTGTAAGCGAAGAGTTCATATTGTGGTTGATATTTCATTTACTGAAACTACTATCCCTAATTGAAATTTGTGTATGCTTAGATAGACGTAAAATTTTTAGAAACACTTGGTGACACCCACGTTTCAGAGATTTTATCACTTTCAAAACATTTAGTAGAAGTTATAAATCTTATCTAGCACTAACTTTCATCATTCCAGAAACAATAAAACACCATCTCGACCCGTTCATTAGCTACTTGACTTAAATTTATAGCATGCACTCCCTAGGTGGGATGGTTAACGCTTTACCAGACCTACCCTACTAATGGACAGACAATGTAGGCAACCGATATCTAGAGGTTGGTGGGTGTTGATGGATATGGAGTCACCGCGGTCTCTGTGTGAGAGGTCATAGCTGGAGAGACAACCCTTTTAGGGCAGGACAGTAGTCAGTGTAAGATCATCCTTGCCAACTGATCGCGCAATCACCAGTAGGCCGAGAAAGTGTTGTGGGTTGATGACGTCAGGCGTGGTTGGGGAGTAGGCCGAGTATGGTGGTTGATGCTCTGATAGGTATTTAGTAATGAAAGGTGTATTGAATCTTATGGGGGTATTAACCCCTATAAATTCTATAATTGGTTGGTTCTAAGAAAACATTACTTTCCTGCTCTTTCAGGGATGCATATTTTCAAATAAAATGATGGATATTTTTCATTATTAAGAGGACTGATACTGGTCTTTACTACATCTTCACAACCTAAAAATATTTTGTAGATTGTAAATATTTCATTGTTAATCATAAAGGATATTTAGATTTTCTGATTCTTTCCTAATACCCAAGTTATGTTTTAGCCAAATAAGGTTGCGTAATTTAATTAAATCATTTAACCAAATTTTCAGACACTGGAAACATGGCTAATTTTTGAAAATTTTTCAGGAGAGGGTGAATTTTCTGGTCGTTATAAAATTTCTCCTCTCTAAAATAATAAAATTGTTCTCCTGAAATGATGATGATATTTTGGTTGAATTTGAAGTTTACATGATTTCGAATAACTACTGCATATCTCCAGTTTTAAGTTCCAGTTTTTTTCCAGTTTTCCATATAAAAACGTTAACAAATAGAAAAAACCACAGATTTACCCCAAATATTTTTGTACATTACCCAGGAGACTGTGCAATAGACATTTTTCTACTCTATCCAGCCCATCACATACTATTTTCATTCTTGGTGGTCTGTATCTATATGTCTATCTGTCTATATCTATCTGTAACTATCTCTGGTCGTCCTTCAGAACCTTGAACATTCGACATTGCAAGAATTTTCCATTACTTATTATCACACTATTATCATATCTTGAAGAATCATCAACTATTTCTCACTTGGAGAAGCCTTTCGATTCATCAAAACCTACTCCACCACCCACGGCTTCCAATGTTAACAACCCATGGACATCCCTCTTCATTTTTTCTCCTCGACTTTCATTAAGTGTAGGATGATTGGAATTTGCTCAATCTGGATTTGCTCTCCTACTTTTTTTTCCAGGTTTGGTAATTCTGATTTTTATATTTAACCCTTCACTGCACGATTTTTTTGTTTCTTTTGAAAAAAATAATTTAATATCTTCTAACAGCCACGAATACAGGAAAAATATTTAAAAAATTTCAGACTTAATTTTTCATTAAGATATAGGGTTTTTTTATGGTATGGCACAAACCTAAAAACATGATTTACAGCTGGTGTAATAATTGCTTTTACGAAAAATCAATTTAAATAAGAAGTATATGTTGTGTATATAAATGTCACTTAATTTACCAAGCGATATTTTCAAGATTTACTGGTAAAAAAAGATCAATCAAAATCTTTGATTGCATACAAAATGGATGCAACTGTTTTGGAGACATAAAAACCTAATAATCAGTGAGAAGCTGCCATCCAGATCCACACTGAGTAGTTAATATTATATATATGTATGTTCTAGATGTGGCACAAAACTCAGATAACTTACATTTAACACATGTGGGAAAATTGAGGAGTTTTATTGGTATGTGCCAAATTCGGCACACCGTGCAGTGAAGGGTTAAGATCCGTGTTTTTGTCTAATGTCCTGAGTGCATTTGAACTCTGTAGGTTTTCATCCTAAGTGTTGTACTGAGGGTCGGAATGGACCGGTCTTTATCTTAAATCTTGATGATGATGGTTTCATTAGTTGTAATGCCAGTCTCTTATTCCCGAAATGATACCTCAAGAAGTAAGACTTTACAATTTTTTTCGGAGAATTCTGATGCCCGTTATTCAGTTCAAGTCCGCGTTCTTTCAAATTCTCATTGGAAAACCACCTATAATAAAAACGAATAAGGATTAAGCATATTCATTATAAACTTTCTAAAGTACATGAAACAATTTTATCGAACAAGAAGACCATTCATTTTAGGGGAATTCAGGGAGAAACAGCTATATTTGAAGTTATAAGGAATATCTATTTTTTTTTCAAAGAAAATTTTTCTACACAAACAGCGATAATATTTTTAGAATCTATTCCTACTTTATCAAAATTTCCAGTGTCCAGGTCAAATGAAGTAACATCTTTGGTAACCTCACTCACCTCTTAACAAAGAGTAAGACGATCGGTTCAAAAAGTATGTGCAACAATAGAGTGCTGTTTAGAAAACACTTTTGAGCTGCTCTTTATGTAATCATTGTATATATTCTTGTCTTAGAGTTACCTAATAAAAATGAGGTCATAAAAGTTATGAGGAATTTTTAATTATATTTTATTTTAAAATCTTAGCCTGGGGGAAAGGTAGAGGTACCTTTTTTATTTCCATAACCCAATCTCTCCTGTTTTATGATGTGTAAAAAATAAGTTCCACAACTCAGCAACCTTCATTTGAGTTTCTAATAACAGAAGTACTTCCTGTGAACAACTGTTACTCCAAATCGTCACTGTCAGGTGTAGCCGTAAATTCCCAAACCCTCCCTTTCCGAGCTCAACCAGAATAACTCTGGGATAACAATAACAATTTGTAAGAAAACTGTTATGCGTGGTATTTGTGTAAAACGATACGAGGTTAGATTTGGCGGTGAGGCGGAAGTCTCTTGTTTTGACTACCCCGTCTCTACCAACATTGAGTCAGCCAAAGCCCACACGTGACGTCACCAATCCTGATGCATTCCGCCCCACGTTCTGAGATCTTCCAGAGGACCACGAGGGTGTTTCCTGCCGCCATGACCTATCCGAAAGGAACACTCTTGTCTTCCAAAAGAAGAGAATACCTTTTCCGCCTCGGCATGTCGATCAACTGAGATCACCGTCCACTTTAAACTCATTTTGGATTTCTAACTCTATAGAACTTACGAAAGAGTATTTTCATGGTCTGCCCACATTATTCAGGAAGGGAAATGAACTAATTGAGCTGAATATTTTGTGCTACATATTGGTTGCTGATTTTAACTCTTTCGTGGAATCAATGAACTCAATCCCAATAAAGTTCTCTGGTTTACTGAAACAAAATTTAGTAACCTAGGAGGTGTAATAGATCCGTGTTAATATTTGATCCTATCCTTCTTCAGATCAAGGATCCATTTTTTTATTTAAATATAAACCCTACCAGAGTCACTTACTAAATATACTATTCACTTAATTTTATATTTTATTGTTTTATCTTCTAGTACCTCCTCATTTTCTTGTTTGAGTAAGCCGCTACCGTACCAAAAATGGCAAGGTCTATGCTACCATGTATACTGGCTATTAACTCACAAGTGGTGTTTGCCAGTGCCATTATGAGTTTCCACATGTTAAACACGTGTTTAAAAGGATATTTAATATTGTCCTACCAAGGACATCACCACATCTTGACCAAAAACCAATCAAGAAAAGTGTGTGGGCAGACCCAACGCACAAAATTAAATTGTATCCACCACCACTGATCGTCCCCAAATACTTGAATACAAAGGAGCAACAAGTCCACTTCAAGGAGATCGTGTGGCTTATTAGCTAAATTCAGTCTTCCCACTCGTCTCAGTAAGGCGTAATGGACTTATCGATGCTGTCCAGCCATGGTCAACCGAGTTAGTTAGAATCAACAGAAAGCCCGTGAAGCATGTAGGCTGACCCCACCTCTTCTAAAGACCAATCTACCACACCATTGTTCAATAGTTATTAGTTTAGTCCAATGAGGAAAAAATCAACCTCAAGGAGATCTTATGGCTTATTAGTTGAATTCAGTCTTCCTACTCTCCTCATTAGGTTGTAATGGGCCTTTCGGATACACAACCACTTTTACCAACAGAAGAGTCGTGGGCAGACCGCACCTTAGGATTCCCACATTTTTACACACACAAACACTCCATCACCGGCCACAACAAATGCACGCTTCCTCTGGATGTCCCAACACACACACACAACAACAACAGGGTCAACGTATGAATGGATCCATGAATGAAACCAACGCATCTCACGTGGGCCGTGTTGCAGTTTTTTACTTTTCTGAATGGGGATGGTGGTGGTGACGTCCTTCTGTCCCGGAAGTGAGTCACCAGAAGGGGGAGGGGCCGCGTTCTTTTTCGCGCCCACGTCCGTTCTTCTTCTGCGAGTGTCAACAATCCGTGTGTGGAGGTGGGTGAACTGTGGACACACACACAGGACACCACCATATGGTGGAGAAATCGAAGGTGGAGGTGGTCTTTTTTAGAGGATGGGTGGGATGTGAATAGGGACTTGAAGACAGTTTGGGCAGGGTCTGTTAGGAATGGAAATAGATAAGGGATAAAGGTCAGCTGATTGCTTGAGGAGAGATCCTCTGTTTTAATTTGGAACTGTGCTAACATTCCATACGCGTATGTAATCACCGTTTTTGGGTGGTTGTCTCTAGATTTATGTCATTTTGAAGGTATGTGCTGGTAGTTATGCATGCAAATAAATGTGTGCAAGTCGTTGAGGAATTTTATGTGTAATAACCTAATTTGTATGATATTTTTTCTTGGTACCTTCGAGAGATATCCTAATATTAAATATCGCTGCGTATTTTTAGTGTTATTTCAAAGAAATTAAAATTTTGAAAGTTGAATGATGTGAAAAAGATTCGCACATGACGCAGAAAAAAGATTTAAACAGCTTGATAATGTTCTAACCAACCTACTTCTATGATATTTGTACATGACTTACATGATGCGAACCAAATAGATTAATTTTAACAATCTCGATTCCCCAATTATGAACTATTCAGAAATTTTTTCGACTAAATGTAAATGGTCAAGGAAAAATTTCTCTAGTTCACAAAAATAGTGCTTCAAAACAATCTTTAAGGTATAGGGAAGGGAATACGTAGGACATAATTCCTGTTAAAAAGAACACGACAAAATTAAATGTTTTTATTCCCTTAGTTTATAATTTTATTTATCATTCCTTATATAAATACCAATGCGCTTACTTAGACTTGGATTATATTTATTCGAGAACAAATTAAAGACCATTAAGAATTGTTTTTGTAAGAGAGACAGCTATTCATTACACTCATAAACCACATTAAGAAAAGAAAAAATCCTCTAAAAAACGCAACTAGATCAAAACCACCCAAATTATAAATAGCCGCCCTGACCGTTACTGCTAACTACCTGCATCAATAACATGCATTGCACATGTGCTACCTTCTTCAGGTATACTGAGAAGAAAGTAAGGAAAAGCTGTTAGACGCCATTAGGGAATCGGCTGATTGCAATCTAGACTCCATTAGTCGAGTGTATTTTTAACCCCGGCAACAGGCTGCCTTGTACGGCATATCCATTGATGAGAGAATTATGCCGATTGAGCAGCGAGCATGTGACACAATCGGAGTATAGGTGTGTCCTTCCCCAGGCCTCTAATTTCGGGAAGAAAAGAGTGAGGATTCCCTCAGGGATGAGGGAGAGTTAATTGAGTGGTTTGAGGCGGAATCACACAATGGAAAACGCCATAGTGTGAAGGGGATTCCGAAGGGTTTTAGGATTTATTACAAATGAGAATACCAACCCAACATTCTCCCTCATAAATAATTAGAAATATAGGTGGTGAATAATTCTCGTAGTAATAAGATATTTGTTCTTAATTTGATTAACTAAACAAAATGCTTAGAATATCAGCCTCAGTGGTGAAACATTCTAAAGAAGGTCTTGTGATTCAATGGCGAATAGAGAAATACTATTTCTGTGCTTAAAGGAACACATATTTCTTTTGTTAAAAAGGCAATTGCTTTATTTGGAAAATTCCCTGAGGGTGAAAATGAACGAACAGAATATAAATAAAAGTTGAAGATGCATTCGGATGGGGGAAATGTATCCAACTGTACTTTCCGATAGAAAACTGTTTTCTCTTTTAACATCAGGTGATTAGATGTCGTTTTCAGTACTCGCTACTAGAAGATCTGTTTGAGAATTTATTTATTTTGAAGTTTTTACTTTCTGCAATTTGTGTAATAAAAAGGCCACTTAAAAAAGGTTATTTCTTACAATAGAAGAAAAAAACAGTAAATAGGATATCTTTCAAAAGACAGCCATAATAAGTTTTGAGTGTCAATTACAAGCTTGTTCTTACAATTAGCAATTTGTTTTCAATGGACTTTTCAAAACTCACAAGTTTTCAATTTACAAGAACAAAATCTAGTTTGACTCGTATAAAAATATCATGAAACTGAAACATACAAGATGCTGTTGCTTTATAATAACGCAATACTTAATGCAAAAATAAATGTTTTAGGAATAATATAGTTCCTAAAGTTGAAAATCAGATTTACTTCAACCGTCGTCAGAACCTAAAAATAACAAAAGAAGCTTGGAACATTTCGTATTTTAAAATCTATCACTGGTCATATTAACCGACGTTAAGTGTTAAGAACATCGTCACGAACCCCATAAATCTGATTTAAATGGAGAGTTAAATAGATTTATGAAGTCTTAATTTAAATTTCATGCAAAAAATTTAAACTTTTGAAAAGGATATGCCTCCCCTACCAATTACAGAGTAGAAGGTCGCTTTTATTTTTATTGGTGACACCTTCGAATGTTGTCCTACGCCTGTCGAAGGATGAGGAAATATGAAAGGGTTGCCTGCTTCACAATTCATTTCCTTCTTGAATAGGACGATATGAGCACCCAAGGCTGGATTAAATGGGAAGGATACTGTTAGCAAAAAGGCTGCGCTACATTACTAATGAGTAAAAGGGTTGAGATTTTCTTTTGAAGGAAAGCTGTATATCTAGGTTTTGCATGATACCTCCTGGATTATTTAATTTATTGTTGTATTCATTCTCTTGAATATTCCACACATTTTCAGGCTAAATTTTGAAAGCTATTTCTGTCACCTATTGATATGGTTCTGGGATAACAATAAAATCCTCCCCTTCTTGTTCCGTAGAAGACACAAAATGAAATTTCAACTCGCTTTTAAAACTCGAAAATATTCTTTGTTTGCCAAGTACTTTCAGAAATAAAACACTAATATATGTAGTTAGAAACCAACATAAAGTCGTCGCTAATCTTTTTATAAGTTTTAAAAGTTTTTATCCCCGTTGTAGAGATAATAAAGGTATAGAGAAGTCTAAGAAATTGTTGCTAATAAACTTATTATAAAAACACTGATAATTTGTTACGTACTTAACATGTAAAAATGCTTTCTGAGAATAAAATTTTAAATTACAGGAACTCATCAGTTTAGCAGTTTTAAATGGTTTTAATATGATGAATAGGAAAACAAATAATTAATCCGACAGTGATAAAACCCAAATTTTTTCTTATTTTTCTTTTCGTTGAAGCTTCATCGGTTCTATCTTACAGATATGCGATCTAACAATTTCGTGTAAGTTCCTTATGTAGACAAATTTATGCATATTACCCTCGAAAAAGGTAGATAACCTTTAAAAATGGCCATCATTTGAATCTTTAGATGCCATTGAGATTCCGTTCACAATACAACTGGACAGACGAAGCCAATCTGTCACGGGGAGAGCGAATGGTTCTAATTTGCAATTGTAAACAGCACCGTTCGGTCAACTTGAAAAACAATTTACCACGGGTTTAAATCTTTGGTGTTATAGCAGATCCTACGCATGATATATTCCTTCTTCCGAAAAATTTGATCTAACTCGATAGCAGCTTTAGTAGAAGGAATAATATGATTCAGAGAGAAGATAAGTAAGGTATTGTCTTAAGGTCGCTTTCTCTTATCCTTGATGAGCAGTGTTTTCCTTAGAATTTCCAATATTTTCGTCTGGTTCCATCAAAGAAAGGTAACTTCGTCTTGCAGACATAAGTATCACGTGAGCAGTGCATGGTTTTATCGTCTTGTAAATCAATTTGATTTCAATAAATAATGGATAATAATATTTCAGAGCTTATCTGATGTTGGATCAATTGAGATTCATCTTTGTCCATTCTGGTTCTGGGTGGGATGGATGGTAGGTTCTGGTTCTGGGTGGGAGAGATGGTAGATAACTTGGTAAATTAGTTGTCGAGATATTTATTTTATCCTTATAGTTATTGATCGGTGAAATTAAAAACTGATTAGAAACCTGAAACTTTTTATGTATAGGCATCTATTTATAATATATTTTGTATTTATATCCGTACAATGTTTTTTGCTCATAACTCCTTATTTATTGCTTATTTATTGAGAGCCTATAGTTGAAGTTTTGAATTAGAGGTTTAATTTTTACATGTAAATTACTATTACATATATGAATTAAATTCCACTAATAATTACCAAGCATAAGAATTTTATTTGTGAATAAACGAACAATATTTATAACACTGTTGTTCTACACTGAAAAAATTTCCTTGATTTCCTATAGATTTTGGGTCGCTGAATACGAAAATCACCATTAAAATTCTCAATTGACTCAGGATTCTCGGGGAACAGCCCCTCCCCCTTTTCACGTTTTTTAACGACTTTATAATTTTGAACTCGATTTTCAGGGTCAAAAAGCATTGTTTTAATCTTCAAATTGCCCCCCAGGGGACAAGAAATGTTCAAATTAATAAAATATGATAAATTTATAACAAATGGATAGGTTTAAGGGGTAGTTAACCCCCTAAGAATGCAAAAAATTAGCTAAAAATTATAGAGGTTTTTATACGCTATTTTTTTCCTTCTATTTTTTACGCAATTCCCGTTTGAAGGGTCCTAAACCTTCCCCAAGGACCCAAATTTGATGGCAATATGCAGCAATGATTTTTGCTAAAAGCGGTTGAGGTGAGAGCGCCCCCAGAGCACCCACGGAAGGGTTCAATGACGCACTTAGAGTTTAACTGTGCTGTACAAAAAAAAATTTGAAGCCACTTATTGAATTTCAGCTGATTCTTGTGTAAAATGATCTGCTGAATTCAAATATGACACCCATTTTCCTCCATCACCCTCAGTTTTTAAGGGGATGCCCCCTAATTGTTATCCACAGCCGTGCATCTGTTAACATCTTGAAACATGGAATCCTCACTCCCGAAAACCGGTCAGTTTTTAAAAAACTGAAGAGTTTCTACTTAGGATTAGTGATGGGCAAAATCGATAATTTTAGGTATCGAATACTTTGGTATCGAATACTTATAGGTATCGAATACTTTGGTATCGAATACTTATAGGTATCGAGTACTTTTTTTCAATGTCGGGAAATGAACCTGAAGGGACAATTTTTTTAGGGCCTATCCATAATCAGACTAATATTCAAAAAACTGAAAGCGATCCATCAAAAAGCCCCGTAGCTACGGGCCTGGAAGTGGATAGAGGCGAAGGATTTGTCGGGGGAAAAACCTAGCCGTTTCAAATTTCTCTCGCGGATGATAACGACTTGGGTTTGAGCGTTGCAAAATGAAAACGGAAACAGGCTGCGTTTGATCTACAGTAGGTATTATAAAGATTACTTCATTGAAAAATTTAAAACGAAATATGTGAATAAAGAATCGATACTTTTGTGGGTATCGAATACACTCGATACCTATAGGTATCGAGTACTTAAGTATTTGGTATCGATACCTGCCCATCACTACTTAGGATACACCCAAAATATAAGAAAAACATCATTTGTAATCTTTTCAAAATCATCGATATTAATTCCTGAACTCGCGAGCGCCTTCGCGATTCTGGAAGTCTTCCGAACTCTTCCGCGGGGACTTCTGGGAGGCTAACACCTCAACCGCTTTTAGTAAAAATTATTGCTGCATATTGTCATCAAATTTGGGTCCTTGGGGAAGGGTTAGGACCCTTCAAACGGGATTTGCGTAAAAAATAAGAGGAAAAAATAGCGTATAGAAACCTCTATAATTTTTAGCTATTTTTTTGTATTTTCAGGGGGGTAATTACCCCTTAACCCTATCCATTTGTTATAAATTTCTTCTTCTTCTTCAGCAGCACTACAGCCTGGTGCAGGCCAAGGCTTTCTCTGTCTGCTACCTCCAGGCGGCACGACTTTTTGCTATGTTTCTCCACCTATTAATTCCCAAGATCTTCAAATCTCTCTCCACACAGTCCAACCACCTTGTTGCTGGTCTACCTCTTCTTCTTGTACCCTCAATCTTTGAAAAAGTTAGTTTTTTAATAGGGTCCAAATCTGCACGTCGATAAACATGCCCCAGCCATCTTATTCTGTTGGATTTAATTACTCTCAAGATGTTAGGTTGTCTGCATTTAGTATATATTTCATTGTTATACAAACTTCTCCATGTATCGTTTTCCTTCACTGCTCCAAAAATTGACCGAAGAATCTTTCTTTCAAAAATGAGTAGCCTGTTTTCCTCAGTTTTGTTAATTGCCCATGTCTCACTACCATATAAAATGATCGGCCTTATAAGGGTTTTGTATAGATTTAATTTTGTATTAATGGAGAGGAGTTTAGATTTTAATTGACTCTTCAAACCAAAATAACATCTATTTGCCATCAAAATTCGATTTCTAATTTCAACCTTTATCTCATTTCTACTGGTAATAAGCGTGCCCAAGTATTTAAACTGGGTGACTCCTTCAAAAGTGTAGTTTCCAATATTAAGCGACTGTACATCATTTATTCTAGTGCTTACCACCAAAAATTTTGTTTTTTCCTCGTTTACTGCCAATCCCATATCCTTGGCAGCACTCTCAAGGGCAATAAATGCCTCAACAACATCCTGTTTTCTTCGCCCAACAATATCGATATCATCTGCGTATGCCAAAACTTGTATACATCTCTGCAGGATTGTGTTTCTAGTGTTGATACCTGAATCTCTTATAACTTTTTCAAGGGCTATATTAAATAAAATGCAAGACAGCGAGTCTCCCTGTCTAAGACCTCTCTCTGTATAGAAAACCTCAGATACCTCAGACATGAGCTTAATTCTACATTTTACACTCTGTAATGTCATTTTGACAAGATTGGTAAGCTTAGGCGGGATTCCAAATTCATACATCGCTTCAAACAATTTATTCCTGTTTATACAATCGTAGGCTGCCTTAAAGTCAATAAACAGATGGTAAGTATCAATTCCGTATTCCTTGGTCTTTTCCAGGATTTGTCTGACAGAGTGTATCTGGTCTATGGTAGACTTCCCCTCCAGAAAGCCACATTGATAGTTTCCAACAATTTTTGTAACATAAGGAAGAAGTCTACGAAATAGAATGTTGGAAAAAATCTTAAAAGCCACATTAAGAAGTGTAATGCCCCGGTAGTTGCGACAGTCCAGCTTGTCTCCTTTTTTGTGGATGGTGAAAATCGAACCCTCTTCCCATTCAATGGGCATCTGTTCTTGGTTCCACACATCACCAATGACCTTTAAAAGCTCATTGTTCAACTCCGGTGCATTGACATTAAGAAGCTCAGCCCTAATGCCATCTGGGCCAGGAGCTCTATTTCTATTAAGTTTTTTAAGGGTATTCTCCAATTCCCCTAAGGTAGGTGCAAGCGCATCTTGTGTTTGCATATGAGTACTAGATACTTCAGCACTATCATTTCCAACAAGTGGGGTATCATTGCCAAACAGCACCTCTTTAAAATGTTCTCTCCATCTAACCATGGTTTCTGCCTGATTACATGTTAATTCACCATTTTTCTTTCTGATAGTTGTTGTTCTAGAATTAAAATCTTTCCTAATGTTATTAACCAAATGGTAGAATTTTCGTGCTTCTCTTTGGGTCTTCATGTTCTCGATTTCTCTGTATTTGTCTTCCATAAAGATTCTTTTCTTCTTTTTATGCATCCTCTTTTCCTCTCTTCTCAACTCCTTATATTTTTCAACCAAATTTCTAGTAGAGTGTCTTCCAATCATAACCCTGTAAGCCTGGTTTTTCCTGTTAGTCAATTCCTCACACTCTTCGTCATACCAGCCATTTCCTGCCTTATTTTTCTTAAGCTCTGGTATGGACCCATTCGCTGCATTGTGTATCACTGTGACGACATCCCTCCATTGGTGTCTTTCCGTTTCGACATAGTCTCTGCTTGTAAAACTTTCCCTTAGGTTATTCTTATATCTCTCCAAGATTCCAGGGTTCCTTAATTCATTGTAATCCAACCTTCTTACCTCCCTGTGCTCTTTCTTTGTGAATAACCTGCTAATCTTAGCTCTCACTTTAGACATCACTAAAAAGTGATCAGAGTCGATATTTGCACCTCTATAACTGCGCACATCAATTAGACTACTTTGGTGTCTTTTGTCAATCAAAATATGGTCTATTTGATTGAATGTCAGGCCATCTGGGGACCTCCAAGTGTGTTTGTGCACATTTTTATGAGGAAATATAGTTCCTCCAATAACTTGATCATTAGCAGAAGCAAAATCTGCCAATCTTGTGCCATTATCATTGAAATCATCATGGAGACTATTATTTCCCACAAACTCCTTCAGGTTATGATCTTTACCAACCTTGGCATTAAAATCTCCTATTACTACTTTAATGTCACTTGAAGGACATCCAGAGAAAACATTTTCCAGCATGTCATAAAAACAATCCTTCTCAGCCTCAGATTTCTCCTCCGTCGGTGCATGAGCACAAATAACGCTAATATTCTGCAATTTTCCTTTCAATCTTAATTTACATATTCGTTCATTCACGGGCACAAAGTCCACCACTCTCTCTCTTATCCTTTTGGACACAACAAAACCCGTGCCAAACTGATGTTGTGAGTCATGACAGCTGTAATAAAAACTATAATTTTTCTTTTCCAAAATACCATTCTTCAGCCATCTTATCTCCTGTACTGCCAAAAGATCTAAATCATAAGAAGTAAATACTTCTATTAAGTTCTTCAATGCTCCGCCCCTATATAGGGTACGCAAATTCCATGTCCCTATTTTCAAGTCCCTATTCATTCCACGTCGTCTCCGTATATTCCGTCCGGATTTTGCTTCTTGAGATTTCTGAACAGGATTTGTTTTCCGGGGTGAGGTTGTTGGCCTCACGCCCAACCCCCAACCTGGAGGACCAGGCCTCCATATTTGTAAACCCCCTGGAGACAGGGGTGCCCAGCTATACCCCCGGACACTGGGTGCCCATTTTAGGTCGCCTCTTACGCCATGCATGGGCTACAGTGGGACTATTCTACCCCGGTCCCACACGGGGAGTTATAAATTTATCATATTTTATTATTTTGA
Source organism: Tetragnatha versicolor (assembly GCA_024610705.1). Lineage (NCBI taxonomy): Eukaryota > Metazoa > Arthropoda > Arachnida > Araneae > Tetragnathidae > Tetragnatha > Tetragnatha versicolor. The sequence continues at coordinate 50,450,565 of JANDEH010000001.1, read as the reverse complement.
ACATTTCTTGTTAACTGGGGAGCAATTTGAAGACTAAAATAATGCTTTTTGACCCTGAAAATCGAGTTTAAAGTTATAAGGTCGTCGAAAAACGTAAAAAGGGGGAGGGGCTGTTCCCTGAAAATCCTGAGTCAATTGATAATTTTAATGGTGATTTTCGTATTCAGCGACCCAAAATCTATAAGAATTGACTATTTTCATCAAGGAAAAAATTTTGAAGGTCAAATTCGTAGAACAGTGTAATGCAAGTACTCATTTGTTGCTTTGTTTCGAAATTATTTCCAATATACTTTGTGTGTGTGCGACTCACACTTATAATACTAACTGAAATTCTGCTTAAAAAACCAGCAAGAATAGTAATGCCCTAAATTACAGGCAATTCTTTCTAATTTTTTGAGACAACCAAGTTTACTTGGGGAATCAATTGGGGTCCAGCGTTGGTCTAGCCCAGGGGTTCCCAAACTTTTTTGGCCCGTGGACCCCCTGACGATATTTTTCGTACCCCGTGGACCCCCTGTCTTAAGGACCATTTAAAAAGTAGCTAAAAATCTTATGTTTGATATTTCTAAACCATGCATAAATTTTGTAATTTTTTCAAGTGTTTTTTCGTGCATTGTTAAGCATTTGATTTCACACTTTTCATGTTTTTTAAAAAGATCTTTTTTTTTTATTTTTGCCATTGAAATGGTTACACAACAATTTTAAAGAAATTATAAAAATCAAGCATTTAAAAAGTTTGATACTAAAAACAAATCTAAACTTTTAATATCATTACATTTCACGGCACAAAAACTTTTATTTAACAATAAAATTTTGATCGCAAACTTGTCACGGTTAATGGATTATGAGTGAGTTATTCATTCACCAAATCCTAAAATTTTAGAAATAATTAAATCAATATATGGCATGTTAACAATCAAAATTTAATTAAGTTTGACTAAGAAAAGAAATAAAATTATACATAACGGAAATTGAGTTTTAGTTTATGAAATGGGAAAAAATGTGGATCTGAATGGATATGTTCAGTGGAATTCTGTGATATTGGAAAAAAAAAGGGTTCTCTCCACCGCAATAAGAGAGATAGATTCTCCATCGCCCCTGCTCACGTTGCGAGGACTCGATGATAACCAACTTTTCATATTACTAAAATTTGATTATAAAAAAGACAAAATTTTTGAACCGCATCAAATTTTTTCATTTTTATAACATTTTCCCATGGACCTCTGAAAGTCGCTGTGGACCCCCTAGAAGTCTCTGTGGACCCCCAAACTTAATTTTCATACCCGTGGACCCCCTGGAAATCACTATGGACCCCTGGGGGTCCATATGGACCACTTTGGGAACCGCTGGTCTAGCCACTCGGCCTGGACACAAGCTAAATAATTAGCACCCCAGGATTATTAGCTAATGGAATGGATTGGAGATGGAAACCGCCTGTAAGGCCAATAGGCCTGGTCAGAATTTGTTTTTAAGAGTCAGTTTGCGTTGTAGCGTCAAGTAGCTAAGTTCAAATTGGGAGGTCTCTTTAGTAATGTAACATATTACTTAAGTAATGATATTTTACGAAAAAAAATCAAATGAGACCACAACAAAGGCACCGGTTAGTTACAAAACCAAATCCTCAAACGAAATAAAGGTGTCTACAACAGTCTCTTAGGCCTTAGGGAATTAAGATAATTTGAAACTTAGAGCCGAATTGAATTGAGTGACGTGAAGTCCGACTGTCGCCAGTGAGACCAGTCAGGGCGACAGTTAATGACTCCGAAATTACCAACTCAGAGTTAATTGAATCAATTTCAACTTGCATTGCAATTACGTCTTTTAAGGACATGCTCAGGTGGAATTGTCTTTTACGCTCCAAGGGGATTTTCTTTTACGCTTATAAAGGTTAATTTGTAAATTATGCCACCTTCAAGTTCAAATAGTTTTGATTCCTCCCTCCCTTTAAGTAACTTTTAATAAAAGCCAAATTCAAATGCAACTGTACTTGGTAGAGGTATCACTGTTTCATAATGATTTCGTTTTATAAATATATTTGACAGAAATCTTAAAGCTCTTTAAAAAAGAAAAAAATTATATTATCCTTAGACTATAAAACCTTTGCTCTTTCAATTGTTCCTTTATCGATGATAAGAACCTTACTTGTGGCCTTAAGTATCCAACCCTATCATTTAAATATCATGAAAGAAATTAAAGCATGTTTCATTCAAGTATTTTATATGCGTAGCTCATGTTTAAATGTTTAACGCATATAAGATTTTACTTCAATCTGTCAGGGAAAACCCATTGCACAATCTAACATAATAATAAATGAAAACAAGATATTCAATATATTGCAAAGTTCGCTCTGTTTATAAGACTACCAGTGGTTACCTAAAATATCAAATCATTATCATTTTAAAAAGCTAATAAAGCAGGTTCAACCTCCCTAAGTCGTCTCATTTTTAAGTATCCACAAATAAGTGGGTGGACCCCATTGTAATACCTATTTCCTCCTCGCCACTGATGACCTTTCTCAATAGAAAGACGTCAACTGTCAACTTCCCAGTAATATCTTTTAAAACTGATCTTTACTTAACGATCATGGAGGTTTCATTATCGCTTTTTCCTCCTTTTGGTTGGAAACGATGTGAGGTTAGAGTTTTCTAACGCCAAGTAATGTTCAGATGTGCTGTTGTCCTGTTCAATTAGTGTTAGTATTACTATATACGGTTTTTGATATTGTCTGGGGAAATATTTTTGTCACTTGCTTCTTCCTTTCTTTATAACTTCTGGGAGAATTTCTAGTCTATGATGGTCATATTTTGAAGAAAACAATGTGGCAATTTTTGAATATTAGACTTCAAGAAAAGAAATTCGTTAATTATATTATTAACAAATTAAGTTATGATAAATTATTAAATTAGTGTTTTTTACCTACTAACTCTTAAAAGGGTTTTTGAAATTGTGTGTTAGAAGAAAACTTTATGCGGTTGGGTTATACTACAAAAGTTTAGAAGTTTCTCCCCCCTCTTTAACTATCGATATTTTTCATATCTCTAGTCTCCAACTGAGATGAAAAAACCATACACATGAATATACAATTTCATTTACCAGTAATTCCTTTGGTTTCGCAAGTTTATTTTTTAACTCAGCCAAACAAGATGGATCCTTGTAAAGTACATTTCTCGAATTGTCAGATATTTTTGAATTATTTCACTATTCTTGATCATTTAAAAAAAATTGTTACTCATCAATCTTTTTGTTCTTTTTTTTCTTTGCATCTAAAAAGATCTGATTTGATATTCATTCCTATCCTAACACAAATGCCAATGATCCCATTCACACAACAATCATCTCACCAACATTAAATCATATCCAATCCTCCGTTTCGATCATCTTCTGAGGGTCGAGTGTCATCTCACCTCCCTCCCCCTTGACAACAGATCCCGGAGCCTAATCACCAAACGTCCTTCCTCCTTCTTTCTGAATGAGGAATTATTGTTCTTCCCGGGGAAAGAGAGAAGGGCCGGACACTTTCCTGCATTATTAATCGAAATTTGAGTATCATTATATTATTTTCCGTTGTTTATGTGTCGAAGCGACGCCAGGTAGGTTGTTGACGCAAGCTGGCCTTTTGTGAGGTAAACAATATTTTTTTTGAGTGTTTGGAATTACTCAAGGCTTTTTTTTCGGTTTTGCAATAGCTGAGCCTTGTTGCTTTTTGGAGGGTTTACTTCCTTTAGTTAACCTGATGGCGACTGATATTTTTTATTTTGCTTGTCATGGCTCTAATCTTTTTAGTGATTTGACGCATCGATGGCTGTGGAGGGGGTTTTTGGGTCAAACATGTGGCGAGGTTTTTTTCCCCGAATTTTTTTCCGTTTAGTCAAGACAATGTTTTAAGAAAAGGAACCAAAATTTTTAAAAAATAATTCAGTCTACCTTTTTTAAAACTTTTTTTACTACGTTTTAGGTACTTTCATGTGGCGATCTTCATCATCGAGGGAGGCCTCTTGATCAAGGGGTATAATGTCTAAGGGTCTATTTTAAGTTAAACTTTTTGACCATCTTGATTTTATAGGAAGGAAGTGTAAATGAAGCGTCGTATGTAACACCTCCGGATCCGGTATTATTATTCTCTTGGAACTTGGAATCACCTTAGCTGCTTTTGTGTGACCTATTTTTCTAGAACGTAACGGGAAATCGTTATGTTTCTTCTCTGCTAGTTTAAGTTTCACGTTTTGTTTTCGAATAAAAATCAAGCCTTTTGGGTGAAACGACTTCTGTAAAAACAAGTTAACACTCCTCATCAAAGCTGGTAAAATTTTCGCGGTTGTTAGTTTACGATCCGAACTGAACCTTTAGTATCAAAACGAGAAGGATCATCATAGGTAGACCAGACAGTGTCTCATTCGAACAAAAACATTTCTAACTGAAAAAACACTTATAGCTCCCAGATCACTTTATATCCTGAAGTAAAATACAACGTGAAAGTTTGAGATCTCGGAAATTTATTTTTAGTGAACCAACAGGTGATGTTTGCTCACATGGCAAGTCTTGGGTGTACCTTATAACTTGTATCAACTCCTGTCTATTTTTCAAAAGGCGAAATCACCTCTTTTTTGCTACCTTCGTTTTCCCATTCGGAACTGGTCTTCAGTCTAGGAAATCCTTCCAATCGGAACTACTTGTAAATTTGATAATAACAATGAAATGTAGTGTCCCAGATGACCGTAGAAAAACTAGACTGAAGTGGTGGTTAAATTCGAGGATGTTTCAAATCATTTTGTTGCTGATGGTAGGAAGTTTGTAGAAAAAATATTTTCCAAGTTCCCAATGTTCCAAGTATGAAGCAAAGCTTGTTGGAATTATTATATCTATTGAAATTGCTTCAAGTCATTGAAAATGTAAAGTTGCACTTGAGTTTTTAGACAAAACATTTTTAAGCCTCTCATTTAAAAGTCAAATAATGTATGAAAGTATTTTCTATTGGTTTCACCGAAAATTATTAAAGTTTTCATTTGGCATGTTGATTAAGGATGTTGATGCAATGATTGAGCTTACAAAGACATTGTGGTGACCACGCTCTAAAAACACAACTGATGGCCCTATTCACTGGCTACCTGACCATCAGTTAAAGAAAGATTCTACCAATCAGTGTCATCAAAAAGATAATTTTCTTTCTTTAGCTGCTAGTTAACCACTGGTCAAGAGGCAGTAAATAAAGCCCGTGAAAAGGTTAACATTCCGAATATTCTTTCTTCCAATAGGTTCTAAAGGTCTTGAAGCATAAAAGGAATCCTGAAATTATATTTAGTGATTATCGTTATTCTTCTATTACTAGGTCAATAATCCCCAATTTAAACTGTATTTTTTCTCCTGAAGCTATGGCAATTTGCACGGCGGTTCAGGAGTTCATTGTGAACGAGTAAGAATACTCCACTTTAACAGATGGTCTATTCGTCATTAAATCTTTGCAAAATATAAATATAAAATCTCCAGAAGTAATTAAAAAACTAAACTATGCAATGCAAAAGCTATGCAAATCGCAAAGAAAATACAGAAGCATGGATACCGGGACACACGGGAATATATGAAAATGAAAAGGCAGATCAGGAAGCAGGGAATGCTCCAGATAAAATTTTAACTAACGAGATATAACTTGAGGATGCCATAAGAAGTATATCAAGCAAAATAAGAGAGGAACAAGAATATCAATGGAAAAGTTACAATGATTTCAAGCATATGGACTCCATAACTAAAAAAGACAAACTCATTATAGGCAACCGAAAGACAAACGTATTAATCTCCAGATTAAAAACTAAAACATTCATGACTAACTCCAAATTTTATAAATTTAACCTAATTCCAAATCCGTTATGTGATACTTGCAAAAAAGAAGACACTTTTAATCATTTCCTATTTGAATGCAATAAACACGCAAGTAAGAGAGCAAAGTTAATCAATGCACTTCAATTAAAATCGCTAAATTATCAAGAGCTAATGAAAATATTCAATAATAATATATCTAAAATTCAAGCAATAGCAAGATTCTTAAATGAAATAGAATAACAAAGAAGAAAAGATTTCACCCCCTCCTAAGGGATTCCCAAGCTAATAATATGTAATTAAGAAGTATTAATACCGTAGCAAATGTCTTATATAATCTCAACTCAACTAAAAAATTCTATTACTCGAAATTTACATTTAAATATTTTTATGGATGATTTTTGAGTCACTATACTTGCAAGTTCACTGAATAGATGACACATTAAGTTAATGGTAAAAAATGTTTGATACAAATAGATAACCAATATTTTGAGATTTTTTGTGTAAAGGTAAAGGTAATAATATTACCTTTCTGTCTGGAAAAGCGCCCCCCCCCCTTTTGGAGCCGTGCTAGATCCGCGCCGGTGGAAGTAAGGCTCGGAACACACTAGCGATTTCAAATCGCGGGACCCATAAAAAAGTCTTAAAGATTCTATCAAGATGGGGGGACTAGCATGGAGTTGAGCCTCAGTCCCCTCATCTTGATAAGAATCTTTACGACTTTTTTATGGGTCGCGCGATTTGAAATCGCTAGTGTGTTCCGAGCCGAAAATGGATCAGACTGTTCACCTCAACCACCAACAATTTTTCAACCGGTGAAAGGACACACGCGGAGTACCTACTGTAGTACGCAGCCTCCTTTAATTAAGCATCTTCATTGAAGTGTAACAACCAGCAGCAGCGAAAAACAGGGGCGCCTTATCAAGATGGACGCTGGCCTCCGCGCGGGATGATGTCCGGCGCAGATAACGACGGCAACAAAGCGGCGCAGAAAGAACAAGAAGGTTCTCAAATCCAAGCCGTTTGTCACGGAGGTCAAGCGTTGATGAAAACAACAACACTGTCCAGATTGATTTAGTTGGTCCAGAAATGGACGATGGTGGTCGTGGTCTGTGGTTCAAGACATAGACAATGAATGGACAAACGCTGATGGCTTTCACCGGTCACGATGGGTTTGTGTATACATTCTGATGGGTTCATGTAGGCGAGGACAATCAATTTGATGTCTCGACGCTTACTCAACTAATGCAGATTTTACATGGATCGAGCTCTGTAGTTGAAAGGAAGGTTAAGGGATTGTTATGATTAATGGTGGATGGAAATCTATCTTAGTTGTTTATTCGAAAGGATCTTTCCGTTGGATTGTAAGCATACCTGTCCTTTGTTTGTAAATCTATGAACAAATACAATTTTTGGTGAAAAGAATCCGGCACTTAAGTGTATTTAATATGCTTAACTAATCACAAAGATAGAGAACACAATGCATTTATGACAATGTTTTTTTAAATTTCCATTCTCCACCATTAAACGGTTTTTATCCTAAATGCCCAAATTTTGTAACTGTTTTGTCATGGTATCTTCATACATCAATCGAATAAAATAAAAAAAATAAAAAGCAAAGAATTTCATTGTTTGATAGCTATGACCACAAGTATATAAATAATTTTATGGTTTTAATATAGTTAATGTATTAATTCCTCAAGTACCAAAATTTTCCATTGTGTACCATCGCCCTTGGTTAACTATTCGTATAACAGGCATTGTTCACGCTCCTATAGCTCCCATAAAACGTTCGATTTTTGGAATAGTTCAATAAATTAATGATAAAATAACTACTTAAATAAATATAGGTAGAATAATGTATTTGTGTAGTTATAGTATTTAGTTTCAAATATTTCAATTTTATATGTTGGGAATATAAAATTCTAAATATATGTTTCATGTTAAGAACTCGTGGAGAGAGAGAGAGAGAGAGAGAGAGAGAGAGAGAGAGAGAGAGAGAGAGAGAGAGATTGATTTCGTCCTTGAAATCATAATTACAAGATTTTTAGATTTTTATTGAATTTACAATAATAGTTATTGAACTAAGATTTTTTAAATTTTAGAATTTTAGAAAGAATACCCAAGCTTAATTTTGTAATGTTTAAAATTATTATTTTAAAGAAAGAATACAAGAATATTCCATCAGAAGAAAGTTGAAGGATGATATCCTTACCTTTAATATCTAGAACTTTAAAGTAAATTACGTACTTATGAATTTTCAATAAATACCTATAAAATATCATTCATAATAATCATATTAGATCCATACTGACCAGTTACGAATAGCAATTTTTATTGATCTAAACCTAAACTATAATTTAGAACAGGGCTGGGCAAATAGCGGCCCGCGGGCCGCATGCGGCCCTCGAAGGGATATTTGGTGGCCCGCCAAGACATACGGAAAAATAAGAAAAATTCTCAATTTAATAGTTCAATGTTTTACATTTTTTTCTCTCATGCATCTTTCATATTTGAATCAGCTCAATTTCGGTCTTTCTTTCACTTCTTGTAACGTCGTCTCGGCCCCGCTTCCCTCGCCACCCACGAAAATTAATCCTCCAGATGCAGGTGGTGGGTCAAGGATCACTTGCACGGAATGGGTGCAGAAAGAAAAGGGGGAGAAAAGGCCGCGCGCGAAAAGACAGAGAGGGGGTTCAAAACATAAATAATTTCTGATTTAATGACGTCTCGACAGAGATCCTCCGTACCCCATCCACAAGTACACCCCCATACCACCGTCTGGGATTTTCATGGGTCATTCACTTCATTAACGAGACGCGTACTTGTCACTGTGAATTCATTGTCTGTCTTGTCCGTGTTCTATTTAATTTTTGCTTAAGATTGTGGAGATATTTTCTTCAGAAAGGATTACCTTTTTTTGTGGGTAAGTTGGTTGATTTGATTCTGAGATTTCTAAATTACTACTTTGATACTAGTGCAGTGTCTGTTATTACCATGATAAATTGGTTACATTTTATGCAAAACTCGTTAAATTTTATTTCTTCAACATATCCAGTAATTATAATTTTTTAATGATGAAAAATTTAAAACAGTTAATATGAAGTTGAAGGAACCAAGAGAAATCATTGAAATTAAGTTCAAATTATCAAAGTTCTGTACATAGTACAGGTGCGGATTCAGAGGGGTGTGTGGTGAAAAGACCAAACACCGGTTAAGAGAACAACAAATCATTTATTAAGTACAAAAGTAGTAAACATCTTAAAAATCTAAAAAAGACAAGCCTTTGGCCCCGCGAACTCCCGGTGGCTGGTTCTCACTCCTCACCAACTTCTCGATCTCCCCCAACCAACCGGAAACCAGCTGTTTATACTCGGCCTACCAGCTGAGGCCAGCACAACTATCTGTAAGTGGAAAAACTATCTCGTCCCTCTGGAATCGAGCACTAACTCGGGAATCGAGCAGCAAACCAGGAAACTAAGCCGTTCAGGAAACTAGCCAGTGTCCCTATGGGACATTCTCCCCGACGACAGGAGCAAAAAAAACTCTCCAACCACCAGGAGCCCGCCAGCCAGAACATCTAACAAAAATAAAAGAACATTAAAATACAAATTACATACAGAAATACAAAGTATAAATACAAGGCACGTCTCAAACGACCCGCCCACGGGCAAACCAACATCCTGGCCAGATAGCATAAGGCAAAACCCAGCATAACAGATAGCATAAGGCATAACCGCAATAACCCAGGTTCGTATCCTGGTCACGGCACCAACTGTGGTGAAAAGACCAAACACCGGTTAAGAGAACAACAAATCATTTATTAAGTACAAAAATAGTAAACATCTTAAAAATCTAAAAAAGACAAGCCTTTGGCCCCGCGAACTCCCGGTGGCTGGTTCTCACTCCTCACCAACTTCTCGATCTCCCCCAACCAACCGGAAACCAGCTGTTTATACTCGGCCTACCAGCTGATGCCAGCACAACTATCTGTAAGTGGAAAAACTATCTCGTCCCTCTGGAATCGAGCACTAACTCGGGAATCGAGCAGCAAACCAGGAAACTAAGCCGTTCAGGAAACTAGCCAGTGTCCCTATGGGACAGGGTGGTACTCTGGACAGTGTTTCCCCTTGGACCCAAAAATGTTCTCAAAATGAGTTAAAACCCTACTTTTACCAGCCAAATTTCAAAAAATTTCTGGGGGAGGACCCCCATACCCCCCTCAGTGGTACCATAAGGGTATCTTGCGTGATACTTTTTTTGAAAATTGATATTTTGTGTAAAAAGAAAGGTGATGGTCTGGAAAAGTGCCCCCCTTCTTGGACCCAAGCTGAATAAGCGCTTGATACAGCATCACATTATTATTTCATATGTTTTTCTTAATTATACTTGTAAAATGCAAAGTTAACTTGGTAATGCAATCATTTTACATAATCTGCGGCCCGCCGTAAGCTTCTTCTTTAATAAAGTGGCCCCCGAGACAAAACAATTGCCCACCCCTGATTTAGAACTACATTTTTAAATGTCATTGTTTAGAAAGAGGATAAAAAGTATGAGATACTAAAAACATTTTAGAACAGGAAATTTATTTCTGTTGAAGAAAAGGGTATCTTAATAACCATGATTCAGTTTCATTTTGAAAATTACCAGAAACAATAAACATAAATTATATAGTTCCTTTTCAAACTGTTGACTCTGACTTAAAACAGGTTCAAGGTGTCACACAAATTAATAACTTTTACGTATGTTTCCGGGATAGTTAGTTTAAATTATCTTTCGTAGAATTAGGGATTGAATCTGGTGAAATGCACCTTCTGAGAAGGTTTTGAAACAAAAGTCATAGTTTTTAATTTGAACTAGACATTTTTCCTCAATAAACCTTTCTGTGGAACAATAAAAGGTTTTGAGGTCAAAATGTTCAAATTCTCAGCTCTAACTAGCTCAATTTTAAAAGATGACATAATATTCTTGAGTTACTTTAACGGTGTGATGAATTAAAAGGGGTTATATCGTTTACAAAGGAGCAGTATTTATATGACTAATTAGATTTTAGATACTTATAATGTAATTGAACAACGTTAACTTTATTTTTCAGCTTCAAGGATATTTTACTTGGAGTATAAAGGATATCATTTAATGACTATGCTTTAAAAGATTAAATAATTAAGTAGGTACGTAAAAAAGTTTTTTTTGCTGACGTTTTACGAATGCATCTTTTACATGGACAGATGATGTTTTGTGAAAATAAATACGATACTAGTTGCTTTTTGATATGCATCACAGATTATCTCACTTTCCTAAAGGTGTTCACACTTTAGAATGTTAAATTTTAAAATTTTTAGCTTAGAAATTGGAAAGGGATATTTCTTTTGATAGTAAAGGAAGGAATTAAAAAACCTTTTGGGGATAATGTTATCACTATCTAAATAAGTGGTTTCTACCACTTATTTAGATGTGTTTTAATGGCTTTTTATCAGTGGAGAGACCTTTAAAAGTATACTTACCTATCTTTGCCAATACAAATTACTGATGAATTTATTAGTTTGTATCACAACAAACCATTTTTATTTTTTAACGTTTGATTTTGATAAAATATTTCGATTTCTCAACGTACAAATAAACAATATTTTAAAAGCGTATCAAATTACATTGCAATAGTTCGATGGTTTCTGTTCTCCACGAAACTCATTTAAATTTCCTCCCTCTCAATAAACCTCAAAGAGAACATCATCACTTGGTCATCCCGTGTAGTGAAAGTTGTGCTTTATGATTGCATGTATGAACGAGGAAAGCATTACAAGAACCATTAAAAAATCAAATGCAGGAAAAAACAACTCAACCCGATGTTTTGACGTTGCTTTTTGTTTTCGTCCAAAAGCACCAAGAGAGTTTCTTCCTTTCTCTTTCTACAGCAGCGGTTTCTTCGTTGCCCGTCCCTAAGTTACCGATTGTTTTTCGCAGAACAAAAGAAGCCACAGACTTTTTGTTGACGGAAAGCTTTTTCCTCATTCGCGTATTATGAATATATTTGTCTGCCGTGATGTTTTCGTGTCGTGCCGCTGTTTCATTGAGAAAAAGTTCTGGATGCGACGTTTGGGTTTTTTGAATGGGGAAGGTTGTTTTTGACAGAGAGGGTGAGGGACATCGGGGTTTAGAATCTTGAGCAGGTTGTTTTTCAGGGCTTCAAATGATTGAAAGTTTTTGGAAGGACTTATCCTCTTTCTTTTGATAGTACCAAGAACAATACGGTGTGTTTGTTAGATCATTAACTTGATTAGCATTTAGAAAAACACAACTATTATTGAGATAACTTTCCTATATTGTGATCCTTGGGTTATTTTTGTAAGTCCTGTATTTCTCTCCAATCATTTTCAATGTAATGGTGGGTCAGAGAGAATAAATCTAACAGATGAAAACATCCAACAGATTGGAGAGACCTCAATTGTTTTTAACTTGTTTTAACTTCAATTAACTTTTCGCAACTTTTATTAATAAAACTTCAAGATGAAGAACTCGAGATAATCTCATCATTGCAAGGTTGGAATACTCCTGCTCACGTATTAAGAAGTAATATTAAGGAAATACACAAGACTCTTGAAAGTACTGTAAGAAAAGAACACAAGTATTTTTCTAAGCTTGAAAACAAGGAATAAATAAGAGTAACCATTCAATGACTTGCAAACTAATGTAGAACAAAGGACAAGGGGGTAGAATAACAACCATCAGCGTCGGTGTTAATCAGCAGCTAAAGAAAGAAAAATTAGCTTAGCGCTGACTCTGATTTGTGGAATCCTTCTTTGACTAAGGATTTAGCACCAACGCTGATGGCTATGAATATGGCTGAAAGATACTTTGGTGCTAGAAATTCAGCTAAATAATATCCAGAAAACCAATTTAGACTCTAGTCATTTAATCAACACTGTTTTTTTTGTGTTTTTCTCATCAATAAAATCAAGTAAATCACTGGTTATATCGTATTTGACTACAATTGTTCCCGTTTGAATAAACAATATTGAAATGATAATTTATATAAAATTGGTTTATTGTATTATGGTTGAACTCAAAGTAATCCTTGAAACCGTTTAATTTCACGCTTAAAACTAATGTCTACTCTTTAGCTACTGTAAAAACAACCACTAAAATGTAACCACTACAGAAAAGGATATGTCCACCACATAGCACTCTAGTGCCGTCACAGAAACCACAAAACGATCCTACCCGCCATTCCTTGCCGATTAGTCAACCATCTTCCAGAAAACACTATCACCGCAAGAAGTATCATAACCCAAGACCTTTTCCTCCAAAGTTTACAAACACTCCATATAAACACACACGGTGCACCCTTCTCCCTGGCACCAAAGTCCACCCCAGGGTGGTTGAACGTTCTGTCTTCGCCCTGTTTACGATGGTGATGACACAACAGGGTCCGCGGATCAGCGTGAGAGATCTGCGGAGGCGGAGGATGGACTCTGAGTCACATCTCTTTCTGGACCCATCGGTGGGCCTCTCGGGCACTTGACTCCAGGGTCGAGGTGGCGGTGACCCGCGCATTCTTTCTGTCGTGTAAACTCTCGGGATTTGATTGAATGTCGGGAGTTTTTTTTTCTTTTCATCCGAGGATGCGGATCTTTTTTGTTAGAGAGTAGAATCAATGGAGCCGTGGTGGACTGATTTGGCGGGAAAGCGTTGGAAATCTTGATGTCCAGTTACAGATACGCTGCGATCGGAATTATTATTATTTTTTTAAGAATTATCTTTTCCTATAAAAACCGTAGATGTAATTTATAAAAGTTAAGAAATCATATTGGACGATGTTGTTTGTGTGAATATCTTTTTGAATAGATGATGCCAAAATCTTGAAATTGATCTCTACTTTTGGGTGAAATTATCATCATTATTATTACAGTATAACGGTGGCAGAATGAAACATCTGAAGTAACAGATTAAAGGTAGAGTTAGAGTTAATGAAGGCTAACTATGTATTCTTAAGGCTATCTTTACATAAACATTTTTCACCCATCCTCCACCTAAACCATCATCTAGCTTTCATTATCCTGGTTAACTTCTAATCAATGGCGTATTATAGTTGAATTGTTTTAACAAAGAACTAGAAGCCCATTGACCCAAAATAGGTCAGTTTCTCATCATCAAGAACTACATCCAACCCCTTTCTTTAGTAGTACTATTCATAACCGTTTATACGCTTATGTGTTTCTTTTTTTAGCAATTAGATTCTCGAAATGAATTCTTGAAGGATTTTCCGCCATGTGCTACACATTAGGAATTGTTAGCACATGCCTAAATACGATATTGGTAATAAAAATGAGCATTATCACTTCGAAAAGCCATAAAATAAGCTATTTAACACTCATGAATCACCATTGGGTTCAAAGACACTCCTAATAAGGGTTCTAAAACGGGTAGAGCTTCTTTTCTAAGAAGACAGAAATAAGGGCTCTTTTATACTCCCAGCACAAAATCCCGGCTGGAGTAATTCGATCTCCCGCACGTGGTTCCGTTACAACCTTGGCCATACAAAAAAGGGGGAGATAGCGTTAATGATCTTCCCTGTCAGAAACGTAAACACATCTCCCCTCGGACACTTTCACCCCCTTTTTTGTATAACGAAAGGCTACGGAGGGAGCGCGTGCCGAACACCTGCGGGTTCGGGTGATTTATAGTTTTCCAGCCCAGCCGAAATCCAGATCCACTATAAAAGAGCCCTAAGAACCCTCCATAAAGAGCCGCTCCATTGGGTTTCAAACCGAGGCTGCAAGTTGTGTCTAGCCAGCAAAGCGAATACCACCGTTACAATAAAGACATTTTAAGTGTTCGTTTCCTGCCCAGGTTAAAAAAAGGCACCTCATCCAGACGGTCTCTATGAGCGAGTCTCCACAACGGGTTGCGCAACCACTCTCTCTCAGAAGAAGAACACCGCTATCCACATGTCGCTATCTCAGCACATTGGAAAGGTTATGTCACTCATAAACAAGCTTCCGAAATGTCATCTTCTATTTTAGAGAGCACCCTTCTCGACGTCATGTCCACGTGGCGCAGATCGCGCCCCCATTGAGGAGCTAGATCTGTCCATTCAGAGTCGAGGCGGTCAGGAGGCGTATATACCTCGTGGCTGATAAACCAGCACGTGGCGAGCTTCCAAAAATTTCCCGACGACGACGTTTGAACTTAAGTGTTCCATCCCATTCTCTTTCGCTTCTATTTTTCTCCGTAGACACTTGCACTTGTCATCTTTCTAAAATTAATTAAGCACTTTTTTGTCATATCGATAACAAACATGTGTTTTAGCATTAAAATACATTAATAAAATTTCTAATATCGTTGTGTCTTTGCTATATGGTACAAAAGGGCTTTCATCGTTCTAGTCTTTTTGCGTATTGTAGTATCACACTAATTCCAATCAATATATCCAACTAGTGTATCTCCCGTATATCTGAACCATTTTGAAGGTTAATGAATTAACACTCTTTTTAATTTGGGGAAAATCCAGAAGCATAGTTTAGGACATCACTATAGCATACACAGAAAACAAAAGGAGCCACCCTGCCCTGATGGATCTTAATTAGAATATGAGTGAACCCTTTTGAGGCTTTAAAACATTTATATTGCAAGGTTAATTCAATTTTAGGCTAATTTTATTGGTTCAGATTCATTCCATTCTTCACCGTCAGTAGCTGCATAAAGAGTCGAATTATAGAGAGGGTGCCATGGTGGTCAATATGTGTCTTCTGATTCAATCAGGAGACACTGGAATCTGCCGAAGATGGTGGTTCTTGAGTATCAAATGGAGTAGAATCCAGAGATTGGCTAGTAAAGTATAATTTCTTTAAAAAGGTTTTGGATTGAAATTTAACTATGGATTTGTTATGTAATAGGCAAGGATAGGAAGCAAGGCCAGAGGTTTCCCATGAGAAAATAGCTTTATAATTGAGCTGTTTACAATTGATGAGCTAAATGTTATGCGTCTTTGATATAGTGGCAGTCACATGGAAATCAGTCATGGGTCGTCCAAGGCCAGTCTTTGAAATAAAGTTCGTAACTTTTCCAAACATCGACACCAGTAAGAATAAAACTTTGTAATCTAGCCAATTCTCAGAGACTTTTTCTAATTCATTTGTAGAAAATATTTTTCCTTTAATAACACATGGGAGACACTAGAATATCTTTTACAAAATTACGTTTGTCATAACGATTATTTGTCATTAAAGTTTCTTAAAGTGACTTTAATCACCTTGGAAGAACTCTACGAGCCTTAAGGGGAAACAGATATCGACGAATACTTTGGATATCCTCCCTGGTACAGAAGATCATCAGGAAAAACACACGCATGCTGTTTCTTATTTTTAACCTTAACGGAAAAAAAGCTGCGACGTTTGTGTTCTTCTCACCTCCATTGAGGAGTCGTCCATTCAGCGCTAAAACCACCACCAAGTGGCTGATAAAGTGGCTCGCCTCCAAAAAAGTATCTCGCCGTTTGAACTTTGCGTCTGACGCATTCCGGAAGATAACCGGAGAAGCGATGGGGTTACACCTTTTCTCCAGGGGGATATTTTTGGGGATAGAGAGGAGAGCCTCTTATAAATAGGTCATAGTTATACATTGTTTCCGCAGACGACGACGCTTTTCGGTGGTATTTGGGCCCGTCTGTGATGGGGAGGGTTATTTTGAACCGGGGTGTTCGTCAGGGAAAGACAGGTTGGTGGTTTTCTTGCAAGGAGGAGAAGTTTTCTCGCTGGTGAGCATATTCAAGATGTGATGGAGTAAGGTCTGTTGGGGATGGAATGAGGTCGCATTGTAAGGACAGGGCAGAGGACACCTTGGAATGGATGAGACCACCATATTGTTCACGTTTTTTGCTGTTCTTTAGACGAGATAATTGTTTTTCCTAATGGCGGGGAGTTCAATTGACGAACATCTAGAAGCAAACAATCCATCTTCAGCACAGTGGCTTTTTTACGAATATGGATTCGCTTTTAGGGTGGAAAAAAGAAAGAGGGACATTTTCTTTGACGACTTGAAGTCCTCGATTGCACTGAGGTTTTCAAGCGCTAAACATGCATATTTTTTATTCATAATCTGAAAGCAAATTCAAAAGTTTGAAAGGAAATTCAAGGGTAAGGATAGTTAACAGGAATTTTATGTGTTCCATTAATAGAAGCATTGAAAGTATTGTAAAATGTCTACATTTTCTCCTGATATACTATCAATTAAAATAAAACTAATAGATGTTTTAGTAAGGTTGTGAAACAAAAGGAAAGAAAACAGAATTATAAGTAAAAGAAAGAGACAAAAATGTACCTTAAACTAACTCAAAATCTATTATATTCAATGAATAATAATTACTCCATAACTTGCATCTTAATATACAATGTATTTCAAAAGTTAAGTTCTGAGAACGAAAATGACAATCAATTACCAAGTTTCATCCAAGATTGAGAGCACAAATTTGTTTTTTCCTTGTATTTCATACTTTTTGACGTGGGTATTGCCATGATCTCGAATACTTACCAGGAAGGAATATTTAATGACCTCGTTTAAGATGCAAGATTAAAATTAACCTCATAGTTTTCAAAACCACTTTAAAAATCAAGTTCGGCACTCATCGTTAACAATACTCCTCTCATGGAATAATCACTGAACTTCTTTAAACAATGATTTGTTATCTGATACCTGATTTTTGAGGAGATAAGTCTTATTTCATGAAACTATCACGCAAATGTTGCACAAAAAATTTGATTAGCATAATAGTTTTTATTGTGATTCTTATACACCTCCTATCATCAGTTTAGCAGATCATTATTATACTTGTTTCATTCTTCCTTAGTGTGCAGTGCATCTTCCCGAGTGTATGGTATGCCATTGTTTTGTACTGTGTTGCAATATTAACAACGTAAACTATCATGGGAAGTTTAATTAGGAGTTGAAACAAGCCTTGCTGAAATGAATACCTACTATTATGCTACAGTTGGACTCTGAATTACTATAATTAGTGATATAGTAATTCAGGAAAATGGTATAGTGAGGAACTTATACCATAATGGTTTAACATGGTTTATTTGAATAGTCAATAGAATTCAGTGAAGAATAGGGATAAGTAGTTTCAAAAATTTCCTGCAAACTGTCAGTCATTTTGAACTTAAGGCAATATTGTCATCTCAGTGCTGCTATAATCATAGGGATTCAATGTTCAAAGTTGTCTTAAAAAGAAAGAAATGACTCAATAATAATGTGTGCTTTCTTCTACCTGGTAGAAAAATTGGCGCCACTGAATTACAATATTATGCTATTAAAATAAAGTACTATTTCATCAAATAGATCATTAATTTGAGTTAATGTGTCTAAAAATGATGTATTGTATTTTGATCATTTTGATTCGCCATGATAAGGCATTTCAAAAGATGTAATATTTATTAATTCCTTGTTTAAAGTCAGAGAGCCAGTATACGGGAGAGAGGCGACAACTCAGTATAGCGCGCGCAGATCGGTAAACAGGTTTTCTGTTCGCCACAGCCGGTTCCCTCCATAGGATTAGCATTGGACTCGAGACAAGCGGCATGATACTGTTTGGACAGAATTTTGGACAGAACTGGATGCGCAGAGACGCTTTTAAGCGAGTTGTCGTCTCTCTCGTATACAGGCTCTCTATTTAAAGTAAAGTACGAATTGATCAGATATAATTGGGTAATTCAATGAAAAGCAGGATTTTTTTTCTTGCACTTTTTATATGCCCACTTGGTTTGCCTTTAAGCTTAACGCCCATATTCACCGGTAACTTCACCGGCGGTTAAACAGCGGTCAAACCTCTGATTGGTAGTTAAAGAAGGAAATTAATTTTCTGCCAATCCGAAGTTTGACTTCCGGTTAACCGCCAGTCAAGTTGCTGGTGAATACGGCCATAACTGATCAACAGGGAGATGCAAATCAGCAACAATTACTAAATAACAAAATTTTATGTAATACAGAAACAGAAAACCGTAAGGTATTCGAAAATTTTTATTTTTTCAATTGGTTGGTTCAGCAATTAAAATGTTAATAGCAATTAATTAATTTGGCATTGATTTTTCAACTGTAGTTGAAATTAGTTTATTGAAATTGGATGGTTTTTCAATGTTAGTTTCTTTTTTTCTACAACTGCTCTATGGTGGTACTTCATTTCAATGACAAAGAAGATGGGTCAAAGTACCAATAAATCTGTTTGACAAAACATGAACATATCTCAATTAATTCGCTATGAATCAATTACAATTTGCTACATATCAGATCCGCATGGCTTTTCAAGAAAACCAACAACACAAATCACTTGAAAAGGAACGCGATGTTCCGTTTACTTCCATTGCAAGTCGTGTTTGCAGAGTCCGGGTTCCTATTTGCACCGGTGTGCATATTTGCAGTGGGATGTCCATAAGGCTACACGAATGTCCATTGTCGGAAGATCCGTATTTGTCCATCGGAGTCCTCGGAAGGCTGCGACAAAGAGGACACGGGGTCCTCCGGGGTTTTTACCCGGAAAAGTTAGCGAACCACTGTCACGGAACCTCTATTTTGCACGTGATCGGAATCGAACGTGACATTCTTCCACGTGGGTTCGAGGATGAGCCATCGGAACCGGAGCTGTGAAGTGAACCCGACTTTTGAATGTATCGGAATGTTAAAGAGATGGTTTTCACATGTTAGCTAGTGTTGGCCAGCTGGAATCAAAACACATTCCATCGGCCACCTGCATCACCTCCCTCCCAAAAGACCACACAAGTTCCCCGTGGAAAAGGGCGCAAAAAAGCGCACCACATCGGGAATAAAAAGAGGAAGGGGAGCCGCGCGAAAACACGATGACGAAATTACGAGACAGGTAGACCGCCGGAACAAGAAGGGGGTTACAAAGGGTCTGGGAGGCACAAACGTTGCCTCCAGACGTCGGGCGCCACAAGGCGGTACAGAACAATAAGGGCAAAGCTAGATGAAATAAAGGGAAATTTGGTACGCGCACCTGGGGGCAAGCGGCAAGAAGGGCGATAGTCACCCATAAATTCGAGGCTAACAAAGCAAGAAGGGTGCCTCGCCATAGGCCATATAGAATACATTGGGAAACACTAAGAACTTTGCCATAGGCTAGGGTTAACACAATAAGGGACGTGGAGATTGGGTGAGGAGCCCCAGGGCAGTCCCAGGGGGCGTAGGTGGTCCCTTACGAGTGGTCAAAGGTAGCACCACCCAAAGGTGGGCGGCGCCGTATTTAAAGTCGGGAACGGGGGAAAATCTCTCATAAAATCTTTACCTTCCGGCAATTAACAATCATAAAATCTTTACCCCTCCGGAGCTGGGCTCCCGAAGATTTTGGCCAACGGCCCGAGGCGATCGGACACCCCTTTGCGTCCAAGAAGATATCTTTCCCGAGTGCGCGATAAAATCCGTAAGAAAATATGCATTTACTAAGTGATTATCAAGAATAATCCAGGCGAGGTGAATTCTTCATCCGATTCGACGCTGTGTAGTGTTAAGATTTCCTAAGGGAATTGCGAACTATTTTTGTTGGGTGCGAAACCCAATTGTGAACATCATACCACCCTCGGATTAACTCAGCAGAGGACAATGAGGAGCTCTAGGCTGCTTCTCTTAGGTAGGTGCAATTTCCCCAATTCTCCTCTCAGTCCAGATTATCACCAGTATTGAATATAATGAAGTATATTACTGTATAAATGTGTATTTTAAAATTAGTGTTCCGCTTATGCGTCCATAAGGCGCATTGTTTATTGCATGATATTGCTTTCAGGCATTCTTTCCCGGTCTACTAATAATGTTAGTGATTTGCAAAGTATTATATAGTAAGTGAACTAATATAAGCATTAACTCAGCGGGTCTTATCCCAGCTAGAACCTCAGTGTAAGGATAAAGGATGAGAATTAATGTAGTGGAGGATTGGGAAGTTATTCGTGGGATGAATAGGAAGAACTAGGAAGTAATGATAAGAGAATCCTTATTGAAAATTATATTGCGGACCATGAGAGGAAATAATGCCTGGGATAATAATTGTATAATGTATTGAATATGTGCATGTCAAGTATGTGCCAAGTGCCCATGTATGTATACATATACTTATAATATTATTTAATCATTAATACGTTTGATGTGTGATTATATCTTATTTGAATAATTTAGCTAATAAGGCCCGAATTAGAAATGCTAATGCATGCGTATAATATGCACTATTTGATATTCCATAAAAAGGCCAACTATTCAATTAACTGAATGTATTATTATTATATATAATCAAGAATAAATGTGTGTATTTTTTTAAACAAATCAAATGAATTATTTTATTCTATTTTGTTTCCAACGCAGTCAATGCATACTAACCACTATACACTATAATGGCTAGGGTGATGATAACACAGTTCCCTAAGAACTAGTGGAGCCACCCGACACTAGGACAATGAAACGGACTATAGTTGACTTGTAACCCAGAAAGTAACAGGTACAGAGGGGCCAAGCCATGTTATCCCCCGAGGATATCTAAGAATTATATTAATTGTGGGGAGGACCCCTCCCGACTCCTTGGACAATGGTCAATGGTTCACAACCGATGGTTCCGAGATCTTACGAACTGCTTTCCGAAAAACTCCATCAATACCAATAAAAAGGTCATACTTTCTTCTAAAATTATTTACCCACAAAAAAATTTCCTTTTTAAAAAACTCCCTTTTAAAACAAGTTGTAAAATTTTTGATGTATCGAAATTTTTAGTAATCCTTCACTTGATAGAAATGATTGTTACAAAAAAATCTGAAAGAAACTGTCTTGTAGGATACACATTCTGATTTCATTATTTAATATGAAACACAACCTTCCATTGACGCCAGGATATGCAACTCCGATTTACGAGTTTTGGAGCATGACTTAACATTAGGATATTGAGATATCCTTAAGAGGAAGTTCACATGAAGTAGCTTTCTAGCTCAACCCATAAAAATCAAATGGTGTTAAAAATCACAGCTTTCCCTATCGGCGCGGCGGGGCAATCAGTCTGTCCAAATCAGTTTTTTGATGCAAAACAAATATCGTTGGAGTAAAAAACCCAACCGTTATCAGTGCTACATAATCTTTCCATTAGTTTAGCCTTTACCCTGAAATACGGCAAGAGAACTGACTGGAATCAGCACTGCAAAGAATTCTTCAACATTTTCAAACATTTAATACAGTTTTGTTTCAGTTAAGAAAACTTGTATAAAATATAAAGGATTTTTTTTCGTTATCATTTGAAAATTTTCAAGTGTTTCCACAATATAGTAGGTTCTTTAAAGAAATATCTGTAAATTGCTTCCTTAATTTATCTCAAGTAACTCATCCTAGCTTTATCAAGAATGTTACTAGAATATTAAATGACCAAACGTCATATGTGGCTGCGAAATATTTTTGAATCCCTTGATTCTGAAAATGCTGAATTTTTCGCCCCTGGCAGTTTTTTTCGTTCGGCTATCCAGTCAAAACTTTTCGAGGGACTTCTTTAATTCATCTTGATTGAGCCGACCAGGTGAGGAAAAATATTGCTCATCAGCATTGAGCAATATTTTTACAGGAAATATCCAATGAGTAAAAGAAGAAACTAGGTTCACCGTTAAATATTTAAGAGCGTTTTTTTTTCAGAAGTGCCGCAATGTTTGTTTTGAATCCGAGTTAATGACCCAGATTCTTCGACGTTCCCCATAATAAAAACATTCCGTCGTCGCTACCGAAACCGAACACGAACAAACCAGTTTCGCTTCGAACATTTTCACTGGAAACGGGAGAGAGAAAAGTGGGATACACGCATTATTGAAAAGAACCACCGAACAATGAAATAGAAAAAAAGAGAAATCCGACATAATTTCCCCTTTATGGGATTTTCGTCAAAAAAACCCGATGCAAATCGAAGTGACCCAGATAGCTGGCATAGCGATCCCTCCGCACTGTTTGTAAACAATGCTGCAGACGGTGACGCGGATTATCGCTTTGTTTTCTGGAGGCACGCGCACCGCACACCCCCGATTATTATTATCGTTTGCGGCCTTCTCGAACGAAATAAGTTATTTCCCAAGGAGGCTGAAGGCCGGTCGTCCACTCCTTCGTTTGGGGCTGATAGAGAGCCGGTCAGTTGATTGGAGAAGTTTGGAATGTGTAGGAGAGGAATTTTGTCAGGAACCGCCGTAACCGTATCTCTCCCCGTCAAAACAAACCCGTATCTGCTGCATTTTTAAAAACATTTATAAGTTCGATAACTTCTTTTTTTATCTAATCGCCCCGCTGAATACTAAATAAAGATTGTTGCAAGAACTTCAAAGAGAACCGTTTCTTCATTGTACGAGTAAATTGTAAATATGGATTTTTTCGAAGAACACACAGAATGATCTATTTCTATGAAATATTTTCATCTGTTTGGGTGGGGGTAAATTATTTTTTCTAGGAACGCTAAATAAAACTTTTGCATTCTCTTATAGTATATAGTTACTTAGAATTAACTTGTTATCTATAAAACGATTAATGGAATATCGAAAAAAAATAATTTAGATAGAATAATATTTATAATTCAAAAATAATGAATAAAAATTATCTGAGCAATTAATTAACTCAAATTATGGTTTCTTGTCCCATGTTCCTTTTGTTGTCTCCCTGTTCTTTCACTGTAGTAGCGATTCCACTTTTGGAAAGATGTCAACCTTCTCTAACAAATAAGAGCAAAAGAGTCAAAGAAAAGTAAAGAAGTTAAAATAGTCAAATTTCTTGAGCAAATAAGGGACTTTTTAATTTATACAGAGTGCCAGCCAGAGTTTCAAAGCATGGAGAATGAAGAAGTTATCGAGAAATTTAACAAACTGAAAAAATATAGGCCATGAAGTGTTCTCAGGATAGTCGAATAAATGGTCTGTAGCTAATGTGACTTCACAGTCACCTAGATGATGGAATATTAATATGGCATCACGGATTCACCTTCTGACTTAAACCATTAGAAAGTTTTATCTTTCTTTAAACAAAGATTTCGAATTTGATTTGAAATGATGAGTTCACACGGTTTACGAAGTCTGGTGGCTTTCCTGTCAGTTATGGGTAGGACATGCCACAAAAAATTCTTCCATCTTTCGATGCTCTTCTAGGGTTGCGCAAATATTTCAATGACAAACTTTTATCATGTGAAAAATTTCATGGGAAAATGGAAATCTATGAGCTGTGTGTATGTGTGCCAGATAGTCTTTTCTGGGGTGAAAATTAGCCAGACTTTGGTATATAAAGTCTTTGGTATCTCATTAGCCAGACTTTGGTATATAAAAAGGGGTAAGACTTGTTGTATATTATTAAACTTCATGAGTATATTACACTTGTGTGGTAAAAGTTCAAATATTTGCTTCCCTCTGCCTACTCACTGTTGAAACATTACTGGTCTTGATGAACATTTCCCAAATTTTTTTCTGGTCTTCAATGGGATAATTTTGTAGGTTCTTGCGTTGTCTTCTAATGTCGGACCTCAGGGTTACAAATCCCTTTTTGATTTCCTTCAGAGAGCTTATCCCTGTGGGATAACATTGATATAGGGAAGTTTAAAGTCTATTTTTAGGACAATAGAAAATAAATTTGTAACAAATTCGTTTATGGATACATTTCAGTAATAAAAAGAGCAAGTAACTCTTAATTTTGGCTCTCAATTTTCCTAATACTTGCAACTGGTTTAAATCTAAGTATTGAAATCTTTCTCCAAAGTTCTCTTGATCTAAAAAACTCATGCATTTCTTTGAAGAACTCTAACCTCACATAATAGGCGATGAAAAGAAGATACACTTTAAGTGCTTATTAATTGAGGAAACAAAAACACTCCCTCATCAATCTTGTGGATGTTTCGATTGTTATTCCAACCGTGTAACGATTGCACTAATATCTGACACCGGTATTCTTGCCACCGACTCTCTCCGAACTGAGGTATTGTAAAACAAAGACATAGATCTTTATTAAAACAAAACTTGACACTCTCGAAATCTAATCAGGCGCCAGAGTGACAACTCGATCTTCAAGAATCGCATTCCTCGTTGGTCCACCCTCGTTGTATAGAGATCCATTGTTGCAGCTTTCGATCCTGGGTGCAACAGGTAGGTGATAACAGGCATTCACGTGAGACGGCGCCACAACTTCCAGGTGATAGCACCCACGAAAAGTGAAGGGATGGCGTTTTGGAGATGATAACTGTGTTCCATTGTTTGGGATCAAATGTGAGTGTCGTTATCAAAAGGAACCTTTTTTTGGAGCGTTGTTTCATTGAGTTGAAGTGTCACGGGGGGTTGCTTTTTCCGCGGCACGTGGGGATGGTGGCGCTTTTCGTTTCGAATTCGGTTGGGGTGCAGTTGAGTAATGTGAAGAGAGTGGCTTGTCATGGTGTTGCAGTTGCAGATGGTTGATTTTTGATTTAAGTTGCGTATTGACTTGTGTTGAAGCTAATTTTGTGATGACCTGTTGATCGTTTTTTGTGGTTAAGACGATGAGTGTAGTAGAGCAGTGGTCCCCAACCCCCGGTCCGCGGACCGGTGCCGGTCCGTGGATCAAATGTTACCGGGCCGCGAGCCGACCATTTCATTGAAAATGAATTTAAATTCCTAGTTTTATACTCTAATTTAATGAATGAAATGAATTATAAATCACTTTATATTTATTTTTTGGTATAACTGTATTTTATTTTGAAAGCATGTTTAAATGCAATTAAATTAAAATTAATAAATCAAAATAATCTAGAATGGAAACAATCAATGCTCCACCCAGCGGGCCGCGGTAAAATTATCAAACGTTGACCGGTCCACGGTGGTAAAAAGGTTGGGGACCACTGTAGTAGAGGATTACCCAGTTGTGATAGAATGCGTGATATAGGATATTGTAAAATTAATTATGACTTATTGAGTTGGAAATGAAATTTGGGTTTAGTGGGGCAGTGGGTCTAGGTAAACTAATACTATTAAAAGGGGTGTTTTTATGGGAGTAAATATGAGTACAGGTGATAGTATCTCATGTTTAGATTGATATATTTGGGTTTAATACTTCGTACCTGCGATTTCGTTACAATGAATAAAACATGCATGACTGAAATGTTTTTCAACCCAAATATTGTGTATGTTTGTTGCAATTCTACAATGACCCTTCTACACATTATGTTTTTCCCATAAATATTGAATAAAAGTTGCGTATTGACTTGCTTTGAAGCTAATTTTGTGATGACCTGTTGGTCATTTTTTGGTTAAGAAGATGCGTGTAGTAGAGAATTACGTGTGAGATAAAATGTGTGGTAAAGTACATTGTAAAATTAATTATGACTTACTGAATGAAATTTGGGTTTAGTGGGGCAGTGGGTCTAGGTAAACTAATACTATTAAAAGGGGTGTTTTTATGGGAGTAAATATGAGTACAGGTGATAATCTCATGTTTAGATTGATATAATTGGGTTTATATCAAATACTTCGTACCTGCAATTTTGTTACAATCAATAAAAAATGCATGATTGAAATATTTTTTCAACCCAAATATTATGTATGTTTGTTGCAATTCTACAAATACCCTTCTACACATTATGTTCCTCCCATTAATACTGAATAAAATTTTCAAACATCATAGGATAAAATTTCTATGTTTATATTGGTATTCGTATACAGTTTTTGAGAATTATTTTGTCCAGATTGAGATAGAGATAAATAGCGATTTCCCCTAGTTTGTACATGATTTCTAAGTTATTGTCAAATATACTGTTATTGCAAGTAAACGTCTCAACCTTCCAACATCTTGATTTGAATAAAATAATTGAATGAAGGGAATCGAAAGTTCTTGTGAAAAGTGTTACGAAGGCCTCTTGGACTTTCTATTGAAACACTCGTTTAATAAATCCATCAAGTGGCTTATACCTAACCATTATTCGAATGTTTTTAAACCTTTTATGGCTTCCCAGAACAAAATGCGCAGGATTCAAAGCACGCCAAGAATTCCTTTATTTCATAATGCATACATTGAGTTAAACATTTATATTTGATTATAAATCGTAATATACGACCTTGTTCTGCTTGTCTTCACTTGCATAACGTTTATCACCGGTTATCCAAAACACAGAGTTCAGAGATAAAAGCTCGATAACCAGTGGTCAATATGATTACGATGTACAGAAATAATTCATACTTCAAACTAAAGGTCAAGTGATACCCTATCCATAATCAATCTATTGTATCATGTGAAAGTGTGTCTGCGACTTGCGGGTCATAAGATATCTTTCTTGTGTGTTTTGGGGGACTTTCCATAAATTATCTTTGTAGCAGAAGAGGGAGGGTGTTCTATTGAAAAACTCCTCTGTTAAAGGATAAAATCTCCACAGAAGTCAGTTTATTTTTTTAAATCGAGGTGATATATTCTAAAAATCCTCCAATAAATAGGTATATAATGATCGTTTTCTCCCTAGTTAGTAAAATTGGACACAAGATAGTATGAGGATGGAACTATTCATTGTGCCGGTGAGCATTCAACTTAACACAGTGCTGTAACTAGAAAAGAGCCAGAAATTATAGTGATATACTCGTAATCTCATGATTATCTCCCACAAATCTATCCATTCACAACTAAAAAATAAAATTATTGTTTACTTACAGTAAGTGTAAAAGTAGGTATAAAACGTTATGGTATAATGATATTATTTCCTCAAAAAGAAGTGGATAAAAGTTTTTTTATACACTTTCAGACAAATGATCTACTATGGAGCACAAAAAACTAACAAAATATGAAAAAAACCAATAATATTGTTTTAACCAATAAAATTAATTCAACCATCACTCAGTATAAACACTTATTTCTGATATTCATCATCATAACTGGCTCGACAGCCCGTTGTGGGCCTTGGCCTTCTTTAAAAGATCCAACCAGGCTGTTCTCCTCTTGGCAGTGGACCTCCAGTTTTTTATCTTGATGACACCAAAATCGGCGTCCAAACAGTCGACCCATCTCTTTTTCGGTCTACCCCTTGGTCGTTGTCCAAAAGGAACTGCATTAAAGACTTTCCAAGCAGCCCTATCACTTTCCATTCTCATGAGGTGACCGGCCCATCTCATTCTGTTTTATTTCTGATATTAGTTGTAAAAAAAGGAAAAAGGGACATTTTAATCGAGATGGGATATATTGAGAGAATTATAAAACTAATATAGTAGAATCTATTAGACCGACCCCCCTCATGGGACCAACAATAAACTGTGTGGTTTTAACGAAATGACGTTATAACGAATGTGAAAAATTAGCTCTATGATTAAACAAACCGTACTTTTCTTACAGGTCATTGTAAGGTAGGAGTCGCTTTACCTAAATGGATGGAGCGAGCACGAGTTCAATTGTCCGCCATTTTGGGGATCACCGCAACTCAATACAAATCGAAAGCGGCACGGAGGCACCGAGGAAAAGGATGTCGCTATTTGAGCAAGTAGTACTCGCTCCATCCAGGACTTTAGCTTTACCGAGAGGTCGTTTCAAAGAGGTTCCAGTTATAAAATAAAATATTGACGGTTAAACAACCCCGAATAAAAATAATTTAAGATTTTATGTACCACGAGTTTATTTGTAATCATTTAATTATTTCAACTAATTTGAAACAGCCCAAGAGTCTTCTTCAACCTCATTCATTACCATTAGAATTTTTAAAACTATTTTTCAAAAAAACTCTTTTTCACATTATTGCCTCCACATTTTCGAATAAGTATCGATTGTGTCACAAGCGTAGGATCATGTGAATTTATGTCTACAACGGAAACACAAGTCACAGGACCATATTTGAGCTTGTTTAAAATACAACAGAGAGAAGAGTACACATTACTCATTCGAGGCGTGACATGCGAGCAGTTTGTCAACACACAGGGGCACACACATGCATTGTTATCTTCGACTGCGTAATTTTACGCTCACCACAGAGTCGTTCCTGTGTGTCGGTCGCATCATGGGACATGCTATAAGAACGCTTGTTGTGATGAAATCGAGCCACTGGCTGTAGTATATTGGGATAGGAAATGAATGATTAATATTTGTTATTTCCAAGGATTGCACAACTGAATGAGGATTCAGGAAGGGGAAGAACATTAGCTCGTTAACTCTAAACTAATACTACTGATGTTAAGGTCGTTTAAGCAATTTCCAAGGTTAATAAGATGGTTTGTAGTTGCATAAGTAACAAACCGAATTGTTTAGTAAGATGTATAATTAAGAAATAATAAAAGAGGATTTTTTATTGAAAGTATATTTTTAATGTTTTTGAAAGATATATATTACTTACATCTCGTATTACATAACTTATAATCACTGACCCTGCTTATTTTATATATAAAACTCCTATTTATTTATTAATTTGTAATATGACTCTATGTAGACATTTAAATGTACAAAAGTTGTAAAAATTTTTATACGCAAATCAAATGCAAAAAATGGGTTAATTTGTATTTTTGAAAGATAAAAAAAGAATTTTGTTGCATCACAGAAATGTCAAGGAAAAAATATTACTAAACGTAAATTTCATTACCTGAAGTAGTACATATATAGAATCATCAAATTAATGTGACCATGTTCACGATTCTGGTCATGATTTAAATTTATCAGCAAATTTATTTTAAAATAAAAACAATAAAAATTATTTTTAGTATTGTTTCAAAGCTTTCAAAAATTACTGTGAATTTGAATAACTGTGTTTTGTATTAGTTTAAAATAATTCCTCAATTGATGTTATAATTTATAGTAAAGTTTATCCATGCAAGTATACTTATAGATATCTAAGTGGTACCCCTTAAATTTATCTCTTTCTTTACCCCTTAACCCCTCTCTAAACTTTCTCTCCATCTTATTATATTCCTTTCATTTCGAAATTCAAGCTTTTACATCCCCATAATCTGCTACTAAACATTCCTATCTTTATTACTTATAACCTTATTATCTCTTTAAATTTCTCTCTAACTCTTTCATTAACTCTTTCATTACAAGAGAAGGAGAATATTATTCAGCTTACACAAATAGGAAATATATGAACCCTTAAAAAGAGGGTTCCAGAAAATATTTTTCCCAACCAAATAGAAAAGACCAATCATGACTAAACTAACACTTCTCAAAAGTCATCAACATGGCTAACTTCCAATTTATCGACTTGACACTCCCTTCACTTCAACCCTTCCAACACTCAATTAACACGGCATTGTCCGAACCACCGATTCACACAGTTCCCTCTCTGCGTCTCAAGAAATAAGAGATCCGGCAAAAGGACAATGGCAGCCGAAGAGCTGTTGCCAAACGGCGTTGTCTTAATTGGGCAGACACAAAGGCTCATTGACGGCGGGCGTGGCAGCAGCGTGGGAAAGGCGGTGACCCGAGGCGAGATTCTGGAGAAATCCGCGTTTTCCGACTCATCACATGTCACTTGTCGAGTGTTCCGAGAAATCAGGGCCTCCTTGAGTGGGAATACTTGGAATGCGTATTGGGTGACTAACTAAAAAGCGTTGCAGGCTTTTAGTCAGCAGCTGTATGGAATGGCATCGACAAATTTCCGAGTATTTTACGTATGTGCCCTCAAACTGGCAAAATTGTTTAAGGATTGTAAGAAACATCGGAAAGGCTGCATTTGTGTGTGTGATACACACATAAATCAACACCAAATTTATTACAGATCAGTTTCCGTGAGTTTTCTCAGAAAAAGTAAATCCTAGTTAAAAATGGGCTACTCTGTATGAAATTTCTCTTTTCTTACAAATCTAGTTTATAGTGCTAGTAACTTAGCCTGATGCAGCATTTTCAATCACATGACTCGGACCTAGAAACGGCCTTAGCAACAGATTGTTTGACCTACAGCAGTTAACAGTTAAAAAAGAAAATATCTGGTCAGGGAATGCTTCTATTTGAGCATTTGCAATCACATGATAGTAACAGATATCGCCGCACCTAGCATTAGCCTTAGCAACAGACTGTTTGACCTACAACAAGGAAGAAAATAAATGGTCGTAACGTCACCTGAAAATACTCTATTATGGTTTTATACTAATATTTTTAATCTTCCCGACTCATAGATTGTTACTCAAAGATTTATAATTAGTCACTTGTTAATGTTTTCTTTGTTTATTAATAAAGGAGAAAATTCCTTGCATTTTGTTGTTTAAAATCCGCATTTTAATCACATTATCAATGCTTCGTATGAATTTTACTATCCATATTTTTTATCAATATATGATATTGAACTATCAATTTAGAGTACATCTCGATTCGTCAAAGGCGAAGCATCCCGTGAAGAATTTTCAGATATCTTCACTTTATGGTAGAAAATAAAAAAAGTCAATATCATTACATAAGTTCTTAAGGGGAAAATATTTTATCAAATTTTTGAGGCTATTGAAACATTAAAGCTTCAGTTGACATACCTGGTACAAAAGACCACGTAGATTATCTGTACCAGTAAGTCTGGCAAGCCTGAGATAAAAATTACTTCGCTTTGAACTATCTCACAGAATCTTTCTCAATCACTCCTCAACCCACCATCCCTCCCACCAGTCCTACCAATGAGCGCTCACGGATTTATTGGTTGTTTGTCAACATTCGCGGGAAATGCACTTTCTTGGACTTGGACTCTGCACCTTCATTCATGCCCCCTAGATAAGACACCTGCGAAAAGACGCAAAGAGAGAGAAAAGGAGATGGGGTCGCCGTCAGGGCGGATTGATATGGCTCGATACCGCTACGCGGTCGTACCAAAACCTTTCCAGCTCAAATTTAACATAATGACGACGTTCAGGGCCATATCCAAGGGGTGAGGGGTTTATGCAGCCTTCCCAAAATTTTGACATAAATTTTTTTTCACCTGAAATTATGAGACGTAAAAGGAGCGGTGTAAGGGTAAAAAATCCGAAATTTTTCTGGAGGAGGACCCCTAAATCCTGCACAAAAATACAGTTTTCCTTGATAATTCTCCTCACGAACAGTTAGTTCTCTTTGATTGTTTTCCTAAAGGTCTGAAAATGAGGTAAAATGCTATTTTAAGGGGAAAATTTCCTAAAGTTTTCCGGGGAAGGACCCTCTACGTAGTAGCGTAATGAACCGAAAAAAAGACCAGATTCATCATTCCCTCAGATTGGAACAATAGAAAATTTCATACTCGTTGTCACGATTGCGTCGCGTTCACTGAGCCACATAAATCCGCCCTTAATCTCTCCACGCACACATCTCGATTTCTGGAGATTGCGGAAGTTCTTCCCGATAACAGACCCTCCTCCATTCATATTTGGAGGACTTGGGTCAATAATAGTAGTCACATGGATTTGCTGATAGAGTAAGTTGAAGAGCGGGAATTCCCCCTCGGCGCCTTGGATTTCATTTTCTTGGAGAAATCTTTGAGCAGCGGAAATATGGAAGTTTGATGTGATAATATTCAATGATAAATGGTAACTTGTGTTAAATAAGTGTGAAAACTATGGAAATTGAAGTTGTGTGTCGTTACACTTAAAAATGAGCAATGGAATTCGTTTCTTGTCCAAACGCCTGTGTTTAAAAACTATTATGTATAACGCAATCAAATATTAAAGCTTAATGCAGATATTTTTTAATAAAACTGCAGCACTACTGTTTATTCTGAAGTAAAACTTTCCGAACATATTAAACATGATTATATTGAACAATGCTAATGTTATCAAATATAAGAATGTTTTATTCGATTCCATTAACTTATATTGCTTTTAATAATTCCCATTTTGAAAATTAGCTAGGTGGTTTTCCAAAGCATTTTCTTCATGTTCTAAAGACAAAAATTAAATTTCTGGTACTTTTTTCTGACTGGTGTTTTAGAGTGAATTTAAATAAAATGAGATAAGTGGTATCAAAGAAATATTGCCATTAACTCCTAAAATCTGCATGAGAAAGCTACATTTTTATCTATAACTGAACTAATTCCAAGGAGAAAAATATTATAATTGAAATAATGATAATTATAATTGAATTAGAGTACAAAGCATATTTATATAGCGAAATAACAGTTTTACACCATCATATCCAACAAACATACGAGGTTCATTCATTGGTGTTCTGGCTGTTGTCACAGCTCTTTGTTGCACACGCCAACCCTCGAGATCCTTGTAATCCCAACCCAAAATATTTCGAAGAAGAGAAACAGGTCTAATAAGAGGATCCTTTGATTCCAAGTATTTATCGGAATGTATCCCCCATCCAGAAGGCCCCTGGCGTTTACGAAGGGCTTTCACATAAAAGGGGTGACTATGCACTCTTCGTCTGACAACCATATAACGACTACATTGTTTACAATAGCGACGTCACCAGTGACGTCACACCGCTGGCCATTGTTCCAAAACCCAAGTCGTATATCCTACGCCGTGGAATGCCCGTGTGTGTTGTTCCTTCATTATTATATTATAATTCTTTTTTCCTTCGGTGGGGGCAGAAGAAAGACATTTCGAATCACGTGACCGCGTCTGAGTTACACCACCGCATTGTTCGATTCCCCAGAAGTCCGTTCCCAAGCCTAAAGAACAAAGCGGGAATGAAGAGAACAGTTTTTTTCTCTCTCCAATCGTCGCTGGTTATGCTCTAATTCGAAGACGGTTTCCCTGTTTTTTCACAGATCTTCTGTCTCTCTCACATTCCTGGTGTTCGCCCACCGAGTATAAACGGCAAGGGCCATTCCGTTGTTTACAGCCGGACACTCGGTGGTTATTAAGCGTAGAATCTGAACTCATTAACGACTTTTTTTTTCATTATTGACCATTGTGATATGATTGATATTGATGGGGATTTTCCTCGAAAGGACGTTAAAAAGGTATAGACGGCATTGTTTTTCAATTTTTATTCCATAATGAAGACAAATAATCTATACGAGAGAATTGGAAAATACGAGATATTTGATAATAGTAACACTAATAATAATAATAATTTATTCTGAAGCATTTACAAAATGCATAAATATTAACAAGAAACAATCAAAAGAAAAAACAACATATTGCTCTTTAAGGGGCCGAAATGGCCCTTCCAAGTGAAAAAATTTTACTTTGAAATATTTATTGATAAAGAAGAAAAAAAGAGAAAAGTATACATAAATATAAAAAAATTTGGAATGAAACTAGTAATGTTATTCTAAATGTAACAAATATCACCTTGATATACTTATCTTTAACCCTTCACATAGACATGACAGTCTCAAATAGTTGATAGGGTTTAAGACAATCTTGGTCAGTATAGGATAAAAGGGGCTTAACTTAAAAGTCCACAGAAAATAAGAGTATTAAGTGATTACTTTGTAAGAACCTAAATGATCCTGAAATGCAAGAGCTTTTTACCTATTTGGGTTTGATGTCCTATTTCGTCTTAATTAGTATTTGTCTTAAAAATAATAAAAATCACATTTTGCCAAAAAAAATAGTTTTTGAGTTAAAAATTTTAAATTCAAGTAAAAATAAAGATTAAGGGAATTGAAATTAAATAATCAATAAAAAATTGCTCAAACACAAAGTAGAATTAAGCTAAATTAATTTTTCTATGATAAAATCTTCAAAGGATTTTTCATGGATATGAAATCCATAATATGGATGGTTCATAATCTTGAATGGGGATTCAAACTAATAGGTGGATTCGGTAATCAATAATTCATTTTGGTAAAAAGTGTTCCAAGTAGTAGAATTTTGTATCGAATTAAATGTCACTTATACAATATGATTATGAGTGTATTCAAAATACTTACATTCCACATTAAAACATTCTATGCTTGTGTTTGGCGCAAAATGCTCTAATGTGGGCTATGCGCCATAAAAAGTCAATCAACCAACCAAAACATTCTACAGGGTGATTCTAAATTACGTGGACAAACTTCGCATGGGGGTAGAGGGGACCTAGACAAGCATATTTCGCATAGGAATTGGGGGGCGCATCCTTACCGTTTAGGAGCTAGGACCTAATGTAGTGCGAGCGCGCTAATGTAGTGTGAGCGCGTTTCAAGAGGTTGTTTTTAGAAGGCCCGTGTGACGAAACAAAACATAATAAAATGATAAACATTATTGCATGAGGTACAGGAGTATCCGTACAACTTAAATCCTCAATGTGATAGAAATTGGACCATTTGCTAAACCGTGGGGTTAGTATTAAAACGTGCAATATTAATATCTTAGTCAAACAATGGAGTTCCCTTAACGGTATTTAGAAAAATGATGATCAGGGAAGGAATTTTCAATGATCAAACAGTTTCAATGATCACTGTTACGATCATTGAAAATTCCTTCCCCAAACATCATTTTTCTAAATACAGTCCAGTCCGCTTAATGTGATCGCAATTGTCCGAGACTAAACTGATAACATTATCCGATCGATAACAATAAGCGATCTCATATAAAAAAACAGCAAACAGTGTAACTAGATTGTTTGCTTTAAAATCAAAATTATGTAATCGTAATAAATGAATTCAAAACTCTATTTTTACACCAGGTAAAATTTTAAGGGGAAAATATAAGAGTGGTTCAGTTAATAAAATTTAAATAATCACTTACTTTGTATTTTCATAGATAGGTCTCCCTTTTTTACGCCCCATTATATCCTTTCACTCCAATAAACAATTTATTTATTACATAATCTGAATTCCAGTAAACGAGGGAAAATCAAAATCTCTTATCAGAAACATCTGCAAAGCCTGGATCTT
Organism: Tetragnatha versicolor; assembly: GCA_024610705.1. NCBI lineage: Eukaryota > Metazoa > Arthropoda > Arachnida > Araneae > Tetragnathidae > Tetragnatha > Tetragnatha versicolor. The sequence goes on along the minus strand of JANDEH010000001.1, from coordinate 50,415,059 downwards.
GGTGTTTCTTTAACCAATCACAAGTATGGATTCGGACCCCCCCCCCTATAACCGCTTTCTTTCAATATAACAATCGGAATGTTTTATTTTTCTTACTCATATTGAGTTTCAGAAAAAAAGAAGCGCCAAATGTTATCATGGAGCAGATGTTTACTTGTAAAAATTGACCTTCAACATGAAATATGAACTCAAAAGTGGTCATTTTAAAGGAATATAGACAAATTTCGATAACATTAAGCGGAGTGATGATGCAAAGTTGATCACATTAAACGATGTATTTTACATTAAACTATATAGGAATGATCGGGACCTGTCGATTTCGATAACATTATCCGATTGATAACATTAACCGTGATCACATTAAGCGGACTCGACTGTACCATTAAGTGAAGTCCATTCTTTGACTAAAAGATTAATATTGCACTTTTGAAACTCACTCCGCGGTTTAGAAAGTGGTTCAAATTGTATCGAATTCATGGTGTAAGTAATAGGAATACTTCCTTACCTTATGCAATAATGTTTTTCATTTTATTATGTTTTGTTTCGTCACACGGACCTTCTAAAAACGGCCTCTTGAAACGCGCTCGCACTACATTAGGTCCTAGCTCCTAAACGGTAAGGATGCGCCCCCCCATTCCTATGCGAAATATGCTTGTCTAGGTCCCCTCTACCCCCATGCGAAGTTTGTCCACGTAATTTAGAATCACTCTGTATAGAATTTTCAGATTTCTCTTGTATAGTATGTTTGCATTTGTTTAAATACACTTTTCAATTAGTGAGTCTATTTCTAAGACAACTTAACTCTATATTTTGTGCGTATCCCTCCATGCATCCTTCTCCGTAAAAAACACACAAAAGAAACAAATTAATTTTTTTTATTGAAATCGATGGTGTTCTGCCCTATTTCGTAGCTTGACTTTTCCCTCACATGAAATCTTCCATCCTGCATTCCACAGGACCACTCCAGCGTGCAGTTTCGACATTAACTTAATTACTACTCCGTTTTTATATGGGCTTTTTACGCCTGCCCATTAAACTCCGACGATGATTAAAGTATTCCCCCCAAATCCAGTGATGTGCGAAATCGATACTTTCAGAAATCGATATTTTGGTATCAAGTTCCTTTAGATATCGAAATCTAACAATATGTTTGTAATGAGTGATGACACGTACAATTTATTTGACGCATTATAATTCTATCAAATGTTTTTTTTTGCGGTTATACTATCTAAAAAAATGAATAGCCCTTTTCTCGGCCCTTTCTTTTAAAACTCATGACATTTAATGAAAGGTTTATTCTTGTCTGCATTATTACATGCAAAATTGAAGATGATGCACCGATATACAAGTAGAATAGGACAAATTTACCACTTAAAATCGACTAAGTGAAACATACCTAAATGAAAAGAACATAATTTGTTAAAACTGGAAGGGTGTGTTCTGCGCAAAATAGTCTTTTCTGGCGCATAATATCCTGATGTGGATCATGTGCCATAAAAAACCAATCAATCAATCAATCAATCTGCGCAAAATATTAGAAATATCTCTAAAAATGGTAAAATCCAATTTTAAAAAAGTACGCAAACATGATGAGAACAATAAAAATATGACTCTGTTTGAATATTTGGAGTTTAAACTATTTTGAAGATATTTAACGGGATAAAAATAATAGATGGGTACCCAAAAGTTTAACATTGAATTAATTAGTGTATTTTGAATTATTGTAATTGTGTATTGCAAACATTTTAGAGTAGGAAAAAATACATTGTAAAGTCTTAAGAAACAAAACAGTTAAAAAAATAGTATCTTTATTCAAAACATCTTTTCACACTGAATTAAAAATGGTACAATCTTTTTTCTTTTCTTTTTAGAACAAGTCGAAGTCTTTTCTTTTGATCTACTAGTATAGTTTAATCTTCCTATCTTATATTGTTTAGTGTTTTATTTCTTGTGCTACTAGTTCCACTTCTTTACAGACTCCTCCCCTCCTCGAGAGGAACTTTTCACGATAGAAGAGGGAAAAGTTTCTAGGTGGTATAGCAAATTCTCTTTTTCTGCAAATTCTTTGCAGGACTCTTTCACAAAATTAAGGCTAGTGTATTTAGGTTCAATTGTTGGAAAAGTGCCACCTCTACTCAAAGCACCTACGTCGGATTCAACTTTTTTACTTGATTTATCGGTGAATGTATTTCTCCCTTTCTTCTTAGATCTTTGATCTGGAATTTTTCTAACGACGTCATCATTTACTTTTCCCGGCACTTTTCTGAATAGTGCAGCGGTCTTATTTCCCAAAATATATCTTCCTTGATCAAGCGAGTCCCTTAAAACAGCAGCTTTTGTTTTTACATGGCCATAAACACAATCTAATTCTACTTCTGCTAAGGGTAGGCCGACTGGATGATCCATTAGCGGCGTGCGGATCCAGACTGTTTCGTTGGTATACATATATGGTCGGACATGTTTCTTGCAAACCAAATCAACACTTGACCCTGTGTCTCTCAATACAGGCATCTTAACTCCATTTACCTTCCCTATGCTAGTATAAGGCGCCAGGGAATCTTTAAACCCAAATTGGGCACTTGAAATTGAAGCCACTTCTTCATCATAATTCTTTATTAATTTATCACACTGATGTCTCAGATGTGAATACGATCCACACTCATAGCACTGTCTCCTTTCGAATTTATTCGACCATGTTCTCTCACTATCGTGTCCTCTGTTTGTTTGAAATCCGGTCTGGAAATCCCTTGAATTCTCTCTATGATTAACTCCTTGTCTACCAAAATCTGGATTCCTTTGATGTTCTTTAAAACTAAAACGTAAACTTTCATATTCATCTAGTTTCTCGGCCAGTTCATACGGAGTTTTCAATTGGATCCACTCCCCAAGGAAATGATCTCTAGTCTCAGCTGGAACTCGTAACTTCAGTTGTTCGGTGATAATTAAATCTTTAAGCTCTTGAAGGGTCTGGATCTTCAGATCATCTATCCATTCTGAAAAGTAGCTATTCAGTTCATGGGCATAATGTCTCCAAGACATTTCTGATGATTTTTGATGCCGATAAAAACACTGTTTCAACTCTTCACTATTTAGCTTGTACCTTTTTAGTATAAGACTTTTAACAAATTCATAATTCTCAGAATCCTCAGGAGATTCTCTTGCCAGCATATTGCATATATCAGCCGGCAAAACACTCAACAAGTAAGCGACCCAGTCCTTCTTTGGAACACCAGCCATATTAGCTTTCCTCTCAAAATTAACTAAATATAAACTCATTTCATCTCGCTTCTCATCAAACTTAGGAGTAATTTGGGCAAGTTTAATTCTGTTACATTGCTGAGTCGACCTTTCCGTCAAGTGTCTATTAGCCTCAATCTCCAGACGTTTCAATTCTATTTCCTGTAACCTTCTTTCCTGTTCATCTCTTCTTTCACGTTCTTGTCTCTGACTCTCCCGTTCTTGTCTCTCAAGCTCCTCTCTTCTTTCTCGTTCCAGCCTCTGATTCTCCCGCTCTTGTCTCTCAAGCTCATATTTTCTTTCTCGTTCCAGCCTCTGATTCTCCAGCTCTTGTCTTTCACGCTCCTCTCTATCTGCAATAATTCGCCCCAACATCAATTTGACCTCCTCCTCCTCATAAAACTTACTTTCCTTTATTTTTTGCTTTATCTCTGGCACTGTTTTTGAAGTTTCTACCACCTCACCCATTTCCTCTGCCAGGTATATAAGGTCTTGTTTCCTTCCTTTAGCAAGAAAAGCCATTACTAAAACTCACAACGCACTAAAATTCAACTACAAATTATTTTCAAACCAAAAACCTCCAGATAAACAAAAATCCTAAATTCGACACTTAAAAACAAAATCTCAAACAATTAAATTTCTAACCACACCTTTGAAACTTACAACACAAACAGAACAAAAATCCAACTCCAGAACCAAAATCTCCAAATCAACAAAAATCCTAAATTCAACACTTAAAAACAAAATCTCAACTAATTAAACTATAAAAACTAACAAACATCATATACCATAAATAAATTCCATTAAGGCCGTGGGTTTTCATCCGGTAAAGCTGCCACCAATAATATAAGACTGTAACGTCTTAAGAAAAAAAACAGTTAAAAAAATAGTATCTTTATTCAAAACATCTTTTCACACTGAATTAAAAATGGTACAATCTTTTTTCTTTTCTTTTTAGAACAAGTCGAAGTCTTTTCTTTTGATCTACTAGTATAGTTTAATCTTCCTATCTTATATTGTTTAGTGTTTTATTTCTTGTGCTACTAGTTCCACTTCTTTACAACATGATATTTTTGTATCGATACAAAAAAGTATCGATTCGTTACCGATACAATCGAAGTTGCAATCAAATGAGACTTTGAGTCAGTGGCCTCTAACGGACGCAATAAGGCTTACAGAGTAATATGTCTCTGGAGGAAAATCCCGTATCACTGAGATAAACAAATGAGATTATTATAATTGCGCCTTCTTCAAGGTTCGCCTGTGTCGGTATTGATAGTGTTACACTCCCTGAGTAAGCCTCATATTTATTATTATATACGAGGAAAGTGCCTCATCTTTTTAAACATCTGAGGCAATGTATGCTCTGTTTATTATATAGTGTAATGGTGGGGATGATATGTAGGGATAACATCTCTTATCAACAGGTTGTTACTGGTTTGGGCGGAAAGAAATAGTTTGTAATAAAGTAACACTGACAGGTCGTTTAAACAATCTTCTAAGTGGGGCTTAAGATTCTAATCAAAAGCCTTGGGTTTAAAAAAATAGAAACTGTATGATACAAGGTAAATTTTGATGACAGGAGTGATATTGATACTTTTAAAAAATATGCTCAGATCGAAAAATGAAGGAAAGTTTTAAGGGTACAGAAAAATCAGATTTTTAACTGATTGCTGAAGTAATTTTATTGCCTTTTGGTCAGTAAGCTTAGAAAACAAAGGAAAAGTCATGTACTATTTGATAGGTTAAACCAAGCTCTTTTATCTTATTCTTGAAGTAATCTACATTTCCTGATCTTTTGTAGTTAAATATTTAAGTTTACCCTAATTTATATTCTGTTCTTTATGAAATGGCTTTAAAATTTTCTAGCGTTAAGTTAAAAAATATTAAATGCAAGAACTTAATTTATTTTCTTTTTTGAATGGAGGCTAATTTTATTTTTGTAGAACTTAAACCATAATTTTTATGAATTTGTTCAAAGGGAAACTTAATTCAGAAAATAATTATATACATACTCAAGATGACAGAAAAAAATTGTATCTATCAATAATTTAATTTTGTCTGTACGGAATTATGTAATGTTCCACGCTAGACCATTTTATAACATCTCAAAATTCAAAAAGAAGTAAGTGGATATAGGTATACTTGGACCAAGATTCAAGTTATTCCTAGATATTACTCTGAAGGATATTATCTTTCATATGTTGGCACTTTACTTATCATCTCAAAAACAAGCTAGTTCTGGAATCTTAGATACTCCCTATCTTCAGCATTCACCAGGGAACCTCCGGATATCGGTAGACTCTTCGGGGAAACTCAGGAAATACCAACAAACACTACAGATCCCTCTTCCCAAACACGAGAGAAACATTCCAAACTGCAACAGGTTGCAAAAATACTGTCGCAGTTCTGCGAACGAGTGTTCCTCCGCTTATCTTTTGGCGGGTTCCGTGGAAAAGGCTCGAGCATCCGTCCCTTCTTCGGAGACACTTGCTTTATCGAAAGCATCAAAGTCGTCACTCCTGATGAGGCTGGCCTTGAGACATCGGCAGATATCGGGGAGATATTTATTTCAGTGTTGCGAGGCAGAAGTTGTATTTTCCGTGTATACGTTTTGCCGCGATTAAATGCCGATGTGGGGTCTGGGGATTAGAAGAGAGGGAGATTAGAAAGGCGGTGGGGGATTTTAGTGTTATGGTTTCCTTGAATCGTGGAAGGACATATTTGGTAGTTTTACTAGGAGGAAAGTGATAAATCTATTAAGAAAATGAGGAGGCAGATTACGGAGCTATTATCTATACCGATACACTTATATTATTTTCTAATTAAGCTAAGAAGCGTGGATGAGGTTACTACAGATACATTGCGCATTTAGAAATGTTTTATTTCTTTAGAATTTGTCTAAAATAATTTTAGTTACAGGGTGACTTTTCTGATGGTTTAAAAAAACACAAATTTTCCTTGTGCCTTTTATAAAAAATTTCTCGGAAGATAGTTGTTTTGAGTTGAAATTTATTCATATGGTTAATAAAGTTTGATATTAGTGAAATATTTGGATTGTAAATGTGTTTAATCAATTAATTTGACAATTATGTTATGACTAGTCTAGTTATAAAACCCAAAAAGTTGGAGATATATCCAAATCCTCATTTCAAAAATAAACGGGTGCTATTTATTTCTGCATAATCTTCATTTTAAGTTGTAAGAAATAATAATATGTAAATTTATTCATTTCATTTGTTTTTTAACTTCACTAGTTGGGATTTTTTGTGGAAAAGCATCTTTCACATTTATCTGTTTCTAAAGATAATAATTATTTATCAAATAGAAAGATTTGAATTCTTATTAAATTTGATACTAAATTTATTCATTATATTAAATTTGATATACCCTCAGATATTCAAACAGCACCAAGGGTTACTATTTTTTAAAAAAATGTTAAAGCAATTTTTATTTACTTCTGAAAATGTACCTGCTTCTTAATATTTCCTTGTGCTGTCTTGTACAAATATTCTTTTTTTATATTGTAGATGTCTTATGACTTTCCAGGTCTTTCTTTTTTAGTTATTTTGGGTGTTTAATTATGTACAACTGACCCACCTTTGCCAATCTATAATTCTTATTTTATTTCTTGTATTTTCTTAAATTTTGTTTTTTCCTATCCATATGTATATTCAAATATTTTTTTCACTTTAATGGGATTTTTAATCCCTAAAGTGTAATAACTTCATTTGTAAATAATGTATGTATGCAAGTAAAAATTGAATTGAAATTGAAAAAAATTGAATTGAAATTGAAAAAAATTGAATAATTCCTTCAAAGATATTTCTAAGAGATTAAGTATTTATTCAAAACCATTAACACAACCTGCTACAATAGAGGTCAATCACACAGGATGTCAAGAAACAGAGACACACTATGTAGCACACAGATGATCAGAATCCAAGTCCGCAAATAATTTTTGGGTGTGTTTGTATCCCATCCCGAGACCCTTCCTTTACAATATAATCAGGATCAAGCAACTAACGTACCGTGCCTGAAAATACTCAATGTAATTCTATTTTTGTACCCCGTCCTCCTCATTGATAACCCTCCACCGAACCAAACTATTCCACAGAATCAGTACCTTCCACATTCCCCCACGAGAAAACCAAGGGATCGTTCCACGTGCTGTGAGGACGGCGTCAAAGGAAATCCGCCTCAGAAACGTCTCTCCATTCATTCAAGAGAAAGCGAGACGTTCCTCGAAGTCCGCCGCGAGAAACGTCACAAACACGACGACGTCTAACGAGACATCCGCTGATTCGATTCAAACCTCACTCGAACGCCTCCAAAACAATTCTAATGAACCCAGCTGGTGTCAAGAGGTTCCTCTAAGAGTTCCGCGACGTTTAACACTTGACACCTGCAAGTTTCAGTAGTAGTTGTTAGAAACAAAAGGTGTATTTTACAAAAGAAGAGCCCTTGTTGCATTCACATCAAAGAGTATGGGTTGTGGTCTATCGTATGACGGTGCCTATTGAGTGTTGAAGGATATTCGAAATCGCTGTCTGGGCGGTGTTGTTTTAGAAGGGTGCAATTAATCTCGAGGATCGGTTATGAATAGTTAAAGAACAAACGGCGTTTTTGAATCACTTTGTTGAGACCTCCCAAGGTTTGAAGTGATGGAACCATGTGAATGGGAAGTATTCAAGTCTTTCCTTGGTGGGATGGTTAAAGGACTGCTTTTGTGAACGTTTACTTCGCAGTTTTGTTAGTGTTCGTTTTTTGAATCATTGAGGAATTCTCATTAAAGAGTAAATGATGATCACATGAGAGGAAGAGTGGAAATTGCATAAGAAACTAGGTTGTTGGCGTTGTTGCTTAATAAACTATTCAAAGCGCTGCTTTCTTTTTAGCAAAACATAAAGTAAAGAGTGTGATGTTTCTTTAAATTTTTATTAATGGAGAACAATTAACAAAAAATATTTGTAACCGTATCTTTCATGACAAAAAATTTTTCATGAAGTAGGAAAAATTTATTTTTTTCAGAAGACACCTATTTACTTGATGTTCTTGGAAGCTTCATGAATTTACACGCTGCATTGGTGCAAACTACATGCACAGTAAACTAAGCAAACCTTTCTTTCACCTTTCTATTCCTACTTAATAATGAAAGAAAGAGGAAAATAGAGAAAAAAGAAAAAACCCCGAAGGAATCAGAGTGAGAATGAAAGAGAATATGAAGGAAAGATATTTTCTGAAGAATTATGACAATATACGAGAGATTGTGTAAGAAAAGAGACGAGTAATGAAAGGATAAGAAAAGGAAGGAAAAGAATAAGAAAGAAAGAATACACAAATAAAAAGGAATTGTATAATCTAAACACTTTCCAGATAATCTTTTTGGTTAGAGCCTAATCATACAAACTTCAAAACCTTTTAAATATTATTCTAATTGAACCATGGATTAAAGGAAAAATTCAATCTGGTTGATTTTTTATCTAGGCACATTCATACTAACTAGTGATTTAAATAGAAACCCACGTCAAAAATTGCGATCAGTTGGAATTACTAAAAATGGCAAACTCATTCACCATTTTTAAAATAGACTAAAATTAAAAAAATTTTGAAACTCACAAATTATAAATACTGATCAACAACAATTTTGCGTATTCCTTACATCACAATACAATCATTACATTTGACCTTAACGTCTCTTCTCCTCAAAAATAAGAGCAGTCAATCTTACATTACATCAGTAAAAGCATTTCCAGTTATCCCTCTCTAGAATATTATCCGCCCGTTTTCCTAAAATAACCTGTTTCCACTCCAGACAAAAACAATGTAATTTGCAATGAGGTAAACAATCTAGAAAACCTGAATGGCAATGTTTTGAAAATAGATCCATCATTTGAATGGACCACTAATGACGTAGATAACACGTCAATCCAATCACCAATCAGAGCTTGTTTCTATAAGTAAAAAATTGAGTTTATTTTTCTTCAATCTCAACTTTCATATTTGTTGAAGCATCATAATAACTTTATGAATGATATAATAAAGGGTTAATAGAGTATGATATGCGCTTAAGATATTTGTGTTTGATATGTTTGTGCGATATCTCTTGATCATAAAATGAAGCTTTGAAGTAATATTTAGTATTTGTCTAAAAAAGGATTTTTTGGTTGCTTCTTGGGCAATACTTGCATTTTTCCGGCTAAAACTTAAAACACCCTATTAGATTTCTTACTAAAACATCTATAATAAAAATAATATTTATTAAAAAAATGTAATAAACAATTAAAATGAATACAGAAAAATATCTAGTCTCCATTATCTAGTATTAAAATAATTATCTTAACAATAATTGAGTATTTAAACAAAATTTTTTTCTCAATATATTCAAACATATTACTATACATGGGAGATTAAAAACTAATGGGGGTGAAGCTGATAGGTGGTGGGGACTACCCAAAACCAAAGAACAGTTCAGAATCACCCTGAAAAAGGGGGTTGTTGAAGCAATCCTGAGAGGCAACACTGTAAAAAAAACTGTAGAAAAACAGAAAGTTTCAATAAAAATGACTTTATGGTTACAGAGATATTCTGTCATGTAACATTCCCACCGCACTTCTATTTAATGTAAAAAACAGCTTTTTTCTAGTTTTTTTAGCTTATATGTACTTAAACAGAAACTTTCTGAAGCGAAAACGAATACAGCTATTGGCAACACCCAACACGCTTTGGAGCCAAGTACAAGTTTCAGTTCGTGGAGAAAGAAAGATCTTCGTATAATTTCTACTTTTACTGAATCCTCGTTGGAGCAGCGGTAGCGTGCGTGCTTAGCATGCGGTAGGTCGTGGGATATATCCACAGAAAAATTTTATTAAAATTAAAAAAAATAGCTCACAAAATTTCTGTTAATAGCATTTACCTGTAGGTTACAGCTTTTTTCTGTTAACAGGATTTTTCTGCTTACAAAACTTTTCTGGCAACTTTTGCTGCCAGAAATTTTCTGCTTTTTTACAGGATTATTTTACAGTGTAGGGTGTGGACAAAATTTGCTAGAAGCAATGAAAAATGGGTTATTGTGGGAAATGGTTGGAGGAGATATAAAATCCCTAATCCAATTATCACATGTTTTAACTTATTATACTAAAAACTTTGTAAAGATTTTGTTTGAAAGAGATCATCTTTGAAATCCGACATTAAAAATGCGTCAGCAAAAGCTCCATTATTTTCCCTGTCAGTAATTACTCTCTAATGCAAACATATCCATATGTTTCGCTTATAAATTAATCAATATGTGGATTTATTTTGAAAACTAGTTCCTTTTCTAAGAAAAATATAAATATCTCAAAATTTTATTTAATGTGAAACGTAAAAGCAGAAGGAAACATTGTAAATGGCCCTAATTTTTCTATCTATGAAATTATATAAATTAAAAAATTTCTATAAAATTGTGTTCTCTGAATAAATGTAAAATTTAGAACACTTTGGTACACTCAGGTTATACGATTTTGTAGCTAAATAATGCTATGAAAAATATTGTTATTGTTTTATGAGCAGTTTTAATTACTCTACAAAATCCACATCCCACAAGACCCACAATCAACAATATTTACATCATTCATTCCCTTTGACATAATAAACACATCCTTCATAGCTGTTTATGTTGCTGTGTAAAAACCCCTTTCATTTTCACCCCGTTATTAGTCTGAAGTGTCCCTCAACCCTTTCCAGAAGGTCTAAAACAAATGAGCAGAACTCCAGAACATTCAATACGAAAATTCCCCGCCATCAAAAAGTGAGCAAGCGTCATTTTCCCGAACCGAAAACATCCAATTGTCCCCGAACGAACAAACATGGACGTCAGCAACAAGTGTCCCCAGACCTTGACGACCGACGACGTCATCAGCTGACGTCACAGGGTCCGCCCTCCGGAGAAAGGGGGTGGGGGAGAAGAGAGAGACCCCATCCATCTCCTCCTGATCGCTCGTTTGCAAATCGTCTAATTAATGTGCTCAGGATTAGCCTTCCCCTTCTTGCGTCGATTGGACTTGCCTAATCAGCTTGGATATGTTTATGGGGACGTTTTTACGGCGATTGGAATGAGAGGGATGATGGGGTTTGGGATGATGGGGAAATAAATGAGGGAATGAGAGATGGGACCCGTCTTTTTTGGCACGTCCAAGGTTGATACGTGCGTCTGCAATGTCCACTTTAGATTGATCTGGACTAAGAATCATAAGATTCAAACACAGAGACCGTACAATAAGTCTCAAAGTCAAACCCATAAATTTATGAACATCATTTTTGTCATCCAGTATAGTAATTGAAAGAAGTTGTTTCGTTGATGATTTTTTCGACGCGTGTGTCGCAGCTTGGCCTTCAAATTGAAGATGTAGATGGTTGTAACCTTTGGGTATGAACTTTAAGAAGGGCAGGACTCGGGAAGTAATGGTGTTGACAAACTTTGGGATGATTCTTGACCTTTTTGTGAGTTTATTGAAGGGATTTAGTAGTATTTGTTGCAAAATTAATCCGAGGTTTATGAGTATGACGTGCTACTTAACTTTGTTTTGCATTGTAATACCCATATTCACAAATATCAGAAGAAAGAATAATCCTGATTGGGGGAGTACTTTTTTGGCCTAGGATTCAGCACTGTGTAAGAGTTTTTATGTGTCAAAGAGGATATTTTCTGTGAATGTCTGAACTATGGGAATTTAATAAAAAATTATTTATAATTTAAAAATTTTAAGATTTGTAATGGAAATCAAATAACTATTAACACAAGCATGGAAACAAGTCGATAATAAGGATGAAATAAAAATATAGTTATCGATAATTATAATTTTGATACTTTTAATACCATTTTAATTCATCTCGATAGACTGATTCTATTGAAAAACCCGACCCGCCTACTACTTAAAACTTCTCGAGTATCTTTTTAGCAAAGAAAAAATTATGCTGAACAGGTTATATGGGCAATTCAAAGTTTTTAAAATCCACATTTTATAAATGTAAACGAAACGCTATGTAGAGTTCACTTAAAAATATTCTTGATATATTAACAAAAGTACAAATAGTATTTAAGGTATATTTAGAAACAAATTAAGATGTATGACTTTTTCATAACTGAAATAAAATTGACATTTTATTCGAGTTAAATAACAAAAAAACCCGAAGAGAGTTCACTTCGTAATTTATTTAAAAAAATCAAGAATAGAGATTTCTTTGATTAGCACCCCACTTTTTTTTTTAAAGAAAATCCTTTACATTTTCTTTTCCTCCTTCATTTCAATAGCCGTAATCCTTTACATAAGCCCAGACGTTTGGAAATGGTCTAAATACCCGATGCACTGCTAAAGGCAATCGGACTTAACCGTTATATAACTCTTCGAAATGAATCAACGTGTGTCACGGAAGCTCATTTCGCAAAGATCATCAGGGCGGAGAAAGGAGGGGGTTACGTAACGGCAGAAATCGAAAACTCCGTCGCGCCACTTTCCCTGCAGCAAAAGAACCCTCAAGGAGAAACGAGTTTTACGTGCACCACTCTGCGAAAGGGGGTCTGGCAGGGAAGCGTGCTACTGCTCCTAGAATGGGGGAAAATTGAATGTTGTTTTTATTACTATGGTAAATACAAGAAAGGTTAAAATATTGCGTGACATACAGTAGACTCGGGCTATGCCGAATTTGAAGGAAAGGGTAAACATTTTTGAGATTATGAGTTTTCGGTATAACACAAATTAAATAAGAGGAATGTTTAATGTCTAAGGAATTTTTTTTCTGAAAAATGAAGGTTTCGTCGTATCGAAAGTTTGATTTGATTTTGTAAAGTTGAGCGAGATAGGTTTCCAAGTAAGAAATTTGAGATGGTCAATTCAATCGTGGTTTAACCCATTTTATAACTTATTTTTAAATTCACAAATGCTAATACATGAAATTTGAAATAAATTATTTTAATTAATCTGATTTTAATTAATTTAATTTAATACTTTTATTAAAAAGATAAACAACTCAGAACAGTATTTGTGTGATATCATCGTTTGTTTGAACATAATGTTGTATTTAGGGCCTGATATTTGATATTCAAACAGGGTTTTCAACTTAAACAGTATGTGCCATTGAAACACAACCAACCAACCAACCTAACAACCAACTAACTGTTACAGGAAGGAGACGATTTCTATCTTTACTCTTGATGTTTGCAAAAAAATATCCCGCTCTCTTACACTTAATTATGCATTGAAAACCTGCTAACAATATTTTAAATACATTCCATTGAATTCTTAAATATTAAAATTTCTAATTACGGAATGCTGTGAATTTAATAGGAAAACTTATAGAAAACAAATCCCCACTCATGGGCATTATTTCCATAGTTCTCTGCAAGCCCTGTTTGGAAAACCCTCGCTAATTCCAATGAACAAAGGGTTTCAATTGAGTCCAAATGGACACGACGTCTAATTTCGTCTAGTGGACTCGCTCGGTATCACGTTCTGCCCCACCTGACCATGAGACAGACAGAAACAAGGAAAAATGTGAACCCCTGACCTTGAGATTGATTCGCAAGATGTCTGTGTGAATCCTAGAAGAAGATATTTTTTCTTTCCTCGACGCGATAATGCCGCTCGGTTAAGTGGTCGGCTATGATAAGCAGAGGCATCGTGTAGCTGCATACTTAATAGGGCAGACTCCTGCACCACATTTGATGTAGGCTTTTTTTCCACACTATCAATAAGAGATTTATCCGTTTCAGGACTGAGTTATTTTTAGAGAGCGGAGGGAAAGGATGGATAAAAGGGCGACTTATTCTGATAGTGGATTGAAACAAATGTCCGAGTACGTACTTTTATGTTTTGAGAGAGTGCATTATTTCGTTTCTCTTGATTGCGATGCGCACACGAAGTCGTGTGACTTCTTATCGATGCGGCGCCTTTGAAGGATCACGTGACGTCGTCGGTGGGTAAAAAAACCCCTCTGTTTTTGTTGCCAGATTACCTATCGATGTTTTCAGTCGAATTTTAATGTTTAAAGTAGCATTTTTTTCATTTTTAACAAGCTTATTTTTTTTCAATTAAAAGAGGATTTTGTTGGAAATTTTGTGAATCTAATAAATTATTTTTTAAAGTAAATGTTTTTAATTATAAAGTTCATTTTACCAAAATTACTTTTCCTTTTCTAAAATTGTAGCAATTCTGAAGTCAATTGAGTTTTTGTTGTAGAAAAGTTAAGGGGATACTAAGTTTCTTGGATCTGATCTCAGCCCCCAACACGACAAAAATAACACAGTATGAAAATGTATTACGTATTCGTTTCGTTTTCGCCCCTTATCAATACCGATGGCTATAACAAATTCTGAATTAGAAGAATAAAGATTTTTTAAAGATAAAGAAAAAAGCAGACACCATTAAAAATTATTTAAAATATATTTAAAAACATTTTGTTTTTGCTCAAAATTGAAAGAATAGAACAAGTCTGAATATTCCAATAAAAAATTTCACACAAAAGTTTTTTTACTTATTTTTACTCTGAAAGTTGTTTCAATTTTTGTGAAAGGGTTTCGATTCACCACGGTTTATGGTATAATTAATATAATTTTTCCTACCGTTATACATATTATCCCAAGTAAAGTAAAGTGAAGCAAATGGTAGTTACATACATTTTATACGTAGTAATATAATATAAAAACTTCCATTTAAATTAAAACTATTTTCTACCTAGATATTGACATTGATTTTTCTAAGACATTTTTCAAAGAAAGATAGTTCTTTTAAAGTTATTCGGATAAATTAAAACGTTCCAAAAAGTTTTCCAATTTACTCGCCGAAAATTCTCCACTGGCTTTAATTAGAAGAATGGCCCGAAATAGTTCAAAAGAGAACAATAATCAATGAAATATATTCAAAAGATGCTAGCAATGAACTTCACAGACAAGGCAAATCTAACTACACGAAGTGATGTAGTTAGACTAGATCAAAGGGTTCTAATACCCTGTTGTCAGGTGAACAAACTCTTAACCCAACCAATAAAAATTCCCTTCTCTTTTTTGAAGAAAAGGATTCCACACAAAATTATTCTCAACTACAAAGCTTTGTAACGACGTCATTGTTTTTAAAAAAGGTTAAGGAACTCTTTCCTATAATTAAAATAGTTAAAAAACGGATCTCAGACGGGTTACGTAACAACAGAAAAAAAAACCCGAGCGAGGTCCGACCAGTTCGCAGCGATCCGTGGAAAACCGAAACAAACTCCTTTCTTAATTATTATTGCTCGAAATCCCTCAGAACGACAGCAGAGTACATTAACCAAACTATTTTAGCCATCAGGGTCGAACTCTTTCGGATCGTTTGAAGGTAGTTAGTTCTTCGTTTCGAACAGACAGAACAGTCATTAGCATGTCGGTCAGGGGGAGGGGGGAGCGCAAGGCCGCTTCGAATCTCTTGGGAAGGTCGCTCGTTCGTATCGTCTGCAAGCGTCCCCACCCCTCGATTTATTTATTTATCGTTCCACTGCGAAACAATGGAGGGGGTGTCCCGTGTATGTGGAGAAAGATTTTCCTCCTTCTCTCCGATCGTTTGCGGATCGAAGTCCCATGCGACGCGAAAAAAAAAGTTTGGGAATGTTCTTTTTTTAAATTTTTTTGTTGGTTAGTGTCTGATTTTTCTTCGGGTCGTCGAACTCCCTGCATTGTGGCTGCGGGGAGGCTTCTTTGGAATGATGGGGTTAATGGAATTTATTTTGGAACTGGCGCGGAGGAATGGACTCGCTCGTTTTATGTGGATGTTTCACCCCCCTTTTTGTATGGATTGCGTTGGTTCTTGACTAATTTAATCTTATTGATGCTTTATGTCACATATGGGCAACCTCCGGCCAGCGGGCCGGATCCTGCCTGCCACGCCATTTGTCCCATCCCGCGGAACATTTTAGTTCCAGAACCAGTTGAAACCCTGTTTTTTAAGGTATAATTTCCCAAATATTTCAGGGGGGATCCCCCATCCCCCCTTAGGACTTGGAATTTAATAATTCAAAACTCTTTTACAATAAGTTAATCCAAATCCTACCCAAAAATGCAAATCTAAAACATTCGAACTAGGTGAACCAAATATTGTTAAAAACCTGTATTTCGGAATCAAATCTCCAAAAATATTCCGGGAAGGACTCTCAGACCCCCCTTTGGTAGTCGGTGTTTTATTTATAAGTTCTTTAAGACGCAAATTCTACCCAAAAATTTACTGTAGTGCTACAGTAAATAATAAATTCAATTAAATCTTCTTCTTTGGTCACCCTACATCCCTTGATGGGAATTGGTCTGCTGTAATATTTTATTCCAGGCAACTCTATTAAGCACCTTTTTCTTCCAGTTGATTATTTTCATTGCCCTAAGATCTTTAAGAACATCATCCAACCATCTCATTTTTAGTGATGGGCAGGTATCGATACCAAATACTTAAGTACTCGATACCTATAGGTATCGAGTGTATTCGATACCCACAAAAGTATCGATACTTTATTGACATATTTTGTTTTAAATTTTTCAATGAAGTAATCTTTATAATACCTACTGTAGATCAAACGCAGCCTGTTTCCGTTTTCATTTTGCAACGCTCAAACCCAAGTCGTTATCATCCGCGAGAGAAATTTGACGCGGCTAGGTTTTTCCCCCGCCAAATCCTTCGCCTCTATCCACCTCCAGGCCCGTAGCTACGGGGCTTTTTGATGGATCGCTTTCAGTTTTTTGAATATTAGTCTGATTATGGATAGGCCCTAAAAAAATTGTCCCTTCAGGTTCATTTCCCGACATTGAAAAAAAGTACTCGATACCTAAAAGTACTCGATACCTATAAGTATTCGATACCAAAGTATTCGATACCTATAAGTATTCGATACCAAAGTATTCGATACCTAAAATTGTCGATTTTGCCCATCACTACTCATTTTGGGTCTCCCTCTAGGTCTATTGCGCATTGGCTTCCAATTTAATGTCCTTTTAACTCTATTTTTGTCATCTGATCTTTCAATGTGACCCAACCAAGCCAATCTCTGTCCTTTAATAAAACGGGTTATAGTTTCATTTTTACCAGGATCTCTAATTCTCTGTTTGTTCTAATTTGAAATCCATTATCATTCATAATCGGGCCGTAAATTTTAAATTCAATTAAATAATAATTTTTATTTACACCCTTGAGATTAATGTAACTCAACCATTATACTTATAATAATGCTTAATCAAGATAACAACTCTAGTCCAGATTAATGTTTAACTTTAGTACTATATAACTCTATTTTTAATAAAAAAAACCCGCATTTTTTTCAAAATTACCTATTATCTACTCAATGGCCCTCCAAGTCATTTTAATCTTTGAGTCCGGCCCGCAGATTCAAAAAGGTTGCCCATACCTGCTTTATGTGAATGCAATTAGAGTACACTGTTCTAAAAAGCAAGTTGTTAAGTATCTTATGTAGCTGAAAGATTATATAGGAGGTTTTTAAAAAAAAATTAGTAAACTTTTGCAATAAAAAAATGTGCATTTAAATTTCATCTTAAATTGAAATAATGTACGTCAAGTTGCTTGCAATTGAGGAGTTATCGAAGGTTATTTCAAAATATCTGAAAGAATAATTAAGGTGGCTTGAACTTTTCCAGTGATCATTGTTAACAACAGGAAAGTTTATTTAGACTACTTAGAGTAATTAACCCTCCGTCGGTCGCAATATTAAACTAACGCGTTCGGTCGCAATGTGCCAAAACGCACAATCGAAGGAATCGCAATTTTCTATCTATTAATTTCAATGATAGAGTCTTCAAAACAATAAGAGATATTCATAGTATTATTCAGACATAAAAAAATATGATATTTGTTTTTAATAGTTAAGAAAATTAAAAATAGCATAAAATTAAACTTACATCATCACGATAAGTAATTCAATATCTTAGTCAAAAATTATACTTAATGATGTGAAACCTGAGGGATATTAATTCTAAATTATTGTTTTGAACTCATGTCCAGATAATAACCTTTCATAAACACAAATATCACAGGTAATACTTTTAGGTCCTAAACTGGGCATATTGACCGCTGACAGTCCCAGTATAGCTATTGCAAAATAACTCCAAAATATATTAATTTTAGATTTTAGCTATAAACTGTGGACCTACAGGTAGTTGCCGTAGATCTGCATACTGCACAACTTTGTCTTTTGCGAGGTAAGTGTATAAGGTACGATTTTGTAGGTGTATGTTCAACCGCAATAAACCAAAAATAATTATAAAAATTACATACATATTAAGGAAAATTTGATGATATTGATGTCTAAGCACTCATAAAATAAATAAATAAGTATCAAAGATTACAAAAAATAATATTACGTACCTTAAATAATTGAAACGTGATCGGGCGCAATGTGTCAAATAGTGAAATTATGGTGAAAACCAAACTAAAAAAAGCTCGCGAATTAAATGAATTGGGTGGCGCCATACATCCGGTAAAGATATGAGACTACCTGGAATTTCAGACTTCTACCCCCATAATAACAAAAAGGCGGACGAAAATGTATGAGGTGTGCGAAAAAGTACAGTTGCGACCGACGGAGGGTTAATTCCCTAAAGATAATAAAATTCCGTAAAAGTAATATCCAAATTCTAAGACGATACTTTTTTAAAGTGCTTATACGAAAGTACATTAATTTGAGGAATTAATATTTCATAATTTTAACTGATATTTTTAAAGTTTGTGAATCAAATTTTTGTAATATATGACGAGAGTCATGATTTGTGAGTAGGTATGAACTGGGAAAAGGATACACAGTGGCGAATAATAATTTTATAAAAATGTAGTAGTCTGTGTTTTGCGTGCTAACCCGAAATAGCTATTTTTCTTAATTTCTGATTCGAAACATTGTTTCACTTTTGTAATACAACTCTTTCCTTTTTCCTCTGGTCTAGAGGCATGCCATGAATACAAATTTCGTTAAAAACACATGCATACACGAAAAGTTGTTCTCAAAAATAAAAGAAAACTGTCTATAAGTCTAGAGGCGTTCCTATGAATATACAGACATGCTCAAAACATATATCGATCTGAGCATTGTCAAGACTCGTCAAAACTAGCCTTAACCACCCAAATCCCAAAAATTATCCCTAAACAGTTCCAAAAATATATTTTCACCATAATTGAGGAGTGGCGGTCACCCAAAAAGTCCAAAAAAATCCCAAGTAATGTCCCATCCGGTCCCACATTTCTCGAGTCTCGCGGAAACTCCGCCCCTGGCGCGAAAAACGGAAATCGCAGGATTCCGTGTAAACGCCAAGTGAACGTTTTTCCGCCGAACTTGGGCTATCGAGGGCCGGACACTCAGACCACGGGTGGCCGCCGGATGTGGCTCTGTCCGGTCCTGCACGGGTCCTTGGAAACTGATGAAGTTAGGTGGAAAAGACTTAGGTCGATAAAGATGCGTTTTTCTTAAGAAGAGCGGATTGTCTGTTGCTGGGGTAGGCTTGGAGATAGGTCAGAATTCGAGATTTGTAGGAGGACTAAGTAATCTCTAAGTAGGGCTGCCTCTCTTGCGATGGGATTTGAACTATGTCTAGGTTTATCGAAAAGGAATAAATGCTAATAGAGCATATAAAATAAAATTAGTAATTTATGTGAAGAATTTTATAAATAATGTTAAATTTCCAATCTTTATAAACTTCTTCTTGCAAATTAGACAGCAGTGGTTAGTTTGTGCGTAACTTTATTCGGTTACCTTAAAAAAAGAAACTCTTAGTGGTGTATGAAAAAATATTTCCTCGAGCTTACTATTTTTACCATTTTTAGTTTAAAATATCTAAAGATTTTTTAATATTTAATTTTTATTTAATTTGAATGACTGCCATTGGAATTTGAAGCTAAATAATATTATGTTCAAGGCTTATTTACTTCTAATTTTTATCTACAGGAATACTGTTTTCCCCTTTGCAATGTTAAAACTTTCTGGTGTAAGCGAAACTTGAACACTCGGTGAGAGAATGCCTTGAGAGTTATTCCTCCTATTCATCAAGTGTGTCCTGTGCTCTTTATTACACCATCTTCCTTCACCTTAATGACACTTTCAGCCAAATTTTGATCAATTGATTATTCATACGCCGTACTTATCCTCAGCTAGTATGCACTTTACAACAAGCACTTTTAAACCCCCCCCCCCATAAAATATACTTATGATACCTATTATAAAAAAACTCAGACGTCACCGAAGCTAAAATATCTCAATTTAGAACCTGCTGACATTTCTTACGTAAACCCTAACAAGCACGCCTGCGTCATAACACTTCATACCACACAACCCGTCTGCCCCTAAAAATAGACTTATCTTTTAAGAAAAAAATTCATTCACCAGATCGTGACAATTTTTTTTCAACAAAACTTTCATAACTGCTCTGACAGCAAAAATAAGTGGCACACATGTGACATCAGAAGAACGTCCATCACAAGCATCCTCGTTGCCATTATGCCCACGTCTTGAGGAATGACGGGACAGATGCTGCAGACGATACCGGTGTATACCACACAGCTGCACGAATTATGGGGTGCTGTGTACACCTTTTCCTGTGCTACTGATATCGGGAGACGAAAAGTTTACTCTTGGGATGGGATGCTTGATGTGCCCGTTAGTATCGTGTTTCTTGTGATGGAAGGGAAATATTTCATGTCCGTCTCCCGTTTGTCTTGGTTGGTGACAAGTGCTGGGAGGAAGTAGAGTACCCCTTTTGAGAGTTTTATGTTCTGGATTATAGAATGGATTTCGGGGGTTCTAGTTTTGCTTCAAACATGATAGTTAAACAGTACACCATAAAGTCAAGATGGTTTGTAGAGGATTTCCAAATGTAGATAAACTGTTTTAGTTATCAATAGTTCATTTACACTTTATTTCTCGTTTTGAAAGTTTGGAAGAAATGTTTTAGAAATATTGAGTCTTTTCTGAAGTATTAAGAAGAACCTTTATTATTTACACACAATATGCACATTCAAAACTAGGAAAACACGAAGAAATAAATGTATGGAAAAAAAGAAGCATGTGAGTTGCTTAGTATTAGCACTTAAGTATTTTCTGAAATTGAATAATGACGTTGAATTCTAGATAATTAATTTATTGGGGTTTTTTGGTACGTTGGTAAAGAAATAAACTAGGCTAGGTAACATTTTGTAAACTAAAGTAAAAATCTTCAGACTTATCCCCTTAAAACTATACAAAAAGAATTCTTCACACGTAAACTCTAAATCCTTTTTTGAAACTTACTAAAAATCTGAGAACACATACTTCTTATTCCTTGAGGGATTTTTTTATTATTTTTAAAATGTGTACAAATTTACCTGAAGGTTTAGACCCGTATAGGACCAGCATATGGATAGATATATATAGGACCCGTATATATTTTCCCTTTATAAAGACAGGGGGAAAAATAAGGGGTGCAGCAAGAGAAGAGAGAATTATGTGTGTGGTGGGTGTTAAAAATCTACTTTTAAACAAAAAAATTTAAGCTAAAATCATGTTTAGCATTGTACATTATAAACATTGTAGCATTACAAATACAGGGTGTATCTGAAATGGTGCAACAAACTTTTAGGGATGATAGTACTCATCAAGACGAACAAGAATCGGTATAGAAAGGGGGTCCCAGACCAAATCCCAGGGAGTTAAAATTGGAGCGACACCCCAAAAAAATCATTGAAAAATTCAATTTGTAGAAGAACTACTATTGGTAAAAACTTAATTATGGTCTCAAAAATTGTGGTTTAATATGATCTTTTAAATTATCTAAAAAGTCTTCACTTTAAAATTTGTTTTATTATGAAAAAAGTTAAAAAACTACAAAAAAATGTGAAAAATCTGCCAAAACCTTAATTTGTATTTGGAAATCCTTTCTTTTGATTTGATAATCTGAAAGAGCATATGTGAAAACCCTAAAATCGAAAGATTCACGTAAATACCATCAATATTAAACGCTTAATATCCTGTTAAAGGCGTGCGAAAAAATATCCAAAAAACAAATGTTCAGGGAAAATCTACAAGTTACGGATTGATGCTCGCTAAATTTCTCGCCACGATTTGCGTTACGAGATTCCTCGCCAACTTTCGCCAACAACAGATCGCCCTAGCTTGCTTGGCGATCTGTAGGAGCTTGGCATGTTTCGCCAAATTGGGAGAGAAAAGAAATTTACCGATTTATCTATCCGTAACTCGTAGATTCTCCCTGAACATTCGTTTTCTGGAGCTGTTTTCGCACGCAAAAAACAAACTTTAACAGGATCTCAAACGTTTAATATTGATTGTATTTACGTGAAACTTTGGACTTAAGGGTTTTCAACTATGATCTTTCAGATTATTAAATCAAAAGAAAGGATTTCGAAATACAAAATAAGGTTTTGGCAGATTTTTCACATTTTTTTGGTTTTGTAACTTTTTTCATAATAAAACGAATTTTAAAGTGAAGACTTTTGAGGTAATCTTAAAGATCATATTAAACCACAATTTTTGAGACCATAATTAAGTGTTTACCAATAGTAGTTCTTCTACAAATTGAATTTTTCAATGATTTTTTTGGGGTGTCGCTCCATTTTTAACTCCCTGGGATTTGGCCTGGGACCCCCTTTCTATACCGATTCTTGTTCTTCTTGATGAGTACTATGATCACTGAAAGTTTGTTGCACTATTTCAGATACACCTTGTATATTGTGTAAGTTTTTTTTCTCACATTATAGATACAAACCTAACAAAGCATTTTTCCCTAAGTTCAATACACGATTGTAACTGCCAATACGAGACACACTCTCCCCAGAAAAAAATGGTGTTTACAAGGGGGGATATATAATTACGTTGTCCTTCTCCCCATCTCTCCTTTCACAGCTGGTACTCCTTAGTAAAGTCCTCAAAAATCAGCGTCAAGGCGCATTTACAACAGCAGCCAGACATTCATCCAATGAACTTGTCTTCGGTCTCAGACCAGAGCACTGTCAACACGGCTCCCACAACAATACACTGACAGCCTTCACTCCTCAAAGCTAACGACCCCGGTTCCGGACTATATTAGGGGAGGTTGCCATGGGAACGAAGCCCCCTTTTTTTCTCTCTACGACGGGGGTGCTCGTCACTTGGCGATGTCTGTCTGCCGACTCAGTCTGTCACCCAGCGGTAATTGGTTTATTTTTGAAAACCCCGCGCGCGCACGGCAGGCACTTAACATCGAGTTTGGAAGGTCATTAGCTCCCGAAAAACTTAATGGAAATGCGACTGCTGCAGAAAAAAAGGGTGGCGGTTGTTTTCGTCGGGTTGAAACTGCTTGGGTCACTTAAATTTAAATTACGCTTGAGAGGTTTCTGCATTTTTAATACGTGTTTGGGGTCGGGTTGGTAAATTCGATTAGGATATGTTTCACTTTTCCCCCGATGCTCGTTGGAAATTTTTATTATTGATCTTGCAGGAGGTGCTTTTCTTGGTAACTTTGCGATAGATGCTGTTTTTTTCACTCTAAAAGGGTCTAAGTTAACACACGTTACGAATCTAGTCTAGGCCTTTTAAGACATAAAACTTTAGGTGCGTGATAAAGGAACGAGGAAAGAGTGTTTCCACAAAAAATATTTTTAAACTTCAGAGAGACCAGAAATTCACAAACATTATCATTTTTACCCAGGAAATGTCGTCAGAGCACTTTTCAGGAGAAAGCTTTTGCCAGAGACATTTTTCGGAAGAAAACATTTAAGAGGCTATAATTAGAGAAGCCATTGGTTTTCTCAAAGCACTTGAAGATTTTCCTCTGAGCATAATTTTGGAAACCCTGATTTACTATAAACTTAAGAAAAACTTAATATTTAAGAGAGTAGCACAAATAATTCTCCGAACACTTTTACCTATATGCGTAACGAGTTTAAATCAGATAATAATTATCTTCACTTTATTAGAAAATGGTAATTATAATATATTATACTTAACTTCATTCAATAAATTGGACTTGATCTTACTAAAATCTTACTTTCTTCGGGGCTTTTCTATCAGTTTACTGTTCAACTCACTTCTCATGGAACTTGATCGATGACGAAACTTAAAATTTAAAAGAAACCAGGTTCATAAGGAGAAACAGCCCAACACAATCTTATGGGAAGTAATTATAATATATTATACTTAACTTCATTCAATAAATTGGACTTGATCTTACCAAAATCTTACTTTCTTCGGAGCTTTTCTATCAGTTTACTGTTCAACTCACTTCTCATGGAACTTGATCGATGACGAAACTTAAAATTTAAAAGAAACCAGGTTCATAAGGAGAAACATCCCAACACAATCTTATGGGAAGTAATTATAATATATTATACTTAACTTCATTCAATAAATTGGACTTGATCTTACCAAAATCTTACTTTCTTCGGAGCTTTTCTATCAGTTTACTGTTCAACTCACTTCTCATGGAACTTGATCGATGACGAAACTTAAAATTTAAAAGAAACCAGGTTCATAAGGAGAAACATCCCAACACAATCTTATGGGAAGTAATTATAATATATTATACTTAACTTCATTCAATAAATTGGACTTGATCTTACCAAAATCTTACTTTCTTCGGAGCTTTTCTATCAGTTTACTGTTCAACTCACTTCTCATGGAACTTGATCGATGACGAAACTTAAAATTTAAAAGAAACCAGGTTCATAAGGAGAAACATCCCAACACAATCTTATGGGAAGTAATTATAATATATTATACTTAACTTCATTCAATAAATTGGACTTGATCTTACCAAAATCTTACTTTCTTCGGAGCTTTTCTATCAGTTTACTGTTCAACTCACTTCTCATGGAACTTGATCGATGACGAAACTTAAAATTTAAAAGAAACCAGGTTCATAAGGAGAAACAGCCCAACACAATCTTATGGGAAGTTACGTGAATCTTCCGATAAAACCACACAAAAAAACATCAATTGCAAATTCAATTGAAAATCGAAACCCACAATGGAATAGGTACCCACTCTTCAGGTAGGTAATCTTTCCCTTTTTGCTTCATCTATAATAACTTCAGACAAACAAGAAACAAAAGAGAATCATTTTCATTTAATTAAGGCTGTGAGTGTGGCCCAGACGTAATCAGAACATTATCCTCTTAAGTTTCGAGTTCGATATATCGACTGTCTCGATTTCACTCTCTTTATGACGATCTTCGTAATGAGGAAGGAAAGGATGAACAGGGAACTCATTTAAAGCGTATAGGAATGTAATGGGATATTGTAATGAGTTTTTGAATTACTTCATGTAAATGGTAATTTTCAATGAATGTCATGTGAATACTTGTTTAAAATGGTAATTTTATTTGTAAGTTGATGCTTTAAAGGAATTATATATGAAGATTGAAATTATCGATCTTATAGTGGGTTGCTAAATTTTTAAATGGGCAGTCATGAATTTTTGTAATTTTATCATTGAAGTTGTACATTTGACCCAATCAAAGTGTTCAAATGATTCAATACTATTTTTATTTAAAAGTCCCGTTTTATGTTAAAAAAATTTTAATATTTTTCACAAGGCTTAAGTGGAAATTTATTACATGCACTAAAATTTTACCCTTTGCATTTGAATTTGAAAAACAAATGAGATATCCTTTATAAACATCCAGCCAGTTAACTGGTTTTACCATGTTATTTCTAGCATCCGTTTCTAACTTTAGCTCCAATTAGATCTTTTCTTTAAAAAAAGGAAATACGAGTTTTCTATTGTGAGGTCTTTTTTTACTAACTTAAATGTGTTCTTATGTTCCTTATTAATTTCTAATGTTCCTTATTAATTTTTAATGTCCCTTATTCAGAATATTTCCTTATTATTATAACTTATTCAGTTGCGATGGTCACAACAGCCATTATTAAATCATTGACTAGAACGATTTGTTTGACATTTCTGTTAAATCTAGTGTGTAGTGGAATTAGGGCAGGTACGGCTTGAAACCTCACAATATACGAAATATGAATATGAATAGTTGAACTGTGTAGTTAGCTCTTCTCGTGGCTTTCTCTGTAGTATGTTATGAGTATTTTCACTGGTCAAAAGCACTCATAATCAACACAATGCCCCAATGCGCACACATAATTACCCATATCAATCCAGCCGGTGTAGTTTTACAATTATTTTCGTTTCATATATTATGTGCATATCAAAGAAGCAGAGTTGGAGAAAGCAATGCTAAGTTTAAAGTTCTACCTTCACACTTTAGAAATCCCTTCGAAGCTCCATTTAATCATTTATTAGGTGGCACATCTGAAACAACTGTTGTCTTAGCTTACGATTTATTGGTGACTGACTCTGTCATCACTTCAACCAACTTATAGACTAGCAGGTTCTATAACCAAACCTCTTCAGTGGTGAAAGTCATTTGACTAGAGTGCATCACTAGAGGATGGTGGCTGAAAGGAAAAGTCGAAGTCTCTGACAAGGAAGACGATGGGAGAAAAGGAGAGGGGTTTTTCACTTCTATGCCTACAACTTTTCTTTTAGCGTACACCAAGTGCAGAGTTATCAACTTCAACAGTTTATTTTTCATCAAAACAACTTTCACAAATGGTTTTTTTTCGGAGAACGGTGCTTTTCACATGTGGTGAAATCTCATAAACCCACCCTCTAACAGCTCACGTCGTTTATTAAAACGATAACCATCAAACCTTTCCACCTTCCCAACTTGTCCTTTCGTCAAGCTCCCTGAGGTAGACGACCTCTAACATAAACCATCTCTCTCCTCTTATTGCTACAAATGTTAAAAAGTCTCTCGTTAACCCACCTCCCGTCGGCATCCCCCATCTCGTGACACGCGCTAGGCAAACAGCTCTCGATTTGACACGCGCTACAAGCAAGCATACCAGGAGTGCCTCGCATCGCCAATTACGAATACTGGAGAGGGAAGTGCCAGCTATTACGGGAGAAACCCAAGCCACTTGCACTTTGCAGACTTTCGAAAAGATGTAATCCTGTCGAAGATTTTTTTTCACTCTCTCTCTCATCCAGGAGTATTTCGGTGCCAGGGTCGGATGTCGCAGCCTCCTCCCCTAGATTGGGTGACGGCCGGATGATCGGGAGAGTAGGATAATCGGATTTCCGCGGTGAGGGTGTTCGGGAGGTACTGAGTTTGTGGGGCGCGAGTTGTTGAGTTTTGTTATATATGGACTCGCGTCGTTGTTTTTGGTAACTTGATACTGACTTAACCGGATTAAGATTGTGTTTTTAGGAGGTGCTATGTGCTTTTATAATCCGATTATAAGGGGATGTGATTGTTTTTCTTCTGGAGATTGGAAACTTGTACGAAAATGTTCGGGCCGGTGTTGAGTCGGCAATTACTTTTGTATCGCATCCCTGGGAGGGTTTTGATGTGGAGAGACTCCGTCTGTAATCTGATGTTCTCTCTCTGTTACTCGTAATTTTGTTATGAAACTTTTCAGAGGTTGGAAACTAAAAAGTAATCCCTTTTTAATTATATATAATCTTTTATCAGACTTTCGTAAAAAAAACTTAACTATTCTCATTCATGGAAAAGAGGGGGATCATAAGAACCAGCATATATATGATAATAGATAGAATTTACTGTTATTTTACATATGGAATTTAATATGGAAAATCAATATTTTACAAGTAAATATCATTGATTAAATGTAGCTAATATTACTGGATCACTTAAGAAATTTTTAAATTTTGAGGATGCGTCACGAATGTTTTCAAGAACAAACAAGAATGTGACCTCAAAAAATTTTCAATTCGCAGAATTTTCTATGGAGATCCCTTGTTATCATGAAAACTCGCTATCTCGAAATTTTCTTCCCCCCTTTCAACTTTATGATATTTAGAAAACATTGAATTTAAGGATTCCAATACGTCTTTTATTACAAAAAGGTATAGACACGTAGTCTGATTCAATCTGTAAGATTTATTGATTCCCCAGTGAACCAAACTGAATATTTCCCACCACAACCAAAAAAATTTCAATTCTGCCTTGGAAACTCCAGCGTTGCCCCATGACGCCCCATGTTTTCCCTCGTGTCACGGAGCAGCACGTGACGCCCCAATCGATGGATGCAACACAAGACTTTCACTTCTTGCCCCGCCGATGCCACCAGATATTCCCCAAAAGGTGCCGCTTTCCCACCAGATCCATCTGTCTTATTAGGCAAGAGAGGGCTTCCCCCGACACGCACGGGATCGATGGATCGGTTTTGTGTCGGATGGCAACACGCGATATGTATAGTCAGATCGGTTGTTAATGTCCGTTTCCATATAACGCGATCGGGTGTTGCTAAGAAAGACGTATCGACTTGTAATTAGGTACTTTTGTTTTTTGGTGGTACAATGGAAATCAGAGAATGTAGGACTGAGGGTAGTCCAGATGAACTATGCAACTTCAAATGGGGAACCCTCATCTTTTATTGCCTAACTAGGTTATACTATGGGATAAATCTCCATTTATTGATATCTCAATAATATTATCTCACATATAGATATATCGCAGGTAGAAACGGAAAAACAAGATCTTTGAAAGAAAAATATTCATAAATGATTGTTGATCTATTTAAATACTATAATGTTTTATTGTTGAAGAAAAACTTATTTGTGCTAATCCGTACCATCAAACAAGTTCTTAACATATTATTTCACTTTAGCGCATCTATGAAGAAAAATATTTATTGGTTGAAGTATAGTTAGATGCTTCTAAGGAATAAAAGTTTGCATTCTTATATAAATTGTACCTACCATCTACTCTCCTAAAATGATGGTATGCATTTTATGTTTTGCATAATTTGATAATTTTTTCAAAAGTATGAAAAATATTATGTCTTTAGTGTATTTGAAATATATTTTCTTTTTTAAGACATTAATGTTTTAAGATGTTTTACTTTGTGTTACACGAAACTTTAGAATACCTTCATTTGAAAAAGAAACAGAGGGAAGAGTAACTCAAGGGAATATATTTACAACTCCTTACGTCTATAGAATATAGATGAAGTTTTTTTTCAATGTATTACCGAAAATATAAAGTTTCTTGTAAAATAAGAACCACAGAGATTTTTTAATGTGTTAGGCGGGTTGGGAGAGCATTGAGTTTCCGTCAAACTCCAGCTGAAAATAAAATTGTCATGAGTCTTCAAAGTAAGGAACTTATCGTGACTGAATTGCATCATCGAAATTTTATATGTACTTATGCAAAGTACTAAGCGCCGTTTAAAGTTGAATCAGCTGCAGTAAAACTGTTTCTAAATTCAGAACCCTGTACTGACGTCTGTATCTGAAAAGTACGCTAAAAAGAGAAGTCAAAATCTCTATATTTAAGATTTTCATGAAGGGCTTCAGGTTTCCAGAAACCTTTTGCGTGGATAAAGAGACTAAAAATATAACTCTACCTCATTGAGCATACAGCGTAAAGTATATTTAAGTGTGGATATTTGTTCAGATCGTAGTCGATGAATATAAGGCTTGAAAGCTTTAACCTCGCATCATACATTATTTTAATGTAAAATCCTTATCTGAAGTCTACCTGTCTTTTACCCAAAATATATATTATAGCAATTAGAGGGGACTTCTATTAGTTTATCTTTTAAAACACCTTAAATTGCATAATATAACTTTGAAATCTAAGTCAAGGTCAGGCTAACGTTTCAAAACGACTTAATTTTACACTTCCCTGATCCAGAATGTATACAAATCACCTTTTCCGAAATACCATATTAATGATTTTAAAAGCCTTATATTTAGAAACTATTTAGAGAACTACGCAGCTCTCATTTCCATACCATTACGGAGAAGGCTCGACAGTTACAGAGACGAAATCTACAGCATCGCTAGACGCTTTTCATCCGAAGGCTATGACAACGCATTTGTGGCCAAAGAGTGCATTACTTTTAATCATCTCTAAGGTTCAAAATGGCCGGTGTCATCTTCAAGGTCAATTTCGCAATTGCATAACCAGGTGAGATCGCATCGCCACGACATGTGATACAGGTCACGTGCATTTGTCCCATTTTTTTTAGATTGAAAAATTTAAAAGGTGTTCTTAAGGTCTGGTGTGGTGGGTATATTTTTTTTCTCAATCTCGGTTCGTATCACTAAAAGGGTCTAGACTCTAATTTTTCAGTCAGAATTTGGAATAGAAGCTTTATGGAGATACTGTCAAAGTGCTTTGGAAATGAGCGAAGGAATGTTCTTTTTTGCATACGTGTTGTATGAAGTGTCTTCAAGTTGATGACGCATAAGGTTTAATGGGTTTATTAGATGAATGGGACAACCAATGCTTCACAGTTTCAGTGTTCTTTATGATGGAAGGAAGGAATAAGTACATAGGTTCCAAGTACATAGGTACATAAGTACATAGGTACATAAGTACATAGGTACATAGGTACATAAGGTTCCAAGAAACATAGGGCTATGATTTCATTGTAGTGTTTATGATAAGGAAAGAAGAAAATAAGATACAAGAATCGTCTAGTTTCAAAACCAGGTAGATCCATTTTGGCACAGCTTCAGTAAGAGTCGACGCGGTCGCCAAATGGAAGACAAGTTGGCGCTATATCACGGCCGGTCACCCGTTCTAGCCGCCAAATTTTACCACGACTCAAATGATAACACTTAAGTGAGTTACGAAATATAAATTTTGTTCTTATTTTTAAATTAGATAATTACCGGTGATCGAAATATGTATCTCCCGCATGCAGACTGTGCACCATACCGCATAGCCAGCATAATATACTGAAATCGTAATTAAATTGTTATAACGCCCTTTTTCTTGGGAATCTTCATTTGAGTCGTAGTAAAAGATGGCGACCGGCCGTGATATAGCACCAACTAGTCTTCCATTTGGCGACCGATTCGCGGTTGCCAAATGGTCAACCCTTTTATCAAAGCTGTGTCAAAAGGGATCTACCTGGTTTTGAAATTAGACGACTCACATATTTTTCTTATAAATGGCTTAGAAAGAACAAGGTTCAATTAAATTTCAGTATAGTTCCAACAAAGGATTGAAGGATCAGCAACCTCTCAATATATTACTATAATAAATCCTCTGTTTGAGGTTGAATGCGAGGTTAAGGAGAATAATATTTAGTCTTTTCTTAATCCTGTTTGGTGATAAATTGTTGAGTAGGAATTGTTAGAACTTTGAGGGGGAGAACCTCCCCATCTCTTATGATTGGATATATTCTATTTAAGTATTTGGCCACGCTCTCAGTCTGTCATTCAATAATTTAAAATCAGAAAAGAATTGCCCTAGATGTATCTTTAGTTAAATGCCCTAGAAAATAAGAAAGGAAAATATCTATTATTACTAGTATTTCTCTTATGTGTAACAAAACTCCCAAAATCTACTTTTGATCAAAATTAGAAATGATCATTTGAATTTGATTTTGTTATTAAGTAAGTAACTAAATTGTGATCTTTAATTCAACCTGCCCATTCTTATAATTGTGGTATGCCCCATACACACACTGTTCCCATATACATTTAACTATCTGACTAATAAAATCCTTAACATCATAAGCATAAAATGCATGGGCGGATTTAGGTGATGGAACTTGAAAGTGCGCTGGAAAATTTCGGTGGAAGGTTGTCCCTGATAACCATGCAAACATGATTTACCATTAACAAAGGAAGTTTCTCAAAAAGTTGGGGATTCCCCCCGTAAATCCACCTATTATAAATTGAGAAAAAGAAAATATTATAATTGAGAACCAAAAAGTGACATCCTTTAAAAACACGAAATATGTATAGTACGTGATTTGAGGTCAGTCTCCTAATAGAAAATAAGTTTTCTTCATATAAAAGGGTACATTATTTTTCTTAACCATGGAAAATTGAAAATTAATAGACAAACGCCACTCAAACAAGCTGGTAACATTTTTAAGTGCAATAAAAATGAATGACTCTGCTAGAGGCTTGACTTATGTGATGAGTTCAGATCTTTGTTAAAATTGAGTCATTAAAATTCAGCAAATTATTAAATTATTTTAATTTTTAATTCCAAAACTTATGAAACTAAAGACACGTGATCGTAATTCCCGAGATCTGAAATTTAAGTTTACTAATTTCAATGAACCACTTATAAGTTTCGTCCTGCTGCAATAATAATAACAGACTAGTTCGGTAAATTCTACACAATTTACTTTTAAAGCAGATGCATAATGTATTTCTACGTAACATTTCACGCGTCCTTTTAAAATGGAAGTAACGAGCGAACACCAATAGCTCTTTATTGGGATTAGTTGGTTGATCCGGGAGCCTCAATTTAAGATTTTTGAAGTTGTGACTTGGTTATAAGTCAAGTAGGGTGAAATAAATGCGGCAAATTATCTTGATCAAATTATTTTTCTTTTTAGGTTTCTACTTTGTATTATTTCTGAACTGTATTGCGTTCTTTCTATATATTTTTCGAAATAATATCTTTCTACTAGGCACTAGACGAGCGATTGGTATCTCCATAATTTAAATTGTTATGCAGGAAACTCTTTATTTCGAAATTTCTTACCCGTCCCTTGGACTTCGTCATGTCGAGAGTATACTGTATTAATATTTTAGTGTTAAAACTATCTTTTATATGGATGGATTTTTCCTTCTCGACAACGAAAACTTTTTTATTATATTTGTAACTCACCTAAGGTATCAATGTGCAATAAAGAGAATATCAACATTATCATCATTACTATTATTTTGTTACATACAAGAGAGATGTTGAAAATATTTTGAGTTTCATGAGGGGGGTTATAATTTATAAACTGAAGCAAATTAATTTGTCAAGACAAAACAGGAAATACGGGGGGCTACATGCCACAAGAGCAAACTTTTCAAACGGAAGCGTCTGGCTTCCTCTCGTTTAAAACTTCACTCCATCCAAAACCATAAAACTGGCGGCAAGGTTAAGCATCTCCTCGCTTTACGACACGGGCCACTCAGACAGCGTTTCACCAACCAACTTCTTTCGAAAGCGCCTCCCCCACAAATCAGTCCCTTCTCCACACCTTTCGTCACCCAGGTGTCTGTCCAAACGAAAGGAAGGGCTTATTTACGAGCCCCACAATGGACACATTATCAAGGCGGGCAGACGGAGGCCCAGACGCCTCGAATGGGTTTATGGCCCTTGCAAAAGTCCGTCTGTCTGTTCGTCTGCACCCGAAACTGCTGATGGTTCCCCGACGGTGCGGAATTTTGGAATGGATGAAATAATTGTTTTTTTTTTTAATTTTAATTCGGTTTCATATTTTCCGGTGTGGAATGAATGATTGCAGTGTAAACAATTGACATTCTCTTTATTATAGCATGTGTTGCAGTTTTGGTTAATTTTCTGGAAAGAGTTGATCTGTGGTTCGTTTGATACAGTTGAGGCAAATGATTTGGTAACAGCAATCCATCTTTGTTCTATAGTGGTTTCCAAACTTGGTCAGTAAGTGAAGTTGAGGTGATTAACAGGAAACAATCGGGATTATATCTGTTACGTTTAGATAAATTCATACGCGTAATTGAATAGCTCACTTATTGTAATAAAGGCACAATGATAAACCAAAAACCACACATTAAATACACAAAATAATAAAAAAAGTACGACATTTTAAATTAAAAATTTAAAGAATAGAAATATTTAAAATAATACAAATATTCCGGCATTTAAATTTTAGTAGGAATAACTTTCTTTAATTTTTCTAAGATGTGATGATAATAAACTATTTCTTTTTACATTTGGATCCCTATCAACTTGCATTAAAACGAATTATACTAGGCTGAATGACCACACATTGCTTAATACATCTGAAGAATCTATGTATTTATTTACTGAACGGGAACTTACGTAAGGAAACTTTCGCATGTTTGTTATTCAAATAACACTCTAAATAAAGTCTTTTAACACAATAACTAACCAAACCATCCAACAACAGCCGATTTTTTAAATAAAATATCAGCTTTAGCATTCTAAGAATTGAATCGGAGTAGCTGAAAGAGTCCAAATGGAGATTTCGAAGAACCTCTTCAGTGAACTTCTATCCATTATTTACTTTGTTTCCAAAACAGTTTCTTTTCTTAAACAACTACAACATCATTTCCAAGAAGAATACTCACTTCTCCTTAAGCTGCTTCAGCATAACAAACCAAACAGAACACAGGTCATTGCATCTCCCAATCCCAAACGATCCAGCCTTGTGCCACCGACCCACATTCCATTCGAACCATCCCGTACAAGGCCCTCTCCATCCTCCGGAATATTCTCTCTCTCTCGCCCACCTCTTCCACGAAGAACGATTCTGGAAGCACCCCCGGATGCCAATAAACAAATGGACCGTTTTAACAACCACGTGTGGAATACGTTTTTCTCTTGGAAAAGATCGTGTTTTCTTTGCGGCAGAAGTGATCATGTTTGTTAGTTTGTTGAATACGGTGTTGCATCGGCCTTGCAAGGCTGAATTCCGAAGTCCGTTGGTGCAGAACCACGGATCTCTCTCGTGTGAAGGCTACAGCAGCGAGCTTTTTTGTGTAACGGGATTATTTTGTAACGGTGGCGTTGCATGCGAAGCGGTTGATTAGATAGTTTTTTCGTGTTAGTTAGCGGCGGGGAGCGTGTTAATAATGTCTCGCTTTCGTAATTTGTGTGAAGATAGCTGTGTGGAGGTTAAGAATTTCTTTGTGGACACGTAGGTGGTACGTGGAGGAATTTCTGCCTCGTGGCTGGTACTTGATTGTAGTTTGTAGTGGGAACATGCTGTTGGAGGTTTCAAAAGGTTTGCTGTTTTAAAATTATTTTATGTCATTCAATGTTGCTTTAACAAACTAGGACCAATTGGATCAAGAACTCTTATTGCTGATTCTCATCCACTCATCTTGTAGTCTTAAAATCATTAAATTGTTTGTAGTATTAGGAGTGACCTTTAGTGGATTCAGATGGGGGAGTCAGATGGGGGATATGAAGATATACAGGGTGTTTTAAAAGTCCGTTTCGTGGCTTTCATTTGGAACCAACGTGTCCTAGGGTTACTTATGTCTACCCCTAGGTAATTGACCCTGAAAAATCCATTGAGAGGACTTACAGCGCCCCTAGCGGAGAAATAAAAAAGTTAAAAAAATTAACTTAAAAATCATAGGAGCAAAAACCTCAGTAAGAGTATTGTTGCCCAACGTTATAAAGAACTCACAGAAAAAGTTTCATGAAAATAACCTGAATATTCGCGGATATATTAGCATGTGAAAGCAGCACTTTTTCAGACCTTAATTTTTTAACTTTTTAATTTCGCCGCTAGGGGCGCTGTAAGTCATCTCAATGGATTCTCCAGGGTCACTAACCTAGGGGTAGACCTGACTTCCGTGACCCTAGGAAACGTTGGTTCCAAATAAAAGCTGCGAAACGGACTTTTGAAACACCCTGTATATCCCCCGTAAGTCAGAAAATTTCCTTTTTTGACCATAGAAATATAGTAAAATTTAACTCCCCCCGTAGAAATACTAATTTCCCTCCTCCGAAATTTTTTCCTGACAACACCATCGGATAATACCTGAGCTTAGCCTTAAAATCAGCAAAAATACATCTATACAGAACAAAATCAATACTGAAAGTGCCTATTGGTAATATTGTGATCTTATACGAAATTTACAATATTGTTAATTAAGGAAGTATGGGGCTGAACATATGAATAATAAGTAGCAAAATTTTAAATAAAATGGATCATTTGGAGGTTATTTTTCGTAACAGGGTATCAAATAGATTAAAACACATTACACCTTAAAAATAATTTCCATTCATACAATCATTAAAAGGTTTTAAAAACCTATACAACCCACATCAAATATGCTTGTTTCTTACAATATTACCTAGTAAAAATTAATTTCACTTCAACGAAGGCTTTTCTCAACCCTAAGCCATCATCTCCTTGAAATTCAAACCTTCAGCTTATTGGATCGAGTAAAGACGCACTGAATGGCTGGGTCATTTGATGATGCATTTGATTAAAGGGGGAGACAAGTGGTCGAACGGTTCAATGAAATCTGCGTCGGGTGGTATTTACGAGTGGCATTGAGTTTTACGATTGGAGGGTTCTTAAGTGGCCATTAATTGCCGAAACAATGTGTGGAATGAAGGCATTAAACTGACTGAGTGTAAAAACACGTTAAATAGTGTTTATGAATGGGGTCACCAGTCATCACAGTATGCTTCACGTTTTTTATTATTAAATCATCATTATCATCCGATCATTGCGGTTGGATTTGGGGACTCTTGCAAATTTAATTTAAAAGGTTTTAATCATGCTTAAATTTTCTAATTCGTGTTTATGAGTTTAAATCAGTGTTTCCCAACCTTTTTCAGTCCATGCCCCACCAAAGCCTTTCTAAGTTTTCCATGCCCCTCCGGTCTCAGTGGCATATATAGAAATATATTTAGAGAGGGAGCCAAAATTATTTCTTAGCCCCCTCCTGTGTATGTTTAATAAGTCTAATGAAGCTTTTTAGGTAGAATTTGCATGCTAAAGAACTAAATCAAGTTATGAGTAATTAAGTTCTAAGTACCAAGGGGGGTCTGGGGGTTCTCCCCCAGCAAATTTTTGGAAATTTGACTCTAGGAAGCAGGTTTTTAACTAGTTTGGTACCCCTAGTAGGGAAATTTTGGATATAAATTTTTAGGTAAGATTTGCATTTTGATGAACCTAATGTAAAAAGGTTTCAAATATAAGTGTTCTAAAAACAAAGATTTTGGGTCACCCCTCAGAAAAGGTTTGGAAATTAGACTCTAAAAACAGGGTTTCAACTTGGTTTTGATAAACTGGTCCAGATTTCAGACATACATTCTCAGATAATAAGATCAGATTTTGATATGTTTCTTTTTAAAAAGTTTTTTTTTAAATTTTCCTCCTGGATTGGCCCCACTTGGGGGGCAATTTGGTGGAAAATTTTCAAATTTCCCCCCTAGAAAATGATATTGCCTTCTGGTGGGGCGTGCGCCCCACGTTGGGAAACACTGGTTTAAATAAATAGTTAAATTTAAAGTCTGTCTCTTGAGTAGTCCATCAGTAAATTTCTCTCCCCTACACGTACACGTTTAAATCTAAACTTGTTTTATGTTGCTTTGTTAGTGATTTTGTGAACAAAACTTTTCAGAAAGCACCATGTCGCTTAAAAAGGCCATAGGAAAATTAATGTTTTTATTGATATCCTGTATTAGAGATGTCAGGGACGTTTCAGTAAATTTTCTTGTATGGTTTTTATGATAATTTTTTTTATTTAGAGAAGTTAAGAAATATAATTTAAGCTAGAAGATATTTTTGAAATTTCATGTAAGGGTAGTAAGCGGGTTTAAAAAACAGTTTTTAAGAATCAACCAATATTAACTCTTTAAGATAGTTTTTTTGACACATTTACGATGACATTTTTAAACCATACATGCATTTTA
The DNA here is from genome assembly GCA_024610705.1 of Tetragnatha versicolor. NCBI lineage: Eukaryota > Metazoa > Arthropoda > Arachnida > Araneae > Tetragnathidae > Tetragnatha > Tetragnatha versicolor. Next base: position 50,377,419 of record JANDEH010000001.1, on the reverse strand, counting down.
TCATTGAACTAAACGATTTAAACGAACTTTCATTGTTTATTAAAATGCAATTTTAAAAACCCCACTCTTGCCATTACAGATCTATTTTCGATCTTTCCACCATAAAATTAAATCACCCATTCTCCCCTAACTGCCACAGAACCCCAATACCAACAATGGAATGCACTTAAGGCCAAATTGACGAGAAAACGCAGACCATGTCTTTAAAATAGAAACCTTCAAACTAAAGATAGACCATTACGACGCCATGCGCTTCGCCATCAAAATCGCTTCGTTGTAAATATAATTTTCCCCTTTTTATAGACCGTAAAATTAGGAGATAGGTGCCAAAGAGATCAAAATAACTCCTCTACATTAAACGCTAATAAATACCACGTTCTTTGTTTGGGTGCAATTGGGGAGATAAGATCCAAGATATCTTATGTCTTGACGTTACAGACTGGTAGAATATAGTGGTACTCCAGGTGACAAGACGGTTTTAGCGATAATGGCAAAAATAATTATAGTAAACATGCGTAGATTGTGGAAGTACAAGTGTCGAAGTTATTGATTTTTCATTGTTGATTAAACAGTCCCGTTACATAAAGTGAATAAACAGACTCGAAGTATAGACTGAGATCAACTGACAGGTAGACAAGGATTTTGATTAATGTCAGGATTTTGTTTTACGCACATGGTGTATGTTTGTATTTGAGATAGCAGACAGGATCTTTCACTTACTATAGCTTCATTGACGAGTTTTGAAAGGTCGTTGATTTTAAAGTATGGCTGTCACTTAATATCTCCACATCCTGTTTCTTCATATGTTGAACTCTTGACATTTTGCAAGAGATAGATAACTCAATTATGAAAATTGAAAGTTAAAGCTCGAGTTTTCGTTTTGATAGTTTAGATAACAGCTGTTAAAAACTCTTAATGTTACGGGAAGTCCTAGTTTTGGAAGCATTCGTACAATGGAAAAGACACCCTGAATCTTTTTTTGAAGCTCATGCGATGTTTTCATAGAAGGGTGAATTCTTAGAGATTGTCTTAAAAAGCATTATTTATAAACATTTTTATTGAACGCATTTAATTTTATTCTCCACTAATAGCTGAATATATAAATTGTGTAAACTGGATGGAACACAACAGGAATGAATAAAATATAAAAATATATTATACGTCGTTCCACCTACATATTCCAATAATTTAAAAATATCTTAAATATACTTTTATCAGTGTTGAGTGGGTATCCGGAAAAACATTTTGAATCAAAACTTAAAAATTAAAATCATCAGTCCTGGATGGACCCTGACTTTCTCAAGAAGTAAAAAGAAAGTAAACTAACCAACTTTGAAATTAGTAATCAGAAATAGCCTCGTAGCTAATACCTCCTTCAGAAAACTTTGAAGGAACAAGTTATTCTTCATTATATAGGCTAGAATTAAATTCCTACATTCAGGGATGCAGGGCGATAAAAATCTTCCAAATAACAAGAGCAAATTCAGTATTCTCATACAAAGTATCGGTATTTTCTACACACAGATATCAATGAATGGCCGGGTCCGTAAGGAAATACAAATGACCTCAGAATAATGGCGTAATGGACTCTGTTAACAGGCGGATGCGGGCAGGAAGGAACCATTGAAAACCATCGGATCCTTTTCGGACGTGGACAGGGGGTGGCCTTGAGACGGACATCCGGGGATCCAGTGACAGATTGGGGGAAATACTTCTGGTGAGAGACCCAAAGAGAAAGAAAATAGGGCGAATTGAGGCCCATCATGTTGCCTGATTGGGGAATTATCGTTGGACAATTTTATTTCCTTCAAAGTTTTGGAAAATTGTGCTGATTCTTTCAAAAAAGAAAGATACAGTAATATTATATGCGATTATTATAGCAAACTTCGTTTTTATTATTATTTCAAACAAACTTTTATACAATCTTTTAGTGTTTAGAATTACTGATTTATGTACACAAAATAAAGGCATTACTAAGAAATTAATCTTAAAAGCCTGGTTTGTTTTGGGGAAATTAACGTATTAAAAATTCTAGCATATAATATTTTCCTATTGTTCTTTGATTTTCCAAAGTCTTCATTCGCTTCAAAGAGGTAGAGAGAACTTGAATCTTCAAATTTTTTTATGATTAATGTCGAAAATCTGAACCATCATTCACTTAAGTAATGTTTTCAAAATCTACTGGATCAGATGGTTTTTTGGGGTTAATGAGCTTCTCTAAATGGGTTGTTTCTAAATCAAACCACAACCTTTGCTATTTTCAGACAACTTTCGACTTGATTAGCAAGCAAACCAGCACCCTTCAATCACTAGTCTGGCATACTACCAACATGACTATGGCGGCCCGTTTGATCAATAGACAGTTGTAAAAACATAGGGCCAAGCTCATTTTAAACCCACAACTCTTTGCCCATTCAAATAAACATTCCGAAGCAGAATTTTTTCTAATATAGTTTTTTCATCAATACTTCGTATTATCATTCAAAACTATCATTAATACACGTCTATTAACCCTTTACCCACTCTTCAATTTACAAGTTCATCTATTAAATTAATTTGATATCTGATAAGTGTAACTTTTTTTAGTTCTTTACCAACATATACATGCTTTAAACGGGCTCATGGGAGAGCGATGCTCCTTTATTTTTAAGACACATTTTCTTATTGATAAGGAAGTTTTCAATACAATGAAGGATGGAATGCTTCCTCTCAGAGTCTCTATTATGCCCCCTATTCACCTTAACCCACCCATGCCACTGTAGAATACTGAGTCACCTCTTACATCTTGGTATCAAACCTCATCTATAACGTAGAGCAGGCCTGCACAATTTGGCGGTGATGCGGGCCAAATTAGGACTACTTATCTACTGACCTTACCACAGGCCAAACAATGTGTGGAATTATCTCGAAGGGAGAAATATCAATTAAAATTTGCAATCCGTTTGGTAAAAGCAAAGGGGACTAATAAATAGTTAGCAAATAGAGAAAAAAAGTAATTCATGTATGATTCGTATAAGCTAGTTTTGTGGTATAATTTCAATAAATTTTCTGTATTTTTTGAAGTTCACTGGTTGTTAGAAATATTTTGTAAACTTCTTTTCAATTATTGACATTTTGGCACGGTATGGCCAAGTATGGTCCTTGTGCCATGTAATTTCACCAACCAAATAACCAACCAACAAATTATCGACATTTGTAATTGATTAACTAGACAGTTTAACGTTTATCCACAAATAAAATCTTTTGCAAAGCATTAACGATTTAAAAATATTTAATTAAATTTTTTCTATAAAGGCCACATGCGGTCTGCGGGCCGTATGTTGCTCAGCCCTGACGTAGACGATTGAATTCCTTTTACATCGCCCTCTACAAAAGAAAACAATCTTCCTTTGTGTGTGTATGCAACTGTTTCTTTAGTAACCGAGGACGCAAAGAGAAATCGACCAGAAAAAGACCAGACTCCAAGATCAGTACAGTGACCCTCCTCCTCTCAGAAGAGCAGACATCTCCATCCATCCACGTGACCCCCAGACATTCCCGCCATTCCTCCTGCAGCACCCAAGCCTGGCCCGTTTTTGGCGCGCGCCGCAGAAACCCGAGAGCCCAACGGGTGGGGGTGCAGCTGCCTTCAGAACAAGGAGAAGAAGAAAAAAAAACTATATTGAATCACCTCCTTTCGATATAGACCGCGGGAGCCAGAAATAGCGCGCGAAAACGCCTCCGTAGAAAACCCCCAGACGCCGTCATCTCTTTTCTTTTCTTCTTCTCGAGAGCGGAGGATGGAGAGGAAAAAGAAGAGGAGGGGATTTTCTCCTTCTCCGTCCGGTATTCGGTGTCGGCGCCGACGGCGGCGGGTCGGTGAGAGTGGGTGGTGACGCCCACGGGTGGGCAGTTGGGATGTGGTTGGCGTTTTTTTTTGTGTGTGGAATGAAAGTTTCGTTTGATTGATGGAGAGAGTAACGAATTGCGTGGTGGGGATTTATTTATAACTGGAAATAGTCAACACTTGATAATCCTGGAAACATGCTATAGTCTGATTGACCACGAGAAAGCCTTTTACTTCGTACAATATTGTAGTGATTGTAATGGAAACGGATTATTCCCCTCAATTTTAGAGGTGATAGTAATTCATAAACGCTTAAAAAACGTTTTGAAACAAATCTGTGCGACTATCATTTATATTCGAACTTTTTTTTTATCAAAGTTTTGTTTATTTGTCAAAGTTTTTTGTGGCAGTCGGTTTATACATCTGCTTGTGAAGATTATTTTGATGCAGATTGTGATCAAAATTTCTCTCATTATATCAATATTTTTAAAGTCTTTCTAATTTTAAAATGAGTTAATTTTTCCAAAGACAACTCCTACTATACAAGATCACTTTTGAAAAAATTAATTTAAAAGCTCATAACCCCTAGTAAATGTCACTCAGACCACCAGAACCTTTCACCTTACAATTTTCAATGACTAATAATAATTTAAACTTACAAGATTTTTTTATAGTTATACGTCTCTGGTACAATAGTACCAGGATGTATCAATCATCTGTATCAAATTTTTAGGATGTGAAAATTGTAACTAAACTCATTGGCGTAACAATGATACGATGCCCATATTCGTTTTTTGACCATGGGCCCAGACATGTAAGTTATATGTCTCGGTCAGGTAAATGCGAAAATACTCAACATAGAAATATTAAATTGGCGTGGCTGATCCGGGTTAGTGCTTATTTCTCTGTGGTATTTGAGCAATGCTTCAAATGCTGACACCTGTTTTGACAAGGAAAAGAACACAAGATATTCTACATTCAAAAGTGCGTTTTTTTATCACTTATGCAATGAAAACAAATATGCAGGTAAAGACTTTTGATTAATAAAATTGGGGAAATAACTTTCCCTTACAAAATATCAATTTACTCTAGCATACATTAAGTTACGAGCAGACATAAACATTTCCCCTAATAATAACCAAAAATTGGGTACGCAATAAACAATCCACTGGCATTGTCCCTAAAACAGAACTGGAACGTGTGTCTAAAAAACCCGACATAAACCTACATGCATCAACCATGTCAAGAATCACGCTAAACCCATCAAAACACGGCAAAAAAAGAATCAGCAATGGTCCACGGCAAATCGATGTCCAAGTACTCAGTCGTAGATCCCTGCATCGTTTTTAAAAGCTTTTAAACTTTAATAACCAATTCCCATGTCCAGAACCGCTTCTCCGTAATGGCGGATGTGCACTGGAGTCCCCCGCTGGTGATTTACTACTCCAGGAATGGCGTCACGCTTTCTGACCACATATAAAAAAAGGGATTCGAAACATTCTGATTCTTTTCTCCCTTCCCACCTTTTAAATCTGGATTCTATCTGGACAGTGTCGGGGCAGTTGTGGTCATGACAATAGTGGCCCGTAGGACAGAAAACACGGCTCTCTTCCCATACTTGTTGATTTTTTAGACTTTAGAGAACATTATGCGTCCTGCAAAGGACAGTTTTCGACCTTTTATATTCAAACATTCAAGTTAAGGGATCAATTATAAATAAATTACACTCATTGATTTCTTGAAACCAGTTGTGTCTTCTCGTGTTTTTGATACTTCCTTTTCATTTGATATCAGGTAATTTAAACAATTTGTAAAAATATATATAAAATAACCTCAAGTTTATCAACATTTGATTTTGCTTAAAAATTAAATGGCTTAGCTGTGAAGTTTTTGTCATGTCATGAAAGGAAATAGACATGCTTCATTTGTACATTTCCTGAATAATTGAGAATATCGTTTTTATTTCTGTAAAATACTACGGAATTACGGAAATAGTTTGGAAGGAAATAATAGTTTCCAATGATTTGATTTTAATGTCAGGAAATGTTACTGATTTCTATTGAACTATGCCAGTGATCAAAATTTGATTGATCTACAATTGCTTGTTGAATAAAAATTTACTTACTATACTTCTCATATTTTGTGTGAATATCAATACTTAATTTTTGAAAATTTCTAGTTCCACCCTCTTTTTTTAATTTTTCTTACTTAGGACCTGTAAAAAATAATTATACAACTCCCAATGTTTTTTTTAAACTACCACAATATTTAGTACTGAATTCGTGAAATACTTTTTTGCGATTCTCTGGACCAAGGACTGACTTGCTTGAAACTTTCTACTTTTACTCATATCTTACAAATATGCTTTCAGTTTTCTTCTTTCCTGATAGACATAGGAATAGATATAGGGTAGCCCAGGGTTGGCTTGGCCTTTTCGAGAAGTTTTTTCCAAGTAAATATTTTCTTTGCTAGCTCTTGCACCAGGTTCAGTTTTTCTATAATCATAAGTTTATTCCCGTGCAATCCAGCCATCCCAAGCCTGGTCTTCCCCTTTTTTAGGGTGTCAGTTGATATTACAATAATTTTTTTTTAAAGAAGCTGTTTTCCTCCACCAACATGGGCTTATTACTTGTTTCATTTCTTTGACTTTTAACCTTAAAATATTTTGAATTTCTTAATTTATACGAACACCTTTTAAAGCTCACCAAGTCAAAGAAACGTAATGAACACAACTATGGCCAGATAACAAAAAAATATGCTTTCACCCTTGAATTGCTTTGCTTTCAAGGGTGAAATGCCTTTTGTAAATGCCTTTTTTATGGGGACTAAGACCACTTCGACCAAAATCCCTTCCGCCCGCAACTGTCACCAACCGCATCTGCCACCAGGGCCACTCTCTCCTTAGAATCTACAACACTCGGGATTCCTTTTTTTTCTTAAAAAAAAAGAAAGAAAAAGTGTCTCCCGATAAAAAGCGGATCGTAAATTCGTCGACTCGTTCTCATTCCGGTCGGGCGGAGGGATTTCCCGGCCGTTCGCCGTAATGAGCGACATTCGCATGCCGTCCGGAGGCTCGTCACATGACCCGCTCTTTTTCCCGAATAATGGGGAATTTATTTATCACGGATTTTTTTTTCATATGAAATGTCTTTTCGCTTTGTTCGGGACGGGAATGCCAAATGGTCGCCTGTTGCTCGCCCCGAGACGTATGGGAGCCGAATCTCGTTTCGGACGTAAGCGGAATACATTTCAGAGGATCCTCCTCGTGTGTGGTGGGAGATTGTTGCTTTTAACAAGCATCTGAGTCGTGATTTGAGGATTCTTTTGCCAGAGGTGATTGGTGGGTTGCAGTTTGGGGAGTTATAATTGACTTCAAGTGTGATTATTAGACGATTTTGCATTCTGGTGAAAGGGAAGTATCTGAAATCTTAAGGTTCGTAAATCGTAGTTAATATTTTCTTTTAGGGGTTGTGCGAGCGAATGTGTGTGTGGCGCGGATAGCAGTACCTCACCTCCATGGTTCCGGTCTAATGGTGCCCGCTGGATCGTATGTGCCCTCTTTCGACTGAGTTGGTATTTCTTGGGAGAGGCAATTTAGTGGTCAAGGATGATAGATCCAGAACCCTACCCATTTCCATTTATTTTAGAATACAAGTTGATGAAACTAGAGATGATATTAGTGCAAAGTATATTATTATCAGTAGAAACTTGAACCGTTAAATAAGCTTGAGTTACCGCGGCATTAGACTGGAGATGTATTGGAAGCAAGTTGTTACTTAACCAAGTACGCTGCTGAATGATAGAGTTTTCTAGTAACTGGTATAGTTTGATTGACATATTAATAGTTTGTATATAACTAAACTAAACCATCGGCGCAACAGCCCTAGTGGGCCAAGGCCTACGATGCCCATCTTCGTTTTCGTGACCGTGGGGCCTGGGGTGCTAGGCAAATGTCGCGGTTAGGTGGTCAGCACAACGCGAGACCCCCAGTGTTTAGTTCCCAAGCATGCTTGGTCCTCAGTTTATCGACCCACAGAAGGGATGAAAGGCTGAGTGGACCCTGCCCAGTCCGGGATTTGAACCCCGGACCTGTGACGTGGAAGCACGATGCACTACCACTGTGCCACTGGGCCTATATAGTTTGGATATATCAACTACTAAATAAGCTACTAAAACTCAGGAACTAAATAAGCTTGAGGAGACATTCAGTAGTGATTTAGACAAGTTTATGAATAGTCTGTATAAGAATTTCTATGCCTTCAGACAAATCTCTCTTTCTCACTGAAACAATAATTTTTTAACCAGTCTCTATGCCTCAAAAAACTTGGTATGTCAATTACTTCTTTGTGATGGTTTGATTTTGTCGTAGAATACTACTTTTTTTTCGCGTTAGTTTCTAACACTAAACAATGTTCAAACTTGAGATAAAACTGGAAACAATGTACAAAGGAATACAATATAATATTGTTTATTGGGCTATGAACATTTCTTTATCTTATTAGAAAGAAGTTATGGCGGATGTAAGAATACCTTAATTACTAACAGTTCAGAAATCAGCTACCAGTCAATGTTAGGAATGCCCACACGAGATTCTTTCTTCAGAGAACACAAAGTAAAGGGTATTCGAAAGGACAAAGAGGCAAATCGGGAGTAGGGGAAAGAATGCAGCATTCTATATCTGACACAAAGTAGCTAAACGAATTCGTTCAGAGCTCCTTGGAGTCGGGAGCACCTTGATGGATAGGCATGGTCCCGATAGGCATCTTCCGCAGCAACCACAAGGCCCCGAGTATTGTCGGAGGCATGTGATCCAGAAGCGTCTTGGCCAACGTTCCCAGTGTAATCAACCAAGACGTCTAGCCCGACAGACTCCGCTCACGGGGTGCCCTCCCCGAAACAAAAGAAGATTCCTGATGAGACAACAAGAAAAACCCTTCTACCGAAATAGAGCCAAGGAAGTCTTAATTCGAATGAGCCTGGATATAACGTGGCCGTAGAGTCAGCCAGCCTAGTTTGGGAAGTGTTTATTTACGGTTGTCGCCCTTTTTTCCCCAGCAGAGGAGTATTTCTGTCCTTTGTTGGCAAACATTCTGAGAGAGAGAGAGAGAGAGAGCTCGCAGAGTCTGGGTCGGTTAGAGTTTCTTCAGGCAGACGATTTGGTTCATGGATCAAGGGGTGAGTCAGGAGGGATTGGCGGATCACGTGCCGTGCGGGGGTTGGCAAAAAGATGACGGATTGAGGAGAGACGGCAGTCGTCGTTTGATTTTTTCTTCGGGAAATGAGTGTCGTCGTTAGATGTGACAAATGATTTCGGTCTGTCGACCTACCTGGAGGAAAGACAGCAACAGACGAGAGATGTATGAGAAGCAAGTTGTTGCTTTGAAAGTAAATCTTCCAATTTGCTGTTGAATCACATATTGCGGTGTAACCGAACTCAATCAGCAACTCTATTTGCTACCTTTAAGGCCTCTGAAAAGGTTATTCATCTGAAATTAGTGTCTCTCCAATAATAACTTACAGTTTTTCTTTACCCAAAAATGTTTCTTTGGTTTTGGAATAAAATTTCATCATCTGGTACAGTTTGACCATCAAATTATTACTGCTTGAATATATCAACTTTCTCTATGGGTTTGCCCAGGTTATATCCTCTGTTCTTGTAGTATCTCCAATAAAAAAAGTTCAAGACCTCCTTAAATTTATGAAACAAATTGCTGTATTGGTATTAGTCACAAATTTTCCTCGCTTTTGTGTTTGATCCTCTTATAATCCTTCGTCAAGTAAGACAGACACAAACAGAACTTTTACTGGCACACACAGAGAAAGAAAACCCAGGGCAAGGCCGAGAATCAAACTCGACACCTCAGGTACAGTGCACAGACTGCAAGCGTAGTGGGATGCACGTAATTACACCAAGCCACCTCGACCCCAAATTACTGTAGATATTCTTTCTGAATTGTCAAAGCTATCATAGCTTCTTGTCATGAGCAATGAAACTATCTTAATAAAGATTCCCTTTTTTTAATTCTGGGGTGATTCTGAATCCGCTGTTCACCAACTGATTTAGAAAGTGCAACTTGCATGGACGTACTAGAGGGTGAAAGAGAGGACCAGTTTCTTCAGACCAATTCCATTCTTCAGAAGCTCGATCCATCTATAACAATTGTGAAGTTCCTCCCTGGTGGCAACCCGGCCGGTTGCCGGAAGATAGAAAAAAGAGACTTTTCGATGTTTGTTTTGTTCTTTTTATGTATGCGGAATTTGGAGCTGGGAATCGCGTGAGCGACAGATGTAGAGTTTTTTATGCTGCCTAATTAAAAACATTGGAAATTACCACTGTCTATTTGATTTGGAACAACGAACCCAACAACAATTATAAATTTCAAAATGTTATGATTTATTCCTTATTTAAGGAAACACTGGCACTGGTACAGTTTATAAACACCGGATACACTCATGAAAGATAAGACTTTTTTGTTAACTACAAGTCAACCACTCAAATGTACTAAACAAGAGAGAAATAGCTTACTTTGATTTTTACATCAAATATTGCCCAACTGACTAATAGGGTGGGGGGTAGGGTGGTCCACATTCCTATGGGAAAAACTAAACTTCGTCCTAGACACAACGTCGCCCCCTCTTTTTTTTACATATACCTATAGTATTATTCTGGCAAAGTTTCAACTTCCTACTTCAGTTTTAGGAGGGTGCTCAATGGCCCTAAAAAACTGCACTTTTTAGTTTTTTTCGAAATTTTGGCTAAATTGGCTAAAAAATAAGTAAAAGATACATTATTTTTACACCTACTTTATTTATACACTTAATATATGATAATAAATTGAAAATAAAATAGTTAAAAGCATCATTTTTTAAGTATGAATGTAAGAAACAATATTGACGAATTAGTTTTTTGTTGACTAGGAAGCAACAATAGAAGGGCTGTTAAAGGGAATAATTGTTCAGATTGTGCAAGATTCACCAAAATTGGTGGAAATATAGTTTAAAACATGCTGAATCCAAAATCGACCAGAATCCCTCTGGCGGAAGTGCCGTTTGGGACTTCCGGTCAAAAACAAAATGGCCGCCAGCGGGCCTATTTTCGGTTCTTTTAATAATAGAAAGACATTTTTGGGGGTCAAATATTATGCTTTAAGGGTCAAAAAATATGATTCTGGTTAAAAAATATGCAATTTGTTTTAAAAAGTAACAAAAATTCAATAAAAGCTCAAAATAGTAATATAGTCCTATGACAAGCAGTTGCTTCAAAAAAAAACTTTTTTAAGTTATTTTCTTCGACGGTTTTATATGTTTTTTGAGCTGCTGATTCCGAATATCTAGTTCACTTTCACGTGGAAGGTCAGTTTCATATCAAAAAACGCAAAAATATGTGAAAAAATTGCAAAATTTTCACTTTATTTTCGGATTTTTTCGTATATTTCAAAAAATATTAGTTTCTCGAAAATTACTTGAATTACAAAGTTAAAGTAAACAAAATTTCCTACAAAATGCACTATTCAACTTTTATTTTTAAAAGAATAGTTTTGCTGTTATAACGCACTGAAAAACAGGATTTTAACACAGATGATTTTAACGCATTTTTGCGGATCCGGAGAAAAATTTTGAAAAATATAAAAATTAAACTAAATACAATATAATAAGACATATTCACGCTTAGGAACATCAGGCTTTACGAAAAAAAATTGTTTTTTAAGCACGGGAAGTCTAAAAGCAAATCCATAAAATTTTTAAAGTGTCAAAAAGAAGGGCCATTGAGCACCCCCTAAAAATTGGAGTAGAAAGCTAAAATTAAAGGAGGATGATACTATTGGTAAATGTAAAAAAATTAGGGGGCGACGTTTGGGCTGGCTTGAAAAAAGTTTTTTTGGACCACCCTAGTGGGGGGTCATTTTCCTATGGCGAAAAATTTTTTTTACAAATTCTATCGGGCACAGCAAGAAAAGGGTGCCAAATGGTCTCAAACTAACATGTGTAAAATATTATTCCATTATAATAACTCTTTTTCCCTCCGGATTGGCCTCAAATAGAACAAAAATATGTAATTTTTCATATTTTTTAAAAAATTATATAAATTAAATTTATTGTTGATAACTTCTTAAAGCTCACAAATAAGGGTCTTTAAAAGCAATTTTAATCACATTAGTCACCTTTATGCATAATTAATACAAAAACAACTGACAAAGTGGCAATGTAATATGCTATCATATTAACAAAATAGCCGTATAGGAGGCTCTTTTTTGCCAACAAACAGTGGATTGTTAGTGGTACATATTTTAAATATTGGTAGTTCAGATATATTTTCCCTCAAGTTTGGTCTGTACAAAGCGGTATTTTTAATTTTTAAAAGTAGAAATAGTTAAATTTTTTTATAAATATTCCGCGCTTTCAAAATTCAGCGGACAGTTATTTAACTGGCTGGTCTAGGGATCCAAATATGATCGCAAAAATTTGTTGAAACAATTGTCGAATGGATAGTTCGTTCATTATCAGTTATGATTCGCCTCAATCATGATTTACCTATTTTTTTGCTACAACAATAGACTGAAACCCAGGCCCATGAAATTATACTTCTTTGGAGGGAGGATTGACTCAAATTGGATCCTTAGCATTCCCTTATGCATTCAGAAAAGTTAAAATATAGCAAATTTAACTGTTAAGGATAATTACAAGTAAGTTTTGAAAAGTAATGTAGTTTATTTAAAAACTTAAGGGATAATACTGAACTTTATGCTGAAATCGGGGATCGACCGCTCTTCTTAAGAAAATGTTTCAAAATTTGACGCTTAAAATGTGGTTTTAATTTATTTTTGGACATTAGTGACTCATATGGGGTCACTTGGGATGGAATATTCCTAATATTCCAAAGAAATTTTAAGGAAAACCCCAACTTCTAAACTATTATCCAAATGTTTTCCTTGGGGTTGAAATCTATAACCCAAAAAAGGTACCCACCTTCTGACATCCATTTTTATTAAAAATTTAATGTTTTTAACATCCTACTCAACTGGCAATAAGAGTTTCCCACATTTTTTTGATTCCAGCTAGAAATTTTTGATTGCCAGTTCTAACCATTGAGATATTCTAAAATATGTTGTATTACAACTCAAGTATTTCAACTCTGGTTTCATTTATAATTACTTTATAGTCTTCAATGAAGATTTTTATACCATTGTGCACATTTACATTCATGACGGATTCGTGAAATCGAGGTAAAAGCTTGATTTTTGTTTTTCCATTTTTACATGAAATTACTATATTAATCGAAACTTTGAGGCCAATCCGGAGGCAAAAAGAGTTATTATAATCAAATAATATTTTACACACGTCCGTTTGAGACCATTTGGCACCCTTTTGTCGCTGTGCCCCTGGGAAAATGTGAAAAAAAATTTTTGACCCACCCTACTGACTAAGCAACTCAAATCTTCGTTTTAAAGTTTATCGTTGTTAATTTTTCCCTGAAAATTTTTCTATTTCATGACTAGATTTATTTAAATGTATTTTAATAATATTTTTACACATTTATTCTGCTTTTCAAGATTTTAGTTAACTAAATTACTTCGCACTTTCTCATACGTAACATCCACTCACAAAAAGAGAGCTATGTTCACATTTAATTTTGTAAAACCTTTCCTTGTCTAACTCTTTTCCTTGTCTTTTCCTAATAGTAATATACACTAAGTCTTATATTACTATTTAGGTTATAAACTATTTGTTTTAAACATAATTTTACATTACAAGAAAAGACAATCAATATACACTCATTTAATTCAGCAAACATATAAATTGTTTTTAAGCTTTTTAAATGGAAGTTCTGATTAGTCAAAAATAACGAAATAATTCTAACTCGTATGTTATGAATAATAATCATTTTACTACTACTCTAAAAAGTTGATGTCTCATATAATAGTTTCCAATACTAGCTTTTGCGTAGGTTTAATCATGGTCATGAAAGAGAAAGGCGTATTTAGTGTTGTTAATTGAGTGACTAACCGTCTGAGTCGTGCATCTTAACTGAAGCCAAGAGTAGTTAAAGCATGAGGTAGACTCTAAGAAGTGAAGTTTCCGTTTGTTGTTTCGACAGTTAACTTTATTTCCGAAACCATGACTTAATTTTACACATACCTTTGCCGTTTAGTGTCTCTCCTTTTTAGAACTGGCTGAAGAGCGGAATGCGTCAAATATCTTCCTATGAGCTAACTATTCTGAAGAATACATAGAAATTCTGAGGGATAGTTAGAAACTCATATGAATAATCATGTCATACAGAGAAAATAACTATTTGCGTCACACATAGGTTTTGTGTGCCTTGTATTTTTTATTACTGTATTTTTTTATTCAAATTAAGTGATGATGAATTTTTGGTATTTTTAAACAGATAATCTTAAAAGGACTTTAAAAAAGGTTTTTTTAGACAATCTGACCGTATTAAAAATATGTATTATAATTTGTGGGTGCAAATACATCAGTTTTATTTTCAGATTCAAATTGTGTGTGGATTCTTTGATACCCACTAATTACTGTAATGCATAAACTTGATACAACCATGTCAATTCGTGAAGCTTTACTTCCACTAAGAGGAATGTCATTACACATTATAGTCTGGTCAATAAACTATCAAATATCAGATCAGGAAAAGTGATAGGTATTGTGAAAAATGATAGGTCACATATTTGTGGTTTATTTCACTCACCGCAAAAATGTCTGGTCTGGCTTTTGACACAGACGGTATTTAGAACACCTTTGAGGATAGTGTGACAACTCGTGAAAACTATTGATTGCTACAATGTAACGCAATACCTTCTTTAAATCTTGGGAAAAAGTAATTAAAGTATAAATTTTGCTAATAAAAAATATTAAGACTATTTTTCCACACATGAAACTATTCCTAAAACACAAAGCCTTCAAGTCAAATGCATGATCTGTATTGTTGAGGTAAATTGCATTCAAATATTTTTCCTTTTCTAATTATTCTCTAATGAACTTTTTTAATGGCAATGAAAATTTTGTAAAAAACTTTTGTAAGAAGAAACCTATTAGTATCTCGTATTAGAAAGGATTAACCAGGCTTTTAAAGAATGTTTATTATGCATTTTAGGTTCTGAATCATATGAGTTCCAATGGTAATTACCCCAGCTAACAAAATTGTTATTAGAAATGAAGCAGGATCAATAAGGCTGATTTTTAAAATAGTGTGTACATAAATAAGTTTTTAAAATCGAGAAAGTTTACATATTATTTTAATTTAATAAATTATTTACAGAATTGGAACTTTTAAAAGAGAAAATGCCTTTCATGTTTTTTTTCTTTTAATTTTAATACATTTTTGTTAGTAACAATGATTTGCTAATAAATAATTGCAAAATCATCTAAAGTATTATGCATGTTAAAAAGTTTTTAATAGTTTAAGTACTCAATGTTATAAACATAAAGACCTTTCTTTATTTTGTTTGGTAAAATTATATTTACTCTAACAGGAGAAACTCAAAGAACAAAATATGTTGTTGTCTGTTTTTATTCCATACGCAAAAACTATTTTTCCAAACAGAAAACATTTCTTTATTTTCCAAAACAAACAAAAAAAACTTGACCGTTGGTTCATCACCCCTGTTCAGTGCAACAACCCTTCCCCATTAAATAAATCGTTCGTTTCGAAATTTCCTCCACACACATCCGAAACAAGAACAGCGGAAAAGAAAAGAACTCTCGGGGAGTGGGGAACACCCTCCCCAGTGGGGGTTTGTGCAGGAAAAGCAGCTCCGAGGGGGACCCGAAAGAGAACCAGTTCAGCATTCCAAGAACGGAGCGAAAGAGGAAGTGGTTTTCACTTCCTCGTCGCAGCGGCGGAAGAAAGTAGGCCACGGATTCCTCTTATTAATTGCCTTTTTGCGCCCCGACGAAACAAAACCCTGAACTACATTTCTCTCTCTGCTTCTCTTGTCGCTCCGTACAATATGGCGACATATTTTAGCTACGCCCCGGGCTTTTCCCACTTTCTTATTGCTCCGTCGAGCGTCTGCAGATTTGCATGTCTGGTCGAAGAAAGCGCAGTTTGTGACGACAAATCAGCCTGTTTTGGGAAAATTTAGTGCAGATTTTAGTGTTGGAATAACGCGCCCGTGTGTGAAATGTCGGTCATAAATTTTTGTTCAAAATTATATAAATTTCGATTTGGCGTAGAAATGCATAAATCATTTTGATGAAGAATTATATATTGCGTAGGGTTATTTATTTTCTTACCCAAACAACTATCAAATCTGTAAAAAGAACATTTTATTCTTTACTTTTAATGGGAAAAGATATTTATTATGTTAATGTAGAGTAAATTTATACCCAAAATGGCTAATTATTGCATATGTTACTAGTTATCAACGATAATTTTCTAAATGGTAATTTAAAATAAAACCTCGAATGATTTCTATAAAATTGTAATTTTTGTGGTTAGTACACACCAATATCAGACTGTGCATAAAAACTATATAAACATGCAATTGAATATAAATTCAATTTCAATTTCAATTCAATTTTTATTTGCACACAAACATTATTTACAATTGAAGTTACTTACTATTACACTTTGTGGGGATTAAAAATCCCATTAAAGTGAAAAAATATTTAAATATACATATGGATAGGAAAAACAAAATTTAAGAAAATACAAGAAATAAAATAAGAATTATAGATTGGCAAAGGTGTCAGTTGTACATAATTAAACACCCAAAATAATTAAAAAAGAGATACCTGGAAAGTCATAAGACATCTACAATATAAAAAAAAGAATATTTGTACAAAACAGCACAAGGAAATATTAAAGAGCAGGTACATTTTCAGAAGTAAATAAAAATTGCTTTAACATTTTTTTAAAAATAGTAACCCTTGGTGCTGTTTGAATATCTTAGGGTAAACTATTAAAATATTTAGGTGCTAGGTAAAAAAACATTTATGAAAAATTTGTTTATTGGATTTGGGAATATTATAAATAATACAAGGTCGTCTGGGATTAACAAAAGTTTTCATTGAGCATAAATTCGGATTTTGAAACAAGTTGTAACAATTTTTGTAAAAGATTAAATGTTTTAGGGGAAGAATATCTAGATTTTTATAGGAAAAATATGTGATGCTATGATTAGTGGAATGTAAAATTATTTTAACAAATTTTTTCTGAAGGTTTTCAATGATTTGTATAGTAGTTATGTAATCACCCCCCCATATTGATAAACCATAATAAATCCTGGGATAATAAAGTAAAGATCCCAGGCATAATAAAGTTTTTTTAGAAATTTCGAATTAACGTTATCTTTTAGATGATAAAATTTATATAACAAAAATATCAACGTATAATATATATCTATATATATAAAAATCAATGTCTGTCTGTCTGTATGTCTGTCTGTATGTATGTATGTCCTTTATAGTTTTAAACTTTTCGAACCTACAATAACTATTAAACTATACCACGTTGATCTACTCGCTCCAAGGAAGGTTTCTGAAGAATAATAATTTAAAATCGATGCGTCTTAATAACTTATTTGGTCAATTTTATGCTCAAAAACCCATATTTCATGCCTAACTTCAGGGCAAAACCACATTGTTGTAAAGAAGATGTAACTTTAATTGTTGCAGGCATATTCTCCATTGTTGCAGATTGAAATCGATTGTTGAAGTTTAAAATCCATTGTTGTAACATAAACATTAAAATAGATCCTTTATTTAACTATTTCCCCATTTGGACTGGCGAAGCCCTTCTGTAACACACCAGAATAGTTTTTTTAAAATGGACTGGCGAAGCCCATCTGTAACGCACCAGCTGATATTTATAAACAAACTGAAACCCGGGCGAAGCCCGGGTCTAGCGCGTCAGCGCTAGTAATATATAAATAAATGTATACAATGTATAATATATAAATATATAATTTTTATGCATATGCATAATGTATGAAATATAAAAAATGTCAGTATTTAATTTTTATGCTTATAATTAAATAAAAATAGTCTATTATTTGAGGCAATGGTAGAGCATTGATACATTACTAAACACTAATCTCCTTTGACCGAGATAAATTTATCATTTATTTCTTAAAGTTAGGTTATGTTAAATTTTTTAACACATTTTTAAAAAGACTTTGATCTCACAAATGTTTAAAGGGTATAATTTTAATCCTTCATAATCATAAAACTTAATATAAATGATAATTTTTGTATTACCAAATCAACAATAAAAATTTCTTTGTTGTTTGACCTTATGGTCAAAAGTAACTTTGTTTGAAAACGTTTATATCATTTTAAGTACAACTTGAAATGCTTCTTATTAAAAAGTTACATATACTATTTGGTTATTTTAAATCAAAAAGAATACTCTAGGAGAACTTTTTTATTTGTACTTGACTAAAAGGTCTAACAAAACTTTCTTATAAAATGTAATTCATCTATATTATTTGAATGGACGACAAATATCGATTTGCACATTGACATATTATTAAGAAAACTTTTAAGTCGAAAAATTAATAAAAAGAGTTTGTCTCTCTTAGGTACTTTGACACAAAAGACATTTCAAAATCAAAAGGAGCACGAAAGATAAAGATGAAACATTTTTGCTCGATTTCTGTGATTTTGGAAAACGTCCAACTTTCCACTTTTTGCTGAAGGCTATCTTAAGGTGAGTTTTTCCCTCCTGTTTGAAGTAAAAAATTATTTATTTTCGGTGAAGGTAACTGAAAAATGTTTAGAAGAATTACTTTTTGAACACAAAGTTTCTTCGGTCACTTTGTATTGTAGTATTTCTTTCACTAGATTAGATTCATACAAGATTGAAAATAAAATTCATAAGTTTTTTAAAAAGGGGTACAAAATAGGGATTTTATTTCACATAAAACAGAAGGTTATAATAAATATTTTCTATTATCTTTAAACTTATTTAGTTATAAATCTTTAAAATGTAGTTTACAGCATTAAATTAATATACTATATGATATACAGGGTGTCCCACGAGAAGTGGCCCACCCCTTTAACTTTTGAACCCCTACAGATATAGTCATGAAAGTGGGGTCTAGGTATAGTAAAGTGACCATGCCCTATCCGATGAGTTAACTTTCAACGCCCTCTAGCGGAAACTTTAGGAGTTATAATTTTTATTTTAAAAACTATTTGAGGTATGTGAAAAAAGTCAGGGACTAAGTTGTAGAGCAGCATCGATTTAGTAGGAAAAGACACCCTAAGCAGAAAAATATCTTGAATAAAACCCCTAAAACGCACGCTCAATCAGGTTGAATTTACGTAGTTTTTACGTCTTAAAACGCTTCTCACGAGGCGAAAATGAAAATTTTTTATTATTATGATTTAAGTAAATGACTAAAAGTATTCTTAGTTCATTAAATTGAAAATTTCTCATTTTCGCCTGGTGAGGAGCGTTTTAAGACGTAAAATCTACATGAATTCAACCTATTTGAGCGTGCATTTTAGGGATTTTATTCAAGATATTTTTCTGCTTAAGGTGTCTTTTCCTACTAAATCGATGATGCTCTACAACTTAGTCACTGACTTTTTTCACATACCTCAAATAGTTTTTAAAATAAAAATTATAACTCCTAAAGTTTCCGCTAGAGGGCGTTGAAAGTTAACTCATCGGATAGGGCATGGTCATTTTACTATACCTAGACCCCACTTTCATGACTATATCTGGAGGGGTTCCAAAGTTAAAGGGGTGGGCCACTTCTCGTGGGACACCCTGTATATCCCCTACCAAAATTAATACATAAATGTCTTGTATTAATCTATTCTTGCTGTGGATGTTCTTACTATGGATCGAATTAAAGTAAATAAGAAAACTTCAAAATTGAAGAAGTGTTGCAGTCATATCAATAAGCACGTTTTAACGTCAATTTGGGTGATACGAGAATTTGATTTTAATTCTTATTCCCCAAAAACTGATGACTCACATTACTAATTGCATTCTACAAATCTTCTAAAACAACAAAAGTATTTTTTGCATAATTATTTTAAGTTGACTTTGAATATAAATAACTAACAAAGAGAGTTAGTTATTAAATAGTTGAAGTTCTTATTAGTAAAAGAATACCCATTATAACTAACAAGCACTTTATTTTAATTCTAGATTTTTAAAAATTTCTCTAGTTTTTTAACTATTTTTCTAGAGTTAGCTCTCAATATTTTCCCCATCTCCTTTATAAATTATTTTATAAAAGCTTTTTAAAATATTTTATCATTAAATAATTTGGACAATTGGAATTTAATTCCAAGCAGAAGATTAGATATTGCACATTGATTACTTTATAACGTCAGATTCTTCTTAGCAAACAATAAAAGTAAAGCATCGCTAACCCAATACTTTTTCCCGCTTTCCCGCAATACACTTGGCAATTATCCAAGAATCTCCGCAAATCGAAAAATTAATGAAATCTCTATTCCTAGCACCTCAATGGGAGTTGATTTTCAGGAGTATGGAGATGACATATTTTCCAATTGAAACAAATAAATGTTTTCATAATAAATCGGACTTGCTAGGGGTCAGAGCGATAGCGTTCGTTCTTTTTCGACCCTTCTGCCCTTGCTACCCATCCCTGGCACTCAGCCAACATTTCCGTATTATATCTGTCTCATCGGAACCCCTGAATTAACAAATGAGAAAACTTAACATTGCGGTTCTAATTATATGATGTTTTTTTAAAAGATGCTAGATTTCAGGGCCATGTGTTTCGCAAAATTAAATACCTATATTTTAAGAGCGTGAAGTATAATTATAAAAATAGTTGCAATATTTAGAATTCAAGTGTATTAAAAGTTTGATGAAATGCGCTCTAAATAAAGTTAATGAAATTCAATGCACATTGTTTGTTTTTCAATTGTAAAGTTTAAAATTTAGTGGAGAAAACCTATTTTAATAAATATTATATATGATGTGTGAAAAATGTGAATATTTTCTATTCGATATTTTAGTTATTATTTAAATTCTAGTTCATATTTAAAATAATTGTATTGAATAGATTTCACGTCTTTTTCCATATTTTCATTCAAGAATAATATAAACTAGTTGCCTTCATAACCACTACAAAATATATCAAGCATAAAAATCCAGTGAAGACACTTGTTAAAAATCATCAAATAATAAAATCTCTACATTTCCTTCTTAAATTATTTAGACATGATAGAAATTAATTTGAGGGAAATTTTGTTATGATTTAACATTTTTAAACTACTAAAAATATAAAAAGACATTAAAACTCGATGTTTCGTGTTCTTTAAAACGTTGTTTATACAAAACTTATATTTTTGGTTTTTCAAATATTATTATGTGTTAATATTCCCTTAATTTAATTTTATAAAATAGGTTGAAATTAATAAATAGAATACTACTATGAAGTTTTTAAAAGGAAAAATTTATCTAAATGTGATACAATTTCTATATTATGACACATACGTGTCTTCTTTTTAAAATAAAGAACGAAAACTAATTTAAAACACTATTTTTCCAGATAAATCATGTGATATATACAGATTCAGATATTTGTAAGCCTATGGATTTGTTAATTTTCCTTTTTTCATTTAAGCATTATACTAATTTGTATAATTTATAATTAAAATATTATTTTTCAAATGTTAACCAAGAAAGATGTAAAAAAATTAGAATTTTCGTAGATTTTCTTCATTTTTTCTATCATTGTGTATACGTTGAATCATGTAAAAAATGTCCCATACTAATTTAGTGCTTTGCTTTGTTTCTATCACCTATAAAAAATATATTCTGTCCTTCAAACAAAGAATCTGTCCGTGTGAAAGGAAATATAACATAAAAAAGTCCCGTTTTTGAGGAGAAATTACATTCCATTTATCAACGGTATTTCATGGCCGCAGATGCGCAAATTGCCATGACTTTCTTCTTCGTATTTTTTGTGGCATACTTATACGAAGCATGCATATGAAAACAAACGAAATGCATGCAAAAGGAAACACAAGCAACACACACAAAAAAAGACGGAATGTTTATGTTGCAGTCGTCATCATGCAAAAAACTTCGCTCAGGTATTGTACCGGGCAATCAATTCAAAACGAGAGAAATGAGAATGGAATAAAAAAAATAATAATACACAAAAAAGTGTTGAAGAGTGTTTCGCAATCGTTTGAGGCGCAGGCAAGGACGTTCGTTCAGAATTCGATCGCTGCGAAAGTAATCCGTGAAATGGCGGGAAAACCCTAGTTGGCCCGACGCCAAGTCTACGGCGTCACGTGAAAGGCAGCGTAACGAATGTCTCCGGTTTTTGGAACGATGCCAAGCGGACCGCCATGCAGGGAAAAAAACCTTTCCCGGTGTCGAATATATTTTTGTTTCTTCTCGACTTTCGGCTGCTCCCGTTTATTCGTTCTGATCTGCCCAGGAAACAAAAGATTTCTTTTTCTGCAAACTAATATTATTTATAAAGTACGGAACCTTGTGTCTTTTTTAATGAGGTAGAGAAAGAGGAAATTTTGTTCTGGAAGTTGCCACGCCTTTTCTATTATTCTCCTTTCTTTGATGGACGAAGACGATTTGTATCGGAGTTAGGGTCAATAATTTCATCTGTGGGGGCCATTGGCGTCGAAAATAATTTAGACTACCTCGGTTTTCCTTTTTTGAAAACGACCATAATGGTTTTCTCCTGGAATTATACAACCGCACAGAAAAATCACTCGATCTAATGAAATTGTAAATGATCATAAAGAACAGCAGCAGAGCATATAATGGACTCAGGATTTCTCTTTTGGATGACTTTCAGTCAATCAGAGATATATAACGCGTGATTTATGACAAGTTGTTCCTACTGAAAATAGAAAATAATTAACATAACAGAGTAAACGGTACGGTTGGGGTAATAAGTATATTGCATTTTCTTTTAAAGCCAGTATCTAATTGATTTTTAATTTTGTCGTGGCAAATAATTACCACTGAGTACTTACTGATTGAATTGCACCTTAATGAATTTTCAAAATTGGACTAATAAATGAAAGTGTTTATTTTCAATGCAGATAATTGAAGTGAATTTGCATTTATTTTATATTTACGTAAAACTAAATTAAAGGGAGTTTTTTTTTAAAAGGAAAGAGTATAATAATTTCTCTGTTGAGAGATAGATACTTTTGTTCCTACACTTATATTTCAAATTATTTTCAGTTAAAGTTTTTATTCTTGAAGTTATTTCAATCTATTTCCATCAAATATTAACATATAAATATAAGAAATTATAAAGGGATATTTTTCCTCGTCTAAAAAACAAAAAACTAGAAACCCAGAAAAGAGATATTGGCACCCTGTGTAATCCTCTAAATTTGAAACGACCTTTGAATTAAGCGAGAACGAAACACAAACATGACGTTTATTATAAACAGAAACACCTCTCAATATTTATTCTCCCCAGAATATTCCAAGGGAGACCTCAAGACGCACTAAAAACCGCAAGAGTCTTTAATTTAAACCACGCGCTCTCAACCACAGGAGCCCGCGCACATCAAAAAGGAGCCCCCAAAGATTCAAGTTCAGCTCCCGAAATAGCGCGCGAAAACTGAAACCGCCGCTCTATTTCAGGGCGCTGCCATCCGGCGCCACCGTTGGTCGTCTGCCAAAACGGTCAGGTAGAAGGCCCCCCTCTCTCCTCTACCCCTCACAATTAGCCCCGCGCGGGATCAATGGATCGTCTGCTTGCTCCCCGTGCTCTTTACGGAAGTGGGTACTACGCGCCATTTTTTTTGTTCATATTCATATCGCTCGCTCGCTGCGTTCGACAACTGTTTTTTTATTTCGGTTGATTTAGAAAAAGAGGATATTTTTTAGCGTTAGTTTTGAAGAGGAACAAGAAGAACCCAAGCGCAGTTGGCATATTTAATTTTTTTTTAAATTTTTTCAACGCAAAATACTTTTCGGTTTATAAGTGTCCTACCATTAAATTTATTAAATACAGAATAACCTCTAAATCAAAGGGACCCGAAATTAAATCAAGATATCAAGTTATCAAGATAACAAGGTAAATTAATTAGTATAGTATAAGATACTTTATTGAAAAGGGGAAATATTTTTCGAGATATTCAAGTTCGAGGTAGCAAGGTTATTCAGTACTAATAAAAGAATAGAACAAGTTCTACCTTTGTCTTTATTATTTTATATTCTTAAAGGGTGATAAAGAGAGGTGTAAAATTATAAAAGGATAAATACATAAGATACATGTTGAAACATACGAGACAGAAATGTAAGAAAGAAACACAGAAAATAGGAGAGAAGAGAAGAGATTAAATTACATTTCAAGGGGGCGATAGAAAAAAAAGAATCAATAAAGTAAATATTTGCCTTCATTTTTAAAGAGAGAAAAAGTCTTGAGGGAGAGAGTAAATGAGAAAGAATAAAATAAAAGATGCTAGAATGAATGAGAATAGGAGAGCGAATATAAATGTAAGGTAGGAAAAAATACAAAGAAAAAGAAAGAATAAGGGCAAATGAAGAGAGGGAGAGAAAGAAAAGAGTATCATTCGGAAGGTCCCTCAAATCAGTGGGTTGATTCCATCTGTTCGCTTTTTGGTCGGCCGCGTCGAGTTGATGAGTCGTCTGATTCAATCAAGAACTGGTGGGTGGAGAAGCCTTGTTCGGTGACACATGCGAGGGGTTGTTTTCGGTGGTTTCGCTGCGACACCTCCCCTCTTTGTGTCCCCCTCCCAGAAGCACGTGATGGGATGTTTGTTTGGGTGGGACAGGAAATTTGAAGGGGTGATCAGGGGCAGGGATAATTAGATTCGAATGCTGTACATTAAAGCACGCAGCTGCTGTTAGGTTGGGTGGGTATTGATTCAAATGGACTTCTACAATGATAAGTAAGTAATGTTGGGTCCTATCCTACAATGATAAGTTTGAGTAATAATAGAATAACTACTTATGAGAAATATTTTTTTCAAGGTAGTGTATTTTATCTTTTTTTCTTACGAGGATTTAAACTTTATTTACCAAATGTGTATTAAATTGAAACTCTTGCGTAATATTTTTGTGTACTTTTGTATACACTAAGCGAAGAAAGCAATTATTTTACTCTCCTCGAGAGATTTTTTATACCATTTACGAATCTCTAAAACTATATGTTAGTGTGAAGATTTGTATGTATTTTAGAAAATAAGGGTCGGTTTTAGTATGATTAGAAAAACAAAAGTTATAATTTTAGATATTTAGATATCGAAGAATTTTAAGTATTAAACATTGTTGCTTAAAATACTGATATAATACTGTACTGATATAAATATTGACGATTTTCACTCTTATTTATCAGTACTTTAGTTTTTAACACCAAATTTGTCTTGAATTAAATTAGAACCCTGGATAAACTCGTAGCTGATTCCTCAGTATTTTGGTTTATCTATCATAGTACAAAGCAACTTAATGAAAAAAGCATCACTGTATCATAGAAAATTTTAATTATACTTCTCATCTTTAACCGAAATTATTGTATGGAATCAAATTTTAAGAAATAACCCTGTATTGGCTGACCATTGATGCAGAGAAGTTTAACTATGAACTCCAAAAAAAATTATACTACAAGCTTTTTTATGCTTTACGCATCCCAAGCAACTCTGGAAAAACATACAAACCATCAACCTCGATGTCAGGCAGTGAAAATTACCGAATGCGGGCTTTAGCAACGAGACCCCATGTCTCCACGGGTATTGGCCTGCTTCAAGGCTGTATCCGATATCAGAGAAATGCAAACATTTTTTATGCAGAGATAAACATAGGAGTTGAAAGGTCTTTATGGAGGTCTTGGAGAACTTCCGCTGCCAAAGATAAGAAAGAATACAGCAGTTCAAATCTGAACTTTACTAACAAGATGATGACACAATTTGAGTTCATAACTCTCTTTTATCACACTTTCTTCAACTTGGGAATTTTTCTCACGATTTGTTGCCTAAGTTAGTTGGATGTGTAGCAGTACAATAATTTAATGAATGGTTTAACATCAAATTTGACTTTTATGAATTTTTACACATTATGAAGTATGTTAAGAAAAGGCGGGAAATTAAAATTTTCATCCCTTGCACTTTTGGATAAGATTATCTAAATTATACAAAAAATAATAAGATCACTTAAAATAACTATGGCATATAGTATTTTTATGGGTGAAGTTAGTTTTCCAAGTGAAGAAAGTACGGTACTCTTCCAAAATCCCGGCGCAAGCGATAAAGTCGCCAATAATGATGCAACCAGATCCAAACGGAATATCACCGTTTGTTTTTGTGTCGCAAGGGTGAGCTGTCCCCAAAAAATCTGTTTGGCGAGATTTGCACCGGTATTCTGGAAGAGTACCGAAAGTACAAATATTCGTTTTCCCCAAGACTTAACTTTGTTCTTTGGAAGAAATGAAAGCGGACCAATGTACATTTAAATTTTAAGTACGCTGAGGTAAAAAATATAGAGGTAGTATCCTATTGTTCATTGCTTAATTAAAACATTTTGTATTTAATCAGTAAAAGAAACTCGATGTCACAATCTAAAAACTACGAATTTAGCCATATTTAAAAGATTTTGTTTCCTATTTAAATAACTGAAAATGTTTTGAACAAAACCATATGGTATGACTACCGTGTGTCTTCTAAAAATTCTTTTTTTGATAACTATTAATGAATGTAACGCAGTTACGCTCATATAAACGACATAATAAATAAGCACCTTGACGTAGGTAAGAGAGCAAAGTTAATCAACGCACTTCAACTAAAATCACTAAATTATCAAGAGCTAATGAAAATAATCAAAGATATTAAAAAAACTAAAATCTTAGCAATAGCAAGATTCTTAAATTAAATAGTAGAATAACAAAGAAGAAAAGATTTCACCCCCTCCTAAGGAATTCCCGAGTTAATATGTAATTAAGAAGTATTAGTACCGAAGACGTAAAGAGAAGACGAAGAGAAAAATTTTCGTCAGCAAATGTCTCAAATAAATCTCAACTCAACTCAAAATAAGCACCTAGCACTGACACTCTTGCTAAACCTATCTTAAGATATTTAGATTTTATTATAGAGCTGTCATATATATGAATATGACTGTGACTAGTCAAAATACAACATCTCAATCTTACCATTTTAAGGTACTATTATACATTCTTCCAGATAAAAAAATTTACTAACTAATCTGCATTATGTTATAATTTTATAGGTCCTGAATAATAAAAGTGAATGATGGAAACATTTGCATGTCTTGGTTCAACAGACATGCATCTTCTTGATAATGTAAGGATATGTGTGGGTTGAAGGAGCGACTAAATTATTTAAAATTGGACAAGAAATTGCATAGTGAAAAGTCACTGTGAAAGAAGGTCTCTTATTCAGATCTCAAGGGCGATATAAATCTACTTTTCTATTTTAAAGTTTGATGATCATACAAGATCTACATTAATGTATGTGATATATTTTCGGAACAGGATACATGTCTTAAGTGTCGTCCCCCAAAACCAATTTTTTTACGTTGCATGCAATGAATATTGAATAAAGATATCTTTTACATGTCTTTGTCCACTTATAGTTTTTATTTATTTTGAATCTTATAGATTTTGAGTCATACATCTGTTTTAGAGTTTTATTGAGGCATTGGTCAAGAAATCATGAAGGCAAAACTCAGGTAGGTAGTTTTATGAATATTTCGAATTTTACATTCTCTCTCTCTCTCTACTTATTTATAACTTTTATTCACTACTTATTTAGGTACTCTTACTTTGAGCATGGCTAATTAGTTTCTGTGAGTCACTATACCTACAATAGACTTTCATAGTGGCGCCATACAAATTTACCTCCGTCTTGAACATCACGTTTTACCCGATTAACAAGACTTATTTTCGACCCTGAAAACACACGCACCAGGTTCTTCTAACTCGTGGACTTGACCATGAAAGAGGACAAGAACTCCTCCAAGCCGAGTCTGCCATGCAAATGCGATGTATGCTCAAGCCAGCCTCCATTTGATCAGCCAGCAGACTTAGCCCGCATGGCTAATGAAAGCCAAAAGATGCCTAAATTAATCTCAAGGTGAAGGCCTAGGCCGATCACCCCTCGAACCAGGCAGCTGAACGCATGGGATTAATTGGAGCAAGTGTCTTTAACCTCCTCCAGGGACGCAATCCTGGTGCTGGACTGTTTGTCCAGCAGAGTCTTCTGCATGTCTTGAAGATGTCCTAATTAACCTTGCCCGTGAAGACGGGATGCGAATTAGCCTAGGCAAACAGAGCGTAGGTGTGGATGAGAGAATCCTTGCGAAATATAGGATCTTTACGGCCAGGTTTTGAGAGGATGGTTGATTGCACTCTGGGGAGGAAACGCGTCATGTGGAGAGGGACTGACTGCGTCTTGCTGTGTTGGCAATATTTGCCTACATAATGTCAGGACTCGTGCTTTTTGGATCCTCATTTACATTGTTCCCAGTTGTGGTCAACCACCATTGACGATCTTCGTTTAGAGCATTTGTGCTGAAGCGATGTTTAACGAAAGTGATGCAACAGTCACACTCTGAAAAATATTTGCGCTTAAGATTATGGGGATTTTTAAATGGTGGTTAGGGGGACGATAATCTTCGAGCCTTTAATGGACAGTTTGACACTTGGAGCAAAGAGAAAAAAAGTGTATTTTCTTTATACACCAACCTGACTATCAGGTCAGTCTATTCATTTAGGATAGGCGCCTGAGACGTAATATATTACAAGTAGTTATTATTGTAATTATAATCGAAACATTTTTCGTCTGCAATGACAAGGCAACCTAAGCAGAAGTTGTTAAAATACTGTATAAAATTAGGTCACTGAAGTGTGATGAGCGCTATTAAGCATTATTGAGGGTTTTTGATCCTGTTTCAGGCACCTATTCAGGCACCTATGGTTGCCAACTGGGTTATTATGTTTACAACCAAGCTGCTGGCATGATGAATTTCAGAAGGACGACTTGGTCAACAACTATAGATTCTCGGGGGGTAGAGCTTATTCAAGAACATGTTTGGTATAAATACTGCACGTTTCAATAGAAAATAGTATACTTTTTGCACCCAAGAAAAATGTAACAAAAAATAAAATTTATATTTAAAATGCACATATTATATCAACACATATTTATTTCATCAGTTTAGGTTTTATGTTGTTAACTCTGTTATCAACTAAGTCTTCGACACTGTTGAAAAAACTAAGTTGATAATAATGCAGTAGTCTCCTAACAACGTGAAGGGAAAACCAGAGAAAAAAATGAATGTTTCATTTAAATAACCCTTTGAAAAGTACCCCAAAATACACCGTATTTCAAAGACCTTTTTTCTCAAATATATACTGTTTTTATTCTACACACACAGTCTTAACATTCAAACTATTTGAAGTCCGTAGTTTTATTTTGGTCTAAGTATTGTATTTTATGATACTTTTTATAAATAGCTTAATTTGAATGAAGGAAGGGAAAAACCCATTTAGGCTGATAATATGCTCGTTATACAACACCTGATTGCACAATAAAATAATATTTTCAGCCTTTTGAATATAATTTAATGTGTTAATAGATTTAATATATTTTAAGCTTCCTTTACTCACAAATGATGTTTCTGAAAAGGAAGCTATAAGTATAAATTTTATAGCATATTGTCCCTAAACGATATATATTTAAAAGATTTAATAAAGATTAAATTCAGCCATAGAAAGAGCTAAAAATAAATGTGGGTTCTTACATAAGCCTCCATTTAGTGTTTGTTCTTTAAAAAGTTATTTTTAGACCATTTCAATGCGTAATACTACGAAATAGAACATTTAAGAATAAGCTCAAACTTTAAAATAATTATGTTAAGTGTTAACTTTTAATTAGGTGTAGTAAATTAAGTGTTTAATTAGAAATTAAATATTCAAGAGCTGTTTGGGTTTAAGAAATCTAATTTTTTAGTTTAAGTGCTTATGGGTTCTCTTAAAAAATTATTGACTCAAAGATGGTATTTTAAACCTTTAGTGAATTTATCCTTATTTTTAGCTTCATCGTTTATTTCAGAGAAACAAAGTATTATTGTTTTGTAACGCTGTGCCAAGCGACACCTTGTGTGCAAGACATAAGTAGCTCTCACTTGGGGTGCAATGTTACTATGCAAATGTATTCAACTTTTAGGTGAAGAAGAGGTGATTGCTCTTTGACTGGAAACGCGTCATTGCTGTTTTTACTATATTTGCAGGAGATAATTCTGTTTTTAATGACACTTCTGCGCAATACTTTCTCACCTGGAAGGAATAGAAATGCAATCATTTTAAGACAGTGAAATTATCTCAGCTCTTCTAGACACTGCACTATATGAAATTTTTAACAAAATTGAAGGATTGTTTTTAAATTTTTCATAGTTATTATACTATTTTCCATTATAAGAAGACTTTATCTGGCTATAATTTTTACATAGTACAGAATACCTATAGTTTGATTGCCCAAGCAGTATTTGCTATATCTACATACCTGGGATCCTACCTAACCACAAATAATATAATTTAATACCAATTAATCAAATGATAGTATTTAACTTTAATTGTATTGTATCTTCATGTCCTGTACAAGTGCATTCATTAACTTTGGGTCTTACATCTTGGGAAACGAATGTAACTTGTTCATGTAATCTTCTGAATGTTTAAGTTTTTCTAAAATTAACAATGTTCCATGTATAAAATCTTGATTTTGTGATAAAATTTTTATCCTGTAACTTAAACTAACTTTGCATGTACCTATCATTTTAAATTTAAACCATTTAAAAATATCTAAGAGTTAATACGAAGTTGAATAAAAGAGGGTGAAAATTTCACGCATGGTGATTTTACAAAATATTTTCTTGGAATAATCCAAACTTCATCGAATGGCATGCGGTTTTGTATTGAAATAGTTTGACCTCTAAATACATTAAAAAATATTTGAGGTTTTTAACTATATACCTGTATACAGGTAGTCTGATCCAGGAAGTCTGTGTGATGGTATCTTAATCCCAAATTCAGACTTAAAACTACCAGTTGTTAGGCGTTGTCAAACAAACTATTGTAAGTGAATGCTCGTTTTCAAGATTGCAAATAGAATAACAGCATGGTAAATATATTTCCATCAAGCTGTCCTATTTCTTAGCTATCCTTTGAAGGCTCAAGGTTTGATGAGAAAATATCTCCTAGTAACTCAACAAATTTAAAGAACAAGACTCAATTAGGGAGTAAAAGATGTCTGCGGTTAGCGATAGTTTATCCGGTAAGATACTTAACCTGGAGAGTGTTAAAATTTATTGTGGTAAGGTAATACGTGATCCAACCACAGGATGGTTGATTTCTTTTTTATGAAGATACCAAAAAGGATTAACAAATAAAAGTAAAAGTGACTAAAGGCAGTTCCCCCTTTCCTTAGGAATAGTAAGAGAAAAATTGATTTTTGATATCGATATTTAGGATATAATCATTTTACATAAAAAACAATTTCAATATTAAATACTTTAGCAACATAACACATAAGCTAAAAATTATGTGTGTGTGACTTATCCCACTTGGTCGACAGTAACATCATACCAAGTCCATGAAGCCGAAATTTGTCAACAGTTTAAAAACTGCGCCTGGGCTGGAGTACAACTTGTCCTTGTCACAGCCAATACACATTAAAATATGCGCAGGAGTAGCCTGTGTTGTTTCGCACTTAGTACACAGAGGATAAACTTTCTGGCCCGCCACATGACGTTGGGCACGGAGATGACCGGAGCGCAGCCTAGCAATAGCTAAAAATTATTATTGAAGTAATCGAGCCCAAAGATTCCACAACCTCTTAGAATTCTACTGAAAAGAATGAGGTGCACACAGTAAAAACAGCATTAAAGTATATGAAAGAAATGTATGACTTCTTGAATGATTCTGCAGGTCACAACTCTTAAGTTGAAGGAGTCTAGGGGGTCATAAAAGTATCTCGGAATACTTCACAATTTTAAAGTTGAATACTTTATACATGAAAGCATTATTATGCTTTTAAAGCACTTCATACCCAAATTTCGATTTTTGTATATCTTTATGCATACCGGAATGGCGTTATTGAGATACCTCTTACGATTTGCCCAATCACTACAAGACATTAAAAAACTGAATCGACCAAGCTGGCGACTTCGCGACTGGACATTCCCGTCCTCGCCTTCAGCTGTCCGCTTGGTCACCTTGACCAAGTGGCGAAGAAATCCCTCTCTCCTCCTTCTCAGACTGGGCTGACCCGATCGCACAACATATCCAGGCCCGATCTGCATCCATCCATTCATTCATTCATTAAATGCCGCATTCTTGACCCGAAACCGTTACGAAAGGCGGAATTCCTTCGTCTGTTTCTTGGAGGAGATGGAACTCGTTACAGGTGTCGGAGGATGTCGGGTTTTTCCCTTGGATGAGCGAATCGTTGTTGGAATGCCTAATGAATTGGGATTGATGATGGAGTTTGGAGTATTTTTTTCCGTTATGAAACATTTAGGTTCTTACATGTGTTGGAATGTTGGGTTGTGAGGTACGGAGGTGGAGATTATCAGTTGGTTTTGGCTATGGTGTCATCCTTGTGATTAGATTCTTGCATCCTACGTTCTCAAACGCATGTTGAATGATGATGAAATGGTCAATGAGTAATGCCCTTGGAAAAAGTGAATTTTTTTGTGTTGTTATATTCTGTGTAATTTGAATCAACGTCTTGCTACTAGTCATTTCCCATTGCATTTCTATTGCGTTACCAAGGTGACGAGCCGCCTATTCTATTTACACGGAGTATAGAATAAGTGTAAACAGTATAGTGACGTGAAAAATGTCTGGATTAAAACTTGATGCATTTTGGCTCGTACAATCCTTATTGATACCTACAGAAACCCAATGCAAATAATCAAAATGGATTTTTTAATGCTCACCTCAAACCATTCAAGTCCTGTAAATCAAACTATGAAATATGACATGAAAAACATGGATGCTTTCATATTCTTCCCACAGAAAATGTTTTGAACTTGATTACCAATAGTATTTTATTGTTTGAACCATTTTATGGATTCCCTTTCCAAACATCGTAGTCAGAGTGATTTTTCCGTCTCCGTTTTAACGAAGGAGAAAGGAAACAACTATACAAAAACGCAAGTCATTATCAGTAATTTTTCCAACAATTATTAAATTTTAATTAGACGTATTTTTTGTAAGAGCATGATAAAATCAGCAATTCAAACCACCTTTGACACAAATATCAGGTATTTCATGCACAACTGGACATTTGAATAAAATTTATCAAGCCCTCCTACCGTTTTATTTTCACAACCATTATCTTTTTCATTCCTTTTTGACATCCCTCTGGAACGTTCCCAACTGTTAAAACTCATTCCAAAATAAGGCAACAACCATAACCATTTCCTTGACGAGGCCCTCTTCGACGCCACAATCTTGACACAAAGCAATTATAAATCTCTGAAAACCGAAACTTTTCCTCGGGACGACGAAGCAGAGGAACTCCATACATGTTGCCCAACAATAAATATCCCTCTGACACAATGCGGGCTTGTGACGGTGGCAGCCTTGAACTGAGCGCCTCGGTCACCAAGGCTCAGGTCTTTTGCACAATGCTTTCGGCCTCACTCACTGGGATCAAAAGAGGGGCGAATCTCTGATGAAGGGTGGAGTGCCCATTGTTAATTATAGCCTCGTCGGGGAATGTAATCGAGAAATATCGCATTTCTTTTGAATGTGGTGTTTTATGCAGCTGAATGTTTGACTGATGGAGTAACAATTAGTTCCTTATTATGTTGATATCATATATGAAATTTAAAAGAAGATAAAAACGTGAATGTTTTAGAATCATACATTTAAGCCTTATTGTAGGTTTTGTTTTAAAGAGTGACATGTTAGAGTTGATTTCAGTTATGATAGACATGAGAGTTAAGTTTTGTACTTAGCATATTTCTGAAAAGGGAATACCGAGATTAATAAAACTAATACTGTAAGTATAAAATACAAATATTTGTAATGATTTAGGGATGGATATAGGAGGAAAACCCATGGAGAGAATCCCTGATGGCTATGGATTTACCCTCTACCAGAGTAAAAATAATCTAATGCTCGTTGTGTATTGTCTTTTCTGATTATGTCACTCTTGGTGCAATATGATCTGACTAGATTCTTGCGCCATAAAACCGAAACAAAAAACTGAACAAACCAGAATAAAAATTCAATTTTCTGAAAAGGGTTTATGACATAGTCCCACAGCGCCTCTTCCCCATTAATTTGTTCTTGTCCAAAATAGTTATCTAATCGCTTGTAAAATTATTCAACAATAACAATGTAGTATTTGTAAGAGTAGCCAATTTCAATTAGTACGTATTCAATAAATACGTTTATTGGTTTTGCCCACCACCAGAGGGTATGGACTCTCAATTCCTTAAAAAAATTTATGTACGTGAAAACGTCAAGGATTTTTTTTTCACTACGGAGACTATAAAAAAAGCAGCTTGTTAGAGTTCTAAATTTTTGAATTTGGTGAAACAGGTATATTCTTAAACGAAATGCTCTCTTTATCGTTAGGGAAAGAGATAGATATTGTGGTGATTCCTCTCTTTTTCAATTGCACGCCTCTCATGAAATTCTTCTCGAAAGGATTGAATTAATGAACTATTAATTCATAAGCGTGTCTTGGTCAAAAGAAATATTCTTGTAACATCCGTGAAAACCCCATCATTTCTCTCGAACTGAGGACAAACAACAAGTGAAAGATTACCTCCTTCATAGAGTGTTATGAAAGGCAAAACCCCTAAGAGACCACAATAGAGACGTAGCATCGTCTGAAGGTCTTTCTGAAGGTAAACAAACGATCTTTCCAGAGTAACGCGAGACACGCGGATATAAGGGAGAGGCACGTTTCGAATTTCCCCCAACCCAAACCCAAGGAACTTTCCAGAAGACAAAAGACATTCTTCCAAACGCCCGCCGCCACAACAAACATCCCGATGAATTAATTAGCTTCTTTTGTTCATTTCTTGGGAAAGTACTAATTGAGACCTTTCGGATCATTCCAACCGCCCCTCTGTGACGCAGAGGGGAGTGGAGTTGTTCCTCTCCTGCTCAGCCGTGTTTGTAAACAAACCCGGTGGGTCAGGCGCGTGGCACCGTGACGAGATCCTCGCGTGACCTTCGTGAGCCTCGGAATGGAGGTTGCCTGCTCTCCTCCTCACGGTTCGCCTGAGACGGGGAATTGGGTTGCTTGCTTGCAGGGCTGGTTTCTTTTTCTTGAGAGTCGAATCTGGAAGCAGCTCAGCTTTGGGACTCTGACGCCACCTGTGTGGGGAATGTAGAACTATTGGGTTCTTTTGCTGGAAAGTAATGAGACTTGAAGTTTAATTACTAGAAAATTAAATACTGTTTTGAGGAGAAGTTTATTTTGTATTTTGGTATTTTAAAAAATAAACTTCTCTTAACAATCATTGATAGTTATTTTCAAGTTAAAAAATTGTCTGAAAAATTTTTGAAAACGTCAGAAAGCTTATCCTTCCTTCATCCCTTGCTAAACCTTCTACAATAACAAAATATTAAAACTGTCTTTATGAATATTTATTATTTTAAAAGGTAGTTTGCTTTTACAATGATATTAATGCCACAACCAAAATAAATCAACCAAGAATACACATAAATAAAAAAATCAACCAATAAATATATATATTTTAATTTTTTTGCTAGTTAGTATTTCACCCTTTATGAGAGCAAAATAATCAATGTCACAAGTCAGTCCTACGTTTTAGTTTTCAGAACTTCCAAATTTATTTAATAAATGTTGTTAAAGATTAGCTAATAAAATGAGAAATATACCTTGTCTAACTGTCGGGATTTATCAATCTTTTCTTGGTTTTCACCTCTGAAATTTTCACACTTTCAGAATAACTTTTACCGTATTCCAGACTTATTTTAGTCGAATCTCATCGCATATAAAGAAGGCATTAATGGAAATTGATTGTCATAGCGTAGCGTTATGTAGTTATTTTCAATGGATTTTATTTATATGTGTTTTGATAGTTGTAATCACTGTAATCCTTTCAAGAAATTAGAGAGATCTTTATTAGTAGTAGATAATGAAAGCTAATTTACACCTCATCCTATAAGAGCAGTCCACCTGCTTAACAATGCATGACTTTCCACTTCCAGTACGGTCACAGGCCCTCATAACTCACCCGGGTTTAGTCATTCATTAGATTTACCGCCCCTGACAACCTGATCTGGGGCTTACACCCCTTGGCGGATGGAATGGCACCATCTTTCCCTCATCAGCCCCTTAAGAGGGGGGCAGTAATGGTCATCTAATACGTGTCGACCCCTATCGGCCTTCCTCCATTGGGTCTCCATTAATCTGATAGCTTTCTAATGGTCGCCGACCCTTCTGTGGGCACCCCTGCAAAAATCTCATTCCTCAAAGGGGGAATTAGGACTTATGAGGGCGATTTGAGACCTTGTACATTAATAGGGGAGTCCCCGATCATTGCCGGGTAAGTGTGAGTGCTGTGCTGGGAAAACTGCCGCGAGATGGCTTGTGCAGTTGATGGATATTGGCAATGAAGAAACAACTGCTTTGGGGGGTCGTGTGTGGTCCCAGCTGGGTGCTGGGTATTGTTTTTGTTGCTTCTCAGCCGCTCTTTCTGAACGGAAAATTTGTAAAAATGTTTTTAATCAAAAACTTTGAAACTGTACGATAACTTTACGTATGTTGGTAGTTCTTATGGAATCAGTTGTAAGTTTGTAAATGTGTTATGATTTAATTGGATAATATATTTCAGGAACTGACCTATTCAATTGAAAGGCTTGTGTAAAAAAACTGCACTGTTTTTTTACCACCATTTTGAGAATGTCGTTGATAAACAAACCATTTTGAGAAAGATTAAGTCGGTAACTAACTATCTTG
The DNA here is from genome assembly GCA_024610705.1 of Tetragnatha versicolor. Lineage (NCBI taxonomy): Eukaryota > Metazoa > Arthropoda > Arachnida > Araneae > Tetragnathidae > Tetragnatha > Tetragnatha versicolor. The sequence continues at coordinate 50,340,665 of JANDEH010000001.1, read as the reverse complement.
TTAAAAAGGAGGTCAAATAGGGGGAAAAGTAAAAACAAGAGAGTGAATGAGAGAGTAGAAACGTAATATAACAAACAGAAGGGAATGGAAAAAGAAGAAAGAGTAAATTAAAGAATGAAGAGGATTGAGAGAAACAGAGAGGTTTCAATAACTTTTAGGAAAGTTGTATAAAATAACTTATTATATTGAAATTCTATTGTGAGGATTACCTGGAATATAATAACGTCGCTCAATCTTCATTTAATAACAAAGATCAAGAAATCTAAAAACTAATAATTTTCAATCTAACAAATGGACCATAGTTATAGAGTGTTTCTGTTTATAAAAACCATTAACAACCTGATGTGGTTTTTGTTATTCACATCGCTTTATCTTAAATAAATTATGATGTAGTTTATAAAAAAATAAATGTCTTTAAAAATAAAATTTTGTATACTTAAATTTATTAAACGTTTTCAATCTTTTTAGCTTGAGCAGACAATTAGATTTTCTTTCCGTTCCTAAAGAATTTTTAAAATTTGGTTATTAGTTTAGGTGTATTAACAAGCTCCTCAGCAATAAATGTTACGAAAATCTCCACAGAGTATTCCCACAGCGCTCAGCAGGTACTTAAAACGATCACCGCTTACAAACAGTTCTAAATTGTAGCTGATGCTTATCACCCGTTCCCCTCCCTTCCATCGTGTTCATGGCTGGGCGCTATTTTTATCAAAAAAAGTGGAACTAAACGCTCAGTCAACACCCCCATATCTAAAAAGGGGGGCGAAGGCTGGAAAAGGCGAGATTAAAGCCAACCCCTGTTTGCTCTCCTCGTTCTTTTCCCCTATACACTCCACCAGACCCCACCGAACTGTAAAATTTCGAACGAAATAAAAAAAAGGCCAGCGGGGGCGTTCGATCCTCAAGTGGGTCTGTCTGCAGACGATAGACAAACGAATCTTTTTGTTTTCGTTCTCTCTCCACCCTGAGTGATTTGTCGTCTGCAGCGCGCGGACAAATATGCGGAAACAAAGGGACCGAGCACCTCGTATTTCATTCGGTTTACGACCGTCAACCGTTCGAATGCACCCTTTCGATATAAATGTTCGATTGGGGTGTATTTATAGAACGGGAAACCGATGGAGCGTAAATCAGCCGTAGACGATCGGGCTAGGAATGCGTGGTAAAAAAATTATGTAATAAAGTTATCGTCGTAAATTTTTTTTCGGGGTTTATCAAAGAAATGTCGCGTTCTTTTTGTTGTCTAGGAATGTCGGACTGCGTACGTGGGGTGGGAGTAGCTCACCAGACGATCTCTAAGAACCGATGCAAGTAGTGTCAGAAGCTGTATTATTCTGAAGCAATATTTATACTCTGTATGTCCTTGGTGTCAGGAGGAAGGTGCAATGATCCAACATCAGAGGGTCTTAAATCAAGGAACAATGATGGTAGGGTAGGCTTTTGAAGTTTAAAATGTCACATTCCCAGTGAAATGCAGACATGTTCATACGATCTAAAGTCTGCATTTGTTTCTAACTGAAAACCGAGCAACACCGACTGCATACAAGGGCAGCATGGAGAAATTCGAACTACAGCAGTTCTCTACTAAAACGGGATATTGTAAAATCTCCATTTCTGCATTACTAAGTGAACCAAATTTTTTATTATATCGGTATCTGTACGTTTTGAATTATTTATTTTGAATTTTGACGGTTAACTATGAAAGGGTAGATTATTACAAATTAGGAGTCGAATAAATAGTCTGACTTCAAATGTAGCTATTAAATGTCAAATATCAGCAATTGTTAAGTTTTTTTTAAGAAAGTGAATATAAAGTAAAGGAGATTAAAGGATTTTCGGATTGACAAATTTGAATTAACACACTGATAACGAATGATACCTTTTAACCTTGTAATACGGGCTACATCTATGCTACATTAAATGCTTATGTCACCAGTATTCTTTTTAGTACCAGATTACCAACTGCCGATATTCGTTTCTCAACATAAAAAGCTGTAAGAAAACCATTATGTTTAATTACTTAATAATCGAGTTTTTATAATCTCGGGGATCCTAATAAGCTACATAACACAAACTTTAACGCATAGGAAAAAAAACTAATGTTTCCCCACAGAATCAAAATAGAAACATCAATTAGTTCCAATTACGAAGTCAGAGGGCATATTGCTACCATCTACAACGATGATAAAGCATTTGGATGAAGAACGGGAGACGGGGCCAACAAATTTGCGACTATCCATCTTAACAACTCTGTGTCTTAATCGTAGCCACCCAACTCTAAATTTATTTTCGAGAAGAGGGAGAGGGCCTGAGACAAGCCTAGAAGTGGAGCAGATGTGTGACGAACGGCATTGAAAAATGACTTACACACGGGGAAAAAAGACAAAACACGGCGATGGTAAACACTAAGTGGGTGGTGCGATATATAAAGTGCGAAAAAAAGGTGTTGTATTGTTTGTTACTGCGGAAAATGGCCTTGGTGGGAGGGGTGAAAAAACTTGTTGCGCTCCCCAAATAGTATGTGTGTGTGATTCAGCATTTCTGTGTGGTCTAGGTTTTTAACATTGAAAATTAGATTTGTGGGGAAAAATAGATTTTATACCAATAAATAAATTCTCCAATTAATTAAAATTTAATTTATTTAAATTTGTCCGTGTCAGGCGCTTTAGAAATATTTTCATGTCTGATTTGTCTCCCTTATTTGATATTTTTAGTATATTTAATTTTCGACTATTAGCCTTAAAATAAATCTGGACTATTCAAAAAAACTTTCAATATTTTCACTGAAAAATTCAGTGAAAAAGGTCATTAATTCATTTGCATTTTTCAAACCCTATTTTTCTCATAACAATAATTACTCACGTTTTCTACTCAACAAGCGTATTTTGGAATCAGGAGATAATTTTCAATAAATTAAAATTGAATATTTAGCTGCAATTCTCCATGATTAGTATGAGTAAAATTTGTTTTGGGTATCAAATATAAAACTAAAATATAATATACTAAAATATAATATAATATAATACCTGCTCGCTATCGCTCTCCAACCCCCCGGGAACTGCTGACGCAGTTCCCCTAGGATTGCTTCGCAATCCTGTGCTCGCTACGCTCGCTCGCCATACGCTGGTACAGCCTAGCTGAGATTCATTACCAACTAAAGGTTCAATTCCGTTAGAGTTACCGCTTAATATCGCCAATCTCTTTTGGACACCAAAAAGTATAAATATTACTAAATAATTTCAAATTCATATCTTAAAATGGTTTCAATTCCGTTAGAGTCCCCGCTAAATATCACCTATCTCTTTTGAAAGCTTAATTTTCAAATATAAACAATTTTTAAAAATTTTTAATGATAGACTGAACAGTTAGGTAAACATCTAATTAAACATATTAATCCATAAATATAAATTATTTAGCAATATTTATAATTTTTGGTGTTCAAAAGAGGTAGGCAATTATTTAGCGGGAACTCTAACGGAATTGAACCTTAAAATGTTTAATTAGATCTGTAACTGTTCAGTTTATCATTAAAAAAATATTATATTTGAATATTAAGCTTTCAAAAGAGATTGGTGATATTAGCGGGAAATTTAACGGAATTGAACCCCAACTAAATTTATTGGTGAAAATGTAGTTTTATAAATGGTAATATGCAGCAGGGAAACAGTAAATACAGTGTATGAAAAATGTATATACAGTGTTTATAAAATTCATGGTTACTGTTGCATTAGCCAAGAAAAACCACCATAAGCAGTAAATTTTTATCAGATAAGTACTATTAACATGCATATAAAAATAATAATTTAACAGTAAATTAATAAAATGGTAACATTTAATCCCTCTTAACATATTTGAACAGCTAATAACATCATTAGAGACTGAAATCGGAAAAAAATCAAATCCAAAACAATGCACTCCTTTTGTAAACAAATTTATTGTTGCCAACCGAGTAAAAGAAATACAACGAAATCTGGACGTCACGCAAGAGAATTATATATATAGATAACACATTGAAAAAAATTTAGGAAGCTATGCCAAACAGTGAAATGATCTATAGTACAATAATCTCGTGGTTTTCCGGTATAATTTCCCTTCTAAAAACAATTTCAAAAATATATAATGTTGAGCAATAAATGCAACAAGCAAACATTCTTAGGATGTTTTTTGCATCGTAACCAAATTTAAACTCTAAAAGTTCAGCCTGTGCTACTTTTTCTGAGTTGGTGGGAATGCGAAAAATGTCAAGCTTGTTAAAGTTGTTCTTCAGCCATTTTAAAAGCAACAGTTCTCAAACTGACGTTAAAATAACAATGTGTAGTTTAAAGAATATCCAAAGGAGTCATTATTTAAACTGCGTAAGTTTAGAAGCAAATGTACATCTTAAATTGAGTTTTTTTTTCCAAGAAAAAAGAATTTCTCCTGAGTATTCTGAGTATTTTCTCAGTGTTTTTAAAGAAATTGTGTCCTTGTGACATTAAGTACACTACTGTTCATAAATTAAGGACGGAACTATTTTTTCAACATAACACCTAGTGAAATTATTTTTCATCAATGAAAATTATACCAAGAGATGTTCAATGGGTGGAAATACAGGGCCCGAAAGCAAATTTTCTCTACCAATATTTTAAGTGGGTAAATGGACCCTCCATTGATAATGGAGTCCCATTACAATTTGGAGCTGTGGCAGAAACGTCTGTGTAAGAGGTATTTTACCGAAAACTTTATGGTTATTGTAATGAATATTATTACTCCTGAACTCAGTGCATATTTTTAAAAGCCTGTGTTACCTTTAAATGGTATTTTTTATGTTTTATTGATAGAAATCGGTCTAATCATCATTTTTGGCAAGTTTTAGCTTCTGGGTCATTTTTGGTAATTGGTATCTTACCGTCAACCATGTTTTAAGTAGTTCTTACATGTGCTAGATTATGTTTAGGTCTGGAGACCCTGAAAGTAAATTATTTCTTTCAATATCGTGACTTTCAAGAAACTTTGAGATAGCCAAATTGTGATTTTGTGCAACTTTTTCTCTCATAAAGAGAAATTCCTGACCTGAAATTTCTTCTAAGAGAATCAAATGGGACATGAGAACACAGGTACGCAATAGCAAACATCAGTGAAAATATCTGCGGTGTATACGAGGTGCTCAAACGGCACAACATAATTGTATAGTTTCACAGAAAGGACATCTGTTATTAATGTTTGAAAAAAAGTATTTTTTAGTGTTTATGGTCGTAGACATACCTAAAAAGAAACATATAGTTGTAAAAATATCTCCATTACCTTTGAAATGAGTTTTTAAGAGATATAATTTCTCCATTGATACTCTATTACTGTTATAGACATTTCAACACTCCCTATACACGAAAAAAATTTTCCCTGATGTCTGCGATCACGTGCCTGGGTTCTCATGTCCCATTCGCTTCTTTTAGAAGAAATTTCAGATCAAGAATTTCTCTTTATGAGAGAAAAAGTTGCACAAAATCACAATTTGGCTATCTCAAAGTTTCTTGAAAGTCACGATATTGAAAGAAATAATTTACTTTCAGGGTCTCCAGACCTAAACATAATCTAGCACATGTAAGAACTACTAAAAACATGGTTGACGGTAAGATACCAATGAGGAAGTTGCATGATTTTTTTTATTTTTTTAATCGATTCCTCTTGAAAAAATAAGCAACTACCCAAAATTTTAGGCCTATCGAGAAATTTTTTGATTACCAAAAAAATTAACAAAAATCCCCTTTTTAAAAGCGCGCGAAAATGCCAAGAGTTTGGATGTGACGTCATCTTATATTAACCATTGTTGTAAAGCAATGGAGTTGATGGTATTATTGTTGACGTCATCTTATAGTTTAAACAATAAACGTTTTCAGTCACGTGTTTTTTTCTCGACTTTTAAATTAAAATATTTAATTACCTGTACATTTTTTTGAAAAACGGACTAGATATTTCATTTTACCATTCAAAAAACCATACGGAACACTTGTTTGTTTTTGAAAATCTGACACATGCAACTTCCTTATTACCAAAAATGACCCAGAAGCTAAAACTTGCCAAAAATGATGATTAGACCGATTTCTATCAATAAAACATAAAAAAATACCATTTAAAGGTAACACACGCTTTTAAAAATATGCACTGAGTTCAGGAGTAATCATATTCATTACAATAAACATAAAGTTTTCGGTAAAATACCTCTTACACAGACGTTTCTGCCACAGCTCCAAATTGTAATGGGACTCCATTATCAATGGAGGGTCCATTTACCCCCTTAAAATATTGGTAGAGAAAATTTGCTTTCGGGTCCTGTATTCTCACCCATTGAACATCTCTTGGTATGATTTTCATTGATGAAAAATAATTTCACTAGGTGTTATGTTGAAAAAACAGTTCCGTCCTTAATTTATGAACAGTAGTGTATTAAGGAAAATGTTTCTCCCTTTTACAGCTACTAGATTGAAGCAAATTTTTTATATTAGCTTAGAAATAGCTTATAAGGATTGTTGAAGCGCACGGCAACAGCAGTGGAGGAGCAGAGTGTCCTGGTGGCGCCCTCTAGGTGTTGGTAAGGCACCACATGCCTATTATTCTCTTTTCTAAAAAAAGATTAATCAAAGTAAAATAATAAGTTAGGCATCTCTTTGAAAATGGAACTCAAAATACTTAGTTACGTAGTCCTTCAAAACGAAATTTTTAAAAAAGGTTAAATTAAGATTTACTCATGTGACAAATTTTCCCCATTAAAGAGATTCTCTAAGCAAATGAATAAGTTATCTGAGAGATTCAAAATAAACCCACAACGTCGCACCAAACCCGAGGGCACTTGACTTTCAGTTACGCGTTCGAATAATTGACACATTTTGTAACGTTTCTTTTGAAGGAGGAACTCCACGTGCCAATTCCTTCCAAACGACGCACTGTTCTCCAAAAGTGACATGACCAGCACGTGAAACAACGTTTTCCTCCATTCAAGAACTCCATCCTACGACGTCGCAGGTATAATTACCACCATCGACATAATTGTCACTAAATAACGATTAGTAATAAGAAACAAACACAAGAAATTACTAACAATATGCAAACGACTTGTAGAATGTCACTAAGCGCTTTTGTTTTTATTGTAGCATTATCATTAAACGCGTAAATAAATAAATAACAACGAATAATGCCGAACTTGACGATTGGAAGAAAAAAAGTCGTTTGCGACAGAATGTTGCCATTCGAGAAACTGTGTGAAAAAATGAGTGGAATGTGGAAGAGAAGAGGGGAAAAAAGAACGCGTAATTAGCATTCTGGAAGCCTTGAGCAGGATTCCGAAAGGCCGAATGTCTGTCCCAGAGTTTATAAACGGTGAAGGACGCTATCTTAATTCCCGTCGTTCAACTGAATGACACTCAACTCAACTCATCTCGCACGATCGTCTTTTCAAGATGGCGGTGTCTGTCTGCTAGCTTTTTTCCCAAGAGGTTTTTTCCTTGTTTACCCTGTATTATCCTTCTTCTAGATATCAATTAGATAGTATTTTTATGTAGTTAGAGGGCATAGAACACAAAAATCGTCAACTTTCCCAAATCAAAATAAAGCTTGAATTACATTTCTATCATGAAAAAAGAACCCGTGATACAATCTATTGTTGTGGGATGTTTTTGGTAATCAAGCATTTCAAGTTCTACCTTTAAATGTGTTTTCTTTACGGTGCTTTTTTATGCTATCTCTCATCTTCAAATTAATATAAAACAAGAATAGTCCAAAACTAAGGTAGGAAATAACTTTTTCAACATTTTAATTTCCTTTTATTCTGAGCAATGATTTTTTTACTTTTTAAAATACAAATTTTAAAAAATACAAGAATTTTCACTTTATTTTTTATTAAATTGATATTTTTTAAACACTTTTTTATACAAACTCTTTTTAAGTGTAAAGTAATATATTTAACTTCCCGTCTACTTTTTTCTGATTCTTAAACTTTCTGCATAAAAAAGGATCGATTTTGTTCAAATTGTTTGGATTCCGTACCTCTATTCTGGGTCTTTTGTTTGGATACCTAATCTTTCCCAAAGGATTTGGTGATTTCGTTTTATAACGCAGAGAAAGAATGCCTTTGATCAGATAGATAAAATAGATCGCTTGAAAATGCTCTATTGTTCTCTTTCCGTTTCAGAAAGACGGGGATCTGAATTCTTATTTCGCATTTGTTCTTCACTTTCGAACAAAATTCCATTTCATTCCATCGGAAATTGAAGTTTATGGGTGAAGCTTTCGACATCGCTTTCATTTGACAGTTTTCTTTTAACAAAATGATCCTTATATCAAACATAATATGGACCAAGCATTTTTTAAGTCCATAAAAGTTTACTTTGTTTACAAGCAACGTAATATTTAAATAAGATTTTCCCCAAAAAGATTAACTCTCTCTGAGACTTAAAAATAGAACTCAAACATTCCATTGTATGAAAGTTTCTTAAGTAACTTTTCAAATAACTTTCAAAACTTTATTAACTTAATATTCACAAGATGCTGGTTATTTTAAGTGAAGAGAAGTTATCTATCATTAACTATTGAAATCAATAAAGGCATTTTTTCTTTGTTTAATTTTTTTACTGATTGACTAAATGGTACAAAAGAACGAATCAACGAATAAAATACCATCAGTTTATAGCACAGAAAAGTATAATTTATTTTTGAAACATATAAAATACTAACATTTTATGTAAAGAAATAATAGATTTTTGCACTATATGATTTACGATGAGGCTTATAAATTATTAGTTGCTTGTTTAATCTCATTCTATGTAGAATTGATATTCTTATTCAATCAATTTAAGAGTGTAAATTAGTTTCATTTAAAAAAATTAATTTATTTTATTTAAAAACAATTTTAAATAAAATCTTAAATTAAAAGATAATTTCTAAAATTGTAATAAAATTAAAATTAACATTGTTAAAAATAGTTTTCTCTTCAAAACCAATGTAATCAATGCGGTTTTCTTTTAACACTTTACAGATTTTGATAATATTGGTACGCAAGTAATTTACTTATCTTGAAAGAAACTGATTATTTATGCCTATGTAGAAAAAAGAAAATTTTCCAGGAAATTTTGATAGAGAAAATAGTCTTAAATTCAATGTGAATAAAATTTAGGAAAGAAAAAAACCTATTAAATTAATACAATAGTACACCAATCTTTAGTTAACTGAAATGCACAAAGTTTATTCTGTAGAGTCTAATCTACAAAACCGCAGTTATACCATACACACACTGTTCTGTTATATTCTACTCTTAAAGCTTTGAAAAGCATTTTTTGTCGAAGCTTTTATCCTCTTTTCTTTGCTCATCCTTTTTATACCAGCTTTCAAATTATAAAAGCATAGTAGAAAACTTGTTTCTCCTATACCGAGTTGGATACTAAAACCAGCGAAGAGATTAAATACTGCAGAATACAACAAGCCGGAATGTAATGCTACTTTCACGTTAAGACATAGCTTCGCCCAGTATTTGATTATTTACTTATCCTGAAAGGAACTTCACCCGACGAGAATTCGGTAATTCCCCGTTCTGTGTACATTTCCCACTCCTTTTCAATGAGAACAAAAAAGAGGATTACATTATCGTTTGGGTCTTTTTTTCTTTCCTCCCTTTCAGCAGAACAATCAAAATAAACAAACCTCTATTTATTATTGTTTTGCGTTTTTTTCCTCCCTATCTACCGGCAACAGTGCACCTGATACGTTTATTGAACACGATAAAAAAAATAAATGTGATACTTCGAGGACCGCGCACTATCTACAACCGCTAGAAATGAAATTCTAAAGAGATGATAAAAAATATTCGATAGGTAAATGTCAAAGTGTGTTTGTAATGGTTGCACTTTTTCCCCTAATTTTCGAAGAACAGAAAGACGATAAGATAACGAATATTCATAACGGAAACGGATCTAAGCTGGGAGTGTGTATGTTTGGATGAAAATGCAAACGATTTTATCAGCCGACGGGCTTTTTTTTGCATATTCAAACAAATAAACCACCCACGAGTGTGCAAACGTTTTAATAACGAATAAAAATGTTTGAAATTTTCGATACGGATGTCAAATTTATCCGCTCCTTCTTTCATTTTTCTCATTCCCTCGAGCTGTGCTTCAGCTTCAAACTGTTGCCAAACGTAAATTGATAATTTAAATGAATTACTCTCTTCCTCTGCCCACACAAAACTCGATGATTTATAAATGTAAGAATGTGTTCATTGATATAAAATATGAATTGAGGATTCTTTCATTCTTAAAGTCAAGGATCATACGGCGAAACAAGGGTTTCAAATATTTATATGTCAAGACACCTATAAATTTACACATATATTATCTGGGCATACTAGAAAAATGTTCTTCCCTCTGAAAAACAAAGGTTGAGCTTGGATAGAGTTACAGTCTCTGAAAGTTACCTTTTCTAAAAATAAAAAAGGTTTCCAGTCAACTTTTGTTAATATGATGGGTAGTGTGCTTGCTCTCCTATAAATACTTAATGCATAGCACAAAAAGTTTTCTGCTTATTGACGAAAATCACGTAATACAAGAGAACGTACCTTTTGGGTTTTGATGAATATCCTTATTAGTAATTCAACTTGTTTTTCTGTAGGAAATATAGAATGTTTTAGTTCTTTTTGAAGGATAATACAATTTTCAAAGAGGAAACACTAATTTAACTTATCTTTGAAAACTCTATTTGAAAATTATATTATAAGTATACTTGCATTTAAAAAAATGTATTTGTATTTTGAAAAATAGTTTAAAGTAAAATTAAGAAGTGATAATGTATTTTGAAAAGTAATGCAAATTAAAAGTAAGAAGAAGTTGAAGGACAAAATAAAAATTTTTATAAGTTCATGGTGGTAATTAATTTGTTATAAAAACAATAATTTTCTTGTGTTCAAACTAAATATAATACTTATTTTTTAATAAGGTAAATGCTCTATTTTTGTTTATTTGAATCTTTATAGAAAACCTTTAGGACAAAATATTTAGTTTATGCAATATAGCTTATTATTAATAACATATTTATATGCATAACATATTTATTAACATATTTATATGCATATATTATAAACATATTTTCCTTCATGACTGAATTTTTATACCTGTTACATAAATACAATTTTACCCTTAAAATGTTAACATTTATGCTTACGAATTATTAAATTGACATTGTATATTTTATCAAATAAGATAAATACCCGAGATGCTAGGCTTAATACTCAAATAATGTATACAATTTTAAATAACATGCACAATGATCTATTCATTTGAAATATAACAATCCCTTTATATTTGAAATAATAGTACTATGCGTGTTTCTGTAATACGAAGTGGTGATTCCAATACTACATTCACTGAATTATGTTTTAAATTTATGTTAGTACAATAGAACTTCAAACTACCACACTCCGGCTATCCGAATCATTTAAAAAAACAATTATTTTACAGTTATGACAATTATTTTTTATTTAATTAAAAAAGTGTAAATTATTTAACTACTACACTATGCGGCGTACTTAATTCACAATATCTGCGCACTATATGTGTAGAAAACGTTGACAATATATTTTCAGTTATTAGAATTAATACAGTACACTTTCACTGAATTCTACAAATTACTAATTTTTTTTAAGAAATTGCATTGCTTCATATTAGTATATTCAAAAAACGTTAAGGAGGTGCTATTGTTGGCATGTTGTGGATTAATAGTCTGACTTTAATAATTAGGATTAATATTAGGAACGAAAAAAATTATAATTCATTTATCAGAATATCTTATCAGGATCGGGGTATGTCCCAGGGAATATAATTCGGAGTTTCAATGTGTACAGGATGTATTGCAGCATTCAATATGACTTCGTTTTATTAGTAACCACAAAGTACAAACGTACTAATTAGCATTTATATCACAACCGCACCACACACACGTGCCTCAATAAAAAAAAATTGGATAATCTCTTCCGAAACCGGAACAAGCGCTATCAGGCCTTTCCTTCGCTCACATCCTCAAGGATCGAAAGCCTCTCGAATAAAGTACAAAGTTTCCGATCCTCCACCCCATTGGAGCAGCCCCGCGGAAGAAAGCGCACCTGTTCGCTCCTCGCTCCCATCAAACGATATACTCGGGGAGGCTCTATCCCCTTCCAACCTTCCATGACGATAGAACAAAAGAAACGCGACCGCAGGTGTGGAGAATCCAAGGAAAAAGAACACACTAAGATAAAATGTGTACTTTTTTTTGTCTTTTGTGGAACGAGATATCGGGGAGGGTTTTTGGAATACATGTGTTTGGGAGAGTCGAAGGTTGATAAATTTCTCCAGGAGGTGGGGGAGGGAATTTAACTTTAGACTCTCGAGAAAAGGAGGTGTATATGATAAAGGAGGGGGATGTTGCTAAGGATTTTTGGATTGTTTTGAGAAACATTGGGAATTCTTTGGGTACGTTGACCCCTAACAGATGCTCTGAGAATTAATAGCGGGGCTCCAATAGAATAGTATATAGACCCAATAGACTTCGAGAACTTACCTAACTGTATTTAATGTCAGAATTCAAGTACTTTTAGTTATATTTCCTTTATTATATTTTTTACGAGCCTGAATGTATTTTAAATGTAAAAAAACTTCATGCATAAATCTTCGGGAACTAAAAGTACAGATTTTGTCACTTTTTAAAAAATAGTTCCGATGTAGTGATTTGGGTCAACATCGACAGATCGAAAATGTTTTACATCCGTCGTGGCATATTAAGGAGCAACTAACTGCATTTTCAGGTCTAGTAGTAAATGTTTTTTGTTTATTCTGAAGAGTCTGATGGTCAAAATAGTCACATAAAAAGTATTAAAAGTATTTTTTACAACTTTATAATTTTTAAGAACACATGAAGTCGTAACAAAAAGAATGGAAAAATACTTTTAGTGAAAATCTTTCTATGTGTGTCATTGTATTATTTATTAATATATGTATCAAACAAATAATGTATGTTTAAAAGTATTTTCACAATTCGTCACATCTAATACTAGCATTGCCTTGATATATTGATGTAATTCTTAGTTGATTTAGAAACTGTAAAAGTTCAACTTATCGATGAAATAAAAGATAATTAAATTTTATAATTATTTTAATAGTTATATAAATAAAATGAATAAATTTCTATATCTACACATGTAGTATACATACTACTACTATACAAACTCAATACATATAAACATTTCTCATTTACAATATATATTTATTATTTATATCTTTTTATACCCTTCTTGATATTTAATCAATTTTTATTAAAATTGTTAAGCTCATGCAAAACTGATCTATACGTTAAACATCTTAGTAATTTAAAAATACCTTCAGCGTTTGTTTCTAGCTTAATTGTTCAACCACACTTCATACCCCACCTCAATAAATTATACGCCATCAAAATACCTTTATGTAATATAAACCCTTCATAAGCAATTATATCTCAACTCAAGATAACAAAAGCGCGTCTGATATCAATTAACAATTAACCATTATCAAAACGCAACTACGCACTACTATCATACCCACCTCTTGCGAAAGCTCCTCAAATCTATCGAATCTAATATAACAAAATGATTCACGATGCGATATTCACCTTGAAAATGGTGGAAAAGAACCCCATCACAATCTCTTGCTATCTGAGATTAAAAATGCTAACTGGGGGTCGAAGAAAGTTGAAAAGGTTCTTTTCTCTTCCGTCTGGAGATGGCTATCTCAGATGGGTCAAGAGGTTTCTCTTTGCAGCTGTCGAGTGAAGAATGACCTTCGGAGGGCTGAATTCCTTTTTTGAAGAAGACTACGTTTTTAAATTTCAAGTCTCAGGGTGTGGGTTGCATTTGGAGGTTCCTTTGGTTTTGTTAAGAAGGACGCAAGGATGTTTTATTCCATTAGGTTGATTACAACGCTGGTTGTATTTACGATTGAATAGAATAACATACTACTGTATTGAAATATTTTTGCGGTTTTGCGTTTATTTCCAAAATATGCCTTGTATACAATTTTCTGCATACTTAAGATATTCCAATTTCCTTTCCAAAGAGGATTCAAACTCCAAAATTGGTATCTTTTAAAAACAAAGAGCAGTACATATTACCACAGTTTCTAATTTTAAAATTTATCTTTAATTGATTTAAAATATGTTTATACTTTACTGCTGTAAACTACCAATCCAATCATTTTAGCGCTTCAGTTTAATAATCAATAATTATTTCTATTATATACTAAACAATAATGATATTATTTACTCTTCTTTATTTTAACTTATAAGCTGTGCTTAATTTATTTGTATCCATATTTTTGTTTTTCCAATTCATAAATGTTAAAAATTTATGCCCGTTCCAAGAAGGAAAAAATTGAAGGAATTAAATATAGGTTATATTGATCCAAACAGGTAAAAAATACTAAAAAAGTAGGTAATTTCTTATAGATTTAGTTTAATTAAGATGCAAATGTACTTTCTCTTTATTTAAACTTATAATGCAAACCTATTACATCTTGATTCAAATGACCAGGTAAAATATGAAATAATTGGTAGATTTTAGCATACATTAAAAATTACTAAAAAAACCCCCACATTTTTAAAACTTGTTTGCTCTGGGTATAGCTTCATATGTGTTTGTAAAACTTATGTTTCTCGTTTTCAAAATATTATGATAATAAATTTTCTATGTTATGTACACCAGGTCCAAATGGCGACGGGGCCTTTTGGACCTGGTGTAGGCTAGAGTTCCTTTAGTGTAGGCCTTCCTACACCAGGTGGGATAAGTAACAACAACAACATGTTATGTACATTTTCAAAAGATGTTGAAGATATAATTTAAATAGTATAAAGTAAACTTAAAGGCTACAAATTAATGTGATTAGAAATATAGTTATTAAAATAACCATGATCTTAATAATATTATATTTATATCTTAATAATATTATTAAGAATGCTTTAAACGTTTTTTTACAACAAAATGCAATGAAATTTGATACTTTAAAAAATAAATAGGTGTAGCATTGTAATTTTTCAAATAAATGGTGTACTGTAGATATTTTTTTGTTTTTATAGAGATTTGAATGTTGTTTGGAATATTTCAATGCTCTGTTTTATAGTTCATTTATCATTGGAAAATTCATACAAAGAAACAGGAACTTATCCATGATTTGGTAATTTTTCATTTCAAATTCAATTTTCATTTTTATTAGGCTTAACTCCTTTTGTTTACCAACTTTCCATCTCCGTCTAGACACTGCAACCGCAACTGTAACATTGTACTCCTCCGCACCTTTCTCACAACCGCAACCTCGCACAATTAACTTCATTAAAAACCTATCCATCCATCTTAACATTCATTTTAAAAGAAGAAAAGAACACCTGCATTGTTGGAAGCAGCAAAAACACAACCTTCAAACGACTTATTAATCACTCTTCCTTTCTGAAAAAACATGACGCAAAACCCAAACATTGTAAATGAAGACAAGTCAACCCCATTAATGCCCTATTTTCATACCTAATTCGAGCCAAACAATGCTTCCCAAACAGAACCGTTGGAAGAATTCCATTAAAGTGCATTCCGCGCGATTGAAACAATGAAGTGAAAACGCAATTAGTCTTTCCGCAGAAAGCCCTGATGGGAGAGTAGGTCGCAACCCAGATTGATTCGTAATTTTTCTATTAAAGAAATCGTACGGGTCTTTCGCTCCATTTTATTCAACCTCGTGTCTTCGTTTTTTTAACCTTTTTAAAGTTCGTTTTCATGCTTTCACTTTTGTTTTATTTGATTTGCAGATCTCCGCTAAGCGTCCACTTTACCTACTTTTAATATGTTTTGTTAAGAGTTGGAATTGACCCTTCTTCGAATATAGAAGAGAGTTCATCCTTATTTTGATAATCCCATGCATATTGCACACTATTGGTGTGTGTGTTACTTATTACGTTCTATTTAAATATGAATAACCAATGTGTATAAAATGATAATATTAATACAAAATATTATAATATCCTTTTAAATCCACACAACAGTGTTTAATTTTGATTTTAAAAACTAATTTTGTAAATAAATCAGTCAATTTTAATGAAAAAAAATAGCAATGTCATAAATTCAATAAAAATTTAATAATATTAAAAAGCCATATATAATTATATTTAATAAGTCAGAAATAAATTTGACGTAAATCTGATTTGCATCAACTTTTTATAAGCTCTTGTAACAACCTTAAAATTATCATTTAGTGTAAATTCTTAGTTTTTTACATTTGAAAACAAAAATAACTAATGTTTCTATTACAAAAGTAAGAAATTGGTAATTCAAATCTCAATTTCATACTCGAAATAAATTGAAAATACTAATTTTTCCTCTATGATTTAGTAGGAGGGTCGGGACAGATACATTTGGCTTTCGCTTGCACGAATTTTGCGCTAATAAAACAAAACAAATAGCTAAATAGAAATTTTTGCTTCATTTATATATAAGTTAAAACCTCAATTGAAATAATTCAGTTAACGTTCACTTTTACTCCAAATTAGGCCACATAGCGTTGGAGATAGGCAGCGTTAAGCGAAAGTCTGTCTGCTTCCTTGAGAACTACTTTCCCTCCTTGGGAATCAAGACCACGTGCTGGCCACCTTGTGACCCCGTTCCCAACCGTAGGTTGTAGTTTGGATAGTTAAGAAGGATTAGTAAAGAGAATGCGCATTTAAGAGCACCAATTAAGTGAAATTGGAATAGTATATTTGAAATTCTAGACACGTATTTGGGATCCAGGTGTTTCAGCCAATGCATGGGATACTACAGACTTTTAGCCCTGGTGTTTTTGAAGGGCAGTCTACTTAACTTAGTCCTAGAATTTTTAATTTCATGTGTAATTATGGAAGTTTAAAGGGAATGTAAGATAAAGAAAATTTTAGATAGTTGATAAGGAGTTAATTGAAATTTTATGTGTGTTTAACATTCATTGTGTTTTAAATTTTCTCTTTTGGATGGCTAAGAATTTTAATGTTGAATTAGGTCGATTGTGTTACTTTGTTATGAATAATTTATAAAGATCTAGAAAAGTTTATGCGTATTATGATTAATTTATTTGAAGATTATTTAGTTAGAAAATTTAATCACATAGTTATTTAAATTTATGCTAATTTTCTAAAATAAAAGTTATAGTACGGGAGCTGGGGTTAAATTTCAAGAATTCATCTGCTCGTACATGATTTTAAAATTACAGGATAGTGTTAGTGGTGCTGACAAAGCTATCAACACTTAAGCAACGACGCTCCCATGGTAACAGTGGTCGCAACTTTCTGAGCGATCGCAGCGCCAATTTTCCTCCTGGCGAACGTGCGAGGAGTTAGCCGGTGACGGAGGGCTGCCCGCGCATGCGTGGTTATACCTTCCTTAGCATTGATTGCCATTCCTTAAAATTTATTTTGTTTAGTCTTGTTGAAGAAATAAAATAAATTGGGGTTCCCATAAATTTGATCATTTTTATTAACGTATCATTGCTGATTATAAAATATAATAAATATTGAAACATATATGAAAAAACCTTTTAATTTGAAACCATTTTTTTTAATTTCATCACATTAAATCATTAAAAACAATAAAATCTAGCCTTTAAGTTAAGACATAAAATGTTAATTTTTTTAATTAAAAAAAACTAAAACTGCAATAGTATATGGTTTTGTTTAGCAACTTTATTCTGTTTTCACAGAATACATAAAATCGTTAATGATATTTAAAATTAAAAAATTAGGATTATTGTACATTTTTATGTATCCAAATATTCTTAATAGGATATTTCATTGGTGCAGGAACATAATTGTTTCCTCCAAAAGAAGATTTTATTGTAAAATAATACCAAGTTGATTCAGTTACTGAAATTCTTTAAGTTTCATTTTTTTTCACATAATTCATGGATAAAAATTTTAATAAAATTATACCCTATTTTAATCTTCCTTTCGTACTTAAAGCTTATCTTTTAAGTGGACATTTTCTTCAATTATCAATTAGATATAGGTATTTTTTCTCGAATTTAGCTAGCTTAAAGCAAGATTGATAGTGTTGCGTTTGCAAATTTTTGGTTGGTTGACAATATCAAAATATTCCATCTCTTACTTCTAATAGAAATAATTCTATAATCAAAACCTAAATCCTTGCAAAGAAATTTAAAATGTCCCTTTAAAGAAAACTGGAAAGTTATTTACAATATGTAAGGTGATGGGGCAGATTTTACAAACACATTCTTAATACTCCAGTTTGGAAATAAGAAAAAAGTGAGTCTGTCTAGGATTTTTTTAAAACTACATATTTTGGGAAAATTTAAATCAACTTGGAAAAAAATTAAAATGATAGTGTATAAATTAACATGCACATATACATAATCTTCAAAAGATAAAAAAAATAATAAGAATTTTGTTTAGAATGACTAATTAATTTTAAATATAGGATAAAACAGCTTATATCAGAGAACTTTCCTATAGAAATTTATTTTGTGAAGGTACCAATAAAATGTAGTTATCCTTAAACAGACACCTGGAGTAACTTGTAAAACTTTAAAATTATATAAACTAAATCTTGGAAAAAAAATATCTTCTAATTACAAGAAGGTTCTGAACTGTAAGAATGTTAGCACAACAATTTATCAATTATTCAATGACTTAAATATAGTTGAATTGTCACTATTTGATGGTCACAATTCTAAGGAAAAATATTTTTTAAAATTACTAAATACAGTGATCTGTTTTTCACTATCAGAATGGTTATTGTCATCAAAAGATAACTCAGAAATGAAGAGAATTTACCAAAAGGAAAAATGTTTATTTGACTACATTAATCGACACTAATTCTTGAAATACATGACATTTTATTAAGTTACATCATTTTTAAATTCTTCACAATCTGCCCTTTTCAATATTCGTTTCATGGATTTACAAAGAACAGCATTTTATATGAAATTAAAAAAACAATTATTATAGCAAGCGATTACAACATCGAAATAGTAATTACAGGAAAAAATTTAACATTATACTAATTTACTGATTGCTATATTAAATGACTCATTGAAGTATGAAAGGTTTACTTATTTGCATTCAATGATATTTATTTTATCTTGGTGTAAATTTCTAAATTTAATCTCCTGAAGATAAAAACTTTCATGCGAAAGATACAGAAAGATGCGAAAGAAAGATACAGTACTTCTAGTTGAACAAAAAACAAGCGAATAAGAATTCTTAAAATATGGGATTTCCTAATTCTAGAAAAATGCGTAATTTAGCTAAATAAGAACGAGAAAAACAGTCAAAATGATAAATATTTTTATCCCTGTTTCAATTAAGAATTACAAGTAATACGTAATTTATAACTATGGCAAAAAATATCTTACACAAAATTTAAAAGAAACGATCTCTTATTTTTTTTACAACTGAAAAAACAATAAAAAGCTCCATTTAAAACAAAGTAAACAACAGCTGCTAATAAATATATAATTTGTCGAGTAAGATAACTTTCACTGGGATCTAAAAACTATTAAATATTCAAAATATTTACCTTCGTAATTCCAATCTTGAATTGACCTGAGCTAGTCTATAATTTTTTATGTTGATCTGAAACTAATGATTAATCAAAACTTAATCAAAACAATACTCGCCTCTTTCGATTCAATTGAGTGACGACATGGGGAAAAAATGGCGGCAAATTTTGAGCTCTGAGATTTCTGTAACTCCTCGCACGCTCGCTAGAGGACGCCACTAGAAAAAAAGCGACTGGTCGTCCCATTGAATTGTCTTCGCTTAACTATATAACGCTTTGGGTGCTGATCATGGAATCGAGTGTCAGCTGGTCAGATACCGGTGGATTGAGCGTGGGGAGGGGGGTCAAAGATGCAAAAAAAGAAAAATAAATCCATCTGCTCGTGTATGAAACTTGGTGGAGATGGTAGTTTAGGCCTTCCTGATTACAAAAATGACCGTCAGCTGGCTGGGTGGCGATGGAATGACCGTAAGCTTTTCACGTGAACTTGCAAACAAAAAACTTATCTGACAAAGCAAGAAACTTGGTAGGAAGTCAATCTCTGTTACAGAAATAATAACTAGTTACTAGTACAAGAGATGTATTAATTCATGAGTTGCTAGACTAGTAACTCGTTATTACTTCATGTAACAGAGATTGACAACCCTACCAAGTTCCATTCATTGTCAGATAAATTTTTTGTTTGCAAGTTCACGTGACCAGCTGACGGTCATTCCACCGCCACCCAGCCAGCTGACGGTCACTTTTGTAATCAGGAAGGCCTAAACTCTACCATCTCCACCAAGTTTCATACACGAGCAGATTCACTTTTCCACTTTTTTTTGCTACTTTGACCCCCTCCCCACGCTCAACCCACCGCTACCTGACCTGATGCTTGATTCCGTGATCAGCCCCACTAACACTATCCTGGCATATTAAAATCGTGTACGAGCAGATCAATTTTTCATTTTAACGCCAGCTCCCGTACTATTATATATATATGGAAACTTTTCAATTGTGTCTAAAATATTATATCAAATTTAATATATTGGGTTAAATGGGGTGAGAAATTAAATTAGCGCCATTGAAAAATTTTCGATTTAAAAAAATTTTAATATTAAACTTTAAATTTAAGAACTGAATAAAAATTTCTAGGGTTTATTTAAATATTATAAAAACAATAATTATATAGCCTAAAATTGCAAGTCTTTGTTTTTGTTAATTGTATTATTTTTGGATTAAACTCAAAACAACTTATTAAGAAAGTTTAACAATATTTTAAAATCACCCTACAAAAAAAATTTTTTTCAAAAACTAGTTCATCACACGCGAAAATATTTTATGCGACGTCAATCCTAAACATTTATGCATAAAGTTTTCACATAATGGGATTAGCAAACCATCTGGGTACAAGTGGAATTTACATAATTTTATTACTAAAGCAAATATATGATTTCAATGTAAATGTAATGACGCAGTCTTGAGATTGAATTATGAAACACTTAAACCTTTGCTCATCAGTCTTAATTTTATTTTTAAATAAAGTAGTTTTCAGATATAAATAAATTATGCAGGTAATTACTATTACAATAATCTCAAATACGGAACACCACCAACATACCGACCAATAAACGCACCAAAAAATATAATCCCTTCCCTTCTTAACTTCATCCACTAAATAAACACGACACTGTCCTACCACTTCCTCGCAGCACTCCGGAGCACCGCAGTGAAACCAACCAGACCCAAACAAACCGTCACTGCCGTACTCAGGCGATGACGCGAAGGAGAAAGCGGGCCGAAAAGAAACACACAGGCATATAAACAAGGTCGTGAACTCCGCTGTCTCCTCGTTTCACTTTCGCTTTCCCTTGACACGAATATCGGCACAGAGGGTTCGAGGGCACTCCCTTGTATGGATGGCCGCAAATAAATACCTGTGATGGGGGAGCGTTCCAGAACCCTTGGTGTGAACGGCCTCTCTGGCCATGGTGTTGTTTCATGGTGGTTGGAATGGATTCTTTTTTTGGTGGTTGAGAAATGTTTTTCTGGAAGTTTTGCTGTCTTTTTGTGGGATTTTTGCCATGAGAACTGTTGGGGAAAACAGCGGATTTGTTTGTTAGGAGGAGTGCTAAAAATATTTGGATTAATCACTTTTCTGGAATGTTATCACTTTTTGAGTCTTTTTTCAGTTATTTAAATGTATAATTAAACCAATAAAACCATAATTTCAATCAGTTTAGAAGTAATCTTTTTTCTACAAAGTTAACGTTGAGTTGCGTAAAAAAATTTGTTAGTTTCATTTTAAGTCTTATGGAGATTCATAAAAATCTATCAACGAGAAGCTCATCTGAGTTAGAGAGCTTATATAACGAGAGAGAGAGACGACAACTCGCTTAAAAGCGTCTCTGCGCATCCAATTCTGTCCAAACTGTATCATGCCGCCCCACGCTAATCCTATGGAGGGAAACCTGTGGCGAACAGAAAACCTGTTTACCGATCTGCGCGGGCTATACTGAGTTGTCGCCTCTCTTTCACATACAAGCTGTCTAATCTGAGTAAGGTTAGATTAGATTATTGATGTGAAAAATTTTTTGGAATAAAAATATACTTTTTATTTGTAACTGTGGATAAAAATTTTATTCGTAAAATTTATTTACCACTAATGTAAGGTCAATATCAAACGGTAAAAAACCATCAACGTTTCAGCAAAATTAAATGTAGAAAACCCTTTTTTTTCGTATAAGAATCATATATCTACTCATTTTACTAAACAAGTTTTAAAGCAAAATATCCTAATAGCTCATTTTAATATGTTTGAGATCGATAAAATAAATATATGCATGAAGTGTATTAAAAAAGAAGAGCTTAAATCTTTTCTTATCTGGGTATATCATATCCTTTTACAACAGCCAGAGCCGTCTGATGAAATTCGACGCTTTGCCGAAACCAGCACTTTATCGGAAAAATCGCCTAAGCCCATTATATTCAGCAAAATCAGTTTTCCCGATACAAAGGACACTGACACCCCAAATGTGGCTCGAATACCCCATCCGAAGTCCATTCGCTCCCCCATAAAACCTTTTTTAAGCGGCTCTCAAGTTTCGAAACGTCCGGACTCGGAATAATAAATAGCCGGACATGAATATTCAAAACCGCGGTCATTGGGACTGGGAATACCCGCGGTCCGGCTGCCATTGAATCCGATTTGAATCGAAACCGCTATCGCTGCCATCGCAACTGCCTAAAAATCGCCCATAAAAATGTGAGTAGAGTAGAGTTGAGATGTGTGGGGGAGATATGGAGTTGCATCTGCCCAGATATCGAAACGTTTCGGGGGAGTGTGCAGTAGGGGGAATGGGCTATTTGGGCGTTCTGTAACAAAGGGAATGCCTATGTGGGTTTTTGAAGAGTGTGGAGTTGGATAAGTTAGGAAATATCTGTATAGGGGCAGATGGTGTTTATGTAAGTTATGTTGTGTTATGAAATGAAAAGGTTTATTTGTATTTTTACCGTTAGGGTTCTGCAAAACATGAGGGGTCTGTTTTGATCCCTTATCTATATAAATTATGTTTTTATAATTTTCTCTTACTTGGATTGACTATTAAAAGTGACGTGTTTCATCACAGCTTATTTTCCCAGTTTTCCATATGAGAATTTAAACTAATCAGTGCAAAAAGTTAAATAAAAGACAGGACGTTAGTTAAAATGTTTAAATTTCAAACTACATTTCCGAGTTTTTTTTATTATGAACACATGTCAGGTTCTATCGTCGAATAAAAAAGTTTTAATAATAATCCTGTCCAAATTCTTGTTTAACCACTATAACTTCCTTATCAAATTCTCATTTAAGCTTTAATGCTTTATTCCAGAGACTATAATTAAAATGAATCCCCTTGACTCTTGAATCGGTACTTCAAAAGACATGATCTACTTGTTTCTCCTATAAAATTTCTCTGAAACACTAGAAAATCGGAAGGAGGAAAAAGCAATTACGACCCTCGAACCTCTTATGCAGCAAAACATTTGATTGTCGTAAACACCAGAAACAATCAAGAAACGCTTTGTGTTTCCTCTTGCGACACCAACAACAAACTTCAAATTAAGGACTGGTCCGCAACACATCTGCTCCAGCCACACTCCTGCACTTGCATCTCCCTTCAGCGACACATTTCCAACATCATCATCATCAGATGATTAAGAAGACAGAGGCGACCCACTTTCACCAGAACCCTCTGCTCTGTTCCATAACGAACCTCGGTTCTCATTTAATTTCCTCTTACCAAAGGAAAAACCTAATTAGGACCTCCTTTTGAAAAGCGACCCGTTGCCATTCTACGTTGAAGAAAAATGCGAGAGAAATTGCCCGCCATTCCAATTAACCTTTTTAAGAGGGATGATTCTGCACTTTTTGGGGAAGGGAGGAGAGGACATCTCTTCTGGTTGGAAATCATCGTTGCTCCGCTGCTTTAAAAGACCTGAATCATGGAAATAATCATTCTCAAGGAGAGGGAATGATGGTGCAACCTTCGGTGTCGGATAATGTGAGTTTTGAGATGTGAATGTGGTGCAAGACATAAAATTTCAATTTGGGTTACAAATCATATTGCTATGATACGAGTATCTGAATCATTGGAGCCTTGAAGCGTCTCTCTGCTTTGAACATACGAAAATACACCTACCTATGTATACAGGGTGTCACACGAGAAGTGGCCCAACCCCTTTAACTTTTGAACCCCTACAGATATAGTCATGAAAGTGGGGTCTAGGTATAGTAAAGTGACCATGCCCTATCCAATGAGACAATTTTCAACGCCCTCTAGTGGAAACTTTAGGAGTTATAATTTTTATTTTAAAAACTATTTGAGGTATGTGAAAAAAGTCAATGACTAAGTTGTAGAGAAGCATCGATTCAGTAGGAAAAGACACCTTAATGAGAAAAATATCTTGAATAAAACCCCTAACACGCACGCTCAATTGGGTTGAATTTGAGTAGATTTTACGTCTTAAAACGCTCCTCACGAGGCGAAAATGAGAATTTTTCAATTTAATGAACAAAGAATACTTTTAGACAAAATCTGAAGTATAAAAATGAAAATTTCTCATTTTCGCCTTGTTAGGAGTGTTTTGAGAGGTAAAAACTACGAAAATTCAACCTAATTGGGCGTGAGTTTTATGGGTTTATTCAAGATATTTTTCTCATTAAGGTGTCTTTTCCTACTGAATCGATGCTTCTCTACAACTTAGTCATTGACTTTTTTCACATACCTCAAATAGTTTTTAAAATAAAAATTATAACTCCTAAAGTTTCCACTAGAGGGCGTTGAAAATTGTCTAATCGGATAGGGCATGGTCACTTTACTATACCTAGACCCCACTTTCATGACTATATCTGTAGGGGTTCAAAAGTTAAAGGGGTTGGGCCACTTCTCGTGGGACACCCTGTAATTAGGGTGGCCCAGAAAACTTTTTTCTGGTAGAGTTACGGGCACCCTCTACTTTTTTCGAACATCTAATAGAAGCTCACGGCCAAAATTTCAACTCTGTATTCGAATTAGAAGTCGATGACCAAGAGGAGTGAAAAAATCCAAATTCGAATATTTTTATACAAAACAACTAAAAAACCAAAGATCAAACCCTCTTATTTTGTTCATGATTTTTTTATAAGAAATTACTAACGTTATAGATATAATGTTCCAGGTTTTGTTTTTTTATCACCTTTATTTTTGTTGTAGTAATTTTTTTATGTCCAAAGAACTTTTGTAAAGTTGTTTTTCCTGCATTTTAAACAGCTAATAACTCTAGAACTATACATATACAACTTAAAAACCTGAAATACGTCTCATTTTGTTTGTAAATATATCGTCTTTGATTTAATGTGAATCAGGACCGTCATTTTCAAAAAGTTTTTTTTCAAAATCTAAAAAATATTAAAAAAAATTAATGAAAAAAAATTATTTATTAATTTTTGCATGTTTTAAGTCATATGGACACCCTCAAGCGAGTTCCATGAGTGAATCGCTCTTACTGTATAATTTTAGGGATAGTTTAGGGACTTACCTAAATTTCAAAAACACTGCTGTGCAAAAATTAAATACGGAACTGTTTTTTCAACACAACACCTAGTAGAATTATTGTTTACAGGGCCCGAGAACAAATTTCCCTCCGTTGATAATGGAATTCCATTACACATTTGGAGCATTGACAGAAACGTCTGTGTAAGAGGTATTTAACCGAGAAATTTAAGTTTTTTGCAATGAATATGATTATTTTTGAACTCAATGCATATTTTTAAACGTTTTTGCTGCTTTTAAATGGTATTTTTAGATGTTATTGAGAGATATCGGTCTAATCATCGGCAAGTTTTAGCTTCTGGGTCATTTTTGGTAAGTGGTAACTTACCGTCAACCATGTTTTATTAGGTCTCCCATGTGTCTGATTGCGTTTAAGTCTGGGGACCTGAAAAGTAACTTTATTCTTTCACTATTGTTACTTATGAACAACTTTGAGATAGTCAAATTTGATTTTGTGCAGCTTGTCACTCATAAAGAGAAATCATTGACCCGAGAGGTCTTCCAAAGAAGTAAAAGAGACATGAAAACACATGTATGTTATTGCAGATAACAGTGAAAATTTCGGTGCTGTCTAAGGGGTGCTGAAACGGCCCGAAGAAATGCATTTGTTTCTCAGAAAGAACATTTTTTATTAACGTTAAAAAAAGAAGTATTTTTACTGTTTATGGACTTATACATGTCTAAAAAGAAAGATATATCTGTAAAAATATCTCCATTATCTTTAAATGAAGTTTAAAGAGATCGAATTTATCCTTTGAATCTCTATTATACTTATAGAAATTTCAACACCCCCAATACTCAAAAGAGATTTTCCCTGATGTCTGAAATTCCATATCTGTATTCTCATGGCCCATTTGATTCTTTTAGAAGACCTTTCGAGTCCATAATTTCTCTTTATTAGTGAAAAATCCGCAGATAATCACAATTTGGCTTTCTCAAAGTTTTTCATAAGAAA
This sequence comes from Tetragnatha versicolor, assembly GCA_024610705.1. Taxonomy (NCBI): domain Eukaryota; kingdom Metazoa; phylum Arthropoda; class Arachnida; order Araneae; family Tetragnathidae; genus Tetragnatha; species Tetragnatha versicolor. The sequence continues at coordinate 50,314,108 of JANDEH010000001.1, read as the reverse complement.
CAATATTGAAAGAATAAAGTTACTTTTTGGGTCTCCGGACCTAAACACAATCAGACACATAAGAGACCAACTAAAAAATGGGTGACGGTAAGATACTACTTACCAAAAATGACCCTGAAGCTAAAACTTGCCAAAAATGATAAGACCGATATCTCTCGATAAAACCTAAAAATACCATTTAAAGGCAGAAAAACGATTAAAAATATGCATGGAGTTCAGGAATAATCATATTCATTGCAAAAAATCTTAAATGTCTCGGTTAAATACCTTTTACACAGACGTTTCTGCCACTGCTCCAAATGTGTAATGGAACTCCATTATCAATGGAGGGCCCATTTACCCCCTTAAGGTATCCACCTACCTTTGAGACAATTTTTTTTAAATATTTGATTTACAAAATTTGTTTTTTTATTTTTAGTTTAAATGCACATCAAAACATTGATTAATGCTAAAAAAAACAAAATTAATTATATTATTTTCTAAAATATGGGGTAATTAGTGTAAAACTTAAGTGAATTTTTATAAAACCCCTCTCACTCTTACCCACAAACTACTATTACCCCTATATAAACACTTATCTTCAGAATTGATTATTGTCTAAGACATATTTTGAAATGTAATTGTTTTACAGCATAAAATGAAAAGGTAAGTGAAAATTTTCAAAATTTCTTCAACCATTTAACAAAAAAACATCAATAAAAACAAAAATGATAAACTCGCATAAAAATCTGTAGTCTATCTCGTTAATAACAGTTTGATTAATATACTGTTAAAATTTGGAGTGAATATCTTGGATAGTTTTTGAGTAATCATGTAAATAGTGGAGGGTTTTTATGCAAAATTTAGTTCTGAGAAAATTAGCTTGAAAGTTTATTTTTGTATACGATCGCAGACAACTATCTGTTTTAAAAATGCTGTAATTTCTTTTCTAATTCACCTACAAGTAAAATGAAAACAGTTTTGGAAAGATAAAAGTCTAAACTACTTGAAAATGTAAGAAACAAATTTTCGAGGAAAAAGTCGAAAATCGTCATTTTAGGGGTAGGCGGATACCTTAAAATATTGATAGGGAAAATTTGTTCTCGGCCCTGTATTCTCACCCATTGAACATCTTTTGGTACGACTTTCATGGATGAACAATTATTCTACTAGGTGTTATGTTTAAAAAACCGTTTCGTCCTTAATTTTTGCCCAGCAGTGTATTTCTACTTTTTTTATACATGATTAAATTTTATTTTCAACTTGAAATTTGGTAGTTATGTTCATTTTAAGAGTTGAAAGGATTTTAATATTTAAAAAAAATTTCGTTAAATTTTTTTCATTTCTTTTTTAAATTTAGAAAAAAAGTTTTGAAAGATATGGTCATGATGCACATTAAATCAAATACAAAAAAAATTACAAACAAAATGGGACTAATTTCAGGTTTTTAAGTTGTATAGTTCTAGAGTTATTCTGTTTAAAAATGCAGGAAAAACGACTTTACAAAAGTTCTTTGGACATTAGAAAATTACTACAACCAAATAAAAGGTGATAAAGAAACAAAACCTGGAAAATTATATCTATAACGTTAGTAGTTTCATATAAAAAAATCATGAACAAAATGAGAGGGATTTTTTTTTTTTATTAATAAAATTCTTCAACTCCTCATGCTCCACATGGTATAACATGAGGCTTACAGATGTAAGTAGCTAAGTACAAATTACAATTTAAAAGAACAGAGCAAATTTAAAAGCCTAAACTATAAACGAAATTCCGCAGAGCGTTTACATTTTCAGAACACTTTACAAACAATGACAAAGCAGGTGGCCAAGAATACCCCAAATACATCAACTCTTCCTTCAACTTTTCTCTTTGTTCAGAATATAAACTACAATAAAATATAATATGTTCCACTGTTTCAATATCCTGACCACAGGAACAAAGATTACTACTTACTAAATTAAACCTGAATAAATAGCTATTGAAATTGCCATGACCTGTGAAAATTTGAGATAACTTAAAATCGGTGGAAAAACTTTTACACTTCAACCTTTGAAAAATAGATGGAAAAAATTTTTTAGTCAAAATTGCTTTTGGCGAAGCCAAAAATTCATTATTCCACAACAAAACAGTTTTCTCCCATGCCGCATATTTCCAGTGAGACAAAGGGACCGACATCGCCCGATCAACCACTTCAAGGCAAGTTGCATCCTTGGCCAACTGGTCTGCTCTTTCATTTCCGAGATCCCCACTATGACCCCGAACATAAGAAAAATGGATTTCAGCAACTCCATCAAGGTCGTGCATCATGGACTGAATTTCCACCACAAGCTTTTCCACAGAGATTGTATTACGCAATAGGTGAAGTGAAGAAAGTGAGTCTGTGCAGATAAGATACCTGATATTTCCATTTTGTTGTAGAGATTCCTTAATCCATTTCACGGCAAGATTTATACACAGCAGTTCGGCTTGAAAAACAGAGCATTCATCTCTTAAGCGATGCTGGAAAGTAACTTTTTCAACTCCGTCTTCGTAAATGACACAAGCTAGTCCAACTCTCCCATCCAATTTACTTCCATCCGTGAAACAAATAGTTTTATATTCAAGAAAGACTTCGCTGTCGTAAGTTATGAGCGTGATAGGTTTCCTCTTTGAAGGGTGAGGCAAGCATGAAACCGGAAGTTTCCCATCAAGGGTGCCAAGACAGTTATCCAGATAGTTCTCCTTAACCTCAAGATTGTTCAGAATAACTAAGTCAAGAGGTGGTAAACCAGATATAACAAAAACGGCATCATAGCTAACAGTCCTGTACCCTTTAATTACTCGAAGCAAAAATCTCCGCTGTGTTCTTCTAAGAAGTTTGCAATTTATTTTCTTTCTTAAGGAATGTCCCCAAGATCTCGATGCGTAAGATATGAGTGGTACGATGAGAGGGATTTATCTTTGGTTTTTTAGTTGTTTTGTATAAAAATATTCGACTTTTTCACTTCTCTTGGTCATCGCTTTCTAATTAAGGTACACAGCCCAAACTTTGCCTGAATAGTTTTATCTGTTGGTCTAAAAAATTGAGGGGGTGCCGTGGCAATTTCATAACACTTTATTTTTTCCCATAGAAAAGTAGGCCACCCATGCAATAATATATGCAAAAGGTAATATATGCAAAAATTATCAACAATTGCCTAGTATTATATTTCTTCCTTCAGAAAGTAGCATAAAAGGATTGTTTTGCTTACATTCTACACTAGAAATGTTTCTATTTATATTTTCTACCTTTCTAGTGTTCTAAAATTATTACTTTTAAAAAAAATAAGCAGCAAACTTTCAGTTGATCCTAATTTTTTTTTAAATTCAAACTTGTTTGACCCAAGATTGACTGTAAAGCTTAAGAGACCATGCTTACGATTTTAATGTCATCCAATTAAACTGGGAAAGCTTTTCAAAGATAATAATGTGAATGGTTTAGTTGCGAAGAGCTTTCCAAATTTCTAGACAAGGCTTAGCTTATTAGTTGTTAACGTAGAATTAACTGGGTCCAAACGTTTAATGCCTAACCAAGAAAAATACCCCCATAGTATATTTAAAAGCTGCATAAATTTATTTCATTAGGTAGTATATTTACCAGCATTTTTATAGGTTATCAGTTTATAGGTTTTTTTGTTTTATTTATTGTAATTTCTCATAAAATCAGTGATGTTTTATCTGGTTTCTCCTGTGTGACTAAAAGTTTAATAAAGGTGTGTTAATGCATTCAAGCACATCATAGTCGACAATGTTTACCCCAATACAAATCAAGCCCTTACTGATAACTCAATATTAAAATAAATAGGTATGTAATTTTCCTTATATCCATAAACCAGTGTGTGAAAGAGTTCAGATAGCTCGACTTTTCCCTGAACCAAAAGACATCGACAGTGATCAATGACATTGTCGTCTGCAGGCATCTGCCAATAGGTACACACTTTCAGGGTCAGCCCTGCTCAATCCCCTCTCCAAACGATAAACTACTACAGCCACCTGCGCTTCCCTGACCTCGACATTTACGGTTATCGGCTGCAGTCGCCTTTCAAAACTTTTTAAACAGGATTTCAGAATGAAACATTTAAGATACTTCTACTATTTCGGTTGATAAAAAAGGGTAGCAGTTGAAGAGATGATTTTCATGAGGAGAATTGGTTTGGTTTGATTGAATTCATTTCAACTTCTGAGGAGATGTCGAAATCCTTGAAGTTTTATTAAATAGCATATATAGCATCACTTAAAAAAGACAATTGGGGAGAAAATATCTCCTTGAGTCTTTTAAAGAATTGGTTATCAACCGCTACACCATGTGAGTCTTAGCAGTTTGTCCACTGGTGGGTCCAGTTGTTGGGAATGGGAGATTTTGAATGCACAGTGTATATCACTGAATGATGGGGGTTGAACATACGTAATTGTTTACTTCATTGTTTAACTACATTGGATTTACTTTCAGGTTTTATTTTTATATCACGGTCATAAAAAATTGTAACGCAATCAGTTATATAAAATATTATATAACTTATATTATTAATAGTTATATAATATATCCGCAGTCACATTTTGAGTTTAAAAGGGATGAGACAGATTTCTTCATATCTCTGTCTTAGGTCAGGGTATAATGTGCACCTAATGCTATTCCTATCATGAGTAGTGTCGAATTACCCGTTCCTTTAAGTTATAATGTGATGTAAAAATAATTTTCTAAATTTGCTTGAATTTTATCTTTTGTTTTGTTTTAAGTGTATCGAATAAAAAATGCATCAGGTTCACCATTTAAGAACGTTCTAAATAGTTATTGTCAAAATATCATACCATTTTGATAAAGGATTAAAAACAAACGCAAATATTATTTTAAATAAACTGAGGAACACCTAACATTCATTTAATACTAGCGCTAGACCCGGGCTTCGCTCGGGTTTCAGTTTTTTTATGAATATCATCTGGTGCGTTACAGATGGGCTTCGCCAGTCCATTTTTTAAAAGATTATTCTGGTGTGTTACAGATGGGCTTCGCCAGTCCAAATCTGGAAATAGTTCAAATAAAGGAGCCACTTTAATGTTTATGCTACAACAATGGATTTTAAACTGCAACAATGGAGAATATGCCTACAACAATAAATGTTACATCTTCTCTTGTTATATTTACAACAATGTGGTTTTGCCCTGAAGTTAGGCATGAAATATGGGTTTTTAGGCATAAAATTGACCAAAAAAGTTGTTGGAACGCTTCGATTTTAAATTATTTTTATTCAGAAACTTTCCCTGGAGGGAGTAGATCAACGTGGTTTAGTTTAATAGTTAATGTAGGTTCGAAAAGTTTAAAACTATAAAGGACATACATACATACACACATTGATTTTTATATATAGACTAGCGCTGACGCGCTAGACCCGGGCTTCGCCCGGGTTTCAGTTTTTTAAATAAATATCATCTGGTGCGTACCAGATGGGCTTCGCCAGTCCATTTTTAAAGAAAATTATTCTTGCGTGTTACAGATGGGCTTCGCCAGTCCATTTTTAGAGCAAATTATTCTGGTGTGTTACAGATGGGCTTCGCCAGTCCAAATGTGGAAATAGTTAAATAAAGGAGCCACTTTTATGTTTATGCTACAACAATGGATTTTAAACTACAACAATCGATTTCAATCTGCAACAATCGATTTCATGCCTACAACAATTAATGATACATCTTCTCTTGTTATATTTACAACAATGTGGTTTTGCCCTGAAGTTAGGCATGAAATATGGGTTTTTAAGCATAAAATGGACCAAAAAAGTTGTTGGAACGCTTCGATTTCAAATTATTTTTATTCAGAAACCTTCCTTGGGAGCGAGTAGATCAACGTGGTATAGTTTAATAGTTAATGTAGGTTCGAAAAGTTTAAAACTATAAAGGACATACATACATACATACAAACAAACAAACATTGATTTTTATATATATAGACTAGCGCTGACACGCTAGACCCGGGCTTTTCCCGGGTTTCACTTTTTTTAAATAAATATCATCTGGTGCGTTACAGATGGGCTTCGCCAGTCCATTTTTTAAAATTTATTCTGGTGTGTTACAGATGGGCTTCGCCAGTCCAAATGTGGAAATAGTTAAACAAAGGATCCATTTTTATGTTTACGCTACAACAATGGATTTTAAACTACAACAATCGATTTCAATCTGCAACAATCGATAATATGCCTACAACAATTAAAGTTACATTTTCTCTTGTTATATTTACAACAATGTGATTTTGCCATGAAGTTAGGCATGAAATATGGGTTTTCAAGCATAAAATTGACCAAAAAAGTTGTTGGGACGCTTCGATTTTAAATTATTTTTATTCAGAAACCTTCCCTGGAGCGAGTAGATCAACGTGGTATAGTTTAATAGTTAATGTAGGATCGAAAAGTTTAAAACTATAAAGGACATACATACATACATACATACATACATACATACATACATACATACATACATACATACATACATACATACAGACAGACAGACAGACAGACATTGATTTTTATATATATAGATTAATATAAACTTACACTGTCCCTCACCCCACAACGCCATCGGGGTCATTAACCCTAACAACAGTTAATACATGCGACATAAACACAAAAAGCACTCATCCATTGTTTTCAACAACCAGAAACAAAACCCCACAACGGGCCCGGCACCCAAAGACTACTTGTCACCTATGTGACCCTCACTACTTCGATTATGTCCACTCCTTAAACTGTAGCTGGACACCTAAAAAAACGCAAACAAAAGCAGTGGGCCCGATGACGGGTCTTCTGCATCGATCGGAGCCCATTGTCTTTTGCTGTTATGTCCATCAATCGAGCTCATTAGGGGAATGGTGGCCGATGAATCGATGGGGGTCGCTTCCACCTGCCGTGTCCGTTCCGCGCGGACGGTCCCCAACTGAAGTGAAGGGCAGATGATGCGCAGGTAATTATGGGATTGATGGTAAACAAGGAGGGAGCACAAAAGGTGGAATCGATTTGGTGGGTTTTTTGGGGGATGTGTGATGTTCTGGACAAAGGAAGACATGATGTCTTACATTTTGTCAAAGGGTGTTTGTTGTTGGTAGTTTTTGTGTAATTGTTTTGGATGATGGGTTATTGAATTTTTTGATGTTGACATATTTGCAAAGAGATGTTAATATTTGAAATGGCAGAAAAATGAGAATTTTGTTATTAATTTTTGAAAAAAGCTAGTTAATAAAGTTAATTTAAGGTGATATCTCAGGTAAAGTTTACTAAAACCAAGAATTTACTATAATATACTGGGTTTACTATCGAAGTGATTGAATGTATAAGAAAAATTTTCTAAGATCAATATAGTATGTTGGATATAATATTTTAGTTTTTCTAGAAGAAGTGATATGTTAGGCTAAGCGCGCACTAGATACTTCTGTCAAGGCGACTATAAACACTAGGTCACTCGAGAGTAATGAATTTCTGGCGCAAGTTCAGAGTTGTGCATGCTTGGCGAATTTTGGCTGTTTAGCGGCACATTTAGAGCAAAATTATTCACTTAACAAACTGGACTCAGTACCTCCAAATCGGTCAAAATATCAATTTAAGGATTTTTCTCTCAAATCCATGTTTATACTCATAAATTGATTCAGAAAATTTCATAGTTATGCGCGAATTCTAAGCATAACAAATTTCCAATGTTTATTAAGCATAGTTACCACATATTTTTTTAATAAATATTTCCCAAAACTACTTCAATATAGTAACTACTACTACTACTACTATATTCAAACTACTATCATTATAGTATGTTGGATATAATTATTCTTAATGAACTTGACTTTTTTTAATTTTTCTAGAAGAAGTGATATGTTAGGCTAAGTGCGCACTAGATACTTCTGTCAAGGCGACTATAAACACTAGGTCACTCGAGAGTAATGAATTTCTGGCGCAAGTTCAGAGTTGTGTATGCTTGGCGAATTTTGGCTGTTTAGCGGCACATTTAGAAGCCAAATTATTCACTTAACTAAGGGAACTCAGTACCTCCAAATCGGTCAAAATATCAATTTAAGGATTTTTCTCTCAAATCCATGTTTATACTCATAAATTGATTCAGAAAATTTCATAGTTATGCGCGAATTCTAAGCATAACAAATTTCCAATGTTTATTAAGCATAGTTACCACATATTTTTTTAATAAATATTTCCCAAAACTACTTCAATATAGTAACTACTACTACTACTATATTCAAACTACTATCAATATAGTATGTTGGATATAATTATTCTTAATGAACTTGACTTTTTTTAATTTTTCTAGAAGAAGTGATATGTTAGGCTAAGTGCGCACTAGATACTTCTGTCAAGGCGACTATAAACACTAGGTCACTCGAGAGTAATGAATTTCTGGCGCAAGTTCAGAGTTGTGTATGCTTGGCGAATTTTGGCTGTTTAGCGGCACATTTAGAAGCCAAATTATTCACTTAACTAAGGGAACTCAGTACCTCCAAATCGGTCAAAATATCAATTTAAGGATTTTGCTCTCAAATCCATGTTTATACTCATAAATTGATTCAGAAAATTTGATAGTTATGTGCGAATTCTAAGCATAACAAATTTCCAATGTTTATTAAGCATAGTTACCACATAGTTTTTTTAATAAATATTTCTCAAAACTACTTTTTTAGCACTTAAAACCATAAGGCTTTTTTTTACTAAACCAAATGTTATGAAACTTGGTATTTATATTCAATAGGGTAATTTTATCAAATTAATGTTCCAAAATTTAATGATTTTGGTCCAGAATTTATTTATCATGCAAAATAGGGTAAAAATTATATAATTTTCACGTTTTTAAATGGGAATCACCGAAAAGTTTTTTTTTACTCAAAAACTACTATGATTACCCAAAATCCCCCACATTAAATTATACTACAGAACATATTTAACATAAAAATGAAAAAAGCTAGTAAAAAAGGGAAAAATGAAGGAGGAGTAGCGTTTCGAAATTTAGTGAAATTTTTGTTTTTTTTAATATTAAAAATAATAATTTTTTTTAAACTTTTTGTGTTTAATATTTCATTACATGATGGTAACAGATTCTTTGGCACTAAAAACTAATAAAAAAACTCAAAAATAAAAAATTAACTTTTTTTGGGACCGAGTCCCCTTAACATGAGTTAGGGTTTCCATATTAGTCATCTTTATCGCTAAAAACTTGGCCCATACGCAAGTCTGAACTTGCGCCGAATTTCTATGGTAGATTTTTGGCAATCAGTCAAGAGTCTCGTCGCCTATTGCGCGCGCTCTAGCTTCCTGCAATAGCCAGATTTTCATTTTCACATATTGTGACTTCTTCAAAAAATTATTTACAATTTTTAGAAATTTATTTCATGGATTTTGAACAAATGCAGAATTGATTGTTATTTTGCTTTGTACATTATGGAAAATAAATTATTATTACTATTGTTATTATTGTTATTATTATTATTATTATTATTATTTATATTATTATTATTATTATTATTATTATTATTATTATTATTATTATTATTATTATTATTATTATTATTATTATTATTATTATTATTATTATTATTATTATTATTATTATTATTATTATTATTATTATTGATAGTCACAAAAAAGTCAGGCCCAAAAGGAGCTAAGTCTCATATAAATCTGGGGTCCACATATCTCCCTTTTACTGGTTGACCGTTCAAGCTCTTCACAACACTGGGTAAATAACCATAACTCCCTCACCTAATAATCATCTAAGTCCTTATTCAGCATTAGTGGAATCGAAAACAAATATTTGACTTATGAAATATTTGAGAGTGCTGAAATAAAGCATTTTCTAGCATGTATAAAAAGGCACCTGTTCAACATGTTTACGTTAAAGAAAATTTATGTGCAGAATTGATACCTACTTCTGATGATTCCTTCATAAACCAAACCGTATAAAACCTATAAACCGTGTTATTCCATTGATCTTACCACGGATCGTGTGTTTATGACTATAATAATTTAGTGTGCTCTCTCTGCCCAAAAGATTTTAGTGCTTTGAACTTTGAGGATTTGGTACTGTAGGAAAGGTTTCTAAGAATCGTTACTAGTATAGAAATTTCTGAAGATCAATATGTAGTTAAATACCATCCAAACAAATTTTAAAATATAAATCATAAGAAGGGGACGGTGTGGTGTATCTCGGACATAAGTTTACCTTTTCCTTATATTATTTTAGCATTACTTTTAGTGATGTGATATAGTAACACTAGACATTATCATTTTGACGAACAAAATATACTTATGAGTAAATATCCCAATCTCAGAGAAAACTTCATGTAGCAATACTGTTTTATTAATACTTAACAGCCAATAATGATTTGATTGATTGATTTCACACACTGTTCTTTTTCTAGGTCACTTTTAATTAATGTATACAATGTTCTAGGTTATATTACGACGTACTCTTCATTTTATATGTTACGGGCAAAGTGATTAATTGGGCATTATTATTGATGCCCAGAGTGGAGGTGGGCAAAGTGATAAATTTCATTGATAAATGCCATTGAATTTATCACATTTCCCGTAACATATATGCTACATTCAACAATAATAATTATACATTTTCCAATACTTTTTCAGAAAAGTTTATAGCATGTTTTATTTGTGATGAAATGTTGAGGTGAAATTTACTTATTAACATTTCAAAGTTTCTATTGATTGATGGTTCATTTTAGGACACTATCCATATATTCCAGAGGATCCACAGATGCCACAGTTGGGTCTTGCATCACCCGAGGTTAGTCTAATTTTCATTATGTTTTTAAATCGTATGTAAATGGAGAAAAATTACCTAAATATTAAAAATAACATTTCCAAATGGAATTTCTTTTAACTTTAGTCAAAAAATCTCCAGAATTTATTGTAGAGGATTTAGCTTATAGCGTGAATGATAAAATTTGCAACTGATGTTCTTATCAGCACGTCTTTAGCAGGATACACATATAACAAAATAAATGACTTGATATCATGGTTTATTTAAAGATTATTAGCTTTTTTGTGTTATACGTATACAATGTGTGCAAGCGTCACATACACTCTGCTAATTTTCCCACAGTTTCACCTAATCTAACGAAGTAGGTGACATTTGATTTTTGAATCTAAGCCTCTGTTTGGTATGATAAAACTAGATTGTTTCAAACTCTATTCAGAAAGATTTGAATTACTTTAAGATATTATAATTTTTTTAATTTGGTGTATTTTTTCGGAAATTTATATACTAAAATAATTTATTAAAAATTATTTATAAAGCATTTCCGAAGTGACGTTTTTCACCTAAAGGAAATAAACGTAGGGTTATTGTAGATGGGGTAATGTAGCCACTACATTCTGTTTGATAAAGTCTTCTACAATATAATTATGTTTGCATAAAAACCCTTTACCGCACTTAATCCGAAATTATAACTTAATTTGAATTTTTGACTATTACATGACTTTTTTACCCTTTTTCAGTTTTAATTTGTTTAAAAAATAAAATATACTATTCATTGCTTCTAAGTAATTGTTTAAAGTTTAAGAACAATAAAATAAAATTTTGTCAAATGTATATATAAACTTTATAAACGCATTTATAAATTTGGCAAAAACTTATTCTATAATATGTAAATATGCTTAAATTTGAAGTTTTTTGAATTATTAGTTTGAATTAATGAAAGTTTAAAATAATCTGGTAAACACCTAAATAAGTTTCCGAAGTCTTTTTAATAAATAACTTTAAGTAGTTAAACACTTTATAAGGGGATATTCACTTTCCGAACAAAAGAACATTACAATTAGCATCTCCTTACCTATCTATCTCATAATTGCATAAAAAAATATACTATCACTAAAATCACTAACCGGGTAACCGGAAAAGGAAACCGGGAAAACAAAGTAAAATTATTCATTTTCTGCATCATTTCGGGAATTTTTATGCGTTGACACTTATTTAAAAATTCACAGCTCCGAAACCCGTCATTTCTCCATCTTGAAATTTTGCATACTTGTAGCTAATAAGTCAAAGATTAACTTAGGGTAGGTGAGGGTAATTGTCCGCATGGGGTAATAGTCCGCACGGCCTTTTTTTGATGATAATATTCGATTATATTGACTGCATCGATACAGTTGGTTCCTTTCACAACCCCCAAATGGCTGTGAAAATTTCAGAGGAGTAGCGTGTCCGTTGTCCAAAAAATGAGATAGGTCAGTTTTTAGTGTCCTTGATAGAGTATTTTTCTCACTTTTTCTTCATATTATGGTAGAATAGTTATATTTATTCAATCCATCTGTTTTTTTTTTCGAAAGAGCCTTTATTTATCATTGAAATTACATCACTATACTAATCAGTGGCGTAGCCAGAAAAAAATTTCGGAGGGGGATATTGATATTTCGGGAGGGGATATGGGGTATTTTTGGTGGTTTTCTATGGTCAAAAAGGAAATTTCCTGAGTTTCGGGGGGATATATCCCCAAATCCCCCCCTCTGACTACGCGCCTGATACTAATGTTTACTTTTGTTTTCAAAAATCAGTACCACTTTGTTTTTGTCATCATGATATGGGGTAATTGTCCGCATTGATTTTGGGGTAATTGTCAGCAATTGAAAATGTGGGAATGTTCTCAGAAACTCCATCAGAAGAAGCTTTTGTTGAAAAGAAAGACAGTCCTAAAACTTTCCAAACCTTATGAAATCCATAATGCAAGTTTTCATGAAATGATAAGTTTTCCTGACAATTTGGCCGATTTTATGCCGGTAAAAGAATTAACTTTGCAACTTGTGGAGTAACTTTGCTATATGATGTTTTATAATGACAAATATTGTTGTGTTGTCTTCCTATTGTGAATATACCTCAATTTTGATGTTTTTGAATTGGAATATCTAATAATTCTCTTATTTTATTCTATTAGGGTAATTATACGCACTGCGGATAATTACCCCCAAAAATGGGGCAAATGTCCGTAATTTTTTTTTTCATTTTAAAGTTGAATATTTCTAAAAATATTTGCAGCTCAAGGCTGGAAAAAATATGAATTGATAGGCCCCATCCTAAGCTTTAGATTCCATACCAGAAACTTAGTAAAATAATGAAACTGTGGGCCAAAAAAATTCAAAACCAAAAACTGCGGACAATTATCCCCACCTACCCTATAGATTTTTTCAAAAAATTGAAGGGGGGTGTTTTTCAGTAGATCAATTTAGAACCTTATTATGTGGTCAAGGGGTTTATTATTATTTCTCAAATTATTAACAGCTGGCAACACAAATGATAAGTAGTACGATAGATTAAAAAATTTAAAACATTTAAAAAGTTGATGAAATTGACCACGGCCTTAGAAAGGGTTAATTTAACAATTTAACTAAGATATAGCGTATACATACACAACTCACATTACATCGATATAAAAATAAGTGTATCCGAAAATAAGAATTAAAAACTAATAAAGCACTTTTTCTCTGAACTTAGGTAAAATTTTTCGAAATTATTTGGACCCCACGTAAAATTTCTTGCACACCCCTGGTATAAATGTATTGGTTTCATTACATCCCTACATTTCACTATACACCGTTGGGATGCAAGGAACAACGACAACAATGTCACAGCTGTCCAACACAATCAGACATTAAAACCAATTATCTCCACATCGCAATTTCAGCGTCCAAGTCCGGCTGCCGGACCACCGTCTTCTTTCTTTCGCAAGGCAAGAAGAAATCTATTGTCGCACCTGCCTCCACGTGGAAGGAAGGCCTGATTCAACACCGCTTGACGTCAGCGTCTCTCGCTTTCCTGGAGATCGTTTTCTTGCCCGGCGACAGCCACCGAGGTTTTACGGCACAGTTTTCTGATTGGAACGGACGTGAAATCGGAAGTCCGTGATGTCGGGACCTCATACGAAAGCGTCGGACGTCAAGAACGACGGTGAAAAAGACGTCCGATTAGGTGATTTTGAATAACAGGTGGGAAGGTTTTGCGTTAAGACATGAAAACATTGTTACAGGTTGTTTGAGTACTGTTGCTAAGGTGAAAAAAGTAGAAATAAAGGGCATAGGATGTTTGTTAGGGTACTAGATCACGGAGTTCAAAACCTATGAGGAATCATAAAATATTACACTTTACAATAACTTTTGTAAAATTTTTCGAAAAGTGTGTATGGAAGGACATAGATTTTTTTTATTTAAATTTTTAAAATAACAGGTGTATTTTTTGGAGTATAACACCAATTGAAAGGGTTAAGTAGTAGATTTTATAGTTTTTTTCTCATTGAGTTAAATTTAGCATGGTTAACAACTGTAAGCGAAAATTTAAGACTTGAAAAAATGAATAACCTGGAGTGTTCCTAAGGACTTGAACTATTGAAGAACTGTTGGTTTGTCAATCTCTTTGCGGGTACATACTCTCTTAGATATTTGAGAAATATTGTCTCAAGAGATCGAATAAATAAAAGCCCATTTCTTTACTTTTATGCTTATTTTTCAGATTGTCAAATCCCAACCCTAATAAATCTTTTTCAAAAAAAATCTTAGAAATTGGGTATGACATGAAAGAAATTAAAACTATACGGGTGTTTAAAGAAAGGATATTTATACCAATACATTCTACTACCTAAAAGAGCACTTTTAATTACGAAGGTAACATTATAGTATGGTTAAAAAACTGCAGGTCTTTTCTTACAACGATAATACTGTGTCTCATTTATTTGATGTACTTTCAGAAAATGAGGTTTTAGTGGAACTAGCCTCGTTTCTTTCCTTTAGTTAGCTACATAGTTCATTGTTCCTTCAGAAAAGCTCTGTATTACCTTTTAGCGTAATACGCACGATGCCAGTCATGATTTTCGAGAAGTTTTTCCAAAAGAAACGCACTCTCCAGACTCTGACTCACCAATGCGCAGTTTGGGAGGGTTCCATGGTCTTCGACGAGCCACGAGACTCTGAGAGCGGAAAAAAATTGACTTGTTTCTAGCTCAGTGAACTGTGCCTTGAGTGATTTCACCCAAACTGCCAAAAAGAACTATTTTAAGGCCCCTGTTTCTTCGAATCTTAAAAATGGGACACCTTTAAAAACACTGAGATGTTATTTTTTATCTGCTTGGGAAATTATTTTCATCATTTTAAGTTACTATTTAATATTTTTTCACTTGAATGATTCTTAGTATACTTTAGGGGCCATTCATTAATTACGTAAGGGTCCCGAGGGGGAGGGGGGGGTAGGAAAAATCTCTACATACCCTTACTTGGGGGGGTGGGGGGGTCAAACCCATTCTTACGTAAGATTTTCCAAGTTAATGTAAACAAATTCCAATAATTCTAATCAAATTACGATTGAATAAAAACAAAAGCAAAAAGAGTGAGAAATCTATTAGTTTTGGTTTCAACTTTTTTTGTTAATCATTGCATGCGCTGATGGTTACCTTTATTATTTTGAAAAACGAAATGGAATCTTACGTAAGAATAGGGGGAGGGGGTTTGAAAAATCTTACGTACCCTTACTGGGGATAGGGGGGTCAAAAATTGCCAAAATCATCCTTACGTAATTAATGAATGGCCCCTTTTATTTTTATGTGACTTATTCCTAGATTTCAAGTACGTAAACCCTTCTTTCTTTTTAATCAATGAAATAATCTCTAATTCACTAATTTAAATTTTTCTTTCTGAAATTATATTGAAAGTTTTTTCTTCAAAAGACTAGTCTATTGTTTTTCCTTTGAAATTAAACGGATCTAAAAGTAAGTTAAAGTAAATACACGTCAAGGTCAAACTTATTTTAAATACATAGGACACAAACAATGATACGATTTTATTTTTCTGCTTTGAAAATTTTAATACTGAAATTTGTTAATTTCCATGAAAACTTGCCTTAATAGCAAAACTAAAAATTAATCAACGAACTTGCAATTATATTTATAAATAAGAATTTTATAACCTAAATTTTTGTTATAATCTAAATATTTGTTTCTAAATTTTAGTTTAATACACTACACCATCAGTAATAATGAGTAAAACGTAAATTAAAATCACCTATTTTTAATTTTCTTTATGATAGCTAATAAAATAAAGTAACTTATTTCATAAATTTAAAATTTCTAAAAACCTATACTTTAAAAAAATTCCAATAACTAAATGACGTAGATTGTTGAATTTAACCATGCTGCAAATTTGTTTCAGAGCAATACCTTTTGATGTGGAATAAATACGAAAAATACTCTTTTTTACTTTAAAAAAACTCTAAAACAGGTATATTAATAACAGTTTTCCGACTCACTACTATAAATTAGTATTTTTTATTGATAAAAAGATAGAGGCTCCAGTACTTCGTGGGAAAATTTCCCCTCCCACGACAAGTAACCCAATTCACACAGAAACTAATAGATCCCTCCATTTTGTAATCGTAAATAGTTTATCATTGGAGCATCTCTTTCCTGATCTAATCTGTAAATCTCGCCGCTGCCCTTTCTCTTTTCAACGGATAATAAATAGATCCTTCCTTGACTTTGTGCTATCCTCTTTTTTATGTGGAAAACGGTATTGTGTGTTCTATCATGCTGCGAGGAATCGAAATGACAACGGCGTGACAAGCAGATCTTCAAAAGCTTTCTGCGAGAACTTTGACGTTCTAAGGAAGTTTTGTCACAGTTTTTGCTTTCTAATGTGCATGAATGCTAGAAATAAGAAGTATGTCGACAAAGGAGTAAAATTTACCTGAAGAGTATTTATTACAAAGGGAGTTTTTACTCTTTATAATGTTTTTAATAAAGTTTTTTTTTCAAAAAGTTACATTTAATTTTATTTTTATTTGATTTTCATCTTATATGTTGTTTCTCTGGCTATCCCAAAATCTGAAGAAATTTTTGAGCGTATGTTGAAGCGTATATGTTGTTGAAGCGTATGTTGTTGAGCGTATGTTGAATTAAAAAGTAAAGTTTACTTATACTCCTATAAACATGACGATATTGACTAAAATACACTTAATCATGTAAAAACATATTCAATCCAGTAGAAATCAATACTATTTTTTACAATCTTACAACAGCTCTTATTTGTATTTTTTCTAATTACTTTTTCTTTTGCTACAAGTCTGTGGTTGACCTTTTTTAGATGCTGTATTTTCTTTATATCTGAAAAATAAATAATTTTTATTTAATTTCTTCCAATAACAATGCATCAAAATGTAGGTTAAAGTTAAAAGAAAACTGTAAATTATTTTTATTACAATCACACAAATTAAACGAATTAAAGCAAAAAAAGTAGTAAAAGAAAAATTATTAAAACTCACAATCCATCTAAGAGGGTTATTTTTTAACTGAAGTGACAAAGTTTTTGACAAAGAACAACAAAAATTGTCTCATCGTTCATTATTAAAATACCCAAATCATATAGAAAATCCCTCCACTATAAAAAAGAGGATATCCTAATTCAAGGATGGACAGCTGTCTCCAATAAACAGCCCCATTCAAAAAAAACCTCCCCATCAACTTGAAGATTCTATCAGCAGAGTCCCACAATGGGGAGGCCCCTCTTCCCGTCGCCTGTCCCAGACCCTTCAATGGTCAACGGAACTCATATCTTTCACGGCACGCGCCAGACGGCATTTCCCTATTGCGGAGGAGGGCTATTGACGAACAGCAATAAATAATGGCCTATTTATTGTTGTTTAAGAGGGGGTGAGTCAGTCTCTCTCACCTACTTTGATAGTGAGCGATGTAGTGGGCGATATTAGGTTGGGGTATGATTTATGCGTTTTTATGGGGGTTGTGATGTGTTTTTGGCATTATCTTAAGGTAACTGAGTTTTTCTCTTTAATCTCGTTATTTCTACTCTGTTTCTACATCATCTCTCTTTTTCTACATATCTACTATATTTTTTTCTCTATATATGCCTCCTTTCTTTGTATGCATCTACATCTTCCATCTCTCTCGGCCTCTACAAATTCCCTATCCCTACTTCAACTCTTCTTTTCTCTCTACATCTACATATTATCTCTTTCTTCTCTCACCTCTTTTTCTCTCTAGGGCAGGGGTTCTCAAACTTTTTAAGCCGCGGCACCCCTAGCGAGCTAAAAAAAATTCGGGGCACCCCCCAAAAAATGGTTAAAATTTTTTGGGGAAAAAGTGTCCACATAAGAAGTTGCCAGCAGTGCAATTTATTTCAGTAGGGGCCCAAAATTAGCCCTTAACCCTTTCATGTATATTTATTAGTTCTTTTTTGTTAAGTAGAATTTGTGTTCTATAAAAGACAGGTTTTTAAGTAGTTTTAGCACACCTATTCCAAAATTTAGATTTACATTTTCAGCAGGATTTTCATTTTGATAAACTGAATATAGTAAAAAAAAACTTGTGAATAAATAATAGAGTTCCAAGTAAAAAGGGGGATGTGGAGGTTACCCCCCAAAAATTTTGGAAATTTAACCCTAAAAACAGGGCCTACCTTGGTTTTGGTATACACCTACTCCGAATTTCGGGCATGTATTTTTAGGTAGGATTTTGATTTTGATAAACTTATAAAAAGTTTTTAATAATAAAGCTTTGAAAGGGGGGTTAGGGGTTTCACCCCCAGAATCTTTTTGAAGCTATAAAAATCAGGATTTTAACTTGTTTTGGTAGACCAAGTCTTAGTTTCGGCGGGACAGGGCTCTCTCGCGGCCCCCATATACGCCGTTCCATACTCTTTTCTATTTCCAACAATTTTTTTTGTTGTTATTTCTGTGCAACTGCAGTTTCACCAAATGAAAAAGAGAATAGGTATGTATTTGTGTGAAAAGCAGTGTTTTTGATCGTTTATTTTGTGCAAGCTATAAAAAAGATATTTGGCATTTTACGAACGTAAGAATAAAAGGAAAAGAAGAGTTAAAAAAGTAGGATAATATGCACTGTTTTCACCCCCCATAAACAGTTAAGAAGATTTGTTCCATAATTAAAATTTCGTATTTTTTTGCAACTGTTCTTGGTTATTGTCGCGGCACCCCTGGCATACCCTCGCGGCACCCCTGGCATACCCTCGCGGCACCCCTGGCATACCCTCGCGGCACCCCAGGGTGCCGCGGCACACAGTTTGAGAACCTCTGCTCTAGGGGGTCTCTGCAATATCTTTCTTCTCATTCTGTCTCTACATCCTCTATTTGTATCTTCTCTTTCTCCTTCTATTTTCTTCTCTGTCTCTACATCATATCTACGTATTTCTGTCTCTTCCTGTTTCACGCTCTCATCTATCTCTAAGATATGTTTATCAGATAAGTTATATGAATGTAACTTGATAGGAACTATGAGTAACTAAAGATAAACTTATTATTTCATAAATTTTAATTATGTTTTAAATTTTTTGAATTCGGTTTAATTTTAGAATTATAATGAAGCAATCTACTAACGACAAGTTTGAAACCTAAAATATCATCAGTCTTAGTCTCTCTAGGTTTAAAGGTTTCAAACCTCAAAGTTATGAATATATGTAAATATATCAAAAATGTAATGAACATGAATGTATATTAAATTAATTTAAAACATTACCTTTAATAAAATTACTTCGTTATGATTTTTCTAGATTATTTTTATATGTACGCCATTAATGTAAATTTATATATTTAGAGCTGGAAAGAAAATGAAATGGTTTCCCCTCTTTTAAGCTATGTCGACGGTAAATAAAGCACCTAAATTAATCTTTCAGCTACAGTCTTATTTGTTATGAAATTTATGAAACGTTGAGTCTTAATGTATTCATTAACTGATTATAATGATGCATGAATTTTAAATAAGAAAAATATAGGTGATATAGGTAACCACAATACATGTAACAAAAAATCTTTAAATAACAGAGATGTTAGGGATTATGGTTTCTCAGTTCGCTATTATTTAGTCGAGACGAAACTAAATGGTTAAAAGAAGAGTTAAACTGTAGGTAATGTCGTAATAAAGGTAGTTGATACTGATTTAACTAATGAAGCTAATTTAAAATGGGGTTTCACAAGGGGTTTTAAGAACTGAAAGTTTATTAACCCTTATTAAAAGAAGCTTATTGAAAAATGGTATTCCACCTTACAGGTTTCACATATATTATGAACGCCCTTTCGTATCCGAATAAAAGAAAGTTTCCTACACATACGGTTTGTATCATTCCTTTACCGAAAAATGCATTAATTTTAAACATATATTCCTAGACAATTAATTAAATGGTTTCCAAATGTAATTTAAATATTTAGTAATATGAAAGGATGTAATTTTTTTCATTTTTCTAGTAGCTTATAAAGACAATACGTAAGAATATTCAAGGAAGCTATTCTAATTGCACTTGTCAGTTCATTTAAAAAGCCCGAAAAAGCACCATCACTGACTCTCTTACTTTCTATTACATTATTATCGTCATTATTGGAGAACAAATAAGCAATGGTATACGGGAAAAAGCACCGCACATATTTCACAACTTTTGCGGCCTTAACCGATCTGCGATTCAGTCATTCACACGAAAACAAGAGAAAAAAAAAGCGAAGCACATCTCCTAAACAGAGGACCGGATAAAACCGCATCAGAAAGCATGTATCTGAAAACGTGTCTTGCACGTCTTCGATACAAAGCATCGTTCAAAAGGCGACCAAATGAACTTCTCGTGATGTCGCAAAATACGTATTCCTTTATGCTGAGCTGGAAGGCTATGATAATAGAAAGAGCTAGGCCATTTTTTTCTCCATTCGTTTTGACAGCTCGTTTCGATATTTTACGGATATGCAATGAGCTTAATGTAATGAAAAATATTCTCAGGAGATTAGATAGTCCCGTTCTTAAAATATTCTAGACTAGTGCGATGGGATGCCGAAGAGCAGAGAGAATGTTAAAGAGAAAATATATGTTAAGAAGTAAAATGAATCAAGATGTAAGAGCAACAAGATGCTAAAGAGCAATAAAATGCGGAAGATCAAAGATATTCTGAATGGTAAAGAGGCTCAAGAGCAAAGAAATGAGAAAGAAAATTTTTTCTGTATGCGTGTTGAGAGAGAATGAGAGGGAGTTATAAATTCCGTTCCGATGACTATTTTTTTTTTTAATAATAATAATCTTTATTCACAAGGGCAGAAAAACAAATACAGAAATTAAGAACATATTAGTAGCCAAGGGGATAAATTCAGAAATCTCGTTCAGGCTACCTAAAAATAAAATCTTACATGAATTGATTAACAAAGAAGGAAAAAACCAAACACAATTTAATAAATTAAAAAATTGGCAAAAAGCTGGGCAAAATTTAAATGATTTTGCTTCAAATGAGGTGAAAATATAGATCAGGATCGTCGATATTTATTAAGAAATTAAATAAATTTCGTCTAAAAGAAGATAAATTATTTATACTAATTAAATTTAGAGGCAAACTGTTAAATAATTTGGGAGCTAGGTAAAAGAAATGTTTAGTAAAGATATCCTTAGAAAATTTAGGAATCTGATAAGTTTGAATTGATCTAGAATTATATGTTCTTTCTCTAAAATCACACAAATTACTATGGCGAAAAATATAAAGTATGATACGGAAGTATGCATTATGTCGAAAGGAGAGTAAATTAAGGGATCTAAAATTATTGGGGCTGATTTGAGTATTTAGAATTTTAAATATTTTGTTCTGAATTGAAATTATTGGTTGAAGATTGGATCTATATTCACCACCCCAAATGATAACACCATAATTAATTAAGGAATAAAACCAAGAATAATAAATAGTTTTAAGAAAAGACACACCAATATTATTTTTGAGGTGGTAAAATTTACACAAAACAAAACGCAATTTTGTTACCAGCTCTTTGATATGAGTTTTCCATTTTAAATTTGAATCTATTATTAAGCCTAAATATTTTATACTATGAACTTGTTCTAGTGTTTCACAATCGCAATTAAAATAACTATGACAGAGATCGGAATGAAATTTAATATTAAGATTACTTGATATCAGTCTAAGATTAAAATAAATATATTTAGTCTTGTTTGAATTTAAAGTTAAGTCATTTATAGAAAACCATTTTCTGATTTCTATAAGGTCAGTTTCAATTTGTGATTGAAGTTCCAAAAGGTTTTCACAGGAATAGAGTAACACGGAGTCATCGGCATAAGTTATAATTTTACCAAAAAGTTTTAATTTACAGAAGTCGTTAATAAAAATTAAGAACAAAAGGGGGCCCAAAATGGATCCTTGTGGCACGCCACGATTTGAAATAGAATAACTACTTAGTGTGTCCCTCACTTTTACTCGTTGTTTTCTATTGGACAAGTATGATATGAACCAATTTAATATATTTCCTCTAAAACCTGCGTGTTCCAATTTCAAAATTAATAAAGAATGATTAACATTATTTGTGAAGTGTTATCAAAGGTGCTGCAAGGTGATCAAGATATGATATAGCAGGTTTTATAATTTGTAAGAAAATCCAGTTTCCAGTGCAAAGGCTATAAGAAATCTTCTGAATTTAGTGACTACATTTTAACTGCTCTTTGAGGAATTAAATAAAAATTCCATGAAATATTAATAAAACATCTTAAATTTTCGTAAGATATTTATACAAGATAATCACCTATTGTTTTTTACCCCGGAGAACAGTTCTAAGTGATTTAGGGCAAAGATGGTTCATGAATGGTGATATAGATATCTTCAAGTTATAAATCACTCTTCTAGACTAATAGAAGATAACCTTACTACCGATCCAAAGGAGATAGTAGAAACCTTTAAATTATAATTAAAATTTTAAATCGTTGAAAAAATATTTCACTAGCTATTTTTTACTCTGAAAAGACTCAGCTTCCAAAATAGTTCTTAGGTTTTGAAAACTTTTCATGCAGATTAGTGTGTAACTGTGATATGACACTAAACCTCCTCGCCATAAAGGGATGCAAAAAGAATCTGTTGTGTAGGTGAAATTGGCAACACGCCGTGAGTTTTGGAATCTTGTGAACTTGACTCCTCTGGCTATCACACAGTTTAACGTGTTAGACGTTCCCAAAAATGTTCAGTCCTTGAAATGTCTGAAATTTTTAACTATTTTTTGTGTATGGTCAGGTTACATCTGTACAAAAGAGGAAAACTTCTGCTGTAACTAACTTGGTGAAATCTCAGATATAAGTCTACTTACTAACCAAAATATTTTCAAACCATTAGGAACAAATTTGTATGGAATAATTGTGTAATGAATCGTGTAATTATGCCAGATCAACAATATTAATCTAGGTGTAGCTATAAATAATAATTTAAGGCCAAATACAAAACTTTGTGTTTTATTCATTTAAATTTTGAATTATTGACATTCACTGCTTACAGGCTTTAGAATATCTTCCAAAATCCAAAATACTGATGGTAAAATGCATACAAATATATTTATTTTTCATACTTTAATGAAGTAGAAATTGTGTGTTATTGTTGTTTCACATTTAACCGATATTTTTATAGATAATTAAGTTACAGAGTTTAGATAATTTTTATTATCTTGTTATTTGAAGTTATGTTGAAAATCTACCTCTTGATTATTATTTGTACAAGTATCCTACTGAAAAGAAATAAAAAAAGTGACAAGGTACAACACTTAGAGAAATGACAGTTTCAAATTTGAGTAAATCGATGTTCTCATTTTGGTATGAAACTTTTTGGTTCAAATATGACGACCCAATGCTTTCAATTTTGAAAAACACCAGACATACTCGGTTTCAAACAATTTAATAGTCACCACTCAAATTATGCCTATTTTTAGTTTATATTTGAAAATTTAAATATTTGCAATGTATCGAAAATAACATTAAGTTGGTGTGATAAGGGGACATCCATAAATTACGTGAGGTGTTTTTTCCAAAATCTGGACCCCCCTTGGTGAGATTTAGTGAGATTTTTCTGGACCCCCCTCCCCCCACGTGAGATTTACCTACAACCTTTAAAAATAATTCTTCTTCTTCCTTCTCATATATTCCTTTCTTATACTTAAAAAAAAGAAAATAGTTTAAATTCTAACTTAAAAAGTTGACGTGAGATTTTAATCGACCCCCCCCCCTCCCCCTTGGTGAGAATTTTCCAAACCCCTCCCCCCCTTTTTGACCTCAAGTAATTTATGGATGTCCCCTAACGTGTAACACAACCTTGCGATATCGCACTCAACTGACTGGTGTAATTCCATGTCATAGTAACTGTAACACGTTGCACCCTCTTTATAAGAATCTCATTGACGAATTCAAAAATGAGTACATGCATGTTTTCAAATTTGAGTAAATTTGGATCGGTGCCTGTTTGAGTGCGTGACACACTCAGATTTGAGTAATTTTTACTCATTTTTGAGACTGTCGTTTTAAGAGTGTACAAAGAACATAGAAGAGTTGAACTTTTTATGTTTAACATTAAATATTCAAATATTTAGTTTTTACGGTTTTATAAGCAGTACTTTTTTTTGAACTTATAAAATCTTTCAAAACCTAAAACCGTCATTCATCCTAACTCTAAATTAGATAACCATCTTCTTGATAATCACGTTCAAAACAGATTTAGTCTTAAGCAAAGCATCTACTGTGTGCAATTCACCACAAAAATGTATACCGTGTTTCTTCACTTATGAAACACGTAGGAACTACCAAAAAATACACTTGAATGAAATCGCTACGACGCAAAACACATGTCTAATTTCTTCACTACAAAGTATCGGGGGGAAACCTGCACACACACACACGTCACACACCTTTCCACACACAAAAAACCCTGCGAATCCCATTAAACAACACAAAGAGATGTCTACACGGTCTGGGAACATGACGTCCGAGTCGAGACGTCACTAAACTCTTACATCCTCATCTTCTCCCATAAATCTTTACCTATATCGTTAAGCAAAAGAGGGATGTGTGCTAATCACGTTAGCTAGGCGAGAGGTTGGATTCTGCAATACCTACTAGTAGCAGGTACTAGTGAGGGAAAGTATTTTGGAAACTAATGGAAGGTTTCAGAATCGGAGTTATCAAACGTGTGTTTTTGTAATCTACACCAAGAGAAAAAGCTAACATTACCAGTAAAATCCCCGTTTTACAATTCCGTTCTCACCATTTTTTGAACAGTAAGCTGGTTTTAAACACAGCCCCATAGATTTAAAATATATCTTTTTTAAGAAAATAATTTTAACATTTCATCCGCTTCCATTCGGCTTCAGAAAACGCTTACAACAGTAAGTAGTAGGTACATATGTTATTTGGGGAATGTTATAAAAAATCCAGAGATAACGATGAAAGATGGAAACAGTTATTAATACGGTTTCGTATTCAGGAAATTTTTATTTTTAATTAAAGTTTAACGACAAACAAAAAATTAAAATCCCTTGACTAACCTTCGAATGCTATGAATTAGAAATGTTACAGCAACTAAAAAACTCGAAAGATTTTAGCTTGACCCGAAAAGGGTGGAAGTTGTTAAAAAATAATAAGACTTAAATAAGTTTCCCCTTTTTTTGGAGTTAAGTATACCTAAAAAGAGTATTTACTTCATATACAGCCTTAATTCTTCTATAGGCTATCTCTACATGTCCAGTATTTTCCATAATCATTATATTTTCTATGAGTCCAGTATTTTCCATAAGCATTACTCGCTATGGGCATAATATTGTGTTTTCTATACTTTCTATAGGCTGCATGACTACTATTATATATCTCCCTCTGGATTCACAACTGGGAAGAGATATCCCTAACAGTTTCTAATGAGGCTAATACTTGAAAAACTCCTTATGTTACAAAGCACGGTCCCTATATAAAAGACGATTAACACCCGTGCGCTCAGGTAGACGCGATGCAGTGACGCCTCGTACGCAACACTCTCATTTGAATATAGACGTAATGTATTTTTTAAGACCCGGTCGACGGAGAACAAACGCGAAGGAATGCCAGGCGTAAATCTCGCCGCGGTGTGAAGATTCTCGACGCGAAACAGTGTGGACGATTGTTGAGTAGAATGTTCGCATTGTTTGTCGGGAAGCGATTCTAGAGGCGTAATTAAGAGGTTGTAAAACGGGGGGTCGGGACGGAATGGCGGTAAGCGGGTATTAAGTGCTGTGTGGAAGAATGGGATGGGAGGTTGTAAATGTTTGAGGTTGATTCTTATATGATGCGCTTGGGGGAAATGGTTTGGTAAGTTTGCACTGAGCATTAAATGTAAGGCAGTAAATCTCAGGTTTTGTCGGGTTTTTTTGACAATATTGCGGCCGATTTTCCACTAATTATCTTCACAAAGCTGCATATTCAATCTTTATTTTTAGTTTTTCACTATACAAGGTGTACAAGTATGTATGTGAAATGGTGCAACAAACTTTCAGGGATGATAGTAGACACCTAAACGAGTCAGAATCACATAGGATTTCGGGGTCCCAGACCAAATCCCAGGGAGTTAAAAATGGAGCGACACCCGAACAAAATCATTAAAAATTCAATTTGTAGAAGAACTACTATTGGTAAAAATTTAATTATGGTCTCAAATTTTGTGGTTTAATATCATCTTTAAAATTATCTCAAAAGTCTTCACTTTAAAATTTGTTTTATTATGAAAAAAGTTAAAAACAAAACAAAACCTTATTTGTATTTCGAAATCCTTTCTTTTGATTTGATAATATGAAAGATCACAATTGAAAAACCTTAAGTCCAAAATTTCACGTAAATACAATCAATATTAAACGCTTGATATCCTGCTAAAGTTTGTTGCTTGCGTGCGCAAACAGCTGTTCTGGAAACAGCTCTAAAAAACTGTTTGAGCAAGCAAAAAACAAACTTTAACAGTATCAATGTCAGTATCAGTATCAGTTCAGTATCGATATTCACTAACATCAAATTTTGTGTTATAAGGGAATTTCAATTTCATAAAAGATGCTCATAAGATACATCTACGGAAGACTTTTCGAGTAAAATAACCAGACTATTTTTTTAATCGAGATTAAGTTTTGTAAAAGTCTTTAACCTTTAACTGTATTTTATCGAATTGTTCTGATAATTTTAATAATTGAAACGAAGAATAAAATGCTAATTCATCGACAAAATTTAAGGGAAAAAGTTTTTAATTGGTATCATACGTTAAAACTAGATTAGAAAAGGATAAAAAGACGAATCCCTTGAATTTTTTTGAAAATTTCGTTTGAAGACTATGCTCAGAAAAAAGTTCCTAAATTACTTTTTACAAAGACGGTTGATACAACCAATAAATTTCATTTTGAAGGTTATGAAGAGATCATTCATTTTATTTAGTCAAATATAAAATTTAATCAACTATTTTAAAGTTATCATTTGGATCCATAGTTCAGGAAAACTAGTCAAGAGGTACCTATAGATTATTACAGGATTGTCATGAGAGCTAATTTAAAAAAGGGCTTGTCATCTCCGGCTAGTCTCGCTGTCACCACAGATTGAGCCGCCTTTGCACTCCGTGTAGAAGAGGCCTTGACATTTTGAGCGGTGGGGAACGGGGCAGGTGCCTTATCTCCGCTGCCTGCGACATGTGCACCGTTTTGGAAAGGAGTGCCTCTTCATTACGGATTTGATATGTTTCTCCAAAGCTCTGTAGAGAGGATCAGGAACGTCTGCTTTTGGTGAAGTTTTCACATCTGTAAAGGAAAATCAGGAATCAAATAGTTAAAAAATTCGTCAGCTCAGCCAGATGCTAAAGTTTTATTATTAACTTATTCACTTTGATTCAATTGACTTAATTGATGGGCTCAAGCAGGGAAAACTTAAAAATTACTACTGTGTACAACAAACAACAGAAATACAATATGTTTTTATTTCTACATTATTATTTATGTGAAAATTGTAATGTTATAATGAAGATCCCAATAGGGATATTTTTAAAAACGATAATGATAATAATGATCATCGCGATAGTGATAATAATATTGGTGTGATTACAAAAATAACGTCGAAATATGTATCAAAACTAACAGGGGGTAATTTTAACTTCTGTTGTTGTTGTTGTTGTTTTTACCAATCGTTCGTGATCTAGCAACAGCTAGATCTGATCTATGAGTCCATGTACTCTGGCAAAGTCAATGACTTGAAGTGGAGATGATATTTTAACTTCTAAACATAACCAACAGACAATCAACAAATATTAAAATGTTAATAATCATTTCAATTATAAGAAATCTTATGATAATAATGGTGTTTATTAAAATATACTAATATTTATTAATTATTTATTTATAAATCATAAAAATAACACAATTTTAAATTATTTAAATTTCAGTTTATGGAGTTTACCATTAGTTTTCCCACTGTATTTTTAAAATATTCTCTTAAGCTTGTTCTCTATCATGAACAAAACTAATTTACCCACATTTTCTTTACTTAAGTTTATTTTTTAAACTCATGAATAAATAATACCATGAAACAAGGTTTTACGCCCTTCTTGGTTACAGAAAACACAAAATTTTCTTTTCTGCTAACAAAATCTAAACTTCCACAATCCAAATTCATTTACCAAAACATAACACAGTATTCTCCAAGCCATCCCCTCGATACAATGTTTCGAAACACAAAATCCATTTTACAAACCAACTCTTTTTTTTACAAAAGATTTCCAAGAACCTCTTACGATACATTTTCATTCCGCAAAACTGTCACACATAATCTTATAAACCCCGCTTTTCTCTGCAATCTCCTAATCCCATCTCCAACGACTTCGTTCCCTCCTTGAATAATTCATGCGTTAGTTTCCGAATTCAACCACTTTTATCATTTATAACTATTACAGCACCCAAACAGAATACACCCTTCTCTCCCTTCAAAAACTTTAATCTTTGATTACTAGGTTTGGTTGCAACGGCACAATTAATCTTTGCAACCCAATCGCTTCTCTGCACCTTTTTGGAGTCGAAAGTCCATTAACCTAGCTTTCTCTACCAGACTCCCTGGCTCCTGGTGGGGATAATGCGCCCGTACCATTAGCCCCGGCGCGATTTCTAAGCACGACAAATAAAAAATGGGGGATCGCATACAAAATTCAACTACTACTTTCATTTTCTGCATCGATTTCAGAACCACTTTAGCCCTTTATCTACCGACGGTATTTATAAACTACTAATTGTGTGTGTAAAACATCAACAAATGAAAAGCTTTCGTAGAAAATCTCAAGACACTGCAATAATATCATCTTTTTCTAATGATTTATGGGTATCGCAAGCTTATTTCACTCAGTTCCATGTCATAGGCCCGTTTTCTGAGTTACTTGTTCAATTGTAGCAGTCATCTTTTTTGATAACCAGGGTAAAGGAGATTTTAGTTCGTGATCTAAACTTGACTTTTATAAAAGGTTTTGGTCTAAATTTAAAAATATTTAGAAATGTCTTTTTGAACGTATTTGAATCATAATCTTTATAAACAAATAAATTTAATATTTATTTACAAAAATTTAGAGTTGTTTGTAGTTAAAAAAGCTCATGTTTTTTAAACTTTTTAGGTATTCTTCTTTTTAGAATAGTATTAATAAAGTATTACTAAAGTATAAAGAAGTTCAGAATAGCATTTTCAGAAAGTGGTTAATTTATAATTAATGTCAGTTTCAATAAAACTAATTTTTAAATTAGCATCAAAGTGTTTTTAATTTAATTTCAAGAGCATTTACCAAAATTTTATTTGGGACGAGTCTTTTTAGTTCAGATATGTTTTCACAAAAATTTGGCAGTGAGTCAATATTTACTACAAAGTTTTCGCCCTCGTTATCTTAACACATTTTTTCATTAATATTTTACCTTTCTCACATCTTACTTTTGAATAAAGCGGTTACTCTAAATTAAGCCGAATCCAAATATTTTCCCAAACGCCGTTTTGACACGTCCTCGCCCAACTTCATCAAAAAACCATGTTTATGTACGCCTATAATGAAAAACTCTTGTGTCAGCCAATATTTCATGAAACTAATCGCAAGAAAATTAATTGAATTTTCCATCTTTGATAAAAAAAAAGGATTACTATGCGAGAGGAATAGAAGATTTTAGTTCGCGCTACAACTTCTTATGCTTTAAAAGAACTGAATTTTGGACATCTAGTGTTTATGAAAATCACGAGAAGAAAATCAGATATCTTTGCTTGGTAAATTCAGTTTAATATGTTTTAGTTTTAAACTTTGGAGATAAAAATTGGGACTATTTTAACTTAGAAAGAGAAAGATGTTATCGTTCGTATTTGTTTCACAATTTTTAAAGAGCATATTCCTAATCAAATGAACACAGAGAGGCGCAGTTGAATGAATAATCCATTTATAACACACAATTAACTCACAGAAACTGACTGTTGTAATAACCTTGTCATACTTTGTGCACATCCCCTCGTTCCCCATTGAGGATGCTCTGTATAAAGTGGAGGCAGGGTGCCAAATAATATGAATAAGTTGTCGGATAGAGAGGTTTGGGATGGAATCATAATGCTGGCGTTCAGTAGACAAAGGGCGTTTGCCTTTTGTCGGCCATTCAGACTGCGTGGAGTCTGGACAAAACTGTCTGGAAGAGGACACTTATTGGGTGGGTTAAAAAAATTTCTCAGCATTCAAAATTGGTATTCTTACTGAAAAGAGCAAGAAAATAAGCGTCGGATATTTTGAATAAAACATCACACGTATATTATTTCCGTGTTACAATAAGGAGGTAAAAAATTATTAAAAATTTCATCAATACAGCTTATAAGTATGTTGATATATCTCATATTAAATTTATTTTTGATGAATAAAAATGAAGTTATTCTATTATGCAAAATTGTCTTATTATTAAAAATAATTACTTGCATTAATGAAGTTTTAAGTCTAGGGTTTTTTTTAATTTTCTCGTTATCTTAGAAACATAAACATGTAATTCAATCTATTTAAGAATCAAAAATACATCAAAAGATAGCAACAATCAATAAAGATCAATGGTACTTAGGTATATTATGGACTATTTTATGATTCTTCTAAAATAGTAAAAATGAAATCATGACAACGATAGTTCTTGAAAGTTTTCTCTTAGTAGTTAGTAACCAGAAAACATTCGATTTATAGGATGATGCATAAATTGTCTTTGTACTTAGTGCCAATTAAATGATTTCTGGATACAGATACAGTAAAGATGGCATCAATAGATATAGAACTAATATTTGCATTTTATTTTGAGTGTACTATTAGCATACTGTTTCTATTGGCTCCCACATATTATTTTATTAAAAAGGTACAAGCGAAATGCATGACTAAATATAGAACATTATTTAAGTTTTTTCTAACAAAAGAAAAAATACTACCCTTAAATCCAAAGTTTTTATTCAAATACGCATCACCACAAACTTACAATTAAGGAAACTCCAAAAAAAACTTCGGGGATAACTTTGGCAACAAATCAAAATCGTTCCTTTAATTGATCCCCGCAACCCCTCCCCCACAAAAAAACCTCTCTAAAAAGATCGAAATCTGCCACGAGGCCTTCCGATAATTTCCTGCCGTCATTTAAGCTGTCCCCACAAATTAAAATTTAAGACCTTCCTCAAAAATTCCCCACCACCCCACCCGGAAACCCTAATCCTTCCAAAAGCTTTTTGTTCCAGCTCCTCCCCCACGTTACCAACAGAAGTTAAATAAACTCAAAAAATCCCACAACCTTCCAAGAAAAAAAGTTGACTCCCCCCTGTCATCTCAAATTCACCCTACTCCATTACCATTCTGTTCATTTGTCAAGGAAAAATATTTAAATCCTTCGCTCATGCAAAAGTGGCTTAAGCAGTTGTTTCTTTTTGAATTTATAAAAATGGAGTAGTGGAGGTTTCTCTCCCCTATTTACGAATGTGATTCGTCCGTTATGCTTCTTTTTTTTAAGTTAATGGAACAGAATGGAAGTGTGTTATCTTTTAAGCGCTGTATGAATAATTTTACAATTTTTCCTGAACTTAGGTTGTGTTTAATCTCTGTTTTCGCCTGTGTATCATTTCTCTTGTCTGTTTTAGGTTTATGAAGTGTATTTTAAATTTTATAAGCTTAAATAAAGTAGACTCAATGTTATTTTGAATCGATTTAAATGAACATTCATACGAATGATAAGATCATTTTTAGCCAAATTTTACTGTAATGGTATATTTAAAACATAGATATTGAATGTCACGATATACACTGTCTACACTTATTTTGTATGCAAAGTAATTGAGTAAAGCAATATTTGAATTTAATTTCAGATTAATCGTTACTGGTACCGAAATTTTTAATGATCGTGATGTAGTACTAAATGTTGAAGAATCTACATTTACATAGTCTTTATTGTGGAAATGCATTTTGACGAACTCTATTATTCAACTTTGATAAAAGATTTAAGCATGGCTTACAACTTCATTAAAGACTCCTTTTAAAATAAAAAGGTTGTAGTTTGGTGGGAGTGTTAATATAAAGGATTACGTACTTCTTATTGTTTATATTAAATTTTTATTAATTTCACTAATTGATTTTTTAGCGAATACACACCGTTCATAATTTTCCTTGTAAATCCTTTTGCAATGTTTTTATGATAATAAACAACAATTTGGCTAAAAATTAAGCAATTTACTAATTAAGAATGACTAGTTTTCCTATATTTTTCATACCTGGTTGCACCATAATTTATTTTCTTATAATAATTCATTCCTATCTTATATTAATTTCAATCAAACTACGAAGTACCACACATAGAAAAAGAAGTTCATATCATGAAAATTCAATGATAGCTACATATTTTAACACTTCAAGTGCATGAAAAATCAGGACCAAACACCAAGAGCAAATCGAAAAACTAATCAAAAATGAAAAAAATTCAAATAAACAAAAAAAAAACATATTGCTTGAATCAATCAAATACCCCGAGGTAAGAAACATTCAAATCATTCCCATGAAATCATCTTTAAGCTTCCCACGAAACGAAAATAAAAATCTCCTCCACAGGAGACATTCGAAATGGATTTATTCATCCCAGAAGATGGTGTTCGCTGGCACGGTGCCAAAAAGGGACTTATCGTCGGAAGTCCGGGAGTAGTGAATGGTCTTCCACATCCTCCCCGGACTTAATTGCCTTTGAAATTTTTGAGGGCTTGCGGTCATTTTATCTTATCGCCTCTTTTTCCGATGGGGATCAGTTCTTTCCATTCTTTGAAGAGCTGATGGTGAAAGGGGTCGCTTAGGTGCAAAACACACTGCGCGTCTTATGGACGCTACTGCAATCAATTTCCATCAAAAAGCATGGAGAAAGCCTAGTCCCCTATCTTGACAGAAATGAAGATTCCTGTTAAGATAGGGGGAGTCTCAGGCTGAACTCCATGCTTTTCCCCCTCTTTGATTAATGGCAGTAGGGTCTTATGGTCGCTAGGTCTGACTTGGGCCTTATCTGCTCGCACGGGTTTTGATGGGACGCATAAATAGGGAGTGTTCGTTCGTTCTGAGTGAACAGATGTTGGTTTAATACTCTGATAGCTTCATGTTGTTGAAATTAATTTTTTTATTCAAGTTGGTGTGATTGTATCAGAAATTCAATTCTTAAGTTTAAGAATTTTAGCTCATACTTGAATAAAGTTGGAAATAGCGAAGTTTAATTTCGTACTAATAAAAATTTTATAGGTAGACAAAATTGAAAATCAAAGGGCGGTACTTTGATGGATATAGAAGATACAACTATCATTAGGAAAATATATTTTTATTTAGTTTGTAAAAAATATGCATAATGTCAGTTATTTGGGTGAATCGTAGAAAATTTATTTTATAGTTCTTTCTCTAAAAAACACATCTGTATTTGAATTAATTAAATTATATACACTGCTCACAACAATTAAAGGATATTGGTGGTTTTGGTATATATTGACAAGCAAATAAAAATTTTGCAGTGGTTCAAGCATTTTTCATAAACTTTGGGCCATTTCAAAGCTAAATCCATGCAGTTATCAAAATAAAAATTTTATTTTTACTTTTTTTTTATCAAAATTGGAAAATGCACATTTTGTGTAGTTAAGCAAAAAAACTGAAAAATCTATCAATACTTAACTGAAACCTCATTTCGCTTGGGGTATGCTTTCTCTTGACTTAAAACAACGTTTTGGAACTGTTTGCCACCAGGTTTGTTTGTTTGTTTTTGAGGGGCTGGGGTGTTTTCTCCATTTTCCCCTTTTAGAGCATTTTTCAGAACCTGAGCTGTTTGGGAGGTATTGGATGAGCAGAAATTGGTTTCTCAAGCATGTGCTAGACTTGTTCTATTGGATTCATGTCGAGAGAACGTGCTGGTCGATCCCTTTCTAGCGATTTCTTCATCCTGAAGAAAATCATTAACTAAAGTAGCACAATGTTTTCTGCAATTACCATCCCTGAAAGTTAAATATCACCGATTTCTCCTGCATGAGGAGCAACCAGATGTGTAAGGATATTGACCTTATTATCCTGAACCACCAGAAACGGCCCCTTTGGATGTGGGGGGTCTTTATTCCATAGATAGAGATGGTGCTCTATTTCATCACTCCACATTTTCAAATCTGACTCTCATTTCATCCTGATAACTTCTGATTTTTGTCTGGTGGGTACAAGGAACACAAAATAACCCCTTTTTTGTACATGAAGAAGTCAGATTTGAAGATGTGGAGTGATGAAATAGAGCACCATCTTTATCTATGGAATAAAGACCCCCCACAGCCAAAGGGGCCGTTTCTGGTGGTTCAGGATAATAAGGTCAATATTCTTACACATCTGGTTGCCTCTCATGCAGGAGAAATCGGTGATAATTTAACTTTCAGGGATGGTAATTGCGGAAAACATTGTGCTACCTAAGTTAATGATTTTCTTCAGGATGAAGAAATTGCTAGAAAGGGATCAACCAGCACGTTCTCTTGACATGAATCCAATAGAACAAGTCTAGCACATGCTTGAGAAACCAATTTCTGTCCATCCAATACCTCCCAAACAGCTCAGGTGCTGAAAAATGCTCTAAAAGGGGAAAATGGAGAAAACACCCCAGCCCCTCAAAAATAAACAAACAAACCTGGTGGCAAACAGTCCCACAACGTTGTTTTAAGTCAAGAGAAAGCATACCCCAAGCGAAATGGGGTTTCAATTAAGTATTGATAGATTTTTCAGTTTTTTTGCTTAACTACGCAAAATGTGCATTTTCCAATTTTGATAAAAAAAAGTAAAAATAAAATTTTTATTTTGATAACTGCATGGATTTAGCTTTGAAATGGCCCAAAGTTTATGAAAAATGCTTGAACCAAATGCTTGAAAAATGCTTGAAATTTTTTATTTGCTTGCCAATATGTACCAAAACCACCAATATCCTTTAATTGTTACGAGCAGTGTATTTTAAAAGCATGTTTTTTACACTGACCAATAAATGAGCAAAAGGTTTAAAAACCAAATATTCTTATCTCCTTAGGAATTAAAATAAACAGAAATTTCAATAACGTAACTTTAGATGTTTAAAGACATATTGTTACCAAAGAATTGAATTTGTAGCATATTAATAAATCTTAACTCAATGAAAATCTGCATACGCCACAAATTTGCATAGAACCCATCCTACACTATAAAAAATCCGGGTAAATGTGAAATCAATATTTGGTGCAAAGTTTTTAATTTCACGAAACTTGGGTGCAATGAAAAAGCTAGATTGTACCAAACATTGGTAGTATGATTGAAAAATACGTTTATGATGTGATCGGTTGCACCAAAGTTTGGTAAAATGCTCTTAACTGGGACCGTTGTTGAGTTGTGTTTGTGTTCGCGTGCTCGGCAGTTTTGTTTTCCCATGCGTCGCAAAGAAAAAAAAATGTTATAATAAGTTTTAAAGTTACTGAATCCCAGTGGTAGCGTGCTTGCATAGTATGCGACAGTTCGAGGGTTCTATCCCCAGTGATTATTATTTTATTAAAATTTGCAAAAAAAAACCCGGAAAAAGTACACCATATTATGGTGCAATCCCTCTCTAATTTTGAGTGCCTTAAAATTCCATGTTATGGTGTAACCTCTTTCTGATTTTCGGTGCTAGTGCACCATAATATGGAAAAGTTATGATCCATTTTTTGTAGCCAGCAAATAAATACCAGATTTTGGTGCAATACGGCCCAAAAATTTTTAGAGTGTAAGTATCGTTGTCAATAGTCATCAAAATCACATAAAACAACTCATTTTCTCAGATATGCAAAGCAATGAAGTAAAAGTCACAGCCAATTATTTTCACTCAAGTCCACCGTTGTTTGCTTTCCCATAGGGTCTTTCTCCACCACACGAAGAACAAACAAAAAACCGCGGCTGGAGGAGAAAAAACTGGTAAACCGGAGACAAATTATGAATTCCTTTCCTTCATTAAGGAGCAGCTCATGGATCTTGGCATTTGAGGAAGAAGCGTCTTGCAAGAAGGAGACGCCAGATATTTGCTCCCAATAATTGGAAACTGTTTTATTGTGTTGAAACAGAGTATTCGGTTGCTATAAATGGACGGACAATAACAAGATTGATCAAACAGCAAACGGTAACGAACGGTCCATAAATAAAAATCTCCGAGATTGATGCAGTCAGAAAAAGGGCTGCAAATATAAAATTGACAAAAAATAAAAATAAAAAGAGATCTTTTGAAGAGTTGTCTTCGTGGACTACTACTTCTGTTTGCTCCGGAGCCACCTGGGTTTGTAGTCGCTCTTTGACATTGATTCAATCTAAAGGAGGAGATACATTTTTGAGGAAAAGGATGTCTGATTGAAGTCGAGATTGGGGAAATGAATGCGTCGGATATGGGAAAGTAGGCCAAAGCCAAGACTAGTGCGTCGTCGTTTGGCTTGATGTAGGGCACTAGTCCTGAGATGCCGTTACCACAGTTTCCCTTTTCGAAAGCAGTACAGAGGAGGGTAGAAATAATTATGCTTAAGAGTAGCATATATGTAAGGATACTGGAAACATATACAGGGTGTCCCACGAGAAGTGGCCCAACCCCTTTAACTTTTGAACCCCTACAGATATAGTCATGAAAGTGGGGTCTATGTATAGTAAAGTGACCATGCTCTATCTGATGAGATAATTTTCAACGCCCTCTAGCGGAAAACTTAGGAGTTATAATTTTTATTTTAAAAACTATGTGAGGTATGTGAAAAAAGTCAATGACTAAGTTGTAGTGCAGCATCGATTTAGTAGGAAAAGGCACCTTAAGCAGAAAAATATCTTGAATAAAACCCCTTAAACGCACGCTCAATTAGGTTGAAATTACGTAGATTTCACACCTTAAAACGCTCCTCACATGGCGAAAACGAGAAATTTTTATTTTTATGACTTAAGTAAATGACTAAAAGTATTATTAGTTCATTAAATTTAAAATTTCTCATTTTTGCCTCGTGAGGAGCGTTTTAGTCCACTGAAAATAGCGAAAAAAAGGGCCGAACCTCGGACAAATTGCAATAAAAGGTTTCTCAACGGTTTTCACTTAGGAATGACCTCAATAATAACATACTAAAAATCGGCCAAAGTCGGCCGGGGGGAAGTTTAATTTTTTTAAAATTTTTAAAAAATGGCCGAAAAAAAATTTTAAAAAAACCCAAAACAATAATATAGACATGTGATACATGTTTATAGGTTATTTTTGAGTTTTGAAACCGAATATTGCCTTTAGTTTTGAAAAAAATTTGAAATTTCAATTTTTAAAATTAATTTGAAAAATGAACTATATGAAAAAATTAAAACCCCCCTTAAAACCTAACCAAATCATCAAAAGAGATAAATCAAACGGTTTTCATTTAGAAATGACCTAAATATTAACATACTAAAAGTAAAAAAATTTACGAGTTAAAGAAGTTAAATTTTTTTTTAAATTTCACCTTTTTTTTGCGAAAAATGCATTTTTTTTTCAAATTCGTGCCCCAAACTTTTGAGGCTTTTGAAAAGG